>CM041292.1:109555435-110757935 GCA_023052935.1 Piezodorus guildinii | reverse complement strand
TTGCATATTCCAGTCCTTTTTCACGTATTCCTCGATCATTTGTTGTTGGTAGCGATCATTGTTAATGGTTTCTCCAGGTTTTAGTAGCTCATCATATATTATACCCTTCTGATCCCACCAAACGCACAGCATTGTTTTCTTTCCAAAATGATTTGGTCTTGCAGTGGATGTGGATGGTTCGCCTGGATTCACCCATGATTTACGACGCTTGGGGTTCGAAAGTATATCCACTTTTCATCACCTGTCACTATTCTATGGAAAAATTATTTTCTTTTACATCTGAGGAGCAGCATTTGACAAGTGATTTTTTCGATTTTCTAGCTGTCTTTTTGCGCCACAGTTGATTGTTCCGTGAGTTCTTGTTGAGTCTGAGTCGTTTTTAACCAATAAGGCATGCAAGTCCTGGTCTTCAAACTTTTTCGGTGGTTGCCCACACTTCTTGTTTCTCACATCAAAATCACCACTTTTAAATTTTTTAAACCACTCAAAGCATTGAGTTTTGTCAAGAGCATGTTCACCCTATGCTTCGACAAACATTCTATGCGATTCTGCCGAAGTTTTCTTCAAAAGATAGCAGAAAACCGACACCATCAGATCATAGTTTGTAGGCACAAAACTCGACATGTTTGAGGTTATAGAAAAACATACCAGTGTGTGAAACTTAGATTATTGTGTGTTGACAAACTTCGTCAGCTGTTAGAGGGAGAAGATGGTGCTACAGAAACGGTCTTACGGTCTTTAAACTGATAGCGAGCACCATCTATAGAGAAATTGTGGGCTTCATAATTCTACACCTGGTACATATAAAACCTCCCCTCTTGTATTTTTTTTTTATTCTCTTTTGCTGTATTTTGTTATATTTTTAATGTTTAGTAAAAATATATAAATAAAAAGTGTTATTGCAAATTATGAGTTCAAGCTTTAAGTTTTTATCAAAAAATGCCATGGAATTTTTTTGTTCCTAGTTTTTATTGAACTAATTTTTTTAATTTACAGTTTGAAGTTGATAAAAATGGAGAAGTATCACCAAAGGAACAAGAAAAACAAAAAACTCCTAATACGGCCCTAAAACGTGAGTAAAACAAAACCAATAGTAGATATATACAATCTTGAGTGTGTTAGCGAAACCAGATGCTCTGAAACTAATAATTACTAGTTCATATCTCAGTGCCGGGGAGGGTGAAGGAGGGATTTTAACTCAGTATTTATCCCCCCTCCCTCACCCTGTGGCGCAAGAAACCCTGTATAGCCTTCAAAGGCTTTATTACTTTAATTTCTTTTTATTTTCATTTGTTAGTTAAGTTAGCTTATTTTATTTATTTATTATTATTATTATTATTGTTTTGTTTTGTTTTACTCTGTACATATGGAATGAATGACTATTGTCTTCATACTATATTGCAGCTATTTTTGATACCTTTTGTTGCTCAAAAAGATAAAACAGTCTTTATTTAAACTTTTTTTGTATGGCCTACCACTACAAAGTCCATCTTCGATTGTACCATGAATTTGAATGCTTATTCTAACTCCTTAAGATTTCAACTTACTCTAAATTCAAGTATTGAGAGATTTGGCACATTGATAAGACATTCTCTCCAAAGCAATACCTGAAGGCAAAATATTTTTGTTCCTCTTAAAAAATCTCACTATAGGACAAATTCTCTTAAAGAACCCTAAATCCCAACTGTAGGTACAGTTTTTAGGAATTATCTAGTTTTGGCTCCTAATGTTTTTTTTGTTTTTTTTATTTGCTGGCATAGGGTTGCACCATGACCAGACGGTCTATTGTGCGCCATAGAATCACATGGTGTTAGATTTAAAACACGAGTTTAGTAGCAGAAGCAAACTTCAGAAGGTTGTTAGGATTAACAAGTTTGTTGTTAGTGGGGTATTCTAGGCGGTCTTCACCAAATAAAGTGAACCTTAACATAGCTAGCCTGTCACAGTGGCAGACTATATGAAACAATGTTTCGTCCTCTGTGCCACATAATCTGCATAGAGGGGTGCCAGAAATACCAAGTTTAAACATGTGGTAGTTAAGTTTGCCGTGTCCTGTATAGATAGCAGTCAAGGTTTTCAGGCATGACCTACTCATACCAAGAAGACACTTCCTTCTGCCGGTACTAGGACCATCTAGGAATTTGAGTGATTGTCTAAGTCCTTTATTCCAAAGTTGTTTAAATTTAATCAAGTAGGATTGATTGATGTTCTTATAGGCATGACTTAAGCTGATTCCACTTAGGGGTTCTGGTGTGATGGGAATCGTTGCTGATCCCCTCCTAGCTAATTCATCAGCTTTTTCGTATCCACTGAAACCAGAATGTCCAGGTACCCATTCGATGCTAATGATATTCTTCCTAGCAAGATAGTTTAGGGTCAGATTGCATGCTTCAACGACTTTTGAGGTGGTTGTGTGATTGTTCAAGGCTCTAAGTGCCGCCTGACTGTCAGTATAGATAAAAATCTTTTTGCCACTAATGTTTTCAGTGCATAGGTCAGTAGCACAGTGGAGAATAGCGAGAAGTTCAGCCTGGAAAACTGTTGTGTGTTTGCCTAGTGGAATACTGGCACCAGAGTATGGTTTGTCTTTCCTCCAGACACCAGCACCTGAGCCGCTGTCCATTAGTGAGCCATCCGTGTAGCAGTTGATACCATGTTTGGGTCTGTGCTTCCTTGATTTATCAATGTTAACATTGTAGTTGGCACTGATAAACTTCCGGATTTGTAAGTCTGAGGGCATAGCTAGGATATTATTTTCATTGAGCCTGCTAAGTAAGTCGCAATGACCTTGATGGGTGAACTTGTTGGAACACTTACCTAATTTGGTAAAGCGATAAATAGTTCTTAGCGCGTGAGCTTCCACCTCCAAATTTAGAGGCATGATATTCAGCATTGTCTCCATCGCAGCTGTTGGAGTAGTCTTAATTGCCCCAGTTATCATGAGGCAAGCAAGCCTTTGCAGTTTACAAAGTACCTTTTTATTGTTCCCTATGTGAGCTCTGTGCCACTATATTACGGAGGAGTAAGTGATCATTGGTCTAATGGCTGTGGTGTAGAGCCAATAGACGATTTGGGGTTTGAGTCCCTAAACATTATTAATAGCACCTTTACACGCCCAAAGGTAGTTTAGAGCTTTTCCGGCAATGTAAGAGATATGAGTGTCCCACCGCAGTTTGTGGTCAAGAATGACCCCCTAAATGCTTAACTTCTTTAGAGTTGGTGAGCTGTGTACCGTTAATACTAGGTAAGTTCATGTTTACCTTTCTTTTGTGTGTAAAAGTGCAGACCTTAATCTTTTGTGGATTGATGTTAAGTCCAGAGGATCCACACCAATCACAAAGAATGTGTATAGCATGTTTTAGTAAAGAGGATACCATGCATTGATATTTGCCCCCTATTAGAATTGCAATATCGTCTGCGTAGCCCTGTGTATAGAAGCCTTGGGAGTTTAGTTTCTTGATGAGCGGATCAATCACCAAACACCAAAGTAGAGGTGATAAAACGCCTGAGGCACCCACTTTGGTTTGATTCTTAGCATGGTATTGGATAATTCTGATGCTAAGGTTCTGCTTTCAAGCATTACCATTATCCATCCTCTGATGACAGGATCGATGTCATAGTCAATCAGGGCACCCAGGATAGTGTTATAGGGAGTTCTGTCAAAGGCACCTTCAATATCGATAAAGGTGCCAGTCATTATATCTTTCTGTTCCATGGATATTTCAATCCTGGAGACAAGATTGTGTATTGCTAAATTCGCAAGATTTGCCAGCTTGGTAGGCGAATTGGAGTGAATGTAACGGATTGTTAAGAGATAGGTATGCTCTAATATGCCTGTCCAGAATTTTTTCAAGAGTTTTCACAGGAATGAGGACAGGCATATAGGTCTGAATGATTTGGGGTCCGTGTAGGTACCTTTCCCAGGTTTGGGGATGCAGCAGAGTTTGGATTCTCTCCAACTAACTGGTACATATTTTAAAGCCAAGCTACCTCTGAATAGTAAGAGAAGGTATCGTTTAATAATTGGTAGACCTTTCTGCAATAGAGCTGGAAAGATGCCATCAATGCCTGGAGACTTGACTGGAGCTAGTGATTTAATTGCCCATTCAAGTGTGTTAGGGGTAATGATTCCTCTGGCCGTATACCAGGCCTCTTTGCTGGCACGGTCAGTAGGGTAGACATCACTGTTGTCCAAGTTTATAACCTTACAGTTGGGAAAGTGTGATTCCGCAAGCATAAGTAGGGTTTCATATTCATTTGTTGTTTGTTTGTCATGTGTCTTCAGGGTTCCAAGTGGCCCCTGGTCATGTTGTTTGGATAAGATTTTCTTAACAAGGCAAGCAGCTGGTAAGTTATCTATGTCACTGCAGAAGTTCCTCCATGCGTGTCGTTTAGCGTGTCTGACAGATTTATGATACTCAGTTAGAGGAACTTTATAGGTATCCCATCTGCCAGATTTCTTAGCCGAATTAAAAAGTCTTCTGGTAAGGACTCTCAGCCTGTTAAGGTTGTCATTCCACCAAGGAGCCTTTTTATTGTTTGTGGACCTCTTTACAGGGTTGCTTTGAGATAAGAATGCATTAAAGCATCAGATAGTGAACAGTTGAGACATTCAAGATTCCATGAATGTCAATCTTGGTAGGACAACTCTTGGCAGCCTCAGCTAGATTTAAAGCAAATGAATCCCAGTTTGTTAGTCTGGGGTTCCTGAATGTTATGAAGTAGGTTTCATCATATTTAAGATCGAACCTAATATTTAATCTGAACATGATTCTTCGTCAACCACATGCCAGTTAGTAATGTGAGCCCTTAACGAGTTAGAGGCTAAGGTAATGTCTATGATCTCAGATCTATTTTTGTTGAAAAAGGTAGGTGACCTGCCTTTATTCAGGATAATGAGATCATTTTAATAATGTAATCTAGGATAAGCTCACCTCTCTTGTTGGTGTTCATGCTTTCCCAGATTTTGTGGTGTGCGTTGGCATCCAGACCTGCAATGATGCTTTGATTGCACCACTCCAGGGCTGTGCCAATGGTGTAGGTAGGGTCTGACTCCTTGTACGGCAGATAGCCCTCTGCAATTGGTCAGCTCCCTAAGTCTTGTGTTCCCTTTCGGGTTGAGTTTTGCTACTGCTAGATCTCTGGAACAGAATTGCCAAAGAGGCAGCAGTTTTAGAGATTTTTTGCATAAGATACAGGCTCTGGGATGCTGGGGCAGAGATAATTTCAAAGCCTCACAGATTCAACCAGAAACCTTACCATTTATTAAAAAGGTTCTTGAATAAGAATGATATCAATGTCCTTACCTTGAATGAATTGCTGTAGAATACCACAGGCAGCAATGCAGTGGTGGAGATTGATCTGCAGCATCTTCATGGTATTAGTTATTCTGGTGTGGGAGGACGTCCAGACCGCTGAGGTCGGGATCCCACCCTTAGGATCAGCATGAGCTGGGCCCTTAGGCTTCTCCCCACCATCAGACATGTCAGGTCCCTCGACCTCTGGTAGTTGGTGTTAGGCTTTGAGCCACCAGGGATGCAGGCGGGCACGTCCGACTGCAAGGGCTTGTCCTTGGGAGCAGTTTTAGCTACTCCATTGGAGTTCACCCTGCCAGCCGTCGCCACCGCATGCCTTCCCTCAGGCTTTGACGGTTTTAACCCCGGGAGGGCTTGGTCCAGGCGCCAACAACGGCGGCAAGGGTCTACCTACAGTCCCAGCAGAAGCTGAGACCTTCGGCTTCGCCCCACCAGCCACTGCCACCACCGATCCGCCACCCATCCCGGAATGTTCGCCGTCAACGTCCATTTTGACCTCCTCAAGTATTCTGGAGACCGCCTCGACCTCACCCTCATCTCGAGACAGCACTCCTTGTTCCAGAGTGGACTCTTCTGTCTTCTTGGTTTTGAGAATTCTCAGTCACACTATTCATGCCACAATTGAGTGCCATGTTCTTGACGCGAAGACTATCCTCGCTTGTCTCAGGTATCTTATAAGATGGCGTAGAAGCCTTTGTCAAGCTCCTTAAGGTATGTTAGAGTCCAGGAATGTATTCCATCCACGTTGTGGTTCTGGACCCAAATACTGATTTAAAAGTTCGGACTCAGTGAGTATCTTCGGCCGGGAAAAAATCCATCAACCTTAACAGTTTTGGTGAGTTCCCGTGCATCACAAGTGTGAAGGGACATGCCCTCACACATGCTCATTGTCGGGATGGTGGCTTCAAGCCAGGTTTTGGTCGCCTCATCCTGGCAACAAAGATGCAGCCGCCCAATTTGAAGCTGGCTCCATCGAAGGCAGGATGATGTTCTTGAAAAGGATCGAGTGCTCCCACCTTATCAGCGATCCTTTCTTTAAGTGTGTCGCTTTGCTCACGAGTGAGTTGTTCATGAGGATAGCCCACAGGGACCACCGCCACCAACAAGTTCCTCGCAGCGGAAGCGTAGCTAGAGGTTGTCTCCTAAGGTTTCTTGGCAACTGGGGCCGAGTTCCCGGAGATGACCTGGGGCGTTTACTAGGAACGCTAGCTTGAGAAGCTGCTCTCCCTTGGGGCTTCCCAGGCACGCTTGCAGGTTCCTTGCGACCCCCGCAACCCTGTCCGATGGCCTTACAGGAGGCATCTTAGTGACTGGAGCATTACCAGTTGGTTTAAGTCTGAGACTTTGGGTCCAGAGCCAGACGTGCCAGGCACAGGGCCTACTCCAGAATGGAGGGCCACAGCACCAGACTCAGCCTGACTCCTCCCAGGCTCTGGCATTGTCTGTTTACCTGATGTCGGAGCGGCATCAGTTGATTTTAATATGATCCTAGCAGTAGGATTGTGTCTCCTCTTCTCCTCCTCCTCGAAGACTTAGAGGGGACCCAGGCAGAGGAATTATCCTCCGTGGATCGACACTTGGTCTGGTTCGGATTTTGAGGTTTAGGTTCAAGAACCTTGTTTGTTTGTGGAGTCTGGGCGTCCGTACCTACTTTCGCAGAGGTCGCAACCAACAACTTCTGGTTGGTTTCAATGCGGCAGCCCTCAATCTCACCTGTGAGGGTTTCGAGAAGGCTGCTCACACTCGTCTCATCGATAAGATCCTCAGGCGAAATCGCCGAGGTGCGTGTTGGCTCCAAGGAACTGTCTTCCTTGGGAATGTTTTCAGATTTGTCATCTGAAAACGAGAGGTGTTTTTTATTTAGGTTGAATTCGGACATTTTTGTTCCCACGAGAATGGGGGTGTGAAAATACTATAGGTACTACCCCCTCTCGCTGCAGCAGGCAGTAAGATACAATGGGGTGCGCCAGGTGCCCCAAGTGGGTCGATCGAAGACAGTGTGCAGGGTCGAGCTCTCTCCACCTAGCTTGGGTGTATGAAAGGGTGGTCGCCAAATGACCAACCCCGCCTCTGTCGTCGGAGTCCCATCGGACTCCCTGGGGGCACCACTAGGAGGTGACAGTAGGCGTTGGTAGGGATAGGGAGGACTGGAAGTTTTCACCAGCAGTGGGAGGGCAACTCTAGTCCTCCTGTTGCCCTACCCATTTACCCCCCCTAATGTTAAATAGTGCCTTCTTTACTATGTTTATTATTCCTTAAAACGTTGCTGCTGATACCAAAGACGTTTTCTGTGATTTACTGATGTTATTGAAAGAAGTGATTTTAATGTCTTTAAACAAAACAACGTGCTTAAATGTAAACCTTTATTTTGCTAACAAAAAAATATCAAATATGATGTGTTAATCAGGAATTCAACAGTGGCAAGTAACCTCTTTCAATTCAATTAGGTTTTTTTCTTTTGTACTTTTAGAAAAATTGAGATTTCCAGCTCAATTCCAAACTCCTATTGACCTTGACTGATACCAGTGACATCTCATTAACAAGCAACTGTACCATTTTATCTTTTTATCATATTAGTTTTTTTAATGATAGATTTTACTGTTTCTTTGTTGTTGTTTCAATTTAATTAGTTTTTTCTTTTGCCCTTTTAGGAAAATTGAGACTGGCAGCTCAATTCCAAACTCCTATTGACCTTGACTGATACCAGTAACATCTCATTAACAAGCAACTGCACCATTTTATCTTTTTATCATATTAGTTTTTTTTTATAATAGATTTTACTGTTTGAGATTTGATGTTATTATATTTCATATACAATTTTTTTTTTTTACATTTCAGAAATCTTTTCAGGGAAGTAATAATATATATTATTTATATAAATATATATATACATATCTATATATATCATTGTATATAAAGTTAAAACCCTGACTTTTATTTTACGAACTCAATATATTCATTTTCTTGTGGTGCCAGTATATATAATATAATATTAGTATATTCTTTTATATTTAAATATAATAATAGTTTTATATTTTATTTATGCAGTATACTTCATGAATTTGTTGACAAACACCATCATATTTGAGAGAAAGAAGTGTATGCATTTAATAAAGCAATCAGTTTTCTTTTATACTGCTTAAATTGAAGAATAAATCATTTATTTACTCCTAACTAATTTATGTTATTAACTTTTAAATTTTTACATGTTTATATCACAATAATATAATTTTAATTTGGATGTTTAAAATTCATTCAAATTCATTGTTATTGTTGATCCAGTTGTTTTTATTTATTTATATAATTTTAGCAACTATAAGCCATTGAATTCTGGATGTTTTTATTTATACTCATAAATAGTTAAAATGTAATATATTTACATATTTGCATCAGCTGTCAAATTTTTAAAAATACGTTTTGATTAGTATTTAACAATTGACAAATTATGCTATATTTTTATGTAAGTAGAATTATGTGTTGTAAAAAATGAAGTAAATTACTAAAAATAAAGATCTCTCATTGTATTTTTTCTTTAAATTGCTTTTAGAAGTTAGGTGCTACTATAATATTAGTACTTAATACCTATCTGATGTAATTAAACTACTGATTGATATGTGTGTATATGTATATATATAATGTTTAATTATAATTTTTTTAAATTTGTATTTATTATTAATTTTAAAGTATAGATAAAATTTGTAAATGTGTAATTCAAATTGTTGTACCTGTTTAAATATTGGAATACTGCACAGATGGAGAGCCATTTTTAAGTATTTATTTTGTACTTTGTAGACCAACCTGAGGTTGAAATATATGCAATATATCACATATTAAATTTATAATTTTAACAATGTAATCTAGAACCAAGTTATTTTTAATTTGGTTGTCACATTTAAAATTATTCAAATGTTTTTATTGTATAAATAACTTATTATTATAAAATTATTAGATTAAGTGAAAATTTACATATTTTTGATAAAATGCGGTTTTGTTCATAAAATATTTAAATACTTTATTATTTTATTAGTAAGTGCTTTTATCATTTTATTGTTTCATCAGGCTTATTTCTCTTTTTTGTTATTCTGGAGCCTTTTAAATTGATAAAATTTAAATAAGCTATAAGCATCCTGTGGTAAGTGCATACTCCGTTTGTACTTTTTATTTTTGTGAAATTGCTTAGCATTCTATCAGTATATATTATTGTTATAAGTTTATTTCAAAGAAAAAAAATAATTGAAATATAACATAATTCAAAGTTGGTTGATATCTTTTCTTGTATTTATTTAAAAACCTGTAGAATAGAACAATAGGTAACACACAGTACCTAACAAAAGTTTCACACACAGTTTGGTTGTGAATAAAGTCATTAAAAAACTATTTTTCATTTAGATGTGTGAGTATAGCCTTAATATAGATTTTATTAATGCCATACAAAAAAAAAAAAAAAAATGGCTCAGTAATAGTTCAAAATAATTTTAATATATATTTACAAATGTAAGTACCATTTCACTCACTTATCTCATCATCACAATATCCATTTTTCTGGATGTTCTCTTCCATCTAAGTGTGCAATAAGGATGGGTTTGGAAAAATTTTTCCTCCAAGTAGTTGAAAAAAAAATATATTTCTAGTTCTATTTTAGAAGCGTATATGCATGAGATGTTACAGCAACTTTTTCTTAAAATCGTCCAATTAGAAGAGCCACTTTGCACCTACACACTATATGAAGATACAATTTAATGGGCTTCAGTATTATGTAGGTTTCATGCTGATTGAAATGGTTTGATAGGGCTTAAATGTGGAACTTCTGAATTTTCTTCTTGTGATTCTTTAATTTTGTAGATTCTAAAAAAATTAACCAAATCATTTTATTACCATTCATAAAAATGGCTGAATATATAAGTGAAACAAAGTTGATAACCAACCAAAGGAAAAGAGAGCAAAAATATTTTTTGTTAACAGAAGAAGAGTAATATAGATGTATAATATACTGTTGGAAAGTTAAAGATTTGAAAAAGAAATGTTATGTCATTTGATCTGAAACATGTTTCCAACGAAACTAAATATAACACTTAAACGTCTTTCAACTCAAACTTAATTTAATAGTTCTTAAATTGATTTAAAAAACTGAGGTAAGTCAAAGTCGTGTGTTGCCCACACCAGATTTTTTTTAAAAATTCAACTTATACCCAATTTGTACTCCAAAATTTATAAATAGTACCCCTCAGGAACTGATTACTGAGCCATGTCGAAGCATAAAATCATCGCAGTATAGATTTAATATTCTATGTTTTTTTTCGTTTAAATCGTTTCTCTCAAAAGGTATTTTGTATTTTTTCATTTACATTAATCAATTTATATCCAGTTTTAATTTATCATCTTGTGGCTCTAGCGTCTTCCCTTCACACTCTGTTTATTTCCCCACTTCCTTTCCGGTATGTCTAATGTCCTAATCGCCTGTCATGTTAATGCCCAGTACTTACCTGCCCACTTTGACGAATTCTTCCAATATTTTACGAATAACTTCTACCACATCATCGCTGTCTCTGAAACCTGGTTAAAAACATACATCCCTTCCCACTCTGTCTCTCTTCCCAATTATTCCCTAATTTGCCATGACCGGATTGGTGGAGGTGTGGGACTTGATGTCCACAACTGCCTTAAATCCCATGTATTGGAATTCTCTCCTCCTTCCGAATTTCCTCATATTGAATTCCTTTTCATTGAAATTTTCTACAAAGCCAATACTCTCCTTTATGCTGTGGTGTATCGTCCTCCTCTTGTACCTTTCGATCTGTCCTTAGAATCTATCCTTTATAACTACATCCCCATGTACAATAATATAATGTGTGGTGATTTTAAAACCAACTTCCTTTCTGATTCCAATGATAGACAATACCTGGATAATTTATTTTTCTCTCTTCACCTGTTCATCGTTCCATATGATCCAACTCATCACACTTATTATTCCGACACCTGGCTTGACCTACATATCATTGATTCTGCGCAAAACCTTCTTTCCTCTTTTCAATTGTCTGTTCCGTTCCTTTCGTCTCATGATCTAATCCAAATTTCATACAATTTCCAAACTTCAGCGTTCCTTCCCAAAGCAGCAACTTTCCAAAACCTTAATGACCTCACCCGAGAAAATATTTTACCCGATATTGAGTCCTTGGATTGGAATAAAATCTATGTCTGCTCGTCAATCGATTCAATGGTTGATATTCTCACCTCCAATCTCCTCAGTATCCTGGACAAACATGCCCCACTCAAAACCTGTACCTTCCGTCGCCGTCCTGCTCCTTGGATGAGTTCAGAAATAAAAGACTTACAAAAGAGGCGTGAGGTAGTCCGTAGACGCTTTATACGTACTAGAACTGACAGACACTATCAAGCGTTTAAGGCACTCCGCAATCTGACTCAGGCAACTATCAGACAAGCTAAATCTAACTACTTTTATACAACCCTCTCCTTTGCACCGGATTCCAAATCAAAATGGACACTCCTTCACCAACGTTCTCTCGGCAAATCCTCTTCCTCGCCAGTTTTTCAAGTCTCACCTGATAAATTAAATTCTTACTTTTCTTCTTCCTCCTCTGATAATTCTTCACCACCTTCTTCCGAATTTTCCTCAATTCCATCATTTAATCCCGACAATTTTTATTTTTCTGATATTTCACCAACCGATCTTATTTCCTCTATTATGAAATCTCATACCAACTCCACAGGAATAGATGGAATACCTGTTAAATTACTAAAATTATGCCTTCCAGACATCCTACCAGTTCTTCTCTTTATTTATAATTTTTCACTCCAAAATTTCGCATTTCCTACCAATTGGAAAAAAGCAATAGTCCACCTTATCAATAAAATCCCTAACCCCACATCTTCTAAAGACTATCGCCCAATTTCCATCCTCTCTGACCTTTCCAAACCACTAGAAAAAATAGTTCAGTCCCAATTGTCTAACTTCCTCGAATCATCTAAACTTCTCGATCCTCTCCAATCTGGTTTTCGACCTGGCTTTTCCACACAATCCGCTCTCCTCAAAATCACCAGCGACATATGTACCGCCATGGACGAAAAGAAACTGACAGCACTAATACTTCTAGACTTTTCAAAAGCTTTTGACTCCCTTGATCACCTTATCCTTTTTTCCAAATTACAGTCTTTTTCTTTTTCCAACAGCACTATTTGCTGGTTCCGATCATTTCTTTCCAATAGGACTCAAGCTGTCACTATTCCTAACAATCCTCTGTCTTCCTTTCTTGCCCTTTCGGCAGGTGTGGCCCAGGGCTCAAGCTTATCTCCTCTGCTTTTTAATATCTATATCAATGATCTTCCCAATTCCATCCATCACTGCTCCCACCATCTATACGCTGATGGCTTTCAGATCTACCTATCCTTCTCTCCTTCCGAGTCAGTAGTAGCATTTGCCAAAATTCAGAAAGACCTGGATAGAATCTGTGCCTGGGCAACCCTCAATAAACTAAGGTTGAATGCTATGAAAACTCAGGCCATTGTTATAGGTTCCAGTTCCCTCCTTAGATCCAACAATACATTTCCAAATCTAATCCTAAATCATCATTCAATCACCTACAGCTCCTCAGACAAAAACCTGGGTATTACCATTGACTAAACCCTTTCGTGGAAACCCCATATTGCCCAAATTTCATGCAGAACAATAAGTACCTCAAATACTTTAATAGTTCCTGTCATCTTCTTCCACTATCCAACAGTAACCTCCTTATTTCCTCACTTGTTTTCCCCCACTTTGACTATTGCTGCTTAGTATATGGTGGCCTCCGGACAGTGCTTGAGGACAGGCTAAAGCGAATTATGAACATATTTTTAAGATTTGTCCTCAACACTCTGAAGCAGTCTCATGTGACCCATTTATACGGCGAGTTAAAATGGCTCCTCCCTCCAATTAGACAATATTTCCTAGGATCATTCCTTTACCAAACCATTAACACCCAGCTCCCTCCTTATATCCACAGTCTTCTACAATTTAAATCGTCAATCCACTCCCTCGAAACAAGGTCTCGCCATTCTAACCTTTACATTCCTACCCATAGAACAACTTTTGATCATTCCTATCTTGTCCGCTCTGCAAATCTCTGAAATTCCCTACCTACTCATATCCGCCATGCTTCATCTCTATCATCATTCAAGTCCCAACTGTTCCAATACCTCCTGTATTCCCAGACGCTCAACAGCAATGAAGTTTTATATCAAATATCAATTTTAAATGTAAAAAGGAAATATTATTTATTGATCATACCTAACTTAATTTATTGATCTTTTTAAATTTAGTTTTGTTCAGCAAATGTATGCATCTGAAGAAGTTTATTTGTTTTACTCTTTTGTTTATATTCCTTTTTTTTTTTTTTTTTTTTTTTATTACTTCTTACACCATTGTAAATAAGAATTAATTAATATATAACGATTATTCTGTTTGGTGAGTCTTTGTTCATTGTCAATTCTGTTTAGACCTGAGGACTGTATGCGTTCACCTAGGTATTTGAAATAGTCAGTCTGTGCAATGTCACCACATTTTGTTATCAGAGAGAATAAATTGTCTTTCTATATACTGGGTTTTCTGGTATGAAATTTATAATCCAGAAGTGTGATTTCATGTAATGATTCGACTGCGTGGGTCCGCTTCCATTCTATTGTCCACAATAATTGCAATATTATCTGCAGAAGCAAGGAATTTAACATTAATTCAGTTTTCTTTCTTAATTCCAATTTGGATGCCTTCCCATTCTCTGATTATCTTTTCAGGAACTAAATTAAAGAGGATTGGGGATAGTCGACCTTCTCGGGCTCCAGTTTTAATTTTAAAAAAGGCTCTGAAATTTCATCCATACACACACACACACACACACACACCATATATATTCTTTTTTAAACCAATATAAATAAAAATACTAATGATTTCAAAGATGACTTGTAATAGATAATATATTAAAATAACAAATTGAAGTGATGACTGATTAATCATAAAACAAAACAAGTTGTCAATTTAATTATACAATGTAAACTTATATATAACCAGTGAAATTTACCAAAATAACTTAGTTGTATAAAATCTGTGGAGAAAAAATTGAGATCTATAAACCTTGTTCAGAACGTCAATAAACAATACACATTGATAACAAAATATGATTACAACTTGGTGAAAACATTTTTTTGGAAATATTTTATCTAATCTTTATTTATCTTATCAAACAGTATAAAAAACTTTCATAAAAAATATTAAAATTTTATTTGTCAACATGAAATTATTTTCTTAAATTCATTGTTGAAATGCTCTTCCCCTTCCAGAAACTGGCCAGATAGGCTCTTCAGGTGAATGCTCTTCTGTAATAAAACCACGACCTGAAAAAAACCATATATATATAAAAAAAAAATATATATATATATATATATAATATATATATATATTTCAATTATGGACAACACTGTCACGTGAGAATGACTGAGTGACATGAATAATTAACCATAGATAATCAGATACCAAATAAACATTAGTATAGCTTGTTTTTCTAATAAGGATATACTTTAGAACACAGTGATACTTAAATGGACAATTATAATCATTATCGATCTATTATAACTATCAACTTGATTGGCTTGTTTTCCATGGAATAGTATTTTGCTACTTACATCTTCACACAAATACACTTTATAATAATATAATGATTTAACCTAACAAGATAAAATAGAATGGTGAATGTAATTTGGAATCAGCAAGATTATTTTATGATGAGCAAATTAGTTGATGGCAGGCAGAATCTCATCACAAGTGAGAGATAAGTTATTAACTAAATATTATATCTCTTGGCCACTGTCTCCATAATTATTAGGGTGATCTTTATATGTTCCAAAGATACTTTTAGGCTACTGTCAGTGGGTAACTTGGTCTTTGTGGAAGTTATTTTAATATTCTGCCACAGAATAATATTGTTTATTTATTTTTTTTTTTTCATCTTGTACATGGGTCTTACCTATCTTCTCCCAATGAGATCCCTGTCACAAAGCTAACATAATAACAAAGATAAATCTGTTAATGATGGTAACAGTACCACTTACTCTAGAATGGACTTAAAGGTCTGATTTTATCCGAGTGAACATGCTCAAACCACAGCATATTAAAATTTTCAAGCTGGTCTAATATTTTTCCTCACACTTAGGCTTTTTGAAATCAACACATTTTGAACACTTGACCACATGGTTGTTCATACTTGGCCTTAAGTATTTGCATGAAATCAGCCTTCAAAGTTAAATATTTTAAGGGTATGTGTACAATCTTCGTGATATTTATATTCTTCTTCTTCTTTATCTTCCTCTTCGAGCCATTATTGGCGTAGAGGGGCCTCGATCCAGCGCTGCCAGTTATCCCGGTCTCCGCTGAGTCGTTTCATTTCTACAAGGGTCTTGCCCCTGTTACTCCCAATCCTCTGGACCATATCCTGATAGGAAATTCTAGGTCGGCCACGTGGTCTTCTTCCTGTAGGTCTTGCTTCCAGTGTCCTTCTGGGTTCCCTTATTTCGTCCATGCGGCAGACATGACCAAACCATTTTAATTGCCTGTTTTCCATTATCGTCTTCAATGGTGGTACCTCGAGTTGCTCTCTGATTCTATTGTTCCGGACACAATCTCGCCTTGTCTTTCCCGCTGCTCTACATAAAAATTTCATTTCAGCAGCAGTGATTCGGCTGATATGTTTGTCGAGCATCACCCAACTCTCGCCTCCATATGTAAGCACTGGTAGGTAAATGGCTTTATAGATGTGCATCTTAACATCTCGCCCTACTTCACGGTGTCCTATTATACTATTGTTAATCTGGTAGTACACCTGGTTCGCTTTATTGATCCTATTTCCAATCTCTTGGTCAATTCTGCCAGACCTGTCTATAATGGTTCCCAGGTAATTGAATTCATTTACCACTTCTAGGGTCTTCCCATTGCATACCATTTCAACATTTTCTTCTTCATTCCGTGAGAGAACCAGAATCTTACTTTTGGAGTCGTTGATGGACATTCCCTTATAAGTTGAGGGCAATAGTTCTGCCTCCCATTCCACCAGAGCTTGTTGCAGCTTTTCTTTTGTGTCCGCTAATAGAACAATGTCATCGGCATATAGGAGGCATTTCACCAGAACTGTCTGCATCTTCCATTTTCCTATTTCAGTCCATGCCGTTCTTCGCTTGCAGACTTTATGGATCTCGTCCATCAGAATCAAGAATAGGAGAGGGCTAAGACTGTGCCCCTGTCTGACTCCTCTATCAAGAGGAAATGATTTGGATTCTCTACCATTGATTCTGACGACTCCCTTTGCATTTCTGTATGTTGATTGGATTGCCTGCATCAAATCTGATGGTACATTCTTTGCAGCAAGAGCATTCCATATTTCATATCTAGGCACAGAATTGAACGCAGCTTTGAGATCCAGGAAAGCCACATAGATACTTTTATTTCTGTCCCAAACCTTTTCAGAAATGTTTCTAAGCACAAAAATATGGTCCTGGGTCTGCCTTCCCGGGCGGAAGCCCGCCTGCTCCTCTTCGAGTTGATTTTCCACAATACTTCTCAATCTTCTCTCGAGGATAGAGGTGTACATTTTATAGGCTACGGACAGCAAGCTAATTGGTCTATAATTCTCGCATACAGTTGAGGAGCCTTTCTTATGTATGGGGACTATAGCGCTATATTCCCAATCTAAAGGGATTATCTTGTTATCCCATACAGTTTGGAACAGTCCTTGGAGTGCTTTTTTGAGCTCTTCACCACCAAATTTCAGGAATTCAGGTGAAATTCCATCTCTCCCCGCTGCTTTATTTGTTTTTATCTTTTCGAGAGCATATTCCACCTCTTCTTCTTCTATAGGCTCTAGATTCTCCTGTGTTGCAGGTTGTGCATGCAGCTCTGGTGTACCATATTCTTCAGAGAAGAGATCTTGGTAGTGACGCCTCCAACGTTCTAAGATGTCATCTGGGGCAGTCATTACGTTGCCACTTTCATCCTTTATATTCCGAATTGGCTTTTTGTGTTTTCCTTTCAGAGACTTTATTGTCTGCCAAAACCGTTTGGAATTTTCTCGGTGGTTTCCATCAAGACTTTTGCCGAACTCCTCCCAAGTTTGCCTTTTCGCTGAACGTATTGCTGTTTTAGCCTCATTTCTTAGACGGCGATATTCAATTAGGTTAGCATGTATTTTATCTCGGAGATATGCTTTCCATGCTAATTTTTTCTCCTTAACTATTTCCCTAATGGTATCACTCCACCATTTGGTATGCTTTTTTCTGCCACCGACCTTTTTAATGCCACAGACCTCTTTAGCGACATTCAATATGCATGTCTTTATATTGCTCCATTGTTCCTCTACACCTCCTGAAAGATCCAGTCTTCTGATTCTTTCCTCCAGTAGAGTAGTATATTGGACTCTCTTCTCTGGGTTGTCAAGCTCGCGCACTTTTATCGCTTTGTATGTTTTCATACGTGGCCGGTTGTCTCTTAATATCTTGGTATCAGCTACAAGGAGAAGATGATCTGTGCTTATCTCTGCCCCTCTGATCACTTTTATATCCGTGAAGTATTGTCTTATTTCGGCATCATAGATGAAGTAATCTATCACACTGTTCCTGTCAAGATGTGAGAAGGTTATTTTATGTATCTTTTTGTGTGGGTAAAAAGAATTTCCAATTAGCATATGATTGTCCACACAAAAATCGATCAGCCGTTGACCATTCTCGTTCCTTACCCTCTCGCCTCCATAGAGTCCAATGACACCATGTCCAGTCCTACTATCACAGCCGGTCCTGGCATTGAAATCACCACTCACGATTCCATACCTTCCTTCATCTCTACATTTATTAAGAGTTCTTTGCAGATCAGCGTAGAACATCTCCTTTTCTAATATTGCAGTATCTTCAGTTGGTGCATATACTTGGATGAGGGATGTTTTCCCTACACTCAATTGGAGATTAGCCACTATGATGCGTGAAGATACTGGTTTCCAATCTTCCAGTTTCATGAACACTGCAGGAGTCATGACAATACCCACTCCTTCCTTCGCAAAATTTCCTTTAGGGACACCCGAATAAATCAAAACATAATCATCTTCGAGTCTATATTCTCCGCTTCCTTTCTTTTTCACTTCACTGACACCTAGAATGTCCACTTTGTACCTTTTCATTTCTTCCACAAGTTCGACCTCCCTTCCCGTCAGTGTTTTAATGTTCCAGTTTCCAAATCTAATGTCCGATTCCGTTCCAGGTCGTTTCCTTTTTGACAGTCCAGTTCCGAGGCCTTTATTATTGCTTTGAATCGATAGTTCTCCTCTGTGGGTGATTGGCCCGACAGAAGAGGCTCCGTTACCTCGGTGCAACTGGCCTCCAGAGTCCCCTAGAAGAAAGGTGGATGTAAGGATGTTTGAAGGAAAGATTAATGTAGGATAGGAATAAGGTTAGGGACATGATTCCCCCCTGATGAGAGGAGGTGGGAGAAATCAAGAGCTCGCGTTGGCAGGGTTGCTAGTTCCCTGAAGTAGATCTGCTCTTCACTGGGATTGTGAACAGGTATCTACCCACTACCCGCTATTTATATGTCAGGACATATGTTTGAACACATGGAGAAATTTAAGTATTTAGGTTCATTGATAACAAGAAAAAATTAAATCTAGGAGGAAATATAGTCCTGGCTAAAGGCGGAAAATGTGTGTTATTATTAAGTTGCAAAATTCCTTAGCTCGCGGCTTCAGTCTAAAAACTTAAAGGTTATAATTTATAAAACTATTATTCTTCTGATGGTCCTTTATGGATGTGAAACGTGACCGCTTACTTTGAAGGATGAACGTCTTAAGGTTTTCCAAAATAAGGTACTGCACAAAATATTTGGTTCAAAGAGAGATGAGGCCACAGAGGAGTTTAGAAGGTTGCACAACACAGAATTGCGGAGCTTGTACCCTGTAAATATAATTGAGTTTATAGCATTGCAGAGAATCAAATGGGCGTATAAAGTTGTTGGGCTCTGCGAGGATTCCGAGAAAGTTGGTATTCCCTGAACCGACTGGGTAAGTGTCCGAAAGGTAGGTCGAAGCGTCGATGGAAGGATTGCGTTAAGGCTGATCTCGGGAGCTTGGGCTTGAACGGTGATCATTGGATGAACTTGTGTAGGCAGCATTTAGTGTATAACCTTCAGGTTCGGTAGACCTATTATTATTAGAGATATGTGTAAATGACTCCAAGACAATAGTTCCACAGATTTTCGTAGCTTCAGTCCAAAAACCACACTGCTTCAAAGAGTAAATTGGATTTCTGTCCAGCAATTGAAGGTTTTCTGTCAGTATTATAGTAAGCAAGGAAAAATAATTTTGACAGGGTAAAACTTTAACACATTTAATGCATCTGCCAGATTGTTTTGATCCTTTAAATGGTATATGTCAGTTGAAAACTAATACTAATACATTATATATATATATATATATATATATATATACATTACAAGAGGTTTAAGATTTAGAACACTCTGCTATCAAGAGGGGTTTGGGTTTTTAATATCTTGTTGTGCTTATCAACATTATTTCTCTTTACTATTTTTATTTATTCGACTGGTATTATTTTCCTTCCTTTTTTATATATTTATTGTTAAAAATATTGTAAATTTAATAATTCAAGTGCCCATTATGTAATAGACATGGAATAAGTAAATATTATGTATTATAATTAACTCTCCTTTTGGGGGTTACCATAGGAGGAAAAGAAAAAGATATATATACACACATATCACATATTTTCACTGGAAAAATATTTTATCTGTCTAATACATATACATGATAATCATTGGGTTGTCTGTCAGATCTATTACAAATAAAAGGTATGTCATGAATGAGATATGAGAATAACAATACCCTTGATTTTAAACTACTATTTAATATTATATTATTTCACTGAAAATTTTAATTTTGTGCTTGAAGAATAAAATATGGTAATCTAAAATAGAGTTATATAGAAATTACCCCGTCCAAATCCTTTTCCTTTTACCATGCACCATTCATTTTCATTGGATTCCTGTTTGGTTTCCAAAGATCTTTGGGAACAACTAGCACCCAGGTCTTGACTGAATCGTGCACCAATTTTGTTGCTATAACCTGGGAACAAGATAAATTGTATTGAGGATCTATGGTCAACTGTTGAAATAATCATAGGTAGAAATAACCAGGAGTCAGTCTTGTGAAAATTGTTTTAATTTTGGCCATGTTTCAGCTCAAACGTGTGAGCTATCAACAGGACATCATTGAGCCAGGTCAAGCATAAACCCAATTAGGCTTGACATGGCTCACTGATCTGGATATCAGGTTATTCTTGACATGACTGACTGTTGTCCTGCTGATAGCTCACACTTTGAGCTGAAACATGGGCAAAATTAATTTTTTTTTTACACATTACTGACTCCCGCTTATTTCTACTTAAGATACATTGTAATTACAATATATTATTTAAATTAAATAATTAATACAAAGTAATAAATTAAATATATTTTTGATTAACCTAAGAATGTAAGAATGTCACACTGTGGCTTTATACTAGGAATAAATATAAAATGTTTTAAAACTAATTTATCTATTTTTTTGGAAATGACAACAATTAGATCAATATATCAATGAAGAGGAATTAATATGGATATTGAAATATGAATAGTTTGTAAAGATATCAGTTTATAAATTGAATTTCACAGTTTTAATAATTTACAATGTTTAGGGTGATGAAGTGCTTGTAAGTAGCCCTTGCTCTCTAAAATCCACACTTCAAACTGTTCTTCTTCCTTATCATCCTTCTTAGTGCCTCTCAGCCCACACTCCCAGACTGCCAAGCTTCCACATCCTGAGCCAATGTTTTCATTGAATTCACCTTCTTCAAACCAATCCTAGATCCTAGAGCTAGTGGTGGCAATGGATCCATAGCAGTCTAGATCTTCATTGAGAACAGTGTCCAATAGTCCTGCCTTCAAAAAACTTCTTTGGAACATGATCCTCATCCATTGGTTATAGATGAACAAAACTATCCCAACTGTCTCTTATCACCTGTTTCTCTCAAAATAGAGAATGGCATCTTTCAGATATTTGTAATATAGAAGACATTTTCAGCAATCCTAGTTATGCATGATAGGATAATAAATGTGAGGAACATATTCAGCTCAACACATCCATAGCCAGTGATGAAAAAACAGAACCATTTAAAACATCCTTCTACATATATAAAATTCAAGACACTCCCAGGTCTACATGTCTTCTCATTCTTTATTGTGTCCCTCCTGTTTTGCCTACCATTCTCTGGAATTCGTTTGTTTCTGCAGTGGTATTCCAAGGCCAGAGGAACTTCTACCCAGCGCAGCCACTCTTCCTGGTCTCTGCTAAACTGCTTTATTTGGTTCATGGATTTTTCTCTTCTATCCCCAATCCTCTGCCAAATTTCTGGTATGAAACTCTGGGACGCCCTCGTGGTCTCCTCCTCCTAATGGGTCAAGCCACTAATATATTAATCCTTCATAAGGCAGATGTGACCAAAACACTTGAGCTGCCTGTTCTCTAAAGTGGTTCTGAGTTCTGGCACTTCCAGCTGCCCTCTTTTGCTATCATTTCTAATGCGATCCCTCCTAGTTTTTCCGATAGGAACATTTCGGCTGCGGTTATGCATTCTTCACTGTAGGTTGGAATAGGTAGATCCACAGATTTCTATAAATGCATTTTTGTTTTCTTATCCACCTCATGGTGCCCAAGGATGCTCCTAGTGATCTGGCAGTATATTTGGTTAGCCTTCGATATTCTGTTGAAAATTTCAGCATCTTACCAGACTCACTAATTACAGTCCCTAAATAGGTGTAATCTTCACCACTCAAAAAAATTTCCCACTGCAGACTAATCAGATGTTTTTCTCATCATTGTCGTTATTTTTCTTTGTTTGAATATTTGTTCGATAATTATCAGGCCGATTTTCAAAAGAAATTCTTGGATATTTTTTTATAAAACAATTTATTTATTCAATTATAATTATCGAACTAATCAGATGTTTTTCTCTTTCCCTATAACCAGAACCAGCACTTTATTCTTGGAGGTATTAATTCGCATCTTTTCTCCCATCCTACTAGTGCTTGCAATAATTTTACCTTTGAATCAGCTATGGGGACAATGTCATCCACGTATAAAAGGCTCTAAACAAGGGCGGCTCTCATAATCCAGTTATCAACTGAAGTCCAGGAAGTCGGCTGCATGCTGATTTTATGGATTTTGTCCACAAAGTTTAGAAACAGGAGATGGCTTAAACTATTTCCCTGTCTAACGTTTTTAGCAATGGGAAAGATTCAATCAGTCCTGTTTATTCTCACCACTCTTGTGGCTCCTTGGTAGGTTGATTTTATGGCCTTAATCAAATCTCCAGCTACATGCTTGGCGGCTAAAGCATTTCAGATTTCCTTTTCTTGGGACTGAGTCAAACGCTGCCTTAAGAACAAGAAATGCCAGATACAAGTATTTCTGTCCCAGGCTTTTATGGTAATGGTCCGAAGAACAAAGATGTGGTCCTGAGTCTGACAGCCTGGATGGAAACCAGCCTGTTCACCATCCAGTTGCTCTTCCACAATCTGCCTAAATATTTAATTTTTTACTAAAATGTTTTGATAGATTCATAATGATTTTTGCTGAGCTTTTTGCCGAATTATTAAGTGTTCCATATGTTAATACTTCCATTAAGTGTTCCTTGGCAATTCTAATGGCTACCTTACTTTCGTTCCCGGCTGTTCAGTAAATTTGTAGCTTCTCATCGTTCTTATCTTGGAGGCTTGCTTTCTAGGCAAGCATCTTCCGAGCAACTATTTGTCTTAGGTCATCGGTCCACCTGTCAGTCCACTTTCCCTTATCAGATATTTTCCTTGACCCACATATTGCATTTGCTAACTCCAGAATACATGACTTTAAGGACTTACAGATCTTTTCTACATCTGCATCAACAGGTATTTCTCTTAATTTTTCTTCTAACTTTTCTGTATATGAGACTCTTTTTTCTGTATCATCCAAGGCCCTAAAGTTGAGGGCCTTAAACACCTACACTTTTCTTTTATAGCCTGGAATTATCCTTGTATTGGTCAAGAGAAGGTCACTACCTATATTTGCTCTTATCATGATATCAGCAAAATATTGTCTTATGTTATGTACATATATAAAATAATCAATTATACTATTTCGCTCCAAGGACGAGAAGGTGATTTTGATCTTTGTGTGGATAGAATAAATTCCCTATGAAGAGTTCATTAACGATGCAAAAGTCTATTAGCCATTGTCCATTATTATTATTCACATTCCCATCTCCATGTAGCTCTATAACAATGTATCCTGATCTAACATTATTTCCTGTTCTGGTATTAAAGTCCCCATCCAGGATTATAGATCTTTCTTTCCCTTGACTTTATCTTAAGTTTTTTGAAAATCCGAGTTGAGTGCCTCCTTATCCATGACACTGGCATCTTCAGTTGGCGCATATGCCTGCACTATAGATACCTTACCAATGGACATCTTAAAATCTGCTATGATCATTCTTGGAGATGTTGGTTCCCAGTCCTCCAAAAGATTAAACATATCCCTGGGGTATTCCTTATGGTGTCAAAGGACAATTCATTCTCCCTATAAGGAACCCAATATTGTGTTGTGATATATTAAGTAGGCATAAATAAAAAAGAAATGAAGATCAATTTTTTTTTATTTAATTTTAAGTTTATTTATATATCTTCTAATATGTTCAAATTAAATATAAATTAATAACCTAAGCCAAGACTAAGTTATTATTAATGGAAAAAAAAACTCAATCAATTATTTTTAATTTAAAAATCTGGTGCGGGCAACACACGACTTTCACTTACCTCCATTTTTAAAATCAATGAAAAAATTTTCAAAAACATTAGAGATAAAAATATGTGAACCTATTAAGGAATTAATTAAATTGAATTTATATAGAAACATGTGTTTCATTTAAAAATCTATTATATTATTACCTAAAATAATCAGTTAGTTTTATTTTCATTTCATCACTCTCTATTAACTTTTAAAAGCTTGTGTATGAGATAATATTTTTCTAAAATCTTTAGCTTTCCAACAGTATATCATACATGTATATTACTGCTCTGATGTTCAAACACGAAAAATTGCAGTAAAAAAATATTTTTTCTGTTTTCTCCTTTAGTTGGGTATCGCATTTATTCAATTTATGTATTTACCTGTTTTTCATCAGCGTTAACAAGATACTATAGTTATTTTTATTGAATCTACAAAATTAAAGGTACTTTAGAGGAACAAAATTTAAAATATCGGCATTTAAGCCCTGTCAGACCATTTTTATCCAAATTAAACCTACATGATATTAAAGCCCATTAAATTTTACATCGATATAGTGAGTTTAATCAAAATCGTCGGAACCGTTTTCGAGAAAATCGAAAAAAGGTGCAAAATGCATGGTATAAAGTACCTCTTCTGGTAAGCTCATTTTGATGAAAACAGTTTTGTCACGTCTCAGGCGTATAGTTGTCTTAAATATGAAATTTCAGTTTCATAGGACTTACCGTTTCTGCCCAGGAGTTACACCACACACACACACACACAGACCTTTTTGCGACCGGCAAGGTCTTAGAGAAAATAATAGCCAGCAGAATACAAGAGATCACCGAAGGAGTAGAGGGCCTATCGAACAATCAGTTTGGCTTCAGAAAAGCAAGATCCACGCTGGACGCAATTACCCTAGTGATTGAAACTGCCCAGAAAGCTATTGCGGGGAAAAGGTAGAGAAGAGGTACGAAATGTTATTGTGCCGTCGTCACATTAGATGTGAGAAACGCGTTTAACATGGCAAGATGGAACTGCATTCTTAGTGCTCTGCAGAAAATGGGCGTTTCCATGTACCTCAGGAGCATTATCAGAAATTATTTCGCAGACAGGATCCTGATATACTC
Organism: Piezodorus guildinii; assembly: GCA_023052935.1. Taxonomy (NCBI): domain Eukaryota; kingdom Metazoa; phylum Arthropoda; class Insecta; order Hemiptera; family Pentatomidae; genus Piezodorus; species Piezodorus guildinii. The sequence goes on along the minus strand of CM041292.1, from coordinate 110,732,618 downwards.
AACAGAGGACGGCCCAAAGACGTTCAGGGTGAATGGTGGAGTACCCCAGGGATCAGTACTGGGGCCTCTATTGTGGAATATCCTGTATGATGGAGTTCTTAGGCTTAACCTGCCAGAAGGTGCCAAGATCGTAGGTTTTGCTGATTATGTCGCAGTCGTAATCGAGGCGAAATATAAAGACGAAGTAGCCTTGAAGGCAAACCAGAGTATCTCTCTGATCCGTGATTGGCTGACATCGGTGGGGCTCCAACTGGCAGAAAGGAAAACAGAGGCTATAAGAATATAAGTAGCTGTAAAAAGAGAGAAGAAATAATCCTGAGAGTGGGCAGGCAAGAGATACGGTCCCAGCCCTCACTGAGATATCTTGGGGTTATACTTGATGAAAGGCTTAAATTCAAGGAGCATATCCAGAAAGTATGCATCAAAGCAGCAGGAGTGACCACAGCTCTAGCCCGATTGATGCCCAACGTAGGCGGACCTAGAAGTAGTCGGAGACTATTAATGGCGAGCGTCGTCTCATCCACTCTTTTATACGCAGCCCCAATATGGAATAATGCCCTGGACACACTGACTTACAGGAGACCCATTGTGTCAGTTTATCGCCGAAGCGCCCTGAGGGTGATAAGTGCATTTCGCACAGTATCTTACGAAGCTGCATGTGTGGTGGCCAGAATGCCACCTATTGAACTGCTGTCGGAGGAAAGGCAACGTACGTATAAAAGTGTTGTCCACATTCCTAGAACCAAAGAGAGGAAGCAGACAGTCCAAAAGAGGCAGCGACGCTGGGATTTGGCAGCGAGCGGAAGGTGGACCCATAGGCTGGTACCTTGCATCCAACCCTGGATGGATAGAAGCCACGGGGAAGTGGACTACTACCTAACCCAAATGCTCACTGGACATGGCTGCTTCAGAGCCTACCAATTACGGTTTAATTTGGACAATACAGCAGAATGTCCAAGATGCCCAACAATAGATGAGACAGTAGAACACGTATTCTTCTGCTGTCCTCGCTTTCAAGTAGAGAGGGAAGAATTTCAAGAAATATGCAGATCAGAAGCTACACCTGACAACACCGTCAACCTCATGCTACTTTCTCAGGAGAATTGGATGGCGGGCCAACGTCTGGCTGCGGACGTCATCAAGAAATTGAGAATGGAAGAGAAGGAGAGGCATGCCTAGAAATATAGGGTAAGGCGCCTAACAACGGGGCAGCACACAGCCACTCTCCTCCACGAAGTAATGCCTAACGGTGGTCCCGTGGGAGGTGAGAAACAGGTGTAGGGAGGTTGGTTTTAGTGGGTAGAAATCCCACACACGGATAGGTACGGGCCTATCCGCGTTTTTTGAAGATTTCCACCTACCCTCGTAAAAAAAAATAAAAAAAAAATTTAAAAAACAGACCTTTTTGCGGGACTTGGTTATTTGGACTCAGGGGACCCTAAAACGTGTATTTCCGTTGAAAACTGGAATTCGAAAACTTTCACGAACGCAATACTTTCCCTTACTATATATAGTAAGTGAAAGTAAAAATGAAAATATAATAATAATTTATAATGTCATTAGCTAACAAGATTAAGTTTGCTGGGCATACAGCAAGAGTGGATGAACATTCCATTCTGTAAAAGATCATTTTTGAAGAAATTCATAGATCCAGGAGATAAGGAAGGCCGAAGAAGCGTTGGTGGCATATTATCGCACACAATGCATGGATATTACTTGGAGTAAATAACTGGTCACTGCACAGGACAGGGATACATGGTTCAGACTTATACAGGAGGTCTTTACTGAGTAATGAGTTGTTGCCATAGCTGAATGAGATACAATTACACCTGTTCTTCCAGTCCAGATCTATACACGTATATTTAATCTCCTCAATATGGTGATTGAATAGATAAGTTTTCAAACTAACATGTAACACAACCTTTCAGATGTGATATTCAAATGTGAGCTATTTATTATTAACCTTTTAGGGATGTCGCGCAGGAATATTGAAATGGCCTATACAATGACAATAACCAACACTTGCCTATGTGAGTGCGACAGAATACTTTTTAACTCTAGTGACTACTATAGCGTTTCATAAAAAAAAAAAAAAATTCCAAAATTCTTTGTTTTGTTAATGTTTATTTTTGATCCAAATTTTATAAAATTCCAATGTTTTATTTTTACAACAAGGCCTACCATATAAAACAATTAATTATATTACTGAAAACGAAAGTAATATCTGAAAAAGATTATTAAAAATTGTTTAATGAATCTTACTGTACAATCTTGTAGTAAGACTTGAGTAAAAAATAAAAAGATCTTATTTTTCTTTACTATTTTAATGAAACACAAAAAAGTTTCCAAGCAAATATAGAATGCTATACTATGTACTCATCATCAGTGAAAGGGATAAAACTAAAAAAGTTTTGGCATACTATTTTCAGAAAACATTCTCTATCATAAAAAGTGAAAGTGACCAGACTAGAAGCTACACCATAACTTGAGGATATTGATAACTTTTTATGATAACCTTTAGTAACAGTTGAACTTAAGCTTAATTTAATGACCCCAAAAGAAATACAAGGACTGATTACAACAAAAACCAGATGACCATCAGAACTATCAACAATCAATCATGCTGACCTTTAATAGTTGTCTGTACATTGTATATTTTCTTGGTACATGGAAGAAAGTCATAATATTAGTAATCCTCGGGCCAGATAAAATTGTTAAAGAAGTTAGTAACTACTGTCTCACAAGCCTATTACCCGTTTTAGGAAAATTACTTATCAGTCATAATAAGCCATTTTGCTTCTTCCTATTAGTCCAACATCTTTATTTTGGCTTCCAGCTCAATTATTCCACTTCTCACCAACCATCAATACGTTCAGAATCAATAGTCCATTCTGAAATTGAAAAACACACCCCAAAAACATTTTGGGATTTTTAACAAGCATTTCACAAAGTTTGCTATATTGGTCTTCTAGAAACTCAGAAATGTCAGCACTCCACAATACTTTAAGATATCCTGTTCTTTTTCTTAACTTCAAAAATTTATAGTATTAGAATAAATAACACTAATTTTACCATCAGACCCATTACATTACACAAGGTTCAGTTCTCTCTCATATTCTCTCTGGAACTTTTGTCTCCAAGATATAATACATTGTATATATATATATGTTCAACACATATCCATAGCAATGATTGCTGATTGCACAGCAGTTTTCTCTAGGCATAAAGATCTAACAATTGTCACAAATACTCTCCAGAAAAAGCCATGCTGCTTTAAATATGCATAAAGACCGTCCAAATCAAAGAAACCGAGCAGCTACGTGCCACACAAACAAAATATAAAGTGAGGACCACCGGAGCGGTTCCAGTCAGCATCAAACTTGGGGTCAGTCAACATCAAACCTCAGGTTCAAACTAGAATGGATCACTTCATTTTTTACTCACTTCGTTTGACAACGGTTTTTTTAGTGTTGAAAATTAAGTTATGGAGTTGAATCATGAGCAAGTGTTGTTTTAATTGACTTATATCGAGAACGTCACCTTTTATGAGATAGTTCAGATCCTAACATAATTTATGTGACCAATTTATGTTTTTAACAAGAGAAGAAAAAAAAAAAAAAAAACCAACACTATCAGGTACCTTCTAATCAAGAATCAGATATAATAAAATTGAAATCCTTTTCAGTTCTCAGTAAACCCAAAAATGATATATTGTTATCCACAATATATCATTTTTCATTCATACAGCCCACTCATTTATTAAAAACAGCTATCCAATTAAAACCAACATGTACAGCAACTTAGAAACTACCTCGATACACAAAGCAAAAACACATTAGAGCATTGAGAAAAACAAAAAAGTTTTTCTTAGCATTTTTATTTCTAGATGAGGGACATCGAAAACTTGAATTTGAAACATCGAAATCGAACCAGCTCCTTTTTTAGGCCATTTCTACTCTGAGAGAAGTTTCGTGTATTAGAAGTAAAATTTTGGAATAATTAATGAAAAATATTATAAGACAATAAATGATATGGTACTTACTGGATTTAGGAAGCCTAATTTTTTCACTTTCACGCAAGTGCATATCCTGGGCTCGTTTTTGTTCTGCTCTTTGTTCCTAAAACACAAATACATTAGAGATGAACAAAAAAACATTAAACACAGTTATCATTAATTCAATAAAACTTAAAGATGTACATAATTCAAGTTGAACTCAACTCCAAAATTGCATAATCCAATAAGGAGAACAAAATAAAAAACTTAACAGATAATAGGATAATACAAGCAAAAGTTTTCAAACACAGATTAACTTTTTTATTTAAATTTAAGAGCATAGCCCTAATATAGTTCTTATCAATGTACTTGAAACTCCTCAACTCAGTCTAGATTTCAATCTAACCAAACATTTTTCAGTTTAAATCAACTCAGAGATAGTGGTCTCATCTAAAGCAATAAAAGTGGACAACCTCAGTCAGTGGGTATAAGTACTGTAGAGCACTGATGAAGAATAAGTCAAATAGGCTAGGAAGAGATGTGGATAAAAACAAAATAAAGTGCATATAGATATAGATTGGTTAAGGTTAAATTTGATTATTATTTTTGTTTTATACAAAAAAAAAAAAAAATACAACATTTCTGTTGATAAAAGTTATTAGATGAAGGATTATTAAACTTATCAATCTGATATTTATAATAAAAACAAATTTAAATCATAGTATATTAATAGTATATAAATCATAGTATATTTATAGGATATAAATCATAATTTATTAATAATAAAAACATGAAGATTGCAATATGATATCAAATAATTATTTGGTTTCTAAATCTTCCAAGAACAGTTTATTTCAATAAACTTTAAATGAGTCAACATTACAGGGGCCTTCCCCATCATCAGAACTCCTCACTGAGTCGTTTAAAAAAAATATCAATTTTTAATTAAAATTTTGTCAATAATTTATGCAGTTGAAATTGTTTTGTTTTTTAAATTACCTCTAAGGAACAACACCCATCTAAGCTGACATATTCTTGGGGTCCACAAAATTCTTTTACCAGTACACTGGCATCAGTTTGAGTGCGGGGGCGAGTTCCGAGGGACACTTAGTGGCATTTGGGACACTCAGAGGGCAGGAGGTAAAAATTGTCCATAAGTGGTCATTATTGTGATTGTTTTGTTTGTCATTATTGACTATTGGTCAAGTGACGGATAGGAGTTACGGTTATAGTTATTTAAATAGACAAAGAAAAACTGAAAGAGGTTTGGTAAAAAATATTAAAAAAAAAAGTTTTTTGTAAATTGAAAAATGAAGGGTATAAGAATCTGAAAGAAAAATATAAAATGATCAGGAGTTACGAACACAGATGAGATGGAAGATCTCCCGAAACCAAAAAGAGACGGAAATATATCACCAGCTGCTGTACCCACACACAAAATGGCAGAAGAAAAAATAAAGAAGACTAGCCAAAGAGCCTATTCCTCTATGGAAATAGATTCTTATTTTGACACCGAGGAGGAAACAGGAAACGAACTGGCCTGAGAATAACTGGTAAAAAAATAATAAATAATTTTTGAACCCATGAATTATATTGCATCCTAAGTGAAGATGAAAAAGACTTTATATGATAACCATATTACAAAAAAAAATCTGATGAGACAATGTCTAGCTGTTAATTCAAGATGATTAATTTTTTTTAATCAGTTTATATCCAATAGAAATAAATCCGTCTTGAAATAGTATAGCTACACAAAAATAGCATTGGGATTGCCGATTCCAGAGTAACAGAAATGGAACGGTACTGAAAATTTAAAACAGTTCTGTTTAAGGAATAAAAACGAGTTAAAACAGATAAAATAAAAATTGGTAACGTCACATCCTCCTCCTCCACCTAACACCATATCTAACTTATCAACTAATTCTAACCAAAAAGAGTAAAACATAAAAATAAATGAAACAAAAATTAGAATCATGCAATTTATACATACATTAGGAATAAAAATAAATTACTCTTACTTTTAAACGCCCATGGTCAATGATCGTCAAAGGTTTACTAAAAGAACCACAATTATCAAGTTTATTTGAAGAGTATTTTTCCTGTAAATTAAAGATATAAATTAATATATATACCGACATACACATATCTAAAATAAGGATATGTGACATAGAAGCTTTAAGTGACATAAGAAATATGTGTTAATGGAAGAGATTCATTTGTGAATTCAGCAAATATATTTTTATTATAAACAACATGTAAACAATATTTAGCAATAGAGTCTGAAAAATGAGCTTCTCTTTAAGTTTTTTCATCTTCTCTCAAAAAAAAATAAATAAATAAAATAATAATAATAATAAAAAAAATAAAATATATATATACATACACACACATATTCATTCATTAATTTATATTCAGTTTTTACACAGGTATATATTTATATACATTTTTTGTACAGTAAGAGGTAAGTTCTAAGACAGTTTATCTACCTCTCATTAGCAACTCATTCCATAAGCAACTGATTTTAATTCAACTAAATACTAAAATAACGATATTATAAATATTGATATCCTATCTCTAGAGGACAGGTATAAACTACAGCGCATGTGCCAGTCTAGAGCAAATCGGTAACGCTAACGTCACCTGAAATCAAAGTTTTAACCCCAATGATCATTTAACAACTATGATCAAGTCACAACTTATGAGAGATGTAATTCCCCATTCCCCTCGGTTATTTTTAAAGATAAAGAACAAATGATAAATGTTCTGTAATCTGGAATTTTTAGTTGAATTAGTTAAAGTTTTTGGCTATTAGTTAATGCTAATTGCCCTCAAAATCAAAATTTGGGGTCTTGCATTGCATGATACGTAGAACCTGAACAAAAGATAAAAAAAAAATCTATCTGTCAGCCTTACAATTTTTTTAAACAAATTTAACAGTATCAAAAAATGTTCCTCTTATTCTTGTTAGTGCTAATCAATTGATTCTATAAAACTCCCCTACACAACAATAAAAAGAATCATTGAAATCGGTTAAGAAATAGCGGAGGAATAGGAACACAATTGCATACATAGCTATATAAATTGTCAAAAATAAATATGCATAATTTTAAAAAGGAGATATTTATTATAAAGCAAAATCATATCAAAATTGTGATATCTTTTAGAGCACAACATATGCATAGGTCTTCTTTAAGTCAAGATTAGATTTTTTAATACCACTATATACCTACACCTTACAATGGGTTTTCAAATCATTACATCAAGCCATTTGACAAATTAACAAAAAAAAATAAATAAATAAAATAAATAACAAGATTGACTTACTTCTATGAAATGAGCACTTTCTGAAAGGTCTGTATCTTTAGGCACGTGTCTACCAAGAATAAGCTTTATACCAAGATGCTTGCAACAATGATCACAAATGGTGAATACCCACCTTGTCACAATAGAGAGTGAACAATACACAGAAAGATCTTTCTCTTCGTGATACTGAAATAAAATATTATTACATTTTCAAAAAACTGGTAAAATACAAGGAAAAATGCAAATAACATTTTTGAGTCAAATTCAACCTTCTTCATTTCTAATTTATCGATACTGGGGTCAATAATTTTATTATAACAAAATTACTGACCCCAGTATCGGAACAGTGGATGGTTTTGAAAAGACAACGTACTATTGATTTAAGGTTTGAATGCTTATGTATAGATTTATTTACACTTTTTCTGCTTAATTCAGTACTGGGCTCTATAATAGTCATCAGTGGTTCACATACTGAATATACTATTAATTTTAGAAACTGTAGCTTAAGTACCGGTTTATTTGAACTTTTTTCAGATTTATTCAATACTGGGAGGTCCTCCTTAATTTGATATTATAGGGCTTCAAACAGTAAATATACTATTATTTTTAAGATCCCGCTCTCAATTACAGATTTATTTTTTCGGATGTACTCGATAATAGGATCCATAGTTGGGTTATCAGGGTTTCTGAATAATGAATATACTATTAATCTAAGAATAGGTTGCTCAAGTATAGATTTATTTTAAGGTTATCGGATTTAATCCATAATGGTATTCCATATTATGATATCAGAGCACTTTACAATTTTTATTTAATATCCATTTTAATGTTGTATCAAGAATCAGTGCTATCAACTTTTAGATATGAGTTGATATCTAGATTAAGATAATATAAAAAGCGATTTGTGAATGGGCAATTTTTAATTATTTTTTTAAAAGGGACTCCTATAATCAGATAGTGGAGGCATGAAGCATGTGATCTTAAAATAAATTTTTTATTAACTGTTCAAGGCCCCCTTTCCCATAAACCCATCTGCTTAAATCCAGTAATGAATAAATCCTTTTTGGAATTCCCTCTCATCAAACATCCGTCATGCTCCCTCTCTCTCTCTCTCTCTCTCTCCAAATTTAAATACCTTCTTTTTCAGCACCTTCTAGCATTCCAAAATTATGTTGCCTGACAATGTAATAATTTTTAATAAAATTGTATTCAATCTTTTTATTTTTTTCCACAAGTATTTATTTATAATTGTTCAACTTTTTTATCTTGAAAACTTCTTTTGTTTCCATTGTTGCAGTATTTTTCAAATTGTCATTAGAAGACTTAGTTTCTTATTTTTTAGAATATTATTTTTATTTATGTTTTAATTAGTTTATTTTTCGTTAATTCTTGGCCAGTTCAAGATCCTTTATTATTTTAAAACTAATGTTATTCTTAGAATACTAAGTACCAGAATAAAGTAAATATTCATTTATTTACTTTTCTTCTTCTTTTTTTTATATTTAAACTCATTTATTTTTCATTTTGTTCAACACAATTATCTTCTGAGGATTGTTTTTAATTTGTTTTATGTATATATTCATCCAAAACAGTAAATATTAGTTAATTATGTTCATTTTGTCTGTTGGCCAGATATGTTGTATATTATAACTGTACAAATCTGTTATTTTTAAAGGACTTAGTCCCAGAATAAAAATTACTTTCTATTCTATTCTATTCTAAGAGAAAAACTTAAAATAAAATAATCTTTTATGGTCAAGCAACAACTTAAAAAGAGACGTGATTACCTGTTAACTGAGTTATTATTGATGATAGAAAAAAAAATGTAACGTGTTCTGGAATCAGGAAATTTTATATGAATGAAAATCAAAAGAAAAAAAAAAGAGGAAATAGTAATGAAGTCTAGTATAAATGCTTTTGCTTTATTATTTACAATAATAAACCTTTGTAATAGACTAAACAAATTAAAAAAATTACTCCCCTCCCTCAAAATTTGAGGGCTTCCGTTTGAAGATTAGCAGAACCTGAATAAAGAATAAAAATAAAAAAAAATCTGTTTTTCATAATTAATAAATCAATAAATAAAACAAACTTTTTTGCTCTTAATGCTATTTCATGGAGAGCTAAAATCCTACAAAACGAAAAAAGAATCATTGAGATTTTTTTTCAAAACTAGCAGTGTAGTATTTTGAAATTAGCATTGGTGATATGCCATTTTCTTTTGAATTATTTATTACTTTTCATATTACTTAATTTCCAATAAACAGATATATAAACAGTTATACCATAATATATTTATTTGGAAATAATAAACCATTGTTAAATAATTTTCAGCAGTTTTTTTTATTTGTCATCAGTTGAAACTCCTTATCAAACCATTGTGATCTAACTACTTCTGGTTTCAACCCTATAGTCTATTCTGCAGTCGATCTTATGCTATTTTTGATACTATTCCACTGCTGATCAATATCTCCATCATCGCTGTTCATCTTTCAGTTTTTCTTTCTTCATAAACTGCAAGCTGATTAGGATCCTTAAGTTTAATTACGCTATACAATTTTCAAGCCTCATTGTGATGATTACCTATGATCGACATCTTAGCACTTATCCTGGCAATGCTTAAGTAATAGTCTGTGTCTAGGTTTGCTCCTCTATACGACCTGAGACTTGATGACAAGAAAAACCTGTCTTGTTCATGGAAGTTATCAGAAAATGGTCTATTTGGTTGTCCACTCTTCTGTCAGGTGTTCTACATGTCTTCTTATCTACCCTTTTAGTAGTGAACAGCGTATAAGGTGTGTTCAAGAAATAAGGTGACTTTGTATTTTTAAGAAAAAATATTTATTTATTAATCAATATTTATGTTGTCCCCTTAAAAGTAATCCCCCTCAGATACAATACACTTATGCCAACAGTTTTTCCAATCCTCAAAGCACTTCTCATAAGCACTTTTTGTTTTGGCCTTGAGCTCTTCCCGCGATGCAGTCTTTATCTCCTCAATCGTTGCAAATCTCCGTCCTTTCATAGGTCTCTTTAGCTTTGGGAACAAGAAAAAGTCACATGGGGCCAAATCCGGTGAATATGGTGGCTGAGGCATGATTGTGGTGTTGTTTTTGGCCAAAAAATCTCTCACAAGCAAAGATAAGTGAGCAGGGGCATTATCATGATGCAAAAGCCATGAATTGTTTTTCCACAATTCTGGACGTTTTCTTTGTATTGCTTAAATGGCACATAACTTCAAGATAATACTGTTTATTGACTGTAAGACCATATGGTAAGAACTCCTGATGCACCACGCCATGGTAATCGAAGAAAACAGTGAGCAAAACTTTGACATTTGATCGAACTTGGCATGCTTTTTTCGGTCTTGGCTTATCTGGGCTCTTCCATTGGGCTTTGGTTTCGATATCATAACCATATACCCATGATTCATCACCAGTTATGACCCTTTTGAGTAAATCTGGGTCGTTGTTGACGTCATTCAACAGCTCTTGAATGATGCTCATGCAACGGTTCTTTTGGTCAAAATTTAGCAATTTTGGAACAAACTTCACTGACACACGTCTCATGCCCAAAACGTTAAAAAAATTGAATGGCATGACCCAAGCGATATACTGACATCCTCAGCAACTTCTCTGATAGTCATTCGACGATTTTCCAAAACAATTTTCTTCACTGCTTGAACGTTATCGTCAGTTGTTGATGTGCTTGGGTGTCCAGAGCGAGGCTCATCATTGGCATCTTCCCGGCCATCTTGGAAGAGTTTGTACCACTTGTAAACATTTTTTTTTACTCAAAACAGTTTCACCTTATGCCACTGTCAACATTTCAAGAGTTTCGGAGCACTTTATTTTATTTTTTACACAAAATTTGATGCAAATCCTTTGATCCATATTTTTCGATAGCAAAAAATCGCCGAGCACGCAAAACACTTATAACCTTTACGCCTCTCACAACCAAACAAAAAATTCTATACACTTGAAACTTGGTACAGATGTTCGGGAAGAGTGTACCAACATGACAAAACAAAAAAATCGATAATCGAAAGTACGTTGCCTGCGAAATTTGAAAAGTCACCTTACTTTTTGAACACACCTCGTACTTCCCACCTCTAGTCCATTTACAGATGCAAAGCTTACTAGTTTATGTCCATTATCATTACTTTTTTCATGGAGGCTGAATTTATCTAGAGTAGGCTGATAGGCTGAGAGCAGGATTTAATTAATGTCTTCTCTAGATAACTATAGAACTGGTCAGCATTTAAGCCCTGTCAGACTTTTAATCAGAATATAACCTTCATGATATTACAGTCCATTAAATTTTACATCTATATAGTGAGTTTAATCAAAATCATTAGAGCAGTGTTTAACACTAACGACCACGCGTGTTTGGTGTCCTTCTCTTATGGACCATAGCGGGCGTATGAGTCTGTTAATGGTTCAATGGCCCAAAACATTATTATCAGCTATTTGTGTTTTATTTCACCCAAAAAACACATAGTATTAAAAAAATGTGATAAAAGTTACTTTTAGTTAAAAGAAATATAATTAATAAATGAAGCGGGCGACTACGCCCGCTGCGGTTCCACGAGGAAGTTTCTAGAGGGCGTGTGTGCCCTCAGAAGGACAAAAGAGATGTCCGTATGCTCTCTACGGGAAACATACGGATGAAATGACTGAAGTTGTGACTCAAAGTGGAAGAACCATTACAAAACCAAGGATGATTGTCGATTATAACAGTGGAAAATCGCCAATCGATACCTCAGACCAAATGTCATCTTATTCCACAAGCTTATGGCGAACCCATTAGTGGTATCACAAAATTGCAATTTATCTTATTTTTGGAGCCTCTCTACTAAATGCATTAGTTATTCATAACACCTTTAGGCGAGAAAGATGTCTATAGCAAATTTTAAAGAAGAGGTTGTAAGGGCGCTTCTTGAAAAAGATCCTCTTAGTGACTCCGCTCCTTCACCTTCAGCTAGTTGACGATCTCTTCAGTCGCCCAGATTTGATAAAAAAAAAACTAGGGCTCTTTCATAAAGTTAGAATATACTGTAAGGGGTGCTATTTAAAATTTTAGGAAGCAAAATGTACAAAAAATAAAGTGATAAAGTTTATGACTGTGTTGTACATTATTTAATATAATCATTTACTATGATTAATTGTGTAAAAATAAATTAATAACCTTTTTGTTTTTTAAACATCGAGAATAGCCACTGGTATCTATATTTACAATATCATAAAAAACTGAGAGAAAAAGTACAACTCAAGTTCATTAAAATGTTTCTAGGACCCAACGCGGTCGGTTATCAAGAGGAAATCAATTATCTAGCGGGCATCTGGTCCTTGGGGCTAAGGTTTGTGGATAAGGAAAACTAATTGTTTAGCGGCCGTATGCGCCCGCTCGAGGGTGGTAGTGATAGTAGGGGAGCGGGGGTATACGTCCGCTGTGGTCCCTCTCACCCTGCACATGAACCAGAGAGCAGGCCAGGAATATACTAACTAAGCCAGCGGGCGTATACGCGTCAAAGTGTTAAAGAAAAATCGAGTTTGGAGAAAATTGTAAAAAGGTGCAAAATGTATAGTATAAACTGGCTCTTCTGGTTTGCTAATTTTGATGGAAGTTGCTGGAGCATCTCGGGCGTATAGTTGTCTTAACAATAAAATTTCAGTTTCATACAACTTTTCATGCTAGAATTACCACATACAAACCTTTTTGCAGGACTTGGTTGTTCGCACACAGGAGACCTACCCTAAAATGTTTATTTCAGGTGAAAACTCGATTTGAAAATTTTCACGATCGCAATATTTTCCCTTCCTATATATTTCATATATAGATGAGTAAAACTAAAAAAAGGTTGTCTTTATTTTTTTTATGTATCAATTACTGATATCCCAAATAATAGATATATTTATGATTCTTAACAAATAATAATAAATATTGGGTTGATGCAAAATTAATGCAGGTTTTTAGTAGGTATTGTAAATACGCCATATCTTTACTTTAACCATATATATTTAATCAAAATAATTTCCATCTGAATCAATGCACTTTTGCCAACGTTCAACAAGCTTTCTTATTCCACCAGAAAAAAAATCCGAATCCCTGGACTCAATGAAATCACGAAAAGAATTTTCAATGTCGTCCTGGTTTTGAAATTTTTTCTCCCTCAAAAAGTTGTCCAGATGCCTGAAAAAGTGGAAGTCTGTAGGAGAGAGGTCAGGTGAATAAGGCGGATGTTGAGAGAACTTCGTAGCCCAACTCGTGCAGTCGTCGAAGCGTTGGTTGTGCAACGTGTGGTCTGGCGTTATCGTGGAGCAGGATCGGCCCCTTCCGATTCATCAATGCGGGGCAAAGACGTTGCAATTTTTGATTCATGCTGTCAATTTCTTGACAGTACTTGTCAGCAGTTATAGTCTCACCTCGATTGAGAAAGCTTTGACCTCAGCTGGTCGTTGTCCAGGGCAAGATGACGGCCCCGACCTTCCTTGTCTTCGAGGTCGAAATCTCCTCTGCGAAACTTCTGGAACCAACGCTGCACCGTGCACTCATTAATAGCCCCCTGACCCCACACTTCATTAATATTACGAGCCGTTTGCGCAGCGCTGCGCCCTAATTTAAATTCGTAAAAATAAATTTGACGAAAATCGCACTTTGACATTTTCGATTCAAGACCTTTGAACACACTGAACAAAACGATTTTACTAAACAAATTCATGGTGAAAGAGAGGGTATTAGATAAGGTTTGTTTTGGTATAATAATGATCAATGTTAGGATTAGCTTTGTTTACACAATTGGAATTAAGATATTGCAATAGAGGAAACCTGCATTAATTTCGCATCAACCCAATATATTATAAATGATTGTATGAAAAACGGATATTACATGCTTAAAAACACAAAACTTACATAACAACCTAGGTCCCTCGCATATGAAAAAACATCTTTATCTAATTCACTTTTCATAATGGCTACACTTGGTATTTCTGCAGAACATTTATTTCTAATTTCAAAGAATAAGTGTGATAAACAATAAACACGGAATAGAGAGGAGTCTTCATCTGAAAAATAGAGCAATGATCAAACAACAGAATACTTAAAATTTGCAGGGCATGAAATTTGTATAAACTTTCTTCTCTAGTTAATATCAACATTGAACCATACAGTGGACAGCTTTATTTTTAACAAGAGCAGACGTGTCTCTTCTTTTTTTTCTCTGTTGTTTAAATTCAAAACTCACTATTTTGTTCACCAATATGTATTGTATTTATATAATACCTAATTGGATTTATTTTAATTAAAATTTTGTTTCTGTTGTTTTTTACCTAATTATACAATAGGGAAACAGACATGCTAATCTTTTAAATACACGATACAAAGCAGGACATATTCAATAAAAGAAAAAATAAATTTCTTATTGTATTTATATTAACAACTTAACATAAAAATACAAGTAAATGTGCGATACAGTAATTATTAACTTGAAAATGTCTTAAGAAGAAGCTACCCACCCGGCAGTAGCACTTCAATGTTTATTTTAATAACAGTTCCCAAGGACACCATCTTTTCAGGCTTCTCGTAGGATTATCAGGAATAGATGGTGATGAGTGGTAACAGACATGTGGGTTTGTGTGGGCAGGTAGTTTGGAATTAAAGAACGTGTATCTATTTTGTGCTATGTCTGCAACTAATGGGATATACGGGTTTCTATGGATTAGTTTATTAGTAACAAAGTAATGAGCATGAAGTATTTTTCGAAGGATTTTGGATTGCAAGGATTGGATGCGGGAGGAATTTGATGGTCTAGTAGACCATCATAGCTCAATCCCATAGGTCCAAATAGGTTTAATAATGGTTATATACTTGAGTCTTCGATAGGAAGTGTTGAGCATTTGTAAAGTGTTTTATTAAATGTTATCGTTCTTGGTGTTTCAAGTCTTGTATGAAGATTCCAAATAAGATGTTAGTTAAGAAGAAGTCCTAGGTATATGGTTTATTCTATAGGAATGAGTCGAGATATTAAAGGCTGCAGTGGGACAGTAGGTCAAAGGTTAATGAAGTTTTCCAGTATTGGTGATTTGATGGAATTTATTTTAATACTCCAGTTTTCACATGGACCCAGTAACAGGTTGTTGTAATACATAATAATTGAGGTGTAGAAATAAGCTCTATACCCTGCTATAATTCTCTTTCCCATCCAGGTTTATCATAAATATATAATCAAAGCTGTATCATATAATCAAGATGCTACTAACAATTAAAGCTATTATGTCCTTTATTATTTTATTTTATAAATTATATTATTTCTGTGGCGGTCATGAAAAACCAGATAACTCGAGTTATATCAAAAATGAGTTAACTTCAAATATCGCTCCCTCAGACCTTCTCCTACATCGTGTTAAATTGGTTAAAGAAATTTCTTGGTGGAAGAAATTTCAGGTGGAAAGAAAGCTGTAATTAATACCTCTATTTTGGTATTATGTAAAACTTAAAAGTCGCTCACCTGTAAAATGAAAGATTTTGACTTAACCACTTATTCACGACCGCCACAGATTTTATAAATTATAAAAAGCATGCACAGTGACTCAGCCACTGTGTATGCTGTTATAATTTATTTTTGTTCTTTCCCTTATTGATACGATACGTAGGCCGAATATTTGCCTCCATATCTAGAACTTCACAGGCCACCTTTATTTATGCTCTGAAACCTCACTATTAAGATCATGTTATCTCTATAATACAAGATTAGTGTCATCTTAATAAATGGTGTCCTCCTGATTTTAGTCTTCTACATTGATTATAAGAGCTTGATTTGTTGGATCTGAAGTCACACAGCACTTTAATTAACAAATAGTACTCTCAACCAAGCATTTTACCATTTGAATACCACATTAGGAAATACATTGGGAATCCCAATCAATGTAAGGTCGATAAGAGTTCATTCCTTAGGATTGTGTCATAGATTATCAATTAACATTCATGGCATTATTTGGTTTACAAACAACAGCTCATAAAGAATTTGTTCTTTCAGCTACTTATTAGGGAAGTATTGGGTCATTTTGTATGAAATGTCAATTTTTATGATTCTAAAATTTAAAGTGGGATTAGTGGAATTCTGATGTTTACATATTATAACGTGATTAATCCAATCTTTTTTTCTCAAAATTCTCTATTACTTCTATTATTAATCCCACACAGTAAAGTAGACCATCAAATATTTCCATGGAAACATGATTTGAGTACTTTTTAAGAGTTTAAACTTGGACACTCATCAGCCAAGGATGCAAGAAAAATTACCATGCATTCAGGGAGGTGTTTTGTAAAGAATGAAACAAGCCAAAATATTTGGCTGGTGACATAGATATAGATAACCAACCGAGAGGAAGACAACTAACAGCAATTGACAATGATGAACTTGGTCTTACAGTGAAAAGATTTTGAAAAGGATTTGCAGCACAACTGAATTCAAACGTATAAACGATTTCTCGACACTTAATATCAATTGTTAAAGTAAAAGAGGTATGAGTACGTCATGACCTTGATGAACAGAAGCAGGTGGGTATGAAACATTCAACTTCATCAACAGTTCCTGATTTCAGTCTTCCACTTTAATTATATCATCTTGATTTGTTGGTTCTGAAGTTCCACAGCACTTTGATTGCTATTTGTCAATTGAACATTTAACCAATCCAATCAATTTACTAGGTAATCCAAGTTCAAGCATGGTCGAGTTCATTCCTTAGGATTGTGTCATTGACTATGAAATCCCTCATCTAACGCCTAAAAGGATTCGCAGCACATCTGAATTCAAGTTTATCAACAGTTTCTCAACACTTCAAAACAAATTGTAAAGTAAAAAAGGTATGGGTACTTCATGACCTTAATGAACAGAAGCAGGTGGGTATGAGACATGTGTTTCACTGCTAACTAGGCAAATCAATCCTTTTCTCAAAAGAATAATATTGTGTGCTGTAAAGTGGATTGTATATTACAACAGGGGTAAGTCAGGTCAGTGGTTAAATATCATGTTAAACCTGGGACACATGCACAAACTAAAGTATAATGCAAAACATTTATGTTTTCTGTATAAAATACCCTAGACTTCGCCAAAGCCTTTGATTACCTGAACTATTTTATCTTTTTTTCCATATTAAAATTTTAATCATTTTCCAATAATTCTGTCCAAAGGTTCCAATCTTTTCTTTTTGAGAGTTCTCCAGCAGTTGTTATCCCGAGTAAATATTCCTTCTTCCTCTATTCCTCTATCTCAGATATAGCCCAAGGTTCAAGTATTTCTCCTCTTCTCTACAATTGCTATACCAATGACCTTCCCAAGTCCATTGGCTATTGTTTCTACCACCAATATGCTGATGACTTCCAAATCGATTATTCATTCCATCCGTCTGAGTTATTAGTAGGATTAGCCAGTATTCAGGACGACCTAGGTAGAATCAGTGGCAGGGCAAACCTGATGACTTAATCCTACGAAAACTCAGGATATAGTTATCAGTTCCGATTTCCTCCTTAGCTCTATCATCACTCTTTTGCCTAAATATCATCCAATTATTTTCAGCTCCCCCATTAAAAACCTAGATATCATCATTGACCAGAAGCTGTCCTGGAAACCCCATGTGGCCAAAATCCCCAAAGTACCTTAAAATTATTTCACTGACACCATCCTTTCACAATCCTCCCGGAAAACCCTAGTATCCTCACTCATTTTCACTCACTATGACAATGGTAATGTGACATCTCGAAAGTACTCGAGGACAGATCGAAACAAATAATGAATTGCTTTTTAAGATTACTATTCGTTACCTCGAGACGTTCTCATGTATCTCACACTTCTATAAGGAGTCAAAGTGGCTATTTCCGTCCATAGGAAGGCAATCTTTCCTTGGATCCTTTCTCTACCAAACATCAGGCCCCACCACCACCATCTCTAAGTCTGCTGCAATTCAAATCTAGAGACCATTTCCAGGAAACAAGAGCCCAGCTTTGACCTCTAAACACCCTTCCAGGTGAAAGATAAAATATGAGTGCTTTTTTTTAGCCAAGTCCTCTGTCTTCAGGAATACTCCTGTCAAACATCCCTCATGCACCTTCTCTTTCTTCATTCTATTCTCTTATCTTTCAATATCTTCTTTCTTTGCAAGCAGATGTTAACTAATATCATTACCCCGATTAAATGAAAGTAGATAGTGTTCAAACTTTCAAACATCTATTGTGGAAAGTTAATTTAATATTTTTCATTTTTTTTTCTATAATATGTGACCATATAGCTGTAATTTACCTTTTCTTTTTGAATTAATTAAATAGAATTATATACATTTAATTTACTATTATTATGTTTAATTTTATAAGTATCTTTAGCCCATAGTAATTATTATTTTTATGTTATTCTTAGGGGCTGTTGTCCCAGAATAAAGTTTCTTTCTATTCTTTACCGTACTTCTAACATTAAAAAGAAGATAACGACTCTTTAAAAAAAGAAATATAATAATAATTTAGTTACTACATATTAAAGGAAATTATAGAAATATTAGTTAAACATGACATTCTATATTTTTGCTTCGATATTTTGTAAAATAAATCTCCATGATGCATCTTTGACTTGTCAGATAAGTGTAATTGTAATAATCTAAATAAACACTGCTATCACATCGATTTGCTGCTGAGGGGCACTGCTTGAATTGTTGCATCACATCCAATAGTGCCTGAGAGGCACCTCTAGAGCGCAAAGGTTTGATAATGTTTGGCCTGATTCCTTAATAGATTAAAAGACAAAAAAATCTTTTGCTATTTAGATTCTATTATGCTACAGGTTGTAAATTAACGTTTCCTTCACAAATATAAAGCTTAAAAAAGAATATCTATCATTCACAAACACTAAAATAAAAATTTCATAATGGTAATGAATAGTGTTTAATAACTCACTAGCAGCATCACACATCATATTCAAAGCAGATTTCACAACAGAAACACGACTGTTAGCATTTAAAGTATCAAACAATGTGTAGATTGGAGGTACTTCAGAAGGGCCAGCAAATTTCTGGAAAAAAAAAAATTATATCATTTTAAAAATTATAAGGGTTTTATGGACAAGAATGTAGTTCTCATTTTAATACAATATCACTTGACTACTGTTTGAACCATGGCTGTATCAGAATAATTAATTATTCTTTTATTTCAGCCTAGGATAGAGACATTCTTCAAGTCCTACAATTAGAGAAAACCCCTAGCGGCTGAGCATGATCTTAGCCTGATCACATCCTTCTACAGCTGTTGGCCAACCAATTGTACAGGCCAAGTTGTAATTGTACAGTTTATTATTTTTTTTAATATAATGTAAAATAACTAAGATTACTTTATGACTTCTATATATTATTTCATTTTATTATATAATTTAAAAAATGGTTATCTGCACATTATGTGATTGTGCCATCACACACGATGGCAAACACAATTTAATTTGCAGCAAGTGTCATGTTGTTTTTCACAGCAAATGTTGCAAGCTATTAAAAAAAGGATATTGAAATTATTAAAAAGTCCTGGTTTTTCCCTAAATGCGACGAAGGAAAAAAAGCTCAGTCGGTCAGTGAAAAACCATCGCCTAAAAGTTGTCAGGAGGAAGCGAGGGAGGCAACCACGGCTGATATTATGATAGCAGTTTCCGGCCTAGGTTCCCAAGTAAAAGAAGAAATAAAAGGCATCAAGGATTAACAAGAGAAGTACGGAGAGCTAAGCTTTGAACTAAATAAGAGGCTCTCAAAAATTGA
Source organism: Piezodorus guildinii (assembly GCA_023052935.1). Lineage (NCBI taxonomy): Eukaryota > Metazoa > Arthropoda > Insecta > Hemiptera > Pentatomidae > Piezodorus > Piezodorus guildinii. Next base: position 110,712,539 of record CM041292.1, on the reverse strand, counting down.
AAACCATCTCGAAGGCCAATCTAAATATATAGAAGAACTAACTTCGGAGGATAAGTACTTAAAAAAGGAAGTGGGTGAACTTGAGGAAAGACTTAATAAGACTGAGCACGGACTTCTGTGCAGGTTCTTAGAAATTCGGGGCATCCCAGTCCACCCGGGGGAAACTCCAGCGGCTTTGATGACAAGTGTAGCAGCCGGCCTAGCAGTGAAGATTTCCCCGGAAGATCTCGACATCATGGAACATCACCAACCTGAGCCGGGTGATTAAAGGCCACCTCCTCTCATCACCCGCCTTGTAAGGCAAACCACTAGGGACGAGTTGGTAAAACAACAAAAGGTGAGGCGGAACTTCACCACGCTTGATATAGGATGGGAAGCTAAAGATGGTCACTAAATAAATCAAAATAGGAGAAAGTGTAGGTTGGATAAATAGAAATAGGTTTTTGCACCATATTATATTTGGTCGGTATCTACAATCAAACTGCTGAAAAAATTGATATACATAAATAAAAATGCACATTGGAGAAGAAATTTAGAATAAATCTATCAGTTGAAAACCAGTTTCTTCTATTGGGGGTATGATTGAAGGGACGAATGGGATATTTCCTGAGACGGTCTGGGTTCTTTAGAGAATGAAGGATCTTGTATAAGATTAAGTATAGCAGTTAGCGGTGGCATTTTATTCATCTGGCTATTCACCTCGTTCGCATCATCATCATAATATCATTGTCAGCCCCACCTTAGGTGCACAACACAATATCATGTAAGTGTACCAAGGGATGTATAGGTAGGTACAGCAGTCGCAAACATACAATATGCAATACCGCTGCATGGGTAATCTTGCTTGAACATCCCATCCACAGAAACTTAATTTCTAATCTCAGCCTACTATGATGAAGATATAGACATAAACAAGGTAGTGAGGGAGATGGATGAATGCTATTGCTTGCTGCTAAACTGTAAGATCCTTCTCTAAAGAACAAATACCGTCTCGAGAAATATCCTCCACATCCTTTCAATCGAATTTCAAAGAAAATAACAAGTGTTTTACCTGATGATTATATTCTAAATAGCTTCTCCAATGTACGGGTACATATACTAAATAAGGTACATATACTACTGCTCTACCTATCAATGCATCCCTTGATACACTTATATGATATTGTGTTGTGAACCAAAGGCGAGGTTTAGGAGATGGTGATACTATGATGATGATGCGGACGAGGTGAATAGCCAGATGAATAAAATGCCACTGCTAACTGCTATACTTTATCCTATACAAGACTCTTTATTCTCTAAAGAACCCAAACGGTCTAAGGAAATATCCCCTTTGTCCCTTCAATCACACCCCCAAGAGAAGAAAATACTTTTCGACTGATGGAGATATACTAAATTACTTCTCCAATGTACATTTTTATTTATATATATTAAATTAAATTTTACAGCTGTTTAATTGTAGGTACCAACCAAAAATAATATGGTGCAAAAACCTATTTCTATTTATACAACCTACACTTTCTCCTATTTTTTTTTAAACTATGTCATGCGTAATATAAAGAATATTATAAATTAAAATAGAGAATATGTTTATGATATGCTATATGTTGCAAATATCGTTATTCCCAGTAAAACTATAGCATCAGTCACTGCAGAATGTTTTAAATCGGCCGTATCCAGCAAATATTTCTCACATGCCTTTGGACACGTGTTGTGGAAAATTGATAAAAAAAAAAAATATATTTTTTGAAGGTTCTTACCAAACGAATCTGAAATATAAAGAGGCTATCAGACATGAAATTTGATGATTTACAACTTTTGTACTATGACTTTTTTTGATTTTGATAGCTGTTTCCAAGTAACAGTAGTCTCTTATTGACCAAAGTGGGTTTTTCAACAAAAATGGAAAAATTTGTCTATTTCTGATGAACGATTGTGGCAACATTACTAATTCAATAACTAAGATAACTTTTAGAAAGGAAATTGAAAGTTCTTTTATTTTGAAAGGAAAGATATTTTCTGTAGTAAGCTCTGTTAACGAGTTATATACAAAAAAAGTGCGAACAATTCGAGGTTTTTGGGCTACGAAAAGTTAAGCTCACCAACTGTGATGTTGCAAACTCAGATTACTTTTATTTAGGACCATTAAGAGGTATTAAAACAATTTCTAGCTTTGTCCGAATTAATTTCCACAAATATCCTTATTTTACTGAGCTAAATAGGATCATGATAGATAAGACGTAATAGTAAAAATAGTGATGCATCTCTGGAATGGAAATTCGGTTTTCAGTTCAGGTTGATGTTTTACAAAGTGGATCTTGGAGTGGCAGAAGTGGTGCTTGCTACACCCCCATAGAGTTTAATACCTTTTTTTTTTTTTTGTTAACTGTAAAAATGTAATACAATTTGGGGTTCAGTACATAGTATTTGAGATTTTCCTACATTTTGGGGACCCACTTGATAGAAGCTGTGCGGGCACCAGGAAGATCTCCCAATCCCAGAGGCACTCCATAACGATAATCACAAAAATAAATAATTATCCTGCCATAACCACGTTTCAACTTGGATCAATATATATAAAGGAAACAGAACTACTGGGGACAACGAAACTAAACTAAGGAAGCTGTGAGTAACAGGTGATTTTTATTTTTTCCTATTCTAAAACCTTTAAAGATTAAAAATTTAAAGATAAAAAAATAAAGGTACTATTAAAAAGGTTTTATGGCCAAATTTCTAACCATATGAACGCAAAATCATCCTAATCTGATTAGTATTACTAAAGATAATAAAAATATAAATAAAGCATATTAGATTATATTAATGGTTTGTGTGCACAATGTAGACACTACTAACTGTTTTAGTAACAGGCCATTTTACAATGATTTTAAGTGTCTGAAAAAGATTTTGTTATTAAAGCATGAAAAAAAATTACCATAAGCGCATAAATGTAAATTTAAATCATCATAGAATATTCGAGAGCAAAGTTGCGGGTTATATATTTACAACAAACATACTACATCAAATAGGGCTATTGTTTTGGGATTAAGTTGCTAAGGAGAAACGTTCAGTTGTTATTAATTTATCAAAATGATTTAAAAAACTTATTCATTTTCATGGATTTACCAAGGAGTAGAGAAAATACGCCTTTTTGTTGCAAAAGTACAATGAAATAAAATGGTTATATATTTAAGCTAATATGTTGATACTTTTTCTGATGTGTTATTGAAAATTTTGCTAAGTAAAATTAAGATCTGGCATTCAATAATAACACTATCCGCTGTTCTTAAAAAAAAGTTAAAAGAGGAACTGATTGACTTTAGCGAATTTTTATGAATTAAGAGTTACTCTTACCACAAACATATATAAATCAAGAAAAAAAAATATATTCGTGAGCATAGCAGCGGGATTCAGCTAGTAATAATATAATAGCTTATTTAATAAAACACATTTTTCTATTGAAATTCAATTTAATTAATTCTTTAACAATTTATTTTCATTTCTAAATGAGAGTTTAAGCATCATGGTCGCAAGTGAACCTACAAATAGTTATTGCCCGGTGATCATTTGTTATCTATAGTATCTGACAGCTCACTCGGTTCAAGAGCTACTACCTGATATCATCAACCTATTTCTGTACCAGTTTGATTCCAGTCATAGATACTTTTTTTTTTTCTCTCTTGCATATTATTTTTCCTCCTTTATATTATTTATGTGTATATTTATAAGATAAATTTTAATTTCCTTTATTTTATTTACTAAATCTAAAAATTAAAATAATTAAAAAAACTTTGTGTTTGGAAACCAATGAAGATACAGCCTTCTCTGAAATAAGTGAGTATAACATAATACTTGAAAAGAAGAACTCTTCAAAAGAGACAATGCAATTAAACACCCGGTTTTCTCAAAAATTTATCAAATAAAAAAAAAAAAATAATAAAAAGAAAAAAAACAAAATTCAACAAATAACTCAAGCAGCACCTGTGCAGTCGATAGTTTTGATTCCTCTCTACCTCAGCTATACCAAATGTCATTACCACCAACAAGTTTTCATCCCTCAGTAACATTGATACAGAGACCACAACACCACGTCAAATTCCTGAACCACAGCTTCTCTCCATTTTCACCGATATACGGGACTCTGGAGAAATTTCTAAATTAATTGGCCAGACAAATTCCAAATGTTTTTTAAGATTAAAGGAGGTCACAATCAACACGACAAACAAAGAGAGTTATAAAAAATTGGTTAGCCACTTAACAGACAAAAAGTATGACTTTCATTGCTACCAACTTAAACAAGAGAAGCCATATCTAGTAGTTCTGAGAGGACTACATACCACCACAGCCATTAAGAGAGATATCAAAGAGTTAGGTCACAGTGTCAGAAACATCTCCTACGTGATTCACCCCATTGGAAAAATACTCTCTTCCCTTTTTTTTTATTGACCTTGAACCTGTACACAATAATTCTGAAATATTTCACATCAATAAATTAGTTTCCACTGTCCCACGTTTTGAGGAACCTAGACTAACAGCAGACATTGTTCAGTGTATTATGTGCCAAAGCCTTAGGCACACGAAGGCTTATAGTCATCATCAGGTTAGATGTGTGAAATGTACCAGTCCCGCATGAGACCAACCTGTCTGAAGACTCGAGATACACCGGCTAAATGTGCTCTATGTGGTAAAGCCCATCCAGCTAATTATAAAGGATACATTATTTACAAAAATATGCTATGTCAAAAAGTCATTTCACTTCCTCTAATTGCAAAGGAACCAAGTTCCCGAAGACCTAAAATCTGACCCTTCAGTGCGAAAACAGAGTGAATGAATGAAATGTGGTTATCAATGAAGATAATAGAACAACGAGCTCCAAGATCAAGACCACAACAGTTTCGAACATTGGCAGGAATTCTCGACAACAGGCGAGTCAAGCTTCTCTACTTCAACTTCCAACCAGGCAAGCTAACTCTCAAGCCTCTTTTTCTAAGCCTCCAACCTCCCTTCCTCAGCCAGCAATCTCCGATTCAAATACTCAGACTACTCATATTAATACCCATTCTAACATTCCGACTTCTCATTCCAATTCTGAACCTCAAATTCCTTTAAATGAAATATCTTTCTAAAAGCATATTAAGGATTAAGTTGGCGACCTAGATTTCCAACCACCTTATCCTACTGTAATTTTCCTCTCAAATCAACCCTCCACCAGAACCTCAATCAAATGTTGAACATAGTCTGTGATGGAGGAAAAAAGTCCCCACCCAGACAGAATATTCTTCCAACTTCTCCTATCCTAACCAAAATCCATAGATCACAGCCTTAATCCTTTCACTGTTCCTTCTTGATCTGCAGGAAACAATCAGACCTCCTTAACCGACTCCTATCAGATATCCTGCTCAATACCTTACGATGTGTAAAAGGCCTCTAGTGATCCTTTTATAATTCGAATTATTCTCTGTTTTAGAAGATTGATCAATCTTTGAAATAACCAAATTGATGTTTTTTTCCTTATTTCTTTACTGCTAACTTTAATGTTTGGTTTGTTTGATACAATGCTTAATTTTATCTTCCTCCTCAACCATTATTGTAAGTCTTCAAAAATTTGTTGATTAGGATATTGCATAATTTTTCTTCTTGTCCCTAAATCATTGACACCTTATTTTATTTATTTCCCTTCTTTGAATTACAAATCACAAATACTGAAGGGAATTTTGACTTAAAAATATGCTTATTTCTTCACTAATATTATAAAGATTGTTTTTCTTGAGTTCATTTACCAAAGGTTAGAATACAAATAAATTATCTCCTAAACTGAGTTCTATTCATTCATAAGTAATCTTTATTAAAGACATATTTTGGAATATCTGTAGGTGTGTAACGTTGACAAATGTGCAACACTGAGATAACCTGTCTCCCTTTGAAGCAAAAAAAAAAAAAAATGTTGTAATCAATCAGTAACAAAATATTCTTTGTTTTAGGTTGTTTGTGTGTTCTTAATTGAAACTATTATAATCAAAATTAATTTAATTTTCAAATACACGACAACATATCCATTTTCCTTTGCTAATATGATCAAGATATTCTTTTCAAGCTCAATTTTGTTTTGTATGTTAAGATATTTTAAAGCAAAGAAATGTTTTAATAACATTTAAAAATATTGATATTTTAATGGCAAGAGCATTCACAAATTCATAATATAAACTTTATATACAGCAAGAAGTTACATTTGAAAGCAATTTTAATTCAATTAAATACTGAAATACGGATATTATAAATATTGATATTTTAGTAGTGATATTACACCCCATCGATATCTTTTGCCAAAATTGATATTGATATATCGCTTTGGACACCACTGTGCGTGCATCATTTGTATACCTATTACTGATGACGTAGCATGTTGGTGATAATCAGTTTTTAATGCTAACTAGCCAGTTTTTCCTCTGCAAAAAATCACTTAATGCCCTTTTTTTCACTTTAAAAAATTATTTCATGAATATCTTTGTTTACTAGACTATTTGCTGACTTTTAGTTTTCAGAAATGCACTAATTAAGCTGTCGATTTAGGTAAATTCTTTTTTAAAGACACAAGCCATAAATTTAGTAAAACTTTCAGCCTTATGTTACATGATTATCAGTAATTTAAAATGGTATTGAGCTGAAAACCCTTCTGTAGATTGAATCTGTAGTCAGCTCCTAACCTAAAATAAAGCTTCAAGAAAAGTTGAATGACAAGCAGAGTGAATACGTATTAAGAAAAGAAGAATAATTACAATATATTTCTAAGAGCATTAATAAAATTAAAAATATAAATTAATTTACCTTTATGAAATCCTTAACTTTTCTAAACATTTCTAGAGGATCTTTGATCCCTTCATTCCAACTCGGATCGTTTATTGGAATTCCATGAGTTCTAGCTGACCATTCAGCAGCTTCGTATTTAAAACCAAGAGGAATCTTTCCTGAAAGGAAAAAAGTTATAATATTAATCATGATGCTTTGAGGGAAGATAAATTAAAACTAAATGATCAAGAGACAAATTAAGTGTGATTTTTAAATAAACAGTTTGAGCTTGAGAGGAAAAAAAAGGAACAAACCATTTTAAGATGTAATATTTGAAGGTTTTGTAGTTTGGAAAGTAGGGTGTTATTTTTAACTCAATGGAAAGCTTTTAAGAAATCAAAAAGGATTAGAATTGTAATTTTTTGTTGTTCTATTGAGAATTGTAGGTCTTGGATGATTTTTAAGGATAACTAGCAGGGGATTTAGGCTATCTCCCTGCTTTACTCCTCTATAGAAGTGGAAAGGCTGTGACGTTTGGCCATTAAGTCTCACAATACCCTTTGGATCTTGGTATACTGATTTGATAGCGCTTACCAGGTTTGCCGGTACCCTTTTTATTCTCTATTTATCCTTCTAATGGATGAGATATCGAAGGTGTGCAAAAAGGAGGACCCCAAGAGCAGTGGTGGGATATTGGAACCTAATACTAGTGCTAGCACAAGCCATGATCTATGCCGATGATATAGTCCTCACAGCTGACTCCTAGGAGTCACCCAATCATCATTACTAGAATGGAAACAGGAACTGAAGTTAAGAGGGCTGAACATAAACTCAACTAAAAGCAAATTAATGAGAGTTGGAAGAGAAATGTGGAGCCTGTGATTTCATGTACTGGAGAACCCCTGGAATCAATGAATAATTATACGTACCTAGGGACCATTATAAGTAGTGATGGTAAAATAGATCAGGAGGTCCTAAATCGAGTGACGAAGGCCAATGGACTATACTACCAGATCTCAAAAACAATCATAGGCAAGCTGGAAGTTAGTAGAGAGGCGAAAATCAGGCTATTTAAATGTGTTTCTTCCGGTGCTCCTGTACGGAGCAGAAAGTTGAACAACCATCAGCAAGCATGTGAGTAAGATCACATCGGCTGAAATTAGATTCCTCGGAAAAATAGTCGGAAAGACAAAGAGGGATTGCATCAGGAATAAAAGAGTACATGAGGATTTATGTGTAAGATCAGTCTGTGACATCCTGGAAGAAAGGCAACTTAAATGGTATTGGCATGCCTGTAGAATGGACGATACCCGAAAGGCCAGGTGGTACTTGGAAGCCAAACTGGAAGGAAGACACCCTCGTGGCAGACCCAGATGTTGTATACAGACTACATTGGAAAACTTGGAGCAGCAAGAGGACGTACAATCCCAGAGATGAGAAGACTTGCCAGGGACAGAAACCAGTGGGCTCAATGGACAGAGACTGCAACTCCACGCTTAACGGCACACAGAGAAGAAGAAGAAGGGTGATTTTTAACAGTACAGAAAGGATAGATTATTGGGATCGGAAACCAGACTGTAAATGGTGTGGAAGGTTTTTTCCTTAAGAAAGTTATTGAGCTGTGAGTGAACTATTCTTTCAAGTGGTTTAGATAAAATGGAGACAAGATAACTTTCACTGATATTGATATTAAATGTCCTATCTCTAGGGGACAGGTATACACAGACCACTGTGCATGCAACAGTCTTTCTTTATTAATATTATAAACATTTTGTCTATAAGTTCATTTACCAAAGGTTAGCAACCAAATACATGACCTCCAAGGCTGAGTTCTATTAGATTAAAAGTAATCTTTATTTGAGACATATTTTGGAATATTAGTAGATAGGCAACACTGATAGATGTGAAACACTGAGGTAACCTCGGTCTCTCCTCCATACAAAAAATATAAACCAAAAAAACACTTAACTTTTAATTATCAGTAATAAAATATACTTTTTTGTAGATTGTTTATGTGTGGAGTTCGTCTCTGAGTCTTGAGTGTGTCACATCGTCTTCAAAATAAACGTGTATATTATCAGTAAAAGTGGACCAATTGTAACAGTTTTTAAACTAAGTGTAGTTTAGTGGCCAGAGAAATCAGTTACGAAGTTTGACAGAAATCAGACCAGGGAAACTAATTTTATCAGAAAATATATTTTCACAATATCCAGGTAAATCAGTCTGTTTTATCTTTAAAATCTCCGGCAGGATTAAGCCCCACCAGTCTCTGGCTCTGCCCATCCCCCACCTTAAATCAGCTCACTTCATTCACGATAAGGTACCGTCAACTACTACTTAAATATTATGTGTCTCTTCGACTTTTGTATAAATATATATATTCGTACCTCTAACTATTCTATATATCACAATGTCAACAATTGAAGAAAAATTTAATATACTTATTGAAAAAATATCAGGACTAGAAACGAAACTTGATGAAAATAGAAAAAACCAAAGGAGGAAGAAATCAAAGAAATAAAATCTCAGTTCAGTGAACTAGCTACCAACATGCAAGCTTTCAGAGAAAAAGAGGAAATTATATCTCGAAAAAGAAATATAATTATATTCGGTTTGGAAAGAGAAAATATATCCATAATGAATAACACGATAATGGAAATATTAAGAAAAAAAGAGAGAGGAGTGAAGATAAAGATAGAGAAGAAATTGTAAAAAGTCTAAGCAAAAAAACAGAACAGTCTAAAGGGAAAAGAAAGAAAGATGATAAAATCATCAAAGATCGTTCAGCTTGGATAAATTTCTGATATCTCATAAAGAAGATATGAAGACAGAAAATGAAATGAAAGGAGGATCTTCTGATAAAAACCATCAAATTAGGGAAAATGAAGTATAGCCAAAAACTAGCCCTATGTTTAGAAGGCTCGACCATGGTATGGATAAGGACAAACCTAAATTCAAAAATAATTTCAAAAATAATGAATTTCATATATGCACCTTAAATACAAGAACATTATTAGGGGACCATAAAAACTAGAATTAGACCAGGCTTTAAAATATTTAAAATGGGACGTGATAGGACTGTCTGAGGTAAGGAGAAAATTTCAAAAAATCATAGAAGGTAAGGATGGTACGATATTCGCCCATACAAGTTCAGATAAAGGTATAGGAGTAGGGTTTATAGTTAACAAAGAGTGGAAAAATAAAATAGCTGATTTTAAAGAAATAAGCTCAAGGGTAACAAGATAGACTATAAACATAGGCAAAAGTAAAAAAATAGTTCTGATCCAGGTTTATGCACCCACAGCTGCTGCTGCAGAGGAAGAAAAAGAAATTTTTTACAATGACGTACAACTCACTCTAGACAGATCAAGAAACTTTAAACACTCTGTCATAGTGATGGGAGACTGGAATGGAAGGGCTGGAAAACGTGTTAGTGTAGAAGAAATCTATCATGGGAAGTTCCTGGTATGGAGTGAGGAACCTAGGAGGTGAAATCACTTGCAGGCTTTGCCATGGCCAATAGAATGCAAATTGCAAATACCTACTTCAAGAAGAAAAGTAAAAACAAATGGACTTGGGGCTCTCCTGATGGAAGAAAATATGAAATAGATTACATATAAGTAGACAACATAAAGAATGTCAAAAATTGTGAAGTGATCACCAGGTTTAATTTTGACTCAGACCATCGTCTAATCAGAGCTACTTTACGTTATAAATATTTAAAAAGAAGAATAGTATCTCAGAAGACCAAACCTACATACCTAAGAAAATAAATGAGAAAATTTTTCAAGAGGAAATAAAAAAATTTCATAACGTAATAGATAAATATGAAAATGACATTATTGAAAAACAATATAATACTATTAGAGATTACATTATAGAAAGTGCTAAAATATCAGAACTGCAGGAACGAAAGAAAGGATATCACGCAAAATTATCCAGAGGCACCTTGCAAATTTTAGAAAAGAGGAAAAAAATAATACAGAAAGGAAGACCAAATCCTTTGCTTACCTCATAAATAAAGACCTTAGGGAAAATATAAAAAAGGATCTTAAGAAACATAAAGAAAATAAGATAACCGAAATTTTGGAAATGAATAAATACTTTAAAAAATTAAAATTCGAATTAAATGAAGGTAAACACTGGCCAGTTAGTTACAAAAACAATCGAGGAAAGGAGGTGAGCAACAGAGACGACATGATCGACTTGGCAACAAAATACTACCAAGAATTATACAATGCTGAAGAAGAAAAGGTATTTAAAAGAACTAAAAAAACAATAAGGATTGAAAATTCTGTTCCTGCAATACTGAAATCAGAAGTGGAAAGTTTAATTAAATCACTTAAGTGCTCAAAAAGCCCAGGCCAAGATGGTATTACAAATGAAATCCTGAAGGCTGGAGGAGAAGAATTAACAGCTCTACTGTGCAATTTTTTCAATAAAGTTCTAAAAGAAGAAGAAATTCCAACAGACTGGAAAATATCCAAAATTGTTTTGCTTCACAAGAAAGGGGATAAAACTAAATTAAATAATTTCAGACCAATATCATTGGGCGCTACTATAGGAAAAGTTTTTACAAAAATCATTCAAACCAGACTGACAAAAACAATAGATGGAAATTTACCTTTGGACCAAGCAGGCTTTAGGAAGGTGATGTCTACAATAGATCATTTACACACTGTCAACCAACTCATAGAAAAAAGTAAAGAATATAATTTAAATTTATATCTCATATTTGTTGACTTTTCCAAAGCATTTGACAGTATATATCATAGCAGCATTATAACAGCTCTCATGTCAATAGGTATCGAGGAAAAATATATTTCTATAATAAAGCAATTATGTACTGACAATAAAGCATTTATATTTAGCGACAAAAAAGGCAAGGAGTTTCCAATCAAGAGGGGAGTCAGGCAAGGAGACGCACTATCACCACAGCTGTTCAGTATAGTACTGGAACTTATTCTAAAGGAGATGGAATGGCAACAATATGGGATAAATATAAATGTGTCAAAAAAAATATACTTAAATATGCTGATGATGTGCTACTGATTTCCAGAAAAGAAGAAGAGATAATGACAATGCTGCAACAACTTAGGTATAGAAGTGCACAACACGGACTGTCATTGAACTTCGCAAAGACTAAAATAATCACCAGCTCCAGTGTTGCAAAAGTCAAAACAGATCTTCCTGAAATAGGTGTAGTAGAAGAAATCAGATATCTAGGACAAGTAATATCTTTTAAAGATAGACAGTCTATTGAGATCCAAACAAGGCCAGCTATGGCTTGGCGAAAATATAGGAGTTTAAGGATGGTTATGAAGAACAATATCAGCCAGCCTCTAAAAACGTTAGCCTTCAATAGCTGTATTTTTCCTGTTTTATCTTATGGATACCAAACATGGTCCCTCAACAAGCTTCATGAGAGAAAAATTATAACATGTCAAAGAGCAATGGAGAGGAGCATGTTAGGCATAAGGAAAAGCCAAAAGCTAAACAGCCAAACAATAAGAAAGGTTAGTGGTGTCACTGATGCAATAACATTTGTGAAAAAGATGAAATGGCAATGGGTTGGCCATCTAATGAGGAAAAATGATAAAAACTGGGCGAAAATACTGACTGAGTGGACCCCATTAGATGAGAAAAGGAATCGAGGCAGGCAAAGAAGAAGGTGGGTCAATGAGATCAAAAAGGAAGAAGGAGTGATATGGTCCCGAAAAGCCAAGGACAGGGAATTTTGGAAGATGAAGATGAGCGAACTCTTCAACTCAAGTATGGGTAGTTACCGTTAAAAACTTTAAAAGCCTGAAAAGGAAGGTCTATATATGTATATGTATATAAAGAAAGAAGAAAAAATGTAAATAAAAATGTATTATGAATGTTTATATGTATATCAATAAAGACTATTATTATTATGTGTCATTTATCGAAATCTTTATTATTTAAATTAATTTAAGTTTCACTACACCAACAACATATCCATATGTCTTTGCTAAAATGATTAATAAGGCTTTTTAAGCTTGTTTTTACAAAGATTTAAATATTTACAATAAGATCATCATAATTTTGAATGTTTAAATGTTTTTGAACAAAGAAATGTTTTAATTATATTTACAAAATATCAATATGTTAGTGTCAAGATATTCATTATATTCAATTTATGTACAGAAAGAGGTAAGTTCTAATTTTAATTAAATTAAATACTGATATAACGTTATTATAAATATCAATATTTTTGTACTAATATTACACCAGAATCGATAATGTTCACTGAAATTGATATTGATACCTATCCCTAGATGACAAGTATAAACAGACCGCTGCCCATGCACTAGTCTAGTGCATGTGACGTCAGCATGTCACTCGAAACCGTCACTCCAAATGACAATTTTTTTCTCCAGCCAAAAATCGAATAATGTGGGTAAAGAAGTTTTCATTCACTACAATAATTAAAATAAATATAACATGTATTAAGTGTAGTGTGCCTTATATAATAGGCATCGAACATGTAAATATCATGCAATAAACTCTCCTCCATTGGGGTTACCATAGGAGGAAAAAATAAAAAAATATATGTAATATATACAGGGGAAGCATAGTATTAATGAGTTTTCAATAAAAATACACAGTGCCCCTAAGGAGAACTTTTTCATTAATATGAAAAACTGAAAGTGTCTAGTTTATTAAAATAATTAAAATACCAGGCTATTAACAAAACAGAGGTATGAAGATGAACTGAAAAGAAAACTTCAGAAATTGGATGTGGATGCTAGCTTGGACAGCATATTGAAACATATAAAGGATAGTATTCTGGAATCGGCTACATTGGTCTGCAGAGTCAAAATAATATATATATAAAAGGTAAAAGAACTGCATGGTGGAGCAATGAATTAAAAATACTGGTTAAGGAAAAGAAAGTAGCATGGAAAAATTACTGTACTGACAAAACCGCAGAAAAATGGCAGTCATACTGGTAGGATAAAAATGATAGTCATATGGCCAGGAATAATACCAAGGGACCTTAAAAACAGCAAAAAAGAGTTCTTGGGAAGAATTTGAACCAAGATCATGGTGAAAACATAAATTTATTCTGGAAAAAAATCAAAGCACTGAGAGGACGAAAAGGCAAGAGAATTAGAAATATTAAGAATGAACTAGGGGAAATGGTCTCAGAAGATAAAAGCATCCTAGAGGTATGGAGGAGACATGAAAAACAATTCATAAATAAATATGTGTGCCCTCCTTTCAAGGTGCATTTGACTCTGTCCCAAGAAACAAAATATGGGAAACATTAAGAACAAAGTATGTTCCAAGAAGCTAAGTAGAAGCCATAAAATCCATATACCAAGATCCAAATGGCATAGTCAGACTGAATGGACAGGAATCTGGCTATTTTAGCATAGCTAGAGGGGTCAAGCAAGGGGATAGTTTAAGACCATTGCTATTCACACTATATCTGGATGAAATAGCTGCAATCTGCAAAAGGCGAACAGAAAGGACTTTACTGGGGCAAAGGAATTTGCTTCCAGTTGTAGTACAGCTTCTACTGTAGGCGGACGATGTTGTCCTGTTTGCAGATTCCATAGAGAAATTGCAGCAGGCAGTTGACGAATGGAACTAAGAGCTGTACAGGAAGGGCATGAACATCAGTATAAGTAAGAGTAAGATCCTACAGGTTGGAAGGATACAGAAAGAAGTCAGGGTGTATACCCTGGTAAGGTAGCAATGGAGAGGTAATGGAAGTGCTGTCAGATTTCACCTACCTTGGCACTCTTATGGATCAATCTGGAGAAGTAGATTCAGAAATTGTTAACAGGATAAGCAAGGCCAACCCTATATACTACCAGATCTGCAATATAGTGATCGGAAAGAGAGAAGTAAGCAGAAATACACATATTTAAGACGGTGTACCTTCCTGTACTCCTATATAGTGCAGAAAGCTGGGTGGTGACCGGTAGAATGGAGAGCAAAGAGCATGCGGACATGAGGTTTCTTCGAAGGATCGCAGGGAGAACAAAACGTGACTGCATTTGTAATAAAAGAATCAGAGAGGAGCTGGGAGTTCCCCGATGAAGGATGTCCAGAAAACTCGGCAGCTTAGGTGGTTTGGACATGTCATCAGGATGGAGGGACATAGAGATCCATTGAAAACCATGGACTATATCCCCAATGGTAAAAATCCCCATGGCTAACCGAGAATGTCATACCTGGAATATGACGACCATCTATGCAAAACGAAATAAAAATATTCGCCAAGCCAGAAATCTTGCATTTAACAGAGAACATTCGCAATCCTGGCTAAACACTCCCCTGAACTGAAAATGGAGTTAAAAGACCAAAAAAAAATTGATCCCCTATATCATTAGCTCTGAATTTGACATTTTTACAAGAGAATTTGTTTATTTAATTAAAAGTAATCATACAGAAGATTGTAATTTTTCAATTTTTTTTTTTCACTTTCCCTTACCTATATAGAAATATATAGTAAGGGAAAGTACTGTGATCTAGAAAATTTTTTAATTCCAGTTTTCAACAGAATACACGTTTTAGGGTCCCCTGAGTCCAAATAACCAAGCCCCAAAAAAGGTCTGTGAGAGTGTTGAATTCTAGAGATAAAATACGAATACGTATCTGTAATACATCAAACATCCGTTAATCACAATTCCTAAATACTATTTAATCATTAAAATATAATTACTCACCAGGGTCAACGAAGAAATGAATGGTGCCTAGAACTCCAAATTCCAAAGAAAATGCTGCAAGAGCAACTTCAGCTGGACAATAAAAGTGATGGTCAGACTTGTAGAAATAGCTGACATGACACACAAAGAATCTATGAGTCTTCAAAGCTAGGAAGCAGAAGTAATTTTTAAGATTTATAATGATTCATATGAGTTAATTTAAATTTAAAATTAAACAAAACTGCTATATAAAATACATCAACTTTAAGCATAATATATCATTTTACTGTTATTATTATTACAACACCAGTGCTAAGACTTGACCTGTACCTAGGATAATGGTTAAAATAATGTAAGCTTCATATTATAGCAGACAGCCCTCTCCCCCTCTGTCCTATGTTCAATGTCTGCCTCACTCAAATATATATACTATTTACAGAACACAACAATCCCCTTTATAGAGCAAGATTAAGGTGAACTCACTTCAGAACCACCTTTACTAGGGAGGCTCCCTGAATGGAGAAATCAGTCAAGAAGCCCAGAGGATAGAGAAGAGAACCTCTCCACTGCCTCCGAGACAGCTGACTGACAATCAACCCCTCAAAGTCAGGAGGTGGGGTGGCTGAGAGAGTTAACATGCATAAAGAGTCCGACTGATAACTGAGGTTGAGAAAATAAAATAATTACGAGTTAGCGTCTTGGTTCCAGGGGAGAGGGGGCTTTTAACTCTGGTATTAATGCCCAACAAGGGCAGAAAAAACTCTCCTAAAATCATCTTATTAGAAAACCTAAAGCAACAGCAGAATTGATTGGTCTCACAGATAAACAAAATGTTTAACCCTTAGACAAAGGATAAGTGAACACTTCGGATCATAGAGCACTGAAACAACTTTTGGAATAGAAAGATTTTTTAAAATTGAACATTGATTGATTGTACATTCTCTTACATTAATAACTGACCACAAAGAAAATGGTATGTTTAATGTCTCTTTATCTTATATCAGAGAAACAACTCACTGCCTCCTGTATAAACCTGCACCTTGTGCAGTGACCATCCAACTATGCACTCCAAGCTATGTCTGTGTGATATCTTTGTTCATCATTACATGCATGGACTCATTAATTTCTTCAAGAAAAATAATTTTTGGGATGAAAGCCTCATTCATCCTAGTCATATACCTAGCCCACCCTTACTTTCTCAATCGGATGAATCTCGCTATATCCAGTTCATTTAACAGAATATACAAATCCCAATTGATCCACTATAACTCTACTAAAGATTGATCAAAGGATCTTCTACTAACCAATGAACATGTCTCCGAACAACAACTAAGGACTGGGTAGGTACAAGTTTTATAGATCAGTACCTTTGTTTTGCTACTCATGAAAGGAGGCAGGTACATACATGATTAGTTAGACCATAAAAACATTTACTGGACTTACTGATACAAAACCTCACTTCTCTGAAGATATCATTTTCCACATTCACTCAGTAGATATAAAAATTGGACTTAATAGAATGACTGTACCATTTTGTCAATCATAGTACCGGATACATAGAGAATTCCTGAGTTGAAACACCTTGGATAAAGGTCAATTTAACTTAAAAACTTAACCAGAGGCAATCTTGGAAGGTAGAAAAATAATGAGATGGCTTGACAGAAATGCTGATTATATTTAACTCAACTATTTATTTGATTCCAATATTGATTTTGTCAGATGCAGGATTGTATATACAGGCTCTCACATTGAAATGGAAAACTGGACTTCACACTCCCAAAAGAAAAGTTGAAAAGCTTCAACTACAGTACAGTGAAGTACTGGGTTGGTGCAAAATTAATGTAGGTTTTTTTATATTCATTGAAAATGATAATCATGCCATATCTTAACATTAATTATAATATTTATAACACATTAACTATAACACATCAACAGGAAAGTAGTTGGTAGGTAATCCCATCAATTAAATTTACTAATGCCTGGGCTTGCAGCATGGTCTCATAATTATCACCGACAAGCTGTTTGAGGGTTAGACAGTTTTCAGAATGTTGTTAATAGGAGTCAAATGTCTATTGGACATCATCAGAGTATTTTATTAATAATAATATAAAAAACAAGTAACTAACTATTAATCACTGAAAAGAATCGAATAATAGAATGGAAGGTTCCCTAACAACCAGGGTTGCTAATCACCACAATGTAGCATATCAGTGACGCCCATAGGTTTAGTAACGCTAACCAGAAAGTTCTTTCTTTCCATAAAATGGAAGTTTTCACATGAAAAAAAATACATTAAAAATTGCATGATGTTTTATATATTTTGCTTCAATCTGAATTAAACCAAAGTGGTTGATATGAAAAGTTAGTTGATTTTCAAATATTTACTCAGTTGAGATTGGTGTTCTGCAAAGAAGTGATCTGGGTCTAATCTTTAACATATGCTTTACCACTGATATTCCTACTCATCATAACATATTCTTGGCTAACGATTGTTGTTGAAGTGCCATCCTACAATCCGAGGCATATCTAAAAATAGCTTTCTTAGATGTGTAAAAACACCTTTTCCTGATCGAGCAGAGGTGACCTTCACCCTTTGACGTGGATCCTGTTGCCTAGTAAATTTTAATTCCACACCACTTCCCTTCTCTGACACAGTCCGTTATCTTGACTTGCTTTTTTATAAAAGACTAACATGGAACCCACATACTAGACTTAAGTATTGTTATGTATTGAGAATACTGAAGGGTGTAAATTATCATTTGATAATTATTATATTAATTAAATGAATATTAAAAAGCCTTTGTTGGTAAAAGATCAAAAGGCGTTTACCTAAATCCATAGGGCCCCCAGGGATACTTCGGGAAATTTCCCAGACCCCTGGGGCACTTCCCATATCAGCCCCACCTTCCTTTGTCGGATAGCAGATCGGCAATTTCAAAAAAAGAGTATTTTTGGAAAGAATAGGAGGTGAGGTGATGAGGGTGTGATTTTAGATGCAGAGAGGGCAGTCTTATTCCAGCAACGAAAGTGGAAGTCCAGCAAGAGGAGAGTCGGGTTCCATCTACAAGAAGAGGAGAGGTCCATTGGGGGTGAGCTGGAGGATGAAGCCTACTAAGACTAATTCCACCTTCGCCAGCTTACTAAGAGTATAAAATTATACTTTTTTTGTAATATTGTATGGCAAGTTTCACTGTAAAGTCCCTCAGTATTCTCAGGCATTGTGTAAATAGATTGTATAAGTTTAAGTTAATTTAAATAATAATGTAATTTATTGAACCATGCCACCTACTAGGATTGGTAAACATGATACCTTTGGAAAGGAAATCCAATGATTTCAGTAATATTAATCTATACATACATTAAATATATCAAGTAAGCTAGTTTTTAAAGGTACGGCTGCCAGTAAAAAATATAGCAGTATATGCTGTGTGAATGAAGCTCAGATCACTATTACTAGTGTACTCTATGAGACAGAAATGTAATGTGACTAAATAAATATAAAAAATTCTGGTAATATGTACAACCAATTTAGACATATATAAAGATTCTTAATAGAATATAAATATTTGAAGCAGTACGTTCTTTTAGTTAACTGATTCAATATTTGGCTTCAGGACTGAAAGAATTCCAATTTCATGAAGGAGGGATAAGAAATAAAAAATTGTGAAGACAAAAAATGATATATAAAAGGGGAAGGATCAAGTGCCATGTTCTTCATGGTTTTAAGTTTGTCTTCCCAACTATCAGTATCTAAAAAATATTTAGTTCAACTCACCTACGATCAATGCCATAATGATCATGGTTAGTGCCATATTCTTAATTGTTTTTATCGACATGTAAGAAAAAATAAAAGAAATAAAAAACTTAACAATGTCAAATCATCTCTCTAAATGTAGATGACAGCATATTACTATAAAGTGTCTTCTCTAGTATCTACACCTACCAAATATTTAGTTCAACTCACCCATGATCTATTAACTAAATGGTCAACACAGTTGCTTAGAAATTTCATTTTCAACATTTCATAAAACAAAGTACACTATTCTTCCAATATTTTCTAATAATAATAAGACTTGAATTTCAAAGGAAAACAGAACAATGCAACAGATTAACCCATAAAATTCTTGGAAAAATAGGAGACCTTATTGAAAGATGATTAAAATAAAACTAATCCCTTATACTTACAAGTTTTGATGTCAAGGTTAGCTACTGTATTTTTAATAGTCGCTATCATAAGGTTACGAGCTTCATCTAACTCTCTCTGTTCAGCATCTAGCTCAGCATAACTGATACCAAGAGATGTGTATTTTTTAGAGTTATCTTCGTTATTTTTGGAAACATTCATTAATGCCTTGTCATTATATGGCTTACGCTCTTCTGGTGTCATGGCCTGAGAAAAAATAAACCAAGTTCTAACAACAAAATGACAAATGAAAATTCTTCTATTCATGTTTAATGTGTAATTTAAGTAAGCAAATATTAAAAAAATAATAATTTAAACCATTCCCTCATAAAAACATGTTCATTAACAACATACAGAAAATATTAAAACAAATATAACAAAAGGTGTTTTTACAGGATTCTCAAACCAATGATTACTGGTATTTCAAGTAAAATATAACTAACATTAATTATTAAATACAAGAATGATGGAAAATAAGATGTTCTTCACTTCACAAGTCCTCAATCTTACAGCAATCAACAATAGTATTATTTGGTCAGCGTTTTTTAATAAAACATTGTGTAATTTTCATTTCAAATTTCTTATAATTGATAAGAAAGACAAATGAATTGTTGGAAAATATTTATCTATCACATTGTGTCGTTTGATTTTTTGTTTGTCAACCATCATACCTTTTTTGGTTGGTAACTGATTTTGACATGACTTTAGTTATACTTTTTTGGACAGTTATTCAGCATTTTGCTAAATTTTGGTTTAATTCGTCTTTTATTAATAGGATCATAATTGAACTTCTATCAATTGTAAATTTTATTGTGAGCACGTGTGGGTGTGGGTGTGCATTGATGAAAGATGGTTTTAGCAAATAATAGTTTAGAGGAGGTGAGGGCGAAATGAATACAGCCAAAATTACTTATTTTTGAAAAATAGTTCATAACTAAAAATTTAGGAGCCTCGTGTGGTCAAAGGTTCAACTTTGAGTAAATCTTTAGTTAAGCTTGGTGTAACACCACAGCATGTTTAAATTCTGAGGCTTGTGGCAACATGTAAGAAAATCTTGTAAAAATAAATATATTCAAACAAATTAAAAACATTTAAACTTGTTTATGAGAGAATTGATTGGAACAACGGTTGATGTTTGACTTTAACCAAGAACATATTTAACTCAGTTGGAGCTAGATTGGCAACACACTCAACCTCTGCTTTGACAGCTTTAGATATATTTGATTAAACGCTTTAAAATGTTTTAAATAAAATTAATTAAATGGGAAAAAGTATCTCTCCAGCAAAAATGATATACTTAATTTACTACTATAAATAATTATGTAAAGTTTCATAATAAAACAAGCTAATTAAGAAATTTTACAAACAAATAAAAGTTTGAAAATACTCACCGACCACAAGGGATTTGCAATTTCAGAAATTTCAGGTAAAGTATGTCGATTTCCCTTTTGAGCTTCTTGCTTTTGAACCTCTAACATAAAAAAATAAAACCCATTTTTCCCAGCTTTCTGTTTCTTCTTTTGTGGCATTGTCAGCTATCCTATACAACGTTACACATATTTGAGAAAAAAAATTGTTTTTGATTCATACAACCTATCAATCTTTGGGGATGCCATCGGTAGTTTTATTATTAGGATAATTACTCAAAATCATTTAATTTAATAACTTATTAAGGAATTTTCATTGGAATCTATTCCAATGGGCTTTATGTTACCCAATTTACTAATTAAAAATAATCAATATCAAATTATGATGAATAAAGAATAGGTGGCTCTTTTTTACTTTCACTTACTATATATAGTAAGGAAAGTATTGCGATCGTGAAAATTTTCGAATTCCAGTTTTCAACGGAAATACACGTTTTAGGGTCCCCTGAGTCCAAATAACCAAGTCCCGCAAAAAGGTCTGTGTGTGTGTGTGTCTGTGTGTCTGTGGTAACTCCCGGGTGGAAACGGTAAGTCCTATGAAACTGAAATTTCATATTTAAGACAACTATACGCCCGAGACGTGACAAAACTTTTTTCATCAAAATGAGCTTACCAGAAGAGGCACTTTATACCATGCATTTTGCAACTTTTTTCGATTTTCTCAAAAACGGTTCCGACGATTTTGATTAAACTCGCTATATCGATGTAAAATTAAATGGGCTTTAATATCATGTAGGTTTTATTTGGATAAAAATGGTCTGACAGGGCTTAAATGCCGATATTTAAAATTTTCTTCCTCTAAAGTACCTTTAATTTTTTAGATTCAATAATAATAACTAGATTATCTTGTTAGCGCTGATGAAAAACAGGTAAATATATAAATTGAATAAATTCGATACCCAACTAAAGGAGAAAACAGAAAAAATATATTTTTAATGAAATTTTTCGTTTTTGAACATAAGAGCAGTAATATACATGTATGATATACCGTTGGAAAGCTAAAGATTTTAGAAAAAATATCATCTCATACACAAGCTTTTAGAAGTTAATAGAGAGTGATGAGAAGAAGATAAAACTAACTGATTATTTTAGATAATAATATAATAGATTTTTTAATAAAACACATGTTTATATATAAATTCAATTTGATTAATTCCTTAATAGTTTCACGTATTTTTATCTCTAACTGTATTTGAAAATTCTTTCATTGATTTTAAAAATCGAGGTAAGTGAAAGTCGTGTGTTGCCCGCACCAGATTTTTTTAAGATAAAAACAATTCACCATTAGTTTTGGTCACTCAAGAGAGAAAAATGCTATATTAAACAAATAAACAAGCAAGGAAAATCAGAGAACAGCAACATAAACCTACCTCTCTCTGATTCTCAAGAGATACCATCACTTGTTACATTATACTTGGTTTTACTGTGGTTTTATAGCTCCGATAAGATTGTCTCAGTTGGCCACCAGAGTCCATCAATCAGATGTTGATGGATAAATTGATGAATAAATGAGCCCAGGAATTAATGATTCATTTTAAACCAGAACAATTTTGAGGCTATATTAGTTAATTTACTAATTATTGAAAACTTAGCCTAAATAACAATCTTCTATTGTCAATTGATGATTGATGTGGTAGTTGGATGCTCTGTCAAATTAGTAATTTATCTCTTTATGTATCCTTTAGTATCTTCCTTTCATTTTTCTCTCTTGATTTAGCTTTGAGCGAGCAAAGCTAATGATGCATTGTTTTTATCTTTAAAAAAAGTGCAACCTATTCTTTATTCTGTGCTTGTGTTTGCTGAAACCTTGTCATATAAGCCTACAAAGGCAGATACTTTCATTACAGAATTTTCAAGATTTCAAAGGAAAAATTAAACACAATTCATAAGGAAATGAACTCAGTTAGCTAAATGTTCTGTTAAAAAATGAACAATGGAAGGTGAGACTGTGCAGCAGGTCAAAAGTTTGAAATAATTTAAGGCATACCAAGTATAATAAAGTATAAACCTTGATAATAAAATATGATATTGGGGAGAAGTTAATTCCGGGTGCAGTCAACAAAACAAATAAGTGGAAAACTTAATTACTTAATCAGCGACTCGCCCTTCGCACGGATGCAATTTAAATGTGGTATCATTTATGTTCAAAAAACTTCGGTTTGACCAATTAAAAGTTTATCACTTTGGGATTATGAGTTTATCGTAACGAAAAGTGCACTTAGCAAGAAAATATTATGTTTATAATATAACGTTTATATTCTTATATTTAATCATCGGAAGAATTTAGAATCATAAATTGGTCAAAAAATCAAAAATTGGTTTAGTTATTTGTTAGTTATGTTAAATGGTTCCCATTTTATTCAGTTTATAACAATTTTATAATTCATAACAACTTTTTCTAAATACATTTTAATGTATTAAAGTTAATTTAGTTCCCATGGGAGCCTCATTTAGTTTACAGTGGAACTACTATGTTTGTGAAATGATCTAAAAGTAGAAATAATTATTATAAGAGTTAGTTTATAACAACTTTTCATTTATTTTAACAACTTATGTACGATTTGGCACATTTTTTTTTTAAAATCTTGAATACTGTATAGAACAATGAAACCTGCAAGATCACAAGAAATCACCATAAGCTCCCTCTTCCACATTACAAATAACATTTGTTCATAAGTTTGTGCGCTTATAATCTTTCTATTAACTTGTCCATCTTATTTTATTGCATTATAACTTTTCTAAAATATTATATGCATAAGCACTTTCCAATGGTATACTATACCCCTATGTTACTACTTATATTTCAGGAATGATTTTAGTATAATTTGTTCAAAGAAAATTTATTTTTCCCATTCAAAGAAAAGATAAATTTCAATGTATTATACAAACAAACCTTCAGGAAATAATTCCCTAAATGATGGTGAAAACTGTATCAAAATTAGTAGTTCAGGAGTTAGTAGAAACCAAAATCCCGAAATCATTTTCTAGAGAGATTAAGTGTAACTTTAATGTATCTCATTGTTGAACTTCGCCCCATTAAATATACTCAGTCAACATTTCTCATATCATAATTGAATATGGTTTGCATTTGTTCATCACAAATTTATCTAAATCTATAGCCTTAAGTATTCACTCTTACAGTCAAAACTGTAGTTTTAACTATCATATAAATTAATCGAATAAAAAGTTAACATGATCAACGAATAGAGACAGATCATTTATAGGTTAATCTAAAAGAAAACATTTCAATCAAGTACGAACAAATGAATACAAATGAAAACTTCAGGGTGTATGAATCATAAAAAATATGCTTTCTTTATTACATCATATACAGTTATCATTTGCTATAATGAGAAAAAAATGAAGAAACCTTACTGGAATGAAAGAATCAACAAATTTAAAGAAAGCGGCCACAAACGTCTGTCAAGCTAAGAGGTTTCAACCAAGAGAATAGATAAGAGAAAGGTTTCGTGCCAAAACAGGACTTCTATAAGAGGATTACCATTACTGCCAACTGTGTGAATTTCAGAAAATTAAGGACAAGAGATAAAATCAATACAGATACTAACAATTTCTGAGGTTACAAAAATTAAACTAATTTCTCGAAAAAGTTCTTAAAAACTAAACTTACAATTTTTTCATATAACGAGAAAACAAAGTTTTTCGAACTGAAACCAGTAAACATGTATGTCCAATTGCACCTACAATCTTGTTTACATTCAACTTAACATTTAACTTACTTAGGTTAAAACTTATTATGGTCGAAAATTCACTATAGTAGCACCCAAGGTTCAGACTATATCAGGGTATTTATATATTAAGCTAGTTCACATCTAGGTGTTAGTATAGACTATGAAGCATCTTAAATTTCGAAAATATATGCATATCTCTTATTAAAATTGAAAAAAAAAAAAAAAACGGTTAAAAATCTAATTTGATAAACAACTAAAGGAGAAAAGAGCTAAAATATTGTTTTTGGATTTTTGATATTAAGAACAGACGTATAAACGTATAATATACCGTTGGAAAAGGTAATATAAAGCGACGAATAGTGCATAAATTCATTACTGATTGTTATATATAGCAATTTACCATTGTTATATTATTTAATCGATATCATATGTTTCTAACAAAACAATACACTTTTTATTTGAATTAGCTTAGAACTTTTTTTAACATTAAGTATATTTTATAGTCCTTAAATTGATTTTAACTGCAGAGGTAAGTGAAAATCGTGTTTTGCCCGCACCAGATTTTTATCGTTGACTTATTTGCCAGTGTTGATATTTACGACCCTTAATTTTATCTTCATTTTGAATTTCGGCTTTATTAATTCGAATTATTTTCGGTTTTAGATGATTGATTCATCAATGAAAAATTCATTTTTTTTTTTTTTGTTGTTTGTTTTTTTAAAGGACAGTTCGTTTTCTCTTTCTCCTCAACCATTATTGTTAATTTGTTTGTTGATGTAGAAATTTGTTGAATAGACTGTGCTTCGTTTTTCTTCTTATCCCTATATCGTCTAAACCTAATTTTATATTATTTATTTTCCTCCTTCGAATCGAAATTCGCAAATATAATAGGATTTTGACTCAAATGAGGGAATCTTTCCTCTTTATTTCTTATATTTAATTTAATGAAAAAATCAAGATATTTAAAAATATATTCATTTCATTGCTAATATTATAAAGATATTTTTCTTAAGTTCAATTAACAATGTTTAATATTCAAATACATGACCTCTAGACTGAGTTCTATTAGTTCAAAATTAATAATTATTTGAGACATGTTGTGGAATGCATGTAGGTGTGGTAAATGTACAACACAGGGATAACTTTAGTTTCTTTTACAACAAAAAAAAAACATATGTTTTAATTAGTTAATTATAATATAATTGTGCTTAGTTGAAATGTATATAATTAAAATGAATTCAATTTTTAAGTGTCATATTTCTATGCTAATATGATCAAGATATTCTTTTCAATTCAGTTTTACTACGATTTCAATATTGACAAAGAGATCATCATCATTTTTCTTCGTATGTTTAAATATTTTCATAAAAAGTAATGTTTTAATAATATTTAAAAATATCAATATTTTAGTGTCTAGAGAATTAATATATTCATGATTTTTATTATTGAATTTTATATACAGTAAGAGGTAAGATCTAAGATATACTTTATCTACCATGTCTTTACTCATTTCATTTGCAACTGATGATTTTTTATTCAATTAAATACTGAAATGACGATATTATAAATAGCGATACTTTTGTGTCAATAATACAACGGTACCGATAACGTTCACACAAATTGATATTGATATCCTATCTCTAGTGGACAGGCATACACAGGCCGCTAAGCATGCGCCAGTCTAGAGCATGTTAGTAACGCAAACCGCCACCATGGTAACGAAATTAAAGCTTTAATTAAAAAAAATTAAAAATCGCATAACGCACGTAAAGTTTTCACTTCAAAAATTAAGAATTTATAAATACATAAACAAATAAAATGAATTCATATATAAAAATAAATTCATACATAATATAGATAAAAACACAAATCAATAAACAAAAAACAAAAAAAAAAAAAAAAAATATATATATATATATATATATATATATATATATATATATATATATATACATATACAGTGAGACTGGCAAAGAAACCGATGTGTTTACATATAGAGAGTTGGGCTCGATCAAAAGGGGCCAAATGGCGGGAAATCCTGATACACGTCACTGGTCCTTGGTTCTTTGTTGTTAATAGATGTGCTTGGTCTGAGTAGTATGTCACTGCGCTGTTGAGGTGTTTAACATTTATTTTCGGTGTTACTTAATTGTTTTTATAGTATTATTAGACAGTGTTAAATTTAAAATATGTCTGTAAAACCTTGTGAGGTTGCGATTTGTAAAAAGGATGATCAATTATCAAACAGAACATTTCACAGGCAAAGTTACAGTTGGAATATTGTAAATGTTTATACTTGATTGTGCATAGTAATTAATAGAAACTATACACTTTCCGAATTTTTTAAACAGTTTAATAAAATGTACGGATGAAGAAATAAAAAAAGGATTCTTTGGTTACTTTAAAGACTCTAAAAATGTATACACTCACCTCTAACTTTTTGTTTTATTTTTATATTTTAGATTATATTGTTGTCATAAAGAAGTGCATAGTTTGTATATCATGCCCTATTAAATGTAAATATCAAACATATTCCAATAACCATTACTTTAACTGTGAAATGGTGATATAAGACCGTTTCCATCTCTGGACACGAGCGTGTTGCTCAAGAAATCCATCAGCATCCGCCGTTTCTTCCTTTCCGAGGGAAAAACCGTCCCTAACATCAGTAGGGGGGCTCATACAATAGTATCAGTATCAATTATATATGATACAAGAAATTCTTGTATCTACCCGCTCCTAATGATTATGAAGCATTAAGGATGCCCGCATATTCTGGCAACATCAAATAAAATCGATCTTACTAAGAAGCTACGTGAAAGCCAAGGTAGTTAAATATAGAGCTGTTTTCAAGGTTTTTACTCTGTATATAAACACCTTGAATGAAAGCTAGCGAAAAATCAATCTTACAAATTAATAAAAAACAAATCAATGAAACTATGTTACTATAGGTGAAGGAGATATATAGTTTATCGGCTATGTGAATAACAGGGTTAAATCGGAGGTAGGTGTGGACGGATTCAGAGATGAGTCTTTCCTTATGGTTAGGAACGGAATCTAAAATGAAACAATCGTCAAAGTTAAAAGAATGAATGAAAGTTTGGGGTGTTCAGAGAGTTTAAAGGCTAGAGTGTTTTGAGAAGATACGGAGAACTTTACATAGGATTACTTAAAAACACGCATATCACTACATAAATTCTCCGTATCTTCTCGAAAACTAGCATATAAATATCTTCGAACACTTATAACACTCTCCATAAAAGTTTATAATAAGTATAACACTCTCCCACACTTTGATTTTTGAAATACAGAACAGCCATTGAGCCAAAACATCTTTTTTTCGTGATTGGGACATTGAAAGTGAACATATTGACACAAAATTTAATATAAGATTAAATCCATAAATTCTCCTTGGCTGGATATCTTAAGAATCTTTCCCAACTGGCGTTGAAGATCAGGAGGATCAGGTCCAAGGCCTAGATTGGAGTTGGTTGGTTCTTCAACCACGGCAGGTGGCTATTTATCTTTCGAAAACGAAATAAATCTAGATCTGTATTGCTGAGCACCGACCCTAGCGCTCTTCTCTAAAGGTACCTCCTCCACTTTCGTAATCGGTTGGTGTAGCGTTTGATCCTTCGACCATTGTCGAGTTTGACAAGATATGTCAACTTGCCGAGAACATTAATTGTAGTACTAAAATTTCATGGTTTGCTTTGGATATCTTGAGACTGAACTGACAATTTACAACCAAAGTTGAAGTGCGATAATGGGAAATTCAACCTATTTTGGGTTTAAATATTTCTTTATAATCTAATAGATTTTTTTCAATGGAAGAATCAAGATTTTTAACGCATTCAATACTGAGATCGTGGCTATCCAGATCTTGTTAGGCAATTATAAGATATAAAAGTTCAGAAAATAGTTGACCTAGGTATTCCACATTTACTTGAGCTTTTTGAGTTTACACCAAACTTCTTCAGGAAAAACTATCTTGAGCAAATCGGCTGGGTTTAGGAATAGCGGATGAGTCGCATAAGATCACACTAGGCATGATACTATACCGCCGCCTGTCGTAAAGGAGATCAACAATGCGAAGGGCCCTTCAGAGTGGTAGCGACACGAGAACACAACATAGTTTCCATTCAAGAGCTGTCTGGTGCCCAGAGAGTGAGGCATACTCATATTCGGCATGTTAGCATCCCTCTCCATCCAGATGGATCTCTTTAATTTTAAAGTTGTCTTCTCTTTTTTATTCAGTCTAATCTCTATTCTCTGTTAATTGTTATTACGTTACTTATAGGTTTAGATATAAGGGCTTCTGCAATTTTTTGTTAGTTTTTAACTCCTAATGCTTAGTTGTTGTTGTTTTTATCTTCCTTAATACTCAGTATTGTGAGGCTTTATTTTAGTGTTTAGTGTTGTTTTGACATTGAGTTCACATTGTGAACTGAGGGGAGAGAGTGTTAAGTATGTGTGCCAACATGATTTCATATTAAATATTAAGACTAATTATTTGTAATACATAATACAGAAACATTTGAATATTTCTTCTTCTTTTTTAATTTTACAAAAACGTGAAATATTATAAGGAAAACGCTGAAGGAATAGATAAAGAAAAGGAATAATAAAGTAAAAGGGGTATTAGGAAAGGGAGAGGAAATATCAACTGGTTTGCTTGAAAGCTGCAAGGCGCACTCGACGAGTCTCCGTCTGGAAATTGTCAAAGCGTGGAAAGCACTCCTCAAGACCTACATTCTGCAAGCAGGCAATTGGAATACGCCGTGCATATTCTCGTTCTGTCCTATGTATGGGTGGGCATAATCGGATGATCGTCATAATCGAATGATTAATCCATAAGGTACAAAATCCATACAATTTATGCGATGAGAAAATAAATAAATAAATAAAAAAATAAAAGGTCATTCGATTATCATTCCAACCCCTAGTAATCCCTCGATTATCTTAAAAAAAACTCAGTTCGAATGATCACTCGTTTCTCCGAATCGATTAATTCGAATGATTGTAATAATCGAATGATCTGATAATCGTCATTCGATTATGCCCACCCCTAGGGGTACAGAGTCTGTACCTTGACAAATTCATTTCTTAGTGCCTCCCGAACACCTGAATCTAGTATTTTACATGCTGGACACATAAGATTGATTCGGCGATATTCTTTGACACGTAGCCCCCCTGATTCTTTCTTAAAAGGAGTTATATGATCACCCCTTTTAGCGATGAAGATAAATCGGATAGTGGTATTGAGAGCTCTCAGGATTCTGCTGTCCTCCGTGTCTGATATGTCCAAGGATACCGAATCGCAATACCACACAAAAGGGTGTATTAGAGCTGATACTACTGAGCCCCTAAATCATTCCTTTTAAATGAAAGAATTTCTTACCACCTTAAACTCCAGAAAAGACTCTCCACCCAGACAGATCCGATATGTATTGATATGAAATAAAAAAATTATTCTGGACCAAGTACCCTTGGAACAAAGACAATGAACAAAAATAATCTTATGGTCTAGTTCCTTTAAAAAAAAAAAAAATGAACAACTATTCATTATAATATATAATATATAATATATATATATATATATATATATATATATATATATATATATATATATATATATATATATATATATATATATAAGTTATGGACCGAGGCGAGTCGGTATCGGCTTAATACCAACTCTTATCATGTAAACAAGATGAGAATGTATAAATGTAGGATTAATGGAGAATAAAGTTAGTCTTAACACAGTTGCCGTGTGAGTCATTTCTGAAACCCTTTCTCTCATTTATTTTTATTTTTTTTACTTAATTTTTCCGAGTCTACATAACTGGTGCCGAAACCCGGGATCTCAGTTGGGAGTGCTTAAAGTTTTTTTTTTGTACAAGCTTCTTCTTTAACGTGCATTTTTTTAAAATCAACGACTGACATGGCAGAGAATGTTTTAAGACCAGCAACCCTCCAAGTACCAGGAGTACCGGTTGAGATGCCAGTGGAGATTCCAGCCCGTCCAGTGGAGATGCCTCCGTTACCACGAGAGACTATAGCAGAAGCCCACGCAAACACTTTAGCCTGGCTAAAAGTGAAAGCTGCGAATGCTCAGGACCTAAGGATGGCGATCTCGGATGTCGAAAAATTTACGGGGCAGACGGGTGAACTTAACCATTTCTTAAAAAACTGTGACCGCATTATGTCCCGCATCGAGATTAAAGTAGCGGATGGTATATTGGGAGAAGGAGATGCGGAGTCGCTGAAAGCCGATTTGGTGTGTCGCGTAAAACGAAGCGTCCTCAACTTTATACAAGCAGACGA
Source organism: Piezodorus guildinii (assembly GCA_023052935.1). Classification (NCBI taxonomy): domain Eukaryota; kingdom Metazoa; phylum Arthropoda; class Insecta; order Hemiptera; family Pentatomidae; genus Piezodorus; species Piezodorus guildinii. Next base: position 110,681,446 of record CM041292.1, on the reverse strand, counting down.
GGAGACCCCATGGGCTGTGGTGAAGGAACGGCTCAAGAAAGCTTACGGGGGCGGCAGATGGAGTCCCGAGGAAGACATCTTCCAGATGTTCAGAGAAGTGAAACACCCCCGTCAGTCCAGCGGACAGTACGCAGGAGAGCTGCTCGTGCGGTTTCACAAGATAACGGAGAAGCTACGGGAGATCATGAGCGCAGTAGAGGTGACTGCTAGAATGGACTTCCTTTCGCCAATTCTTCTAGTGCAGCTTGCCAGGGAAACAGGAAGAAAGGACGGTTTCCCTAAAGGTCGTTCCTTCGTAGAGTGCGCCCAAGAGTAATGGACGCCAGCGCACGAGACGAGGAAACACGGATGGATGTGGAGGAAGGTGGGTGGAACCGCGTAGCCTACCGGAGAGCCAGAGCCAACCCTGGGCCATGGAGGAGGAAGGAGCCGGAGTATGAAAGGCGGGAGAGAGTCACAAATGATGGTAGAAGGCAATCCCAGGGGAAGACCAGACCCACTGGAAGACGTGAAGAAAGACGATGCCACGGCTGCGGAAGGCCGGGACATTTAGTGGCACAGTGTCCGAAGACAAAATGCTTCGAATGCGGTACGGAGGGCCACATCGCAAGACAGTGTCCGTACATCTTCCGCCAACGGGATGCACCAAGAGGAGAACCAATGGAGGTGAACGCCCAAAGGATGTGGAAAAAGAGTAGAGGATCAATAGATTCTACTGACAGTACCGAAACATCCGGAACGGACGACGACGACGCGGAACCTGGATGTAGCAGCGGAGAAAGGCGCAGTGGAGGACGGCGAGGCGGAAGACGGTCGGCAGCAGCGGAGAGGCGAGTGCGAGCAGATGCCTGAGGAGTGTGGCAGAGGAGGGGCGACCGCACGATAGTGAACTGCAACATCAGGAGTGAGTGCGGCGGTCTGCCTATCATTCGAGTCGAGAAGGGTGTGAGGTGTCTGGTCGATACAGGGAGTTCCAGCACTATCATGAGTCGGCGAGCGGCGGAGTTGATGTGTCATGACGGCGGGGCACTCCAGCCACAGGTATGTAGATGTAAATTGATCACCCTGGGTGGGCCGTGTGACGTAGAAGGGGAGGTACGTCTAGGTTTGGAACGGTGGGCGTCAGGGGTAGGCGACATTACTGTTCATACGGTCGGAAGCATGCCCCGCGAGTATGAAGTCATCGTAGGATGCGATTTGTTAGGGAAGGTAGGAGCCAAAATTAGGAGCAAAGGGGGGCGTTGGACAGTAAAGATTGGGAGGAAAACCTACCGATGCAAGGATTTCATTAGGGACGGGAGGATCGGAGTGGTGAACAGGGTAAGGGACTGGAGGTCAGAGTTGAGGGAGGAGTATTGCGACATTTTCTTCAAAGAAAACGAAATCCTGGGGGCGACAGGAAAAACGGTTCACGAGATTCCCCTTAAACATGATAGGGTAACATATGTGAAGGAAAGGCGATACCCTCAGGCTCTCAGGGAACACATCAGGGAAGAAATTCGGGACTGAAGAACCAGGGTATTATCGTCGATAGCACATCCCCGTTTAATAGTCCCCTGTGGATAGTTAAAAAGAAGAGTGCGCCGGGGGAAAACAGGGAGAAATATCGCTTGGTGGTCGATTTTCGGAAATTAAATGAAAACACGGTGGATGAAAAGTATCCCATCCCGAGATTTGACGACATTCTCGACAGGCTGAGCGGGGCTACTATATTTAGTACGCTCGACCTTAAAGCGGGTTACCACCAAATAAAGATGCACCCCAAAGATTGCCACAAGACAGCATTTACCTTCGAACGCGGACATTACGAGTTCCGTAGGATGCCGTTCGGCTTGAAAAACGCGCCGATCACTTTTCAGAGACTCATGGATGAGTTCTTGCGGGGGATAGACGAATCGGTCTGTCAGGTGTACATGGACGATTTAGTCGTTTTTAGCAAAACGGAAGAACAGCATATCGCGCATCTGCGGAGTGTGTTTGACAGAGTGCAGCAGTTTGGCCTCAAGCTGTCCCCGGATAAGTCGTTGTTGGGCCAGGAGCAAATTAATTTTTTAGGCCACACTATTTCTAAGGACGGGGTGAGCCCCGATAAAACTAAGGTGGCGGCGATCCAACGGATGGCGGTACCGCGGGACGTCAAGGGCATAAGGCGGCTACTCGGGACGTTGAATTATTATCGGCGGTTCATTCCGGAAATGGCGGCGTACTTGGTGCCCCTGAATAACCTTCTCAAGAAAGGGAAGAAGGTTGTGGTGACGGCCGAGATGGAGAACAACATCAGACGTTGTATGGCGAGGCTGCAGGAAGAACCCGTGCTTGCTTTCCCTGACTTTTCGCGCTGCTTCAACATCACGACGGATGCCAGCGAGTATGCGTTGGGTGCGGTGTTATCTCAAGAGCAAGTCGAGGGGGACCGCCCGATTGCGTACGCTAGTCGTCGCCTTACAGAAGCAGAAACTCGTTACAGCGCCCTGGAACGCGAATTGTTGGGGATTGTTTGGGCCATCGAACACTTTCGGCCATACATCTTCGGAAGGAAATTCAAAGTCCACACGGACCATCGTCCCTTACAATGGGTGGGCACTCTGAAAAGAATCCTCGACGCGGGTCACCCGGTGGAAAGAATTCCTCAGCCAGTACAATTTTGATATTGTGTATAAGCCGGGTAAGGAGAACGTGGTGGCGGACTGGCTGTCTCGGGCCCTGGTAGTTAACGCTGTAGAGCAAGAGGCGGGGGAAACGTCTGGGGAATTACAGCGATTTATTCGGGATTGGACGCCAGACGGAGAGGGCGGACGCGCCTCCGCGGAGGAAGCGGATACGGAACACGAGAGTTCGGCGGATGAGAGGGCTACGCATATGGAGGAGCTTGAGGAAATTGTCAATGATAAACCCCGGCAGATCATTTGGAAGACTAGGACGGCGGGGCTGCTCAAACTTGACTATAGCCAGTTTAGGAAAACTAAAATTACCACCATTTGGTCTCAACCGGGTGTTAGCGAGGAGGGTATTTGCCGTGCACTTAAGGACGCTTCCAAGCCCGGGCGAACGCATCACCTTTATGTCGGGAATAATACCGTGTGGGACAAAATCAAGCGGCTCTGGCGTGAGGAGAAAATCGGAGTGGATCGGTCGTTCGTTCGGTGCACGCTGATGGTGGAATCGCTCAGGGACGCGGACCGTCAACGGGAAGTGACGTTGGCGTACCACCAGGGCAAGACGAACCATCGCGGAGTCCAGGAGACCTTGCAGGCTCTGAAGCGGCGGTATTTCTGGTGGGGCATGCGGAAGACGATTCACGATGTCATCGGGAACTGCGACGTCTGCCTCACTACGAAGTATGATCGTCATCCCCCCCAAGTCGCGCAAGAAGAGACGCCTACTGCGGAGGCCCCGCTTAGGGATCTACAGATCGACACATTTACCTGGCGGGGGTACAAGTGGGTGACGGTTCTGGATACTTTTAGTAAAGTCGCGATGGCGTACTTAGTCCAGCAGCGGTCGTCGGAGGCGGTGTTAGAAGCTTTGCGGACGTGGTTTCAATTCTACGGAGTCCCGGACCGGATAGCGTCTGACAGCGGCATGGAATTTGACAATGCTCTTGTGCGGGCGGAAGCCAAGACCTTGGACTTTACGTGGCACCTCAATACACCGGGGCACCCGAAGAGCAGGGGAGGAATTGAACGTCTCCACAGTACATTAAGCGACCATTTGCGGGTCTACCAGGTGGCCAACGGATTAGACCCTGATGTAGCAATGGCGAAGGCGGTAGCGGCATACAATCACTCGGTGCATACCGTTACGGGCTTCACGCCGTTTGAGGTTCTTTTTGGCTTGCGGGATCGCCCGAGGGACTGGTCGGGCACCGTTGCGGGCACCGAACCTTTGGCTAGGATGGTCGCTAACCGCGTGTCGTTGGTGAAACGTTGGGGCAAGGTCGGGGAGCGGATCGAGGCGGAGAAACGTCGACGGGTCGCTAAACACAACCTGGGTGTTAGAGACATTGCGGGAGGGATTCGCATTGGGCTCGTGGTGTACCGCCGGAGGGGTTCGAACCGCGGAAAGGAGTTGGAGCGCTACGAAGGTCCATTTCGTGTTATCGCAATTCGCGAACACAATGTGGTCACCGTTGAGAGTCTGAAAGACCCTAGGAAGCGTAGGAACGTGCACGTGGAACAGCTGAAACTCCCTCCTGCTTCTCCGCATCCTTAGTGGTCTGGTTTGCCCCGTCGGCTTGCCGCTAAACAGCGTTTCTTTCTTCATTTTTTTTTAGTGGTTTCACAATGTTGTGCTTCATTTCATTTATTGTTATGTTCAGTGCGTCAGTTCTTAGTGATTCTGAGTTTCAAGATATGTATTATCACTTTCGTTTCTTGTTACGGAGCTTTTATTTTATGTATTTTATGCTATTGTAGTGTTGGATATTCTGTTTTGTTTTGTTTTTCAGAGTTCTTCTGTTCTTTGTTGTTTTGTTTTTTCATATTGTATATATTATGTATTTTCTAGGCTGCTTATCCTTGTATTACTGTTTCTTATGTACTTTTCTGAGTTGGTCGGCTGACCGATCGCTCCAGCTCCCAGCTTGGATCCGTAAGTTTACGAGGGATGTTCGTAAACTGGCGGGGGGGAGTTATGGACCGAGGCGAGTCGGTATCGGCCTAATACCAACTCTTATCATGTAAACAAGATGAGAATGTATAAATGTAGGATTAATGGAGAATAAAGTTAGTCTTAACACAGTTGCCGTGTGAGTCATTTCTGAAACCCTTTCTCTCATTTATTTTTATTTTTTTTACTTAATTTTTCCGAGTCTACATAACTTATATATATATATATATATATATTAATCTTTGCATACTTATACACACTCATATATACATATATTTATATTATATATACCTATATTATATAGTGGAAGGGAAGACAGATTCGAGTAGGTAATGGAAGGGTTGATGTTTGAAGGAAGAAAGAAAGGTACTTAGAGATAGGCAGCAAATTACAAAAGATTGATGAGGGATGGGATAAGAAGAAATGAAACCATTTCATGGTACTATTGGATATGGACAAGTTAAGGAATTTAGATAGTAGAATCTCATGATCGACGCAATAAAAAGCTTTGGAAAAATCACATAGAATTAGGATTTTAATTTTTTGTTGATCAATGAATGAATGTATATCCTGTGTAATTCTTAGTAGCTATAAACTATTGGCTAGCATAACAGTCTTTTGGGTGCAACTCAATGGATTCAAACCTGGAAGATGGGCTTAGGATTTTTAAGTGGGAGAATAAAAAGTTTGCTGAACTATCCTTTGGAGAGGACATAAAATGGGTACCGACACGGTACAAAGTTAGGTACTAATTAAATCTGGATAGGCAAAATTCAGGATTCCCTCTGTAGCATCATCTGATAAGCTACGGTAGCATTAAGTGGGGTTTAAATGAATGAACAAAGAAACACCTTCCTACACATCTACATTAAACAATTTAACAGGCAGAATGACTCCTTTTCTTAAACCAGTAGTTTCCAATTGACTTCAGATAGTGTGTCTTTCATTTTCAAGCTTTTATCAAGGAGAGTAGTTTGTGAGGGATTCCATTATTCCTCTGATATTCTACAAGTGTGACTATTAAACATAGCCAAAAGCTGGCTTAAAGTCAATAACAAGAAATTTTGGTCCATATTGTACTCACAGAATATCTCCATAATTGTCGAAGTACAGAGATTTGATCAATTTTACTCCTTTCAAACTGAAATTCTCACTGATATTCACCAATCAGATCCTAGGGGAAGGTAAGTCTCATCAAGATTGTGGTGGAAAGGAATTTTAACATAAAACCCCAGTAATTTTTGCCTTTGTCTGTTGAGCCCTTTTTGAATATTGGTAAGTGATCCTAAATGACCCAGTCTTGGGTAATTTTTGTTTATACTAAATGTCACAAATGGAATCTAACCTGACAGCTTTATCTCACATTTTGCAAGGAAATGAAAATATGAATACAATAAGTACATTGAACTGGGAGAAAAATAAAATTGTTAAAGTAAAAAATATTTATTAAAACAAATACAAGCTTAAATATAACTAAAGTTCATCTTGCACAACCTTCTGAAATATTTTTGTTTCACCTTTTTTATTTCCCTGCTGTTCTTCTTCCAAACATTCACTAGGAGTACCTTTCAGAAATTTATCCATACATAAATATTGCTTCAATGTAACTTTTCCTTGATAATAAAAATACCAGTGTTCAATATCTTCCTCATATTCCTCCAATACTTTTTCGCACTAGAAATGAACACAATACAATTATATTTTTAGCTTTAATTATTTGTAGACTAAAGATATGACATTACACTTAATATAAATTTGAAAATCATATAACTCCTTTCAAGGTAGTAGGATAAAATTTGACATAAAAAAATACAAAACAAAGTATAATCACAACTTGGTTTGAGCCAATAATTGATTTTATATTCCCTTACCTATATATATCAAATATATAGTAAGGGAAAGTATTGCAGTCGTGACAATTTTCGAATTCCAGTTTTCAATGGAAATACAAGTATTAGGGTCCCCTGAGTAGAAATAACCAAGTCCCACAAAAAGGTACGTGTGTGTGTGTGTGTGTGTGTGTGTGTGTGTGTATGTGGTAAGTCTAACACAAAAAATATTAGCAGTATAAAACTAAAATTTCATATTTTAAGAGTGTCTATGCCAGAGATGTTACATCTTTTTCATCAAAATCTGCTAGTACGAAGAGCCACTTTATACTATGCATTTTGCACCTTTTTAAGAATTTTCCAAAAACGGCTCTAATGATTTTGATTAAACTCGCTATATCAATGCAAAATTTAATGGGCTTTGATATGATATAGGTTTCATTCAGATTGAAACAGTCTGACGAAGCTTAAATGCCGACATTTTAAATTTTCTTCCTCTAAAGTACCTTTAATTTTTTAGATTCTATAAAAATAATCATATTATCTTGTTACCATTGATAAAAAACAGGTATATAAGTAAGTTAGACAAATTCGATATTCAACTAAAGGAAAAAACTGATAAAATATTTTTTTAATGCAATTCTTTGTTTTTGAACAGTAATATACATGTCTAATATTCCGTTGGAAAGCTAAAGATTTTAGAAAAAATATTATCATATGCACAAGCTTGTAAAAGTTAATAAGGAGTGACGGAAAGTCAATAAAACTAAATGATTATTTTAGATAATAGTATAATAGATTATTTAATAAAACACATGTTTCGATTGAAATTCAATTTAATTAATTCTTTAACCTTTTTACTTTCAATTACCTATATATTTATATGGCTAGTAACTTCGCAACCTGAAAGTCACACATCCTCTGTTCAATTCCAGCTTGTGCTGGTAAACTTTGATTTTATATATATTGTTGTGATATATTAAGTAGGCATAAATAATAATGAAATGTTTATATTAGTTTTTAATTTAATTTTATTTAATTTGTTGTAATATGTTTCCAATTAAATATAAGTAACCTAACCTTAGCCAAGACTACAAAATTACTAATAAAAACCCTAATCACTAATTTATTTTAATTAAAATGAATATTATAATATTCGGCACCCGAAAAGGGACAATTAATAAGAGTTCTAAGAGAGGCTTGGGAAAAAATTGTTTTGTCCTTCATTTAATAGCTCAAACATGTGAGAAAATAAATTAGACAAATATTTGGAAGGATTTAATTAACAATCTTTAAAAGGTACTTTAGAGGAAGAAATTTTGAAATATTGGCATTTAAGCCCTGTCAGACTATTTCAATCAGAATGAAACTTACATAATATTAAAGCACATCAAATTTTACATCGATATATAGAGTTTAATCAAAATCGTTAGAGCCGTTTTTTTTTTTTTTTTTTTGCTAAATGCATGGTATAAAGTGGCTCTTATGGTTATATGATTTTGATAAAAAAGTTTCTATAATATCTTGGGGGTATAGTTGTCTTAAATATGAAATTTCAGTTTCATAGGACTTTTCGTAATCGCGCCGGAGTTACCACACACACACATAAAAATATGTTTGCTCCTTTCTCCTTTAGTTGGCTATCACATTCGTTCAACTTGTATATTTAGCCGGTTTTTTTTCAATGTTAATAAGATGATATGGATATGTTTTCAAATTTTACAATACTTTCGAGGAAGCTAATTAAAAATAACGCATGCTCTGTCAATCTGTTTCAATCAGAATGAAACCTGTTGATATTGATGACCGGACGTATAGTTGTCTTACATATGAAATTTCAGTTTAATGCGTCTTTACTGTACGTAGACTTCACACATACCCCGCAAGCACAACACAAACACACACACCTTTTTGTGGGACTTGGTTATTTGGACTCAAAGGGCCTTAAAGCGTGTATTTTCTTTGAAAACTGGAATTCAAAAAATTTTCATAATCTGTACTATAGTAATATAGCAAAGTATATAATACCTAGAGAAGTGATATAATACTTTTCCTAACTATATATTTCATATACATGTAAGTGAAAGAAAAAAACAGTACATTAGTATAATCACTCTATATGCCTTGACTAAACAACCAATAATTAGTATGAAAATCCCTTCTTTGTATGTAATCCTTTTCATAAAACAGACAATGCAAACAAATACATCATTATTCTGAACTTACAACACTCTTGAACTGAAATTAAACCTTAGTAATAGTACAGTAATCTTATCATTTTATCTAACTTGATTACAAGTTAGTACTTAAACAATATTTAAACTCAAATACTATAATAGCTTTACTATTAGTTAACATTTTATTACCTGACTTTTTAAATCCGTTATTTCTACTGAAGGTTTGTCCCAAAGCTCATGAGGAATACCTAGTTCAACTTTAACACCTTTGTTGCTGTAACAAAAGAATCTAAGCAGTTATATAATTCCTTTCAGAATATATCTAACAATTATGAGAGGAAAAGGAACAACTTTTTTTTTCTTTGTTCGTGGCGGTGTCTTGATCTACAAAAATCTTTTCGATTTTTCTATATCTTCAATAATAACCGAGTTTTGGTGGAATTACATCCCAATTTGTGCGTTAAATATATAGATCATTTTCTTTCTCTGTTTATTGTGCTTTAATGGTTCTGAAATTCTCTACATATTTTCTCTATCTTCAAAAATAACTGAGCTATGGTGTAATTTTAGCTGCGTTTTATGGATAAAATTTCAATTTTTTTCTTTTCTTTTTCTCTCTTTTTTTTTTTTTTTGTTTATGATCATTTGCATTTTTTGGTTAAAAAACATTAATACATTTTTTTTATCTATCTTCAAAAACAATGGAGTTACAAGCGTATATATAGGCTAGATTTCAATTATTTTCCTTTCTCATTTTTTGTTTATCGTGCTTTACTGAATCTAAAACTCTAAAAAAATTTTTCTTTATCTCCAAAAATAACTGAGATGAGCGTATTTATGGATAAAATTTTTACCATTAATTGCGACTTTTGGTTAAAAAACACTCATAAGTTTTTTCTCTATCTTTAAAAATAACTGAGTTATTGAATTAAATCACTTTAACAGCCACTATTTTAAAAATAACCGGCTGATATCAACCACTAGGAGTTAGAATCATAATTGCATGCCCTAGTATTTTAGGGGCCAATTAAAAAAAATTGGTCCAGTAGTTTTGGAGAAATGCCGCGGATGGCAGACAAATGGATTTTTTTTTATTTGTTATTCGGATTTTAAGTTTCTTGAAACGCAAACTCTTAAATTTTGAGAGGGGAGGGTGAATTCTTTTTTGTCGATTATAAAGGTACATTATTGAAAATAATAAACCAAAAATGGAAGGTGTTCTGGAATCAAGGAATTTTATTTGAATTATTTAAATGATGTTAGTGATATTTTCTAAAGAATTAAACATTCCACAAAATGAAAACAGAATATTGAAATTGGCTCAGAAATAGCAGAGATATAGTGTTTTGAATTCATCAGAGGTGACAGGCCATTTTCTACTTATTGATTTTCATATTAGTCAATTGCCTATGAACTGTTATACCCTAATATAGTAATTTGGAAATAATGAACCATTTTGTAATATTTGCAGAATTTTTTTAATTGTTTCGCTTGGAAATAAGGTAATTTTGACAACAAACTTCACTTTCTACCTTCATCAGAAGCAGAAATATTAAACAAAATGTATTTTGTGCATCACAAAATTTCCGAATTTTTGGCTAAGATTTTGAGCTGTATAATGGTTTTATTTATAGTTTCACCTAAAAAAATTTCATCATAATATCTGAGACACATTTGGGATCCTCTCCTTGTCCGTACCATCTTAGGCCTCATACTGAGTGGAGCCCTCATGATGACCCCAAATTGCGTCAAAACATTCAGACAATTAATAGTTAAAACTAAATTAATTGTTTTTATTCCATTCACTGCCACCTGGACTAATTTCCTCCAGAATTATATTTATTATATGTAGGTTGTTTATTCATCTTTGACTAAGCACATTCAAGGAATACAATTTTTTATCACTTATTCAACATGTTCAAAAATATGATTTTATATATGAATTTCTTAAGTGAGATCACAAACCACCATCTAGAAACCTCTGCTTTTAAGAGTTGTAAGTTGAAAGATATTGAATCTATATTACACTAGATTGTAATTTTTATGGAGTATTTTTATAAGGATGCAAGCTAACATTGGGAAAACTGAATCTTTGAGGCAGTAAACATTAATAGAGGAGATATAAACATTCATAATAATAAAGCAATAAATTCAAATAATAGACAATTAATTAGCATCTATTAGGTATACATAAAAAAAGAAAGTTTGTTTACACTAGTCCATGAAGAGTTTTAAAGGTTTGACTCATTCCTTTTGCAAAGCGTGTGCTGTCAGTCCTTTCTTTATGAATATTATAGTCCAGGATTTTATTGCATACCCCATCAAGTGATTCAAGTAATCTAAGTTCTCTGAAATAACATGGCAAAAAAAAAAAATTAATACACATGTAAATAATAGAACGTTAAATAAAAAAAAAAAAGAAAATTACTGAGAAAGAAACAAATAAATAAAAACAAAAAATCACAAAAATATAAGAGAACAATAATGAATTGATGATCTACTGCTTCAGAAAAATGATAAGACAAACTTCCATATTTTACTAAACACTTATATTTTTATTAGATACTTCTATAAAAAAAAATAAAAAAAGACATGCCTACAGCAACATGATATAGTTGAGGCATACTAACTAATGAAAATAGACCAATTTCATTTTTAAGGAAATATGTCTGGAAGAAGCAGGCCATCTTGCTCCTGACAGCTGTTCCAAGAGGTAGTGAAGACAAATATGGAGGTGGTTTCAATCAAAATCTCAAACAATTGTGAACTTTCACTCACACTTTATTAAATGAAAGATAGTCATTCCACATATCATTAACAAAAAAGGAACCCACACAGACATCAAAACTTGTTTTTCGGTAAAATCAACGGTTGAGAATCAACAAATTTTATGATTCCAAAACTTCATATATAGGTAAGTAAAAATAAATAAATATTCTATTGAATACACATAAATTTTAGAAGAAAAAAAAAATTGTCTGAAAGAGAAAAACTGTAAAAAAAAAAAAAATCTGATGTGCACAACACATGATTTAGACTAACCTCCGTTTCTAAACTCAATTTAAGAATTTTTAAATACAGTCAGAGATGATATAGATAAGTGAAAGTAAAAAGGTTAAAGAATTAATTAAATTTAGTTTCGATAAAAACATGGTGTTTTATTTAAAAATATATAATATTATTATCTACACCAATCAGTTAGTTGTATCAGCTTCTCATCACTCTCAATTAACTTTTACAATTTTGTGTATAACATAATTTTTTTTAAAAAATGATTAGCTTTTCAATGGTATATTATACCATATGAGTATTATGCTAATATGTTAAGAAACACAAAAATTGCATGCAAAATATTTGTTTGCTCTTTTCTCCTTTAGTTGGATATTGAATTTGTTCAACTAATATACATTTAACCACTTTTTATCAATGTTAACAAGATAATATGGTTTTATTTTTTGAATCTTCAAAAGTAAAGGAACTTTATTAAAAGAAGAAAAATTTAAATATCGGCATTTAAGCCTTATCAGACTATTTCAATCAAAATAAAACCTATATGATATTAAACCCCATTAAGTTTTACATTGATTAATCAAAATCGTTCGAACCGTTTTTGAGAAAATCGTAAAAAGGTGAAATACGCATGGTATAAAGTGGTTCTTCTATTTCCTCTATTTTGATGAAAGTTGCTGTAACATCCCAGTAACATTAAATATGAAATTTCAGTTTCATACGACTTCATGTTTTCATGCTATCCTAGGGCCACCTGCAGGTATGAACTATAGAAGGCTGTAATGCTAGCCACTATGCTATAGGCGACTCAGGGTGTGTTTGTATGTGTCTGCATGAGGTAAGTCTAGCGCGAAAATTAAAAGTCTTTATACCATGCATTTTGCACCTTTTTTAAGATTTTCTAAAAAATGGCTAACGATTTTGATTAAACTTGCTTAATCAATATAAAATTTAATGGGCTTTAATATCATGTCGGTTGATATATCAGGTTTCATTCTGATTGAAATAGTCTGACAGGGCTTAAATCTCTAAATATACTTTTAATATAATTTTTAATTGATTTTAACAATGGAGGTAAGTGAAAGTCGAGTATATTTTTTTAATTTTACCATTTATCTTTTAAATTAAGTATTTACTTCTATTTGCTCTTGTTTACCCCTGGACGCTTATATTCAAATGACTAATAATTCATTTTATACCCACTATCCAAAGTTACATCTTTTTAAGACCTATAGATATTAAAATTAACTCATTTTATCTCTTATCTTACTACTTATATCAAAAGTATTCTCTCTTATTTCTTTTTTAGATTTTACTTGATAACTTATATAGGTAGACAATTCAACCATTCTCATTGTCTTTCATTTTTTTTTTTGTTTCATTTATACTACTTACCCCCTTTTTGTATTTCAGATTCCATATTTTGTGGTTCCAACTTGTATATCATTATATACTCTGCTATTTTCTTTTCAGATTTCTAACAAATAAGTAGACAACTTCATGGATATAAATAAATTCAGTTATGAGTCGTTTATCTCTCAAAATATTAATTTTGAAATATTAATTAAGTTAGGAACGGTGGCAAGGATGGAAGTATTTTAAATATCAGGGGGGTGGTTTAACAATAAGGAATGTTCTGAGAGCTTAGACGCTGTAGGCTTTCTTGAGGAAAACGGAATATTTGTGCTGGGAGATACGGTCCTTGAGGAGGTTTTTGGTCTCATCGATCTTCAAATAAATATTTTTTTGGATATTATTTAGGCACAAAAGAAACATTGTCAAGTTTAAATGATGTACGTTAAGAGTAATCTTCGTTCCAGAAAACTTTCAAAAATATATACTAATTTAATTATTTTAGTTGTTACCACATTTATTGCAAAAAGTTTTCATAAATTCTAATTTATGAATGGAAAAAGGCCTAAAACAAAACGTGAGCCATGTTTATATATTCTTATAACAAATAGTTGAAACATAAGATATATTCATAGATTAAATAAAGCACCGCCATTCGTGTCATTTTCAGGGAACTTTTACTATAAAGCAAGATTTTTAATTTCTAATGTATGCTACAAAATGGAAATGTAAAGTGGTAGATTGATGTAAAATTGTTTTCTACACTTGTCTACTACCAATGTTCAAATAAAGTTTTCTTTATTTTTATTTTATTTAGAAAAGGATTTTTTTTTTAAAGTACAATTAAAGAGGGAGGAACAATCTCTTGGTTAAGTGAATAGACCAAAATATACATGATTTATCTTAATAACATATTTTAACCAATTAGGCCTAAACCCATCAATTTTTTTTATTTCAATAGTACTTCTGTTGTTTGTAATTATAAAATTACTATCAATTTACTTATTTTTATACTATTTATGAATTGATACATTTAGAAAATGGAAACAGAAAAATATATACTCTGTCCATAAGAAACAATTAACGGTTAATTTAATATTAGAGAGAGAAGAGAAATACTTTATTTTATCAAAATTACAATAAAACAAAACCGTGCTGCCCAACTGTATTGGGTTGCTATCATACACAGCGTACTTATCAATCTTGATGACATGTGATATTGACCTAAAAAATTATAAATTTACAATACAATTACTTTCTTTATCAACAGATTTCTATGTTATATCTTATAATATGTAATATAGTCTATAATCCAAAGGAAAATACAAGCATAAAAAAAACGAAAAAAAACAGATTTGAAAATGCACACCTAAAGGACCAACAGAATCAATGACAAAATTTAAGCAAAAAGATAAGACGAATAAAGAAAAACATAAATATAAGTCTTGTAAGGAAAAATCTTAACCTACTAATATCCATAGAGGTGATGATGAATAATCCCCAGGGAGTCCAATATTATATTCTCGGCCATCATGGACAATTCACTATTACCAACACCGAGTTCTTCTAGAAGGCTCCTTGTTCTACTGGGGATAGTCCCGCGAGATCCGAACCAGAGGCCTCTCACGGTGAACTCTCTCTTCCGAAGGTCTCACGGAACTTCTCTTTTAGGAAAGGGATACACTTATTGTAGATATCTCTCTTTTCCCTATCCACTTCATCTGCCTGATCGAGGTCGTTTGTTTCATACCTGACGGTCGGGTCGAGGATCAATGCTGTTCTCCCGTTCTTGGAGAATGCTAAAATGTCAGCATACCTCGCAGAACCGTCCGTGTCCACGCAGTAGACCTCGTCAAAGCAGGTATATTCCTTTTCCCTAAGAAGCCTTATTAACGCATGCTTAACTCGATGGTGCCGGCGAGTAACTAGGAGGGAGTTGTTGGGGCATTTTCCCAGCACGTGGGCTGGTGTTTCTGACTCTCTGCCACATTTACGACAGAGGGACCCAACATCTCTCGCCTGTCCACTGACTCCTGGGACCCCTCGCAGGGGTGCATAGTTGATATTCAGCTTCAGGGCGTTGGACCATTCAGACCCTGAGAGAACTTGTTTTTCGCATATATATCTGTTGGCTTTCAGGGTCTCTTTAAAATGACGAACGCCAACGCCCTGCCACCTGCAATTGGCCCATTCTTCAAAAGCATTCTCTCTAAGCGACTGTCGTAGAGCTCTAACACTTCGGTGGCTCTGATCCACATTCAGAAATTTCGACTGGATAGTCAAATATAGACTGAAACAGACCATCCGGCACATTTGACAGTCGCTGAGCTATGGACCAATGTTGTAGGGGAGCCTCCCATTGACAGCGGATCAGACCCAATCCCCGATATCTCCTCGGCGCATATAGCATTGCCGATGCGGTGCTGGCAGGGAGCCCGATGATGGCCTTAATACTTCTCCTTATATTAATATCTATACCCTCCAATATCGCAGAAGGTATTTTTGTAAGCGGTGCGGTCTGGAGAGGATACGTTATTCCGGGAAACACATATTGGTTGACCACGTTGAGCTTTTGTTCCGGCTTGAGTAGACAAGAGGTCACCAGTTTATCAAGATTGGTGTTTATAGTTTCGTCACGACCTCTTCGTTAAATATCAACTCTCCGGAGAACGTACATCCTAAGTATTTAACGACTTCTCCTTCTTTTGCTGTGGGGATGACTTCTCCGTTCTCCAAAGAGAGTGTAGTCGTCTGCAGCTTCCCATTGTTGACGATAACACCAACACTTTTCTGTGGATTTATACCCAGACCAATCTCCGCAAGAACCCTCTGTACGCCATTTATAATTCTTTCAGCCGCACCCTTGTCACGTGCCGTAACAGCTTGATCGTCTGCGAAGCCAGTGAGGACCACGCTTTCTTGGTCACTTCTGAGGTTATATCCAAACCTTCTGGCAAATTCTTGATCACACAGGTCGCGGTACAAGTGATCGACGGCTAGATTGAATAGCGTAGGTGACAAGGGTCCTCCTTGGGGTACTCCTCGCAGTATATTGATCTGGTTTGTAGAGCTCTCTCCCACATGGATCTTTACCTTGTTGGTGCATAAGAGAGCTGCTATAACGTTCTTTAGGTCGGACGACACTCCTCTTGCCTCCAGTGAGCTAATAATGTGATCATGCCCAACGTTGTCAAAGGCGCCAATAACGTCTAAAAAGACCACCGCGCAGTCACTCTTCTTTTGTTTGGCATCTTTTAAGACCGCGTCAATGATTCTGGCGCTAACATGCGTTCCCCGTAGACCCCTGATGAAGCCTCTCTGATTTTTGCTGAAGGTGATTTGCTTCCTTAGCTCATAGTCTAACACTTTCTCTATGATTCGGCGCACAATAGAATAGATGGTGATAGGTCTCCAGGAGGATATGCTATTTGTATCTCCTTTTCCCTTGTAGACTAATATTGTAATAGAACAAAATTTGCAAAGTATTCATTTTATCTTGTATATTGATTCACTTATTTAAAATCTCCAACTTCATGTTAAATGTAAAATGATAAATCTTACCTTAATTTTAATTGATTTAATACAACACTATTATTAAGTACTGTTTGTTCTACATGATGTAATATTGTAAGAATGTTTGCTTATTTATTTAACATCACTTTATGCTGCTATGCTATGGCTAACCGTGCAATGCTAAATTTTGCCTATCCAGGTTTAATTAGGATAGGGATCTTTAACGAGTACCTGGGACCACCTTTTAACATCCTCTCCAAAGGACGGCATAACTAAGAATTTTTTACTCCCATTAAAAAATCCTAGGGCCACCTGCGGGTTTGAACCCGGGACCTTTGGCATAGGAGGCTGTTATGCTAACCACCATGCTACAGGTAACCCTGTAGGAATGTTTTATAACTGTACAATAATGTAAAGTTATCTGTATTTTCCAATTTTTTTTTTATAAATAAAGATGTTTTAATCCTTTGCTTGTTTTTCAATTTCCTGGTTCTATCAATCTACCATATATTAATAAGAATAAAACTGGTTTGGTACAAAGTAAAAAGACCTGTGACACTTAGATACAATCACCAGGATACTATTGTGTTGTATTAGAATTTTAATATAGATAGTCAATTGCTCTTGAAGTTATTACTTTCTTGTAACAAATGTAAATAACTTAAACATCATTAAATATATTTCTTCTACTGGATAGTTCCTTTTTTAGGTGAAGTATTGATTCAATAAACAAAAGGAAGGTATTTATTTATTATTAGATAATTTTATTAAGAGTCTGTGGATGCATCTGAAATGGTTGTAGTTATTGCCAGTATTTACAGGTTTAACATTTTATAAACTTCCAATCCGTACAAGGTTTTAGGTATTCTTCATTATTTAACTGAGCTTTCAAAGATGAATTTTGCACTGACTCGGCTGTATAATAAAGACATAACAGTATAATTGCTACATTTTCCATTTTAACTTCATTTTGTTCTAAATTTTTATTTTCCACAAAAACCTGAGAATAAAATTAATATGAATGAAAAAAGGGATTTTATTTTAGGTTGGCAGCATGTAGAAGGTTGGCTAGCATAACAGCCTTCTATGCCAAAGGTCACTGGTTCAAACCCGCAGTTGGTCCTAGGATTTTTTAATGGGAGTAAAAAATTCTTAGTTATGCCGTTTTTAGGAGGGGACGTAAAAAGGTGGTCCCGAGCCTGTGCCATGTCAGGTACTCATTAAAGATCCCTATCCAAATTGAACCTGGACAGGTAAAATTTAAGACTCCCATTGTAGCATCGCCCGATTAGATATAGTAGCATAAAGTGATGTTAAATAAACAAACAAACAACAAACCTCATATTTGCTATAGTAAATAACAGAATTTAAATAGTTTATGTTTTATAAATAAAATTAATTACATATATAATCTCAAAACTACACGTATAATCTGAATAGAGTGTTGATGGTCAAACTGTGTTTATGTATAAATAAATATTATGATTATTATTAAACTGAACACTAGTAAATAAGATTAAATATTTACTAGAACAGAAATGAAAATGCAAAAAACATCAATAATCTATTATTGTTTGGAGAAAATTAAATGTTTAAAGAGAATTTAATATTTTTTCATTAAATTAAAATTTATATTCTAATGGGTACTCAAAGTTATGATTACAGTGTCAATATAATCAATATAATAATTGGTTGAAATGATAAAAAAACAAAACAGAAAATATTGCTTGAATTTTCCCTGAAAAGGTTAGTTTCACTAGTATTTGTCATTCATCTGAGCTTAACCAGTAACTGGGACTGCCAAAGTTAACCCTCTGATAAGAATTTGAACCTACTTGGTGCAACAGGCAATTTCAACCAGAATTTAGCTTGAACGTTGTTTGTGCAACTGGACCTAAGGCTATTAGAGGTATCTTCTGGAAGAAACAAAGAAAAAGTTGTGACAAGGGATTTAAAAAAAATATACTTACGACTTTCTATAATGAGCTTTTTTTTTAGGTTTAACATCATCAATTGAATACCCTATCTCAAGAACTTCATTTGTTTTTCCAGTTTCTTCTAATCGATTTTCTAATTCTGTAGCCAAGATTTTGCAGACTGTAACACCATATTTATTTTCAATAACTAAAGAAACTAAAAGTGATTTTACTTAAATACAGATTTTTTAAATATAAATTTAATAAGTTTTGAGATTAAAAATAAGTATGTAATTAAAATTTGTATAGAAATATGGAGAAGGAAAAGTGGAAAAATGATTGTCTGATCTTGTTATAGACATATTGCAATATGAAAAAAAGTCAGATGACTGGTACAAGACAATCATATGTCCCTTACATAAGAAAGGAGACATTATGGAATGCTAGAAATACCTAGGTATACTCGTATCTCTGCTCACTAACAGCAACAAAGGTTTCTCAAGGATGTTATACAGGAGACTCTGCCCAATAGCCGAGTGAGAAATTGGATTACTATATAGATAAGGCAAATATGAGAAGTAGAGGGACTATGGATCAGATCTTCTCAGGGATTTCATTCAAATTGAGAACTCTCTCCAAGTCAGTCCGTCTGATACAGATGACCATGAAGGTAGATTGTGCTGTTCAAGTTGGTGGAGAACTTTCTAAGGAATTGGTAATGTACATGGACCTTAGGAAGGATCCATCCTTGCATGTTTATTGTTTAATACTGCACAGGAAAGCCATGATTCTGGGACAGATCCCTTCAAAATAATATAACAGGAAATAAAAAGTGGACTTAAGACTAGAGTCTTAGAGTAAAATAATTGAAAAAAATAGAATTAAACTAATATCATGAACAAATAAAATAACTCTACAGCTAAATTGTAATAAAAATTTGCAAACAAGTAAAAGAAATGTATGTTAACACGATAACCACAAAAATAAGATATAATTAAAATAATATATATATATATATATATATATATATATATATATATATATATATATATATATATATATATACATACATACATATATACATATAAAAGGAGCGGCGTGGTCTAGTGGATAGAGTGCTAGTCTGCTGTGCTCCGGGTCCTGGGTTCGAATCCCGGCAATGGCAGAATATTATTTATTCTGTTAATTCAGTCAGGGAGGTGACCCTAGGGTATGGAGACCCTCCTGGGGCAGACCCAGCCTCTATAAAGTGGGTACCCAAATTAATTGGGGAAAAGCCTGGCGGCTGAGCACGATTAAGGCCTAATCACTTCATTGCGCTGCCGTTAGCCTAGAAACAGTACGAATCTCTATATGTACTGAGCCCAAGATATATTTTTTTTTACCTAGGATTGGGGAGAAATGTAATATGCCCATTTTTTATAATTATGGTATTTATTTATTTATTATTTGATTATTGTGTTAGGCAGGCTAACTATAGGATAAAAGTAAAATTTAAATTTAAAAAATAACTCCTATTTGGTAGTTGGTTTACAATCCATTTTGGATGCTAAGAAAAAAGGTCCCTGGCAGGTAGGATAGGGTAAAAAAAGGTACCTGAAGATGAAAAGGGGGAGGTAAAAGATGTAGTTTTGAATGGGGACCTGAGGGAGTTAGGAGCTGCTGTCTGAACATGGAGAATAATTATAGTTAGCCTGCATATCGTTTGTATTATGTTTGTTGGTTATTATTATAATTAAAAAGTTAAATAATAAAAATGTGCCTGATTGTCAAGAACCCATACCATACCCTATGAGTAATAATGAAGTAAATATTGTGCGAATTGATTTTTTCTTAAAAGAATAATTTAAAAAAGAATATTATAATGTATATAGTGCGATGTCAGGTACTCGTTAAAGATCCCTATCCTAATAAAACCTGATATATATATAATATATATATATATATCATGATTTCTATTATGACTGTTGACACATCTAGAAATCACAAACCCAATCATGGCATCATTTGCTAGGCTGATGGTTCACTTATGTCTTGTGGTTGTGGAGAAAAGACAAACCCAATGATGGAATACACAAATCAATTGCAAATAGGCAACTACAATTCAGGCTGAGGTATGGCCATTCATCACTATGCTTCTGACTTCATAGCCAACGATGTAAGAAGTAGCAGAATAACTATATACACCAATAGTCAAGCAGGATTAGGGGTTCTTAGCAAGCACAGAACACACACACAGGGTATCGTAAGAGTTCAATTGCTTTTCTAGGCTAAGGTTTGACCTATTTCGAACTGACCAATTAAAGAGACCTGTGAAAAACGACTTAATCAATCCAATCAGTATTCTTAAGTTTCCTTTCCAAAAATAAAAACTATAAGATCTTAGCATTGTGTTATATTCTTTTTGACACACCATGATGTATTTTCTTTATTGTTACATTCTGTGAGATTGAAAAGAAACTTATGGTAGGATTAGATTTAAGGCAGTTAAAGGTTAATAGCAAGACAAGATAGCATTCATTTTCCTATTTATACTTATTAATAGTTATTTGAACAACAGCACTGTAACTTATGATACTTAGCTTTCTAGTTAAATTTGATGAATTGTAATCAAAAACTTTTTTTAAAAAAGTAAAATACTACTCCAGTATTTATAATTGAAATTGGCTTGTGCCCAGGCTTTCTTTGAAATGGCCGAGGGATGATGCATTACTCATTTTACCTTACTAGGCTCAATTGAAATCAAAATTATTTGAAAAAAAAAAGTTTTTAAAATTATGTTTGTATTTTAATTATTTAAAAAAAAAAAGTTTTTGAAGAGGACGGAAATCGGGGTGAATGAATATAATGAGCTATAGATGATTTTAAATACATGGTTTTCTCCTACCCAGCAAGAACTGGCCCCTTAAGTATCAAATAATGGATTCTATATTTACTAAATATTTCCATTTAAACAGTATCATACTTAATGATTCCCAACTTACATATCTTACTGTATATGTACATAACACTTAAATACATGTATCTAGCTACAATACTACAAGGATGACCAAAACATTAGTATTAAATACCTAAAGTTTTTATTTTAAAATTATTGATGTTAAATGGGTGACCATGATATGTGATGTAGGATAATAATGAGCCAGTAAGTGATGTTTTACAAAAAAAACATACTGATGGAGTCCAGATTTTATACCTATTTCTTTTAATGTTACAATAAATAATATACAGAGCACTTTGAACACATAAATAAAAAAATAAAATTGATGTACATCTATGCTTTTAGGAACACAAAATTACAATTAAAAAATCACTTTATCATCAAACATCAAAAATTACTTTAAAATCCCATAGTTAGGCCATTAACACGAAAACAGGATACCTTCACATTTATTTGCATATTTTACTCCTTCACTTTCTTCTGGTCCAGAAGAGACAAAAGTAGTAAAAGCGAGAAAAAATAATACCAACATTTGTAAACACATTAAAAAATCAAAATTTGCATATCAATATAAAAACATTAAACAACAATATTTTCTGAGACAGAGCATTTTAAATAACCATCCAAGGAGGTCATAATAAATAAAATTATCGCTTTCTTGCAGACTTTACAGGGAGGTGATAATTATATTTCCGATGAAGAGAATCCACTATTAAATTAATATATTACCAACAGTGTTCATATTATTATCAAACTATCAAGGGTAAAACTAAAAGTACATTTCAGCTTTCCTTAAAACATCTCCTTTTTTTTTTCATTCAGCTGTCCATAAAATACATAGTAAGGGGAAGTTATGCGATTGTGAATATTTTGTCATGGAAATTTTCAATGGAAATAAATTTTTAGTGTCCTTGAGAGCATACAGTCAAGTCTCCCAAAAAGGTGTGCGTATTAGGATAATCGCACCTTAACTAAAATAAGTCGTAAGAAATTGAAATTGTATATTAAAGATAGTAAGAGCTACATATATCTTTTTTATCAAAATATAGTAGACGAAGTGCAACTAAATTTCATTCTCAAAAACGGCTGAAACGACTTTAAATAAATTCTTTATATCAAAGCATATTTGAATGGACTCTAAATCTAGTAGCTTTTATCTTCATCGAAGTCTGACGTAAAAGTGTAGCGTTTTGCGCTTGTAGTAGATTTTTTATATGGTTATATAAATTACTCGCTTTAATGGTCTTTCCTTTGGAATGGATAATTTAGTAACTGTTTTGTGTATAAACCCTTAGTAATTGTGAATTAGCATTCGTTGTAAACAACGGACTAAGACTTAAGTAGTGTCGAGAAGCTCAGTCGTATCGTAATTCATTCTCTCCTTCATTAGATATTTCTACCAAGCTATGCCAGGCATAGTAAGCGCTAACTCCCTCCCACAGATCAGCTGGATTTAACCCTTCGCCTGTAAAGAAGAGACAGTCCTAATAAAAAACGCCCTATGAACCCCTTATTTGCCCGGACAGGAACAGGAATCCTGCAAGGGATTACTGAAGATTACCCTTTCTTTTACTCCTAATCCAAACCAGGCCATGCTGTTGATAACTCGGTAGGAGGGAAGTATAAGTAAATTTAGAAATCATTGGCATATAGGTAGTAGGAGCAGCTTTGTCTTTTAGATAATAGTTAACTCAGGAATGTCAACGGACTGAGTTCGATCAGAAAGGAATGATCGGAAGAAGCGAATAGCGACATTGGAGAAGGATAGTGCATTTAATTTGGTGAAAAGAATAGAATGGTCTAAGGAATCTATGCCAGGAATGTATAATTAGGGATGTAAGCCTAATAAATAAAGTAGATTTGATGACCAAGCTGTTTTACGCCCTAAAACCGAACAAAACAAACAAACAATAAAGCAAATGGAACCGTAAGTGCACACCCCAGTCATCTAATTGATTACTTTGTAATATTTTTGTAATTTAATGATACGAATGTCAATAGTTGAACTTCGAGAGATTTAGAAGGAAACTAGCTAGAATGGCGGCCAGTGAAAGAAAAATAATTAAACAGTTAAGATCATAACTAAGCATTAACATGGTAGAACATGGGGGA
The DNA here is from genome assembly GCA_023052935.1 of Piezodorus guildinii. NCBI lineage: Eukaryota > Metazoa > Arthropoda > Insecta > Hemiptera > Pentatomidae > Piezodorus > Piezodorus guildinii. The sequence continues at coordinate 110,657,988 of CM041292.1, read as the reverse complement.
AAGGAAACGTAGATCTTAAGCAGGTATAATGTTTAAGGTGACGACCGCCAGGTAAACCAAAATAAATGGTGTAGTTCTTTCGGCAGTGATCCCTTTGACCTTAATTCATTGACATTTCATTGTGCTACTCTAATTATTTAATAAATAATGTTTAACCTTAATCGATCTAAAAAGGGTCTTGGCAATATGACTTCGATTTGACAATAAATTGCCTGTTTTTCTTTTACAATCTATTATTTTTAACAAATGATTAACACATAAAGTAGCGCTGTTACATATATGATACGAATGGTTTTAATGGTCAGTAAATTTATATATGGGCTATTCTCAACGAAACGTACAAACGCTGTCCAAATGATTTCCCTCGTACTAAAACTGATTATTTTCCAACTTTTTTTTTTCTGGTAGACATTTTTCTGCTCTACTTGGTGCACATTCATAAGTTCAAATAAATGAATTATTCCTGTATGAAAAATTTGAATAAATGTCCGAAACATCATTGGCTCACTCTGTCCAAATCAGACTTTGCCAACTTCAACGTGGTACCTAGTCAAGGTGCTGGAAAGATTTAACGGATTTGGTCTATTGCGTTCATACATACACTCTATAGTTTCAGAATACAGGATTGCAGGTTGTGAAAACGGTTATATCAGTTTTAAATAAATAAAACTGAAATGTCCAAGGATTTTGCGTCATTGGCGCACCCCAAATGATTTTTCGCGCTGTGATCTCCCTTCATGCCATAAAAAGGCGGGAAAAGGCTCGCAGAATCCGTTACACCTTCGGCAAGCCGTCCAAGAGGTTTGTAACCACCTTCTGTATCTTACACAGTGGCAGGGAGGGAAGACCTACCTACGCTAATGAGTGAGAGTATTTTTATTGGCCGTCATTGTGGCACCCTATTTACCTTTAAACCTACCTCTCTGCTATTATTTATTTCAGTCATCTGATCAATCAGTGATTCGGCAACGGAAATAAATTCATTATTACAAACATCATACTCATACTCATACTATATCATACTCCCAACTTGTCTTCTTTCAAGTTTGAAGTGTCCCAATCTTGTATTGGTTCTGCCACGTCTATTTTTTTAAGAAGTTCAACTCTTAACGTTTCACACTTCTCAGCAATACAATTGCCTGTTTTTAGTATGCCACATGCATATATGCTGAATAACAGGCATTTTATTCGATGTGGCATCGCTGTGGAGTGGGGATTTCGTAAAATTTTCTAGAATCTCTAATTAGAGAAAAATACGATTGCAAAACATCTTGATTACACTTCGCTGCTAATAAAATGAATAATCTTCGGCTTCTAACGGTCATTATCTGAATTTGACAGTTCTAAACAATAGTTTAGCTGCTTTCCTTACATTTTGCCTTTCGATTCCCGATACTAATAAATGATAGATAGATAGATAAAAAAGTCTGTTTTCATTTTTCAAAATTACATCAAATAGCAAATAAACAAATACAAAATCTGGTGCGGGCAACACACGACTTTCACTTACCTCCATTTAAAATGAATGAAAGAATTTTCAAAAACAGTTAGAGATAAAAATACGTGAACCTAATCCTTAGTTACGCCGTCCTTCGGAGGGGACGTTAAAAGGTGGTCCCGAGCCTGTGCGATGTCAGGTTAAAGATCCCTATCCTAATAAAACCTGATAGGCAAAATTTAGGACTCCCGCTGTAGCATCAACGGATTAGCCAAACAAAATATATATATTGTTGATTTATTTAACGTCACTTTATGCTGCTGTTGCTAATCGGACGATGCTATAGTGGGAGTCCTAAATTTTGCCTATCCAGGTTTAATTAGGATAGGGATCTTAAACGAGTACCTGACATCACTCGGGCTCGGGACCACCTTTTAGCGTCAAATCCTAGGGCCATCTGCGAGTTTGAACCCATGATCTTGAACATAGAAAGGCTGTTATGCTAGCCACTACGCTACACGTGACCCCCCTAGCTCCTCCTCCTCCTCCAAAAAAAAAAAAAGTATATATATAATATATATTATTTAATAAAACCAAAGTATCAAACGAAACTTAATCTAATTAATTCTTTAATCTCTAACTATATTTAAAAATTCTTTAATTGATTTCAACAATCCAGGTAAGTGTAAGTCGTTTTTTTTTTTCTTCAAATTTTTCAAACAGAAACAAAAAATAAGCATTTGTAAAATAAATATCATAATAATATATAATGATAAATTGGTTGATGGTATAACTTTTTCTACCATCCTGGTTTTTGAAGGGTGACTTATTCTGATTTATAATTGATTGAGTCTTATACTACCTGTATTTTGTTGATTCTTATTTGGAGGTGAGGGGCCTCCGCTTGTTGAGCGTTTTTTTACGGTAAGTCGTGTGTTGCGCTAACCAGATTTTATAAAAATAATATTTATTGATATAGGATCATTTTTTAAGTAATATTGGGCGTTTTAATCAGATTTTACTTACTAATCATGCCTTCCCTTTGTCCTGCTATTATCGTGAGAGTGCTTTCACTTACTTCAATTAACTGTCTCTATCGTCGTGTAGCGAGGTTTTAAAAATCAAAATTCCCTTATTAAAGAGAAAATCCTCCCTCTACTAAAAAAAAAGACACTACCTCTGCGTTAAACAGTCTGATAATGGGTTTTAGAGCACAGCCTTCTTATTAATTTTGAAAGACCTGCCATAGCGATCTGTTTGTTTTACAACTTTAATAGTAATTTGATCTGATATTGCGCAAATTTGTGTTATTAAAATTTGACAGTGTTGCATAGGTTCTGTAAGAAATCTATTTTAAGACATGTATGTTGGACTCTATTGTCAATATATCGATGGATATATTTGTCGGACTAAATCAATTTATTTATTTATAACAATAAGTCGATTTTTATAATGAGTTTAAGGTAGTATCAATTTAATATTTATATAAAATTGAATTAAAATACCTCTGCTGTCATATATATCATTTTTTTTTTTTTCAAGTTGCTATGTTTGTTGTAACTACACATATGAATACCGATCAGTTCCATCCGGTTTAGTTCTCTCTAGATCAGCTTATTCATTATTTCAGCTTCCTAAAACTGTAATATTTTCAACATGTTATATTTATTGGTTTAATCCTCGTGTTGGTAATATATCATCTAATTATTTTCAGCTGTTTTTGATATTACTTATTTTTTATTTGTGTTACCCAGATCCCACTTTATTGACTCCTGCCTTTCAATATTTAGTGCATGTTGAATTTTTATTTTTAAAAAATGGAAAGAGAAAACAAAAAGACCGCAGATAATCATAAACAAAAAAAGATCATTCCAGTTCTCCCTTGGTTACCTATACCTGATGATGAACCATCTGAATTGTTAAAGTTGTCCCTTTATTGGGGAAGGTACCCTAGCTTACTTAAAACTCAAGGCTGGAGAAAAGCAATACCTTTTAAGGTACATGGAAAAATAAATACTTTTTTTTTCCATCTTCAAAACCATGGAGTATAAATTTCTGATAAAGTACTTAAATTACTTCCTTGATCTATAACAATGAATAAGTATGTGTTAATCTTGTAACTAAATTGGTCAATTCAAATTCTGTACCTTGTATAGGTATATAACTGTAGGTCATAATTTTCTGAGTTGTTATTAAATTGAACATTAGTTTTCTCTGAATGAAAGTGAACTTAATGTTTTATTAATTTGAAGCTCATAAATCTAATATTGTGGTTGGTTGTAAATTGCCTTTGGGCAAAGACAATTTACAACGTAAAGGGTACAAGTTTTTTATAAATTTGTAGTATTGGAAAGTTTGTTAACCTTTCAATTAAAAAATCACATAATTATTCAGTTCAATACTTTGTTTATTACTTATAAGTTAGTTTTGGTACAAGAAAATAGAAAGGGAGAATTAAAAAAAATATATATATATAATAATAATGTACATATTATATATATATAATTGGATAAGAAATGGTCTGAAAACTCTGGGGGAAAAAAGGAATAGTTCAATAATGATAACATGAAGTGTGATAATACTAAGATTATCTTAAAGTCACTCTCTCTGACTAATGCCTTGATTTATTAATTAAGTGTATCTATGAATTGGATTGTTAATTGAATGTTTCATTTTTGTTTAAAGGATTTTTTTCAGTATCATCATCCATCTGAATCTATCGGCTCATCTTACTGTCCACAAACTAGCATGTTTTCTATCAATTATTTACCACCTTACAAAAAACCACCCAAACTTACTAATGTTCTTGATGTGGATGGTAATTTACAATATCCACCTAAAATTAGTAAAGATGAAAATGATGGCCATACTGAACGTAAAAGGTTGGCTGCTGAGAGATATAAACCTGGTGTGATTAGCTTATTTGTAAGTAAAACTAAAGATTTTTTATTTTTACTTTCACTTATCTACACACACACACACACACTTTTTTTTTTTTTTTGTACACTCCTATCTCACCTTTTTAGGCTATTTTGAGGTTTTCTTGGGCCCTCAAGGCAGTTCTTCACTCATGCAGGCCACATGCTCTTGCCCATGGTAATTGATCCAGTTTCATGACCTGAACTACATTCAGCTCGTTAAATATATTATTAATCTTCCGGTAACTGTCTCCTCCTGGACCTATCTTCTAAGACACCTCCAAATATCTTTCAAAGGATTTTCTGTTCAAACACAAGGAGGTTTGTTCGCTATTCTTGGTTATAGTCCAGGTTTCCAAGCCATATATCAGCACTGGACAGATTATCATATTGTACAGATGAATCTTTTTTGGACGGAGAGGATGTGACTTCATTGTTTTTGTATGCTGTAGTAGCACTGCTTAGCTGAAATAGAAAGAAAAATAATTTCAAGTACCCAGTGTAATTCTGCAGGATTATCCTGGATCAGAACTGAGCCTAAATGTATAAAATTTGGGATTTGTTCAGATTACAGTAACCGAATTACACCATTATTTCTTCTCTCAGATGTCTCATCCATTATCCATGATTTTGGCCTGATTAATTTTTAGCCCGTCTCTTTGTAGGCCTAATGAGTGCTAGAAGTGCTTCCCTGACTGCTTGTTTGGAGCACCTAATAGTGTCAACATCTTCGCATATGCCAAAATTTGCACACTTCATTTAAAGACAGTATGCCCAAACTGTATGCACGACTCTCACAGCATTCTCCAGTACAATATTGAACAACAGGCGTGCAAGCACATCACCCTGCCTTAGCTCCTTTATCATTCGGAATTCTCCCGACAGGTCTCCACCAATGCACACTGAACACACCACCTGATTTATAGTCAGCTGCTCCATTTGTATGAGCGTCTGAGGGATTTGGAGTTCATCTGTTGCTCAGTAGAGCTCTTTCTGGCATAGGCGGCTTAAAGTCAATGAAGAGATGGTGAATCATTAGCTTATATTCATATCCCTTTTCCAGTATTGTCCTCAGACCAAAGATCTGTTCCACTGGATGTACCTCATTGAACCAACAACATTGTTACAAACTGATGAGTTTATCAGCATAAGAGAAAAGACGAGTAAACAGGAAGTTCAAGAATCCTTTATACACAGACATCAGCAAGGATATGCCTCAGTAGTTATCACAACAATATCTGGTGATTACTCTTCTTGTGGACTGGGTGGTAGAAATTTTCATGCTGATAGTATTTATTCTTCCTTTCACATAGACTGAAACAGTTATAGAAGTTTCTTCACCCGATCTTTGATTTTTGCAGAAGTTCCTTCGAATCCTGTCTAGTCAACAGTTCTACAAAGCGTCTCCTCTATTCCACTAAAATTTTCGACTCATTAGTGAGAAGATAACCTTCTCATATCTTCACTATCTTTGAAAAGGTTTGGACAGTGAAGGAAGGCTTTCAGGGTTTATTCATCCTGCAAAAAAACTCTCAGTCCTTTGCTTCATTGCAGTTTTTTATGCTCTTTCTGCCTCTCTTGCTACAATGCAGTTTCTTTAACTCCTCAACACTACCTCTTGTGCTTGTGTTGATCTTGGAAGTTTCAGATGGACTTTAGAGAGATAGTGGCCAGAATCGACATTAGCATCCCTAAATACTCTTGTATATAGTAAGTTTGATGAATGTCGCTTCTCTATCAATATGTGGTCAATTTGTTTAACCACTGATCTATCTGGAGTTATCCATGGACCTTTATGAATATGTTTGTCTGGGTAGAGAGTACAACAGTTGCTCTAGATGCTGCAAAGTTTACTAGTTAAGCTCAGTTATTGTTGCAAGCTTCATGAAGACTGTGTTTTCCTATAGTTGGGGTATTCATGTCTTCTTTTCCAATTGTGGCGTTGAAGTCACCTGCAACTATCTTGCAGTCAAATCTAGTACAGGCATCAAATGTCTTTTTAAGGTCATCAATAAGGTCTTAATCCTATTTGTTTGCTACTTCTGTGAGGCATGGACACTTAAAATACTATATTTATAGAATTTCCCATGGATGGGAATGAGACATAATTGTGGGCTGATGGCCTTCAATTTAATAACAACCCCTCTATAGGAAGGAGCCTCTTACTACAAATCCAGTACCGAACATGTGCAGTTTGTCGTTGCAACTATGATATATAGAGTTTTGTTCTTCTCCAGGATACTACTCCCTGTCCATCGTACTTCCTGGATGGTTACAAGGTCTAGTTTATACCTGTCAATTTGATCTAAGTCTGTATAATGAACATAAGTTGCTATTGAGAATCCTTTTAGAAATGCAAGGTCTGTTATGTTGAAATCCATTTGTATCCAAGGCTTTTGTTTGCAGTTTCGAGATCTGACTATTCCACAACCTTAGAATTTAATAACAATTCGAAGGCCAGTTTTTGATACCATTTTATGGTCCTGAATAATGGGTTATTGTAAATTACCAAGGCAATTATAAATGCAGGAATCTTTATAGAAGCAGAAAGTAGGTAATTTATTTCAATTTGAATGCTCCTATATAGAATAAATTGGTTGAATCCAACAAAATGTGTTGAATGAGCTACTTTGAAAAATTAAAGATTTAATTTTTCACTCCCTGTGATAAACGGCATAATCGCAGAATTTTTTTACGCTCACACAATTATAACAAACTCTCAAAGGAAAGTTAGCCTTATCAATTTAAGGAAATGAACTAGGTATGGAAAAGGAATTAATCTTAAAATAGCGACTTTGAATGCTAGAGGACTGGACCAACCGATGAATTGCAGGAATCTAGAACTGAAGCTAGATAAATATAAGGTCGATAGCGTGACAATCCAGGAGAGCAAATGGAAGAATTTAGTGGTGCAGGATCTGAACAGGTACACAATGATAAACGGTGGAGATGAAAATAGTGTTTTTGGCAGGGATCACTTGTAGCTGGGTGGCTAGCGTAACAGCCTCCCATGCTAAAGGTCACGGGTTCAAACCCGCAGGTGGTCCTAGGATTTTTTAATGGGAGTAAAAAATCCTTAGTTACGCCGTCCATCGGAGGGGACGTTAAAAGGTGGTCCCAAGCCTGTGCGATGTCAGGTACTCGTTAAAGATCCCGGTCCTAATAAAACCTGGATAGGCAAAATTTAGGACTCCCACTGTAGCATCGTCCGATTAGCCATAGTAGCATAAAGTGACGTTAAATAAATAAACAAACAAACAAGTGTTTTTGGAACAGGTTTCATGATAAGGAAATCGATTAAGCATGCTTTAATAAATTACAAATTAATTAACAAGAGGATGTCTAAGATAAGGATAAAAGGGAAGTTCTCTAATATTTCCCTGATTAGTGTACATGCCCCTACCGAGGAAAAGAAAGAGGACGTTGAAGACGATTTTTATGGAATCCTCACAAATGAACTAGAAGAAATCCCAGGGCATGATGTAAAAATCATTCTGGGTGATTTTAATGCAAAAGTGGGCAAAGAAGAAATTTTTAGACCTACAATTGGAATGCAAAGCGAGCACCAGAATTCCAATGACAATGTACAAAGGCTAATAGACTTTGCTAAAGAAAATGGATTCAAGATTATGAGTACACATTTTAAGCATAAGAACTTCTATAAAAGAACCTGAATATCAGCAGATGGTGATACTATGAAATAGACCACTTACCAATACACAAAAACATGCATCAAGCATTGAAGATGTACGTGGTTAAGGTGCAGACTGTGACAAAGATCATTTTCTAGTAAAATCGTCCTTCAAACATAATATATCCCTGCGATCTTGAGCAACTGTTGAAAAGCTTCAGGGGTACAGTGTAAATAAATTGAAGGAAGAAGAATGAAGTAAAAGGTTCTCCCAGAAGGTTACGAAAAAACTAGAAAGAGCTTCTCACCAAATGAATAGCAATACATAGACAACAAATGAGATGAAATAAAAAACAGCCTGGGAGAAGCAGCAGATGAAGTACTGGGAAGGAAAAATAGAGAGAGTAAGTGTGGTTGTCTGATGTGGAATGCCAAGCCATTACAGCAAAGAAAGAGACATGGCTGAAAATGTTACAGAGAATGACCAGATCAAGTCAAAATGAGTACTCTGTTGGGTGAAGAGAAGGAATGCCAAGAAAACCTGCTGTCAGAAAAAAAGAACATGGTTAAAAATGCAGTTGGAAAACCTACAGAATGATAATAGAACAAAAAATCCCAAAGAGTTTTATAAGGGGATTAAGGAAATAAAAAGAGGCTACCAACCAAACAACATGTGCTGTAAGACAATAGAGAGGATCATAATTAATGAGCCTGTCCAAATATTACAGAGATGGGCAGAATATTTCAAGAATATTCTTGTAGAGCCCAACCACCAGGATATTAGTTCTACTGCTATATATCAAGAATACTGGAAAATAAATAATTTTGAATAGTATAAAATAGAACAGTTGAACAGTTTCTGAGCTACAAGCAGGAAGGTTTCTTAGAAGGGCTATGCAAAAAATACAGCCCTCCTCTCCTAAAGTAGGGATAGCACCCCACCGAGGGAGTCTTAGCCTAGAGAGGAGAGGAAGCGGAAGTGCAGGCACAGATGGAGGAAATTGGGGCTCAAGCCAGGGATGAACTTTGCAGTTATGTCCGAAGGTATCTTTTTCATGTTATATTATGTGGTAAATCTGAACAAACCTCAGTATTCTTGATAATGAACAATGTCTCACTGTGTATTTTTATGTGTGATAATATGTTTTATTTTATAAATAAATGTGTATTTTAAGTTAATTACTTTATACCACTGCCTTATTCCACTTCTGATCCCACTAATGAATTGATAAACATGATACCTTAGGGAAAGAAATCCAATAGTTTTATAAAATAAGACCGAAAATTTATATATTAATTAATACAGTTTCGGAGCCACCGCTGCCTTAGAAAAGTAGCGGCCGATACATATTACTAGATCAATTACTATTCAAATGAATATTTAAAAAAAAACTTTTTTTCCTTTCCTCTCTGTTTTTGAAATAGTTCAAACAGTAACTAACTTGACACTCTGTATTTGGTTAACTTGTAAGCTGAAATTTCATATTCATTATATTTGTAGTATTTAATGAAATAACTAATTTTTAGGAACTTCTAAGTGATGAAAGAGGTGTAAAAAGGAAAAAAGTAGTAAGGTTCACACAAAAAAAACAAAAACAGAAAACCTTTGACATTAAGGATAAAGAAAACAATTTACTTGAAGAAAAGAGGTATTACACAATTTAATATGTATTAAAGTTAATTAGTTATTTTAACTTTATATGTCAGTATTACTTTTACTTATCTATCAGTGGTCTGGCCAGTGAAGGCAACAAGTGAACATCTCTTCTCTGTACCTCTTTCAACCAGTCAGAACCAATTCAGTTTTTTTTTTTTTTTACTCATTCTGTTCTTTAACTTTTGTTAATCGATATATATATAAATAACATTTTAGGAGTAAACACGCTAGACAAACATTTACTTCGTGAAAAACAGATCAGTAAGACAAGTGTTGAATTAGTGCGTCAACTAATCCTACCGCGGTAGGAATTGAGTACGTAAACATACGGAACTGTTTATCATTATTCACGCTGTGAGTACCAGTTATTTTATATTATTTCGTTTTTTTATCATATAATTTAAAAATGGTTCTCTGCACATTATGTGATTGTGTCATCACACGTGATGACAAACACAATTTAATTTGCACCAAGTGTCGGGTCGTTTTTCACGGCAAATGTTGCAAGCTATTAGAAAGGGAAATTGAAATTATTAAAAGTCAGGAGGAAGCGAGGGAGCCAACCACAGCTGATATTATGATAGCAGTTTCTGGCCTAGGTTCCCAAGTAAAAGAAGAAATAAAAGGCATCAAGGATTCACTAGAGAAGTACAGAGAGCTAAGCTTCGAACTAAATGAGAGGCTCTCAAAAATTGAAAACCATATCGAAGGCCAATCTAAGAATAGAGAAGAACTAACTTCGGAAAACAAGGCCTTAAAAAAGAAAGTGGGTGAACTTAAGATACTGAGCAGGGAATTCTGTGCAAGTCCTTAGAAATTCGAGGCATCCGAGTCCACCCGGGGGAAACCCCGGTGGCTCTGGTGACAAGTGTAGCGGCCGGCCTAGCAATGAAGATTTCCCCGGAAGATCTTGACATAGAGGAATGGTGCCTACCTAAGCTGGGTGACCAAAGGCCTCCTCCCCTCATCGTCCGCTTTGTAAGGCAAACCACAAGGGACGAGTTGGTATAACAACGAAAGGTGAGGCGGGACTTCACCATGCTTGATATAGGATGGGAAGCTAATGATAGCCACCTAATATATCTCGGTGAAGAAATGTCTGCAACCAATAAACACCTTTACTGGCTCGCCAGACTGTAGAGGGCACCTGGTAAATTGAAATATGTTTGGTTTGTGGTGTGCAGAGTACGCTGCTGTAAGGACGATGGACATCCAGTTGTCTGCATCGATCGAGCATAGGATCTGGAGGTCTTCGACTGACATCTAGGCTACCGTCACCCCCCTGGCTATGAATGGCTTTTCTCTACGGTTTCCATCTCTTATCTTCCGCTGTATATCTTATGTATTGTAACATATCTTTTTATTTTTATTTTGTTTCAATGTTAAATTATTAATTTTTTTCTCAGCTATTCCTCACATTCTAATTCTATTAATTTCACTCGGCAGTTATTAGTCAGATATTTTTCAATTCAATATTGTCTTAGCTACATCATTTTCCTACAACCTGTATTCCTTCCCCTCCCATTCCTATGTCTAGTATCCTAAACATCTGTCATGTTAATTCCCAATCCTTGTCTGCTCATTATGATGAATTCCTCCAATATTTTACCCACAATTTTTATCATATCAGTCAATCAATTTTTATATACATTGCAGTCTCTGAAACCTGGTTGAAACCCTATATATCCTCCTCTGCTGTCTCCCTACCTGAATATTCCTTCATACGTCATGACCGAATAGGGCGTACAGGTGGAGGCGTCAGTCTTTACGTCCATAATAGCTTAAAACCCCGCATATTAGAAGTCTCATCCTCATCCAATCTACCACATATCGAATTTCTTTTCTTGGAAATCACATGTAACACCCATCCTCTCCTTATTGCAGTAGTATACCGCCCTCCTCTCGTCCCTTTTGATACTCTTTTGAAACAACCCTCTACAATTATATTCCTCTCTACAACAATACCATAATTTCCAGTGACCTTAATACCAATATCCTTTCTGATTCCAATGATAAACAGTACCTAGAAAATCTTTTCTTTTCCCTCAACCTCTACATTGTTCCTTTTTCCCCGACACATCATACACGATGTTCCGACACTTGGTTAGATGTTCACATCATAGATTCAGCACAGAACCTTCTCTCCTCTCAATTACCAATTAGTACCATTCCTATCCTCCCATGACTTAATTCAGATATCGTACAATATCCTTACTCCAGGAATCCTTCCAAAAATCACAAAATTCCGCAAAATGCATTCCCTCACCCGTGAAGACATCATACCCGATCTTCGAACCCTGAATTGGGATTATATCTATTCCTGTTCCTCCATTGACCCCATGGTTGACATCCTCACTTCCAACCTGATCACCGTTCTTGATAAATATGCTCCTCTCAAAACCCGTACCTTCCGCCGCTGACCTGCTCCTTGGATGTGTCAAGAAATAAGAGAACTACAAAGAAAGCGTGAGACTGCCCGTTGGCGCTTTAGACGTACAAGACAAGCAGATGACTACGAAGCGTTTAGGATCCTCCAAAACTTGACACAAACAACAGTTTAAACGACTCCTCCAACATTTCGCCATCCTTTTCTCCTAACTTAACCCTTTCATCATTCTGACAATATCTATTTCTCCTACATTTCACCAACAGACCTCGTATCTTCCATAATGAAATCCCGTACTACTTCCTTAGGTTTCGATGGAATTCCAGTAAAATTGCTAAAATTATGCCTTTCAGAAATCCTACCAGTCCTTCTTTTCATCTACAATTTTTCTCTCCCAAACTCAGTTTTCCCTTCTTCCTGGAAACAAGCTTTGGTCCATCCTATAAACAAAATCTTTAACCCATCTTTCCCTAAAGTTTACCGACCTATATCCATCCTATTGAATCTTTCTAAACCTCTTGAACGGATAGTACAATTCCAGGTATCCATTTTCCTTGAAGAAACCAACAAACTCAACCCTTACCAATCCGGCTACTCCACGCAATCCGTCCTGACCAAAATCACTAACGATATTTATACTGCCCTTGATGGAAAAAAATTAACTGTCCTGGTACTTTTAGATTTTACCAAAGCCTTTGACTCCCTTAACCATTCGATCCTTTTCTCTAAATTAAAATTATTATCCTTTTCCAGCAGTTCTGTTCAATGGTTTCAATCCTTTCTTTCCGACCGCACTCAAGCGGTTGTCATTCCTAATCAACCCCTATCTAATTTCCTTGCCCTATCCTCAGGCGTGGCCCAAGGTTCAAGTTTTTCTCCCTTTTTGTTTAATACCTACATCAATGACCTCTTGATTCAATCCACCACTCTTCCTACCACCGATATGCTGAGGACCTCCAAATCTATCTATCCTTCCCTCCCTCCGAGTTATCTGTAGCATTTGCCAGTATTCAGGAAGACCTAGATGGAATCTGTGCCTGGGCAAACCTGAATAACTTAAGGCCTAATCCTAAAAAAACTTAGGCCATCCTTATTGGTTCCAAATCCCTCCTCCGATCTATCACCACCCTTCATCCGCTTTTGCTAAATGATCACCCTATTGTATTTAGTTCCTCTGTTAAAAATCTTGGCATCATCATCGACCAAAACATGTCCTGGAAACCCCAAATTTCCCGTTGATCGATTAGTACCTTGAAATTATTTGACCAATCCTGCCACTTTCTACCACTATCTACTCGTAAACTCCTAGTTTCATCACTCATTTTCCCCCACTTTGACTATGGTTGTGTGGCTTATGGCGGCCTCTCGAAGGTACTCGAGGACAGATTAAGAAGGATTATGAATTGCTTTTTAAGATTTGTGTTTGGTACCTCGAGACGGTCACATGTGTCCCACCTCTACGACCTTTCGAAGACAATATTTCCTTGGATCATTCCTTTATCAAATAATTAACTCCCACCATCCATCTTATGTCAACAGCCTTTTGGTATTTAAATCCTCAACCCATCACCAGGAAACAAGATCCCTTCTGTCCGACCTCCATACTCCTCCTTTCCACAGAACCAAAAAATATGATTGCTCCTTTTTAGCCAGATCCACTGCCTTATGGAATACTCTCCCTTCAAACATCTGACATGCTCCTTCCCTATCATCGTTTAAATCCCTCCTCTTTCAATACCTCCATTCTCTCCAGTCCGATGTCAGCTAATTTTTATTATGCCAATTTATCTTAGGTGATTTGTGTATCTACTTTAATGAGATGTAAAAGATATATTTTAGGTTAATACTTATTTATTTATTTTTAGAGATGTCACAATGACCTTATATTTTTTTTCTTCTTTCTTTTGTTATTTAAATGTAGTTATATATTGTTTTAGGCCAGATATAAATTATTATTTTGTTCATTAATGTTATTCCCTGGAAATTGTCCCAGAATAAAGTTAGTTTACTATTCTATTCTATTCTATATGAAATATATAGTAAGGGAAAGTATTGTGATTGTGAACATTTTCTAATTCCAGTTTTCAACGGAAATACACACCCTGAGTCCAAATGACCAAGTCCCGCAAAAAGGTCTCTGTGTGTCCGTGTGTGTGTGTGGTAACTCCCGGGCGAAAACTAATAGTGCTATGAAACTGAAATTTCATATTTAAGACAACTCTTTGCCCGAGATGTTACAAAATATTTTTCATTAAAATCAGCTAATCAGGCGAACCACTTTATACCATTTTGTACCGTTTTACGATTAAACTCTACATATCGATGTAAATTTGTAGATTTTTTTTTTTACTAATAATCATTCTGACTGTATGATCATGAAATCCTTGTAGTGAAGATGAGATAGTTTGGGTGGTGACCAATGAATGATTTCAGAAAATGTTTTAACTATTTAATGTTTTAACTATTTACTAAAACAACGTGTGATATCCTCCTTACTCAAAAATGCAATTTATATTCTTTGTGATTGGTGCAAATCTTTTGGACTCAATATCAATCCACATAAGATTAATGTCTGCTCATTCACACACAAAAGAAAGGTAAAGATGTACTTACCTAGTATAAATGGCCCACAACCTGTAAGCTATGGGTTTCCAAATGCAATGAAGTCCATTTCTATGGGATATTCAATATTGAGTATAAACATCAAAAATATTATTGTAGACGAGTTAATCCTTTATCAACATAAATCAAAACGTGTGTTGGAAATATTAAAATCAATGCTTATGTAAATCACTAACCTGTTCATATCTTTCTTTCTCTCCTCTAGTTTATTTAATATATTGATTTATTTATGATTGTTCAATGGTGACCAAGAATAATAGCATGGAAGTCGAAATAGAAAGGAAAATACTCAGCTAACCAGTGCTACTACAGTCTGTGTAAATAACTATGTGGCCATATCCTCTCCTGTTAGACCAAGATCCACCAATATAAGACAATAATATGCCCATTACTAACATATGCCTCAGAAATCTGGAAGCTAACTAAGAAGAGCTCAGTTTTGTCAACAGAGAGTCTACAACCAGGCACCACAGGAGTTGAGATAACACATCGCCTTGCAGACTTTCTACTCTCAATTTCATGCCAAGTCTGTTGTGTCCTAATTGAGATGTGAGCATCCATCCCTCCAGTATAGTATTAATCCAGGCAGAGGTCATTTGTGCCACATCTCTCCCTTCTAAGGCTATTGCCATAGTGTCATAGGGAGTTCTGTCAAGGGCACCCTCAATATCAACTATGATGCCTGCCACAATATCTGTATTGGTCAGAGTTTTTTCAATCCTGGAGATTAACAAATGTAGAGCAGATTCACAGGATTTTCCAGGCTGATATGCATATCGAGCACTATGAAGCAGTCTATCTACCAGTATATTATCCTTTATATGTCTGTCAATAATGTTTTTTTCAAATGTCTTTATTAGAAAAGATTTCAGACTTATAGGTCTGTAAGCTTTGGGATTGTTATATGTCTCTTTCCCAGGTGTAGGTATGGAGCGCACTTTAGGCACATTCCAACTTTTAGGTCGGGAAGGATACATTCGCCAGTGCTTTCAGGGTTCCAATCTCTTAGTTGGTGTGGTCCCCTTCCACATTGACTGCACCCATGGCTCCCTGGCCCAGCCTTTTGGATAAGATTATTTTTACTCTAAAAGCAGAGGATGTATCATTAATGTCACTACAAACATTTTTCCATGCCCCTCTTTTAGCCTTCTTGTATTGGGTTGATGCAAAATTAATGCAGGTTTTTAGTAGGTATTGTAAATACGCCATATCTTTACTTTAACCATATATATTTAATCAAAATAATTTCCATCTGAATCAATGCACTTTTGCCAACGTTCAACAAGCTTTCTTATTCCTCCAGAAAAAAAATCCGAATCCCTGGACTCAATGAAATCACGAAAAGAATTTTCAATGTCGTCCTGGTTTTGAAAATTTTTCTCCTCAAAAAGTTGTCCAGATGCCTGAAAAAGTGGAAGTCTGTAGGAGAGAGGTCAGGTGAATAAGGCGGATGTTGGAGAACTTCGTAGCCCAACTCATGCAGTCGTCGAAGCGTTGGTTGTGCAACGTGTGGTCTGGCGTTATCGTGGAGCAGGATCGGCCCCTTCCGATTCATCAATGCTGGGCAAAGACGTTGCAATTTTTGAGTTCCGAGTTCCGCCGCAATTTCTCGTGTGGTTTTGGTTGGGTCTTCTTCCACTTTTGACCTCAGCTGGTCGTTGTCCAGAGCAAGTGACGGCCCCGACCTTCCTTGTCTTCGAGGTCGAAATCTCCTCTGCGAAACTTCTGGAACCAATGCTGCACCGTGCACTCATTAATAGCCCCCTGACCCCACACTTCATTAATATTACGAGCCGTTTGCGCAGCGCTGCGCCCTAATTTAAATTCGTAAAAATAAATTTGACGAAAATCGCACTTTGACATTTTCGATTCAAGACCTTTGAACACACTGAACAAAACGATTTTACTAAACAAATTCATGGTGAAAGAGAGGGTATTAGATAAGGTTTGTTTTGGTATAATAATGATCAATGTTAGGATTAGCTTTGTTTACACAATTGGAATTAAGATATTGCAATAGAGGAAACCTGCATTAATTTTGCATCAACCCAATAGTTATTAAATGCTCGCTTATAAGCGTCCCTGTTCTTTTGGCTTTGTTGAAGAGTTTCCTAGTTGAAACTATTAATTTTCTAAGTTCGCCATTCTACCAGGTGTCGTCCTATTGGATTTGACTGTACACACACTGTTGTCTGGGTAGAATTTCATTATTGCCTCATTAAGTGATACATTAAGGCAATTCAATTCCAACTGTGCCTAATTAGCTGTAACTGTACCTAACATCTTCTGACTTCTTGTTCCTGTTGGGTGCAATAAGAATTCCAGCCAGTAAGTTTGGGGTTCCTGCACACTGACTTGGACATGTCATATAAAATCTGATTTATCTGTGATCTGAGCAGGTTTCCTCATTGGACACATGCCAGTCTTTAATCAACTCATTTGCACAATTTGTGCTTAGTGTATTATCAATGACCTTGGCTATAATTTTGTTAACAAAAGTGGCAGTGTTGCCCTCATTGTGGATTTCAAGATCATTGCTAAGAATATACTCTAATTCAGACTCACCTCTCTGGTTATTGTTGGTGTTACTCCAGAGCCTATGATGCGCTTTGGTGGCCAATGATGCTATTAGGGCGCCTTCGCTTTCTATCCTTGCAATTCAAGCCTTGGTAGGGATGTTCTCTTTATACAGGAGGTACACAGAGCAAAATGTGATCTCCCTCCTTTCATATAGCTTATTTTACTTATAAAGTTTTGTTTTTTTATTTTAAAAAGGCTTACCTCTCATGCATAATTATTCCACTAATAATTTTAATTTTTTAACACTTCATCAGCAGTGTTGTTAGTTTTAACTCACTATGTCAAAATTTAAATTTAAATTTTACCATTTTTTGATACAAATTTTTTTTTGCCAACACTTAAGAATGGCCTTGGAAGCTGGAATGTAAATTATAAAATAAAATTAATTTATTTTTGAATTGGCCAAAAAACATATCTTACATTTATTGTGATTAAAAAATGCTTGGAATAACATTTAAAAAACGAAAAATACTTGCGAAAATATCGAATCCGGATCCTTATAAGTTTAGTGCTATTCCTCGTTGTGCCTTAGCGAGTATTCGTCCCCATCCTTTACAAATCTACGTTCTTATCAAAACATTCTCCTCTGTAACCTGTAAGCTATGGGTTTCCATATGCAATGAGCTCCATTTCAATGGGATATTCAATATTGAGTATAAACATCAAATATATTATTTTAGACGAGTTAATCCGTTATCAACATAAATCAAAAGTGTGTTGGAAATATTAAAATCAATGCTTATGTAAATCTCTAACCTGTTCCTATCTTTCTTTCTCTCCTCTAGTTTATATAATATATTGATTTATTTATGATTGATTGTTAAATAAATGTTTTAACTATTTAATGTTTTTACTATTTACTAATAGGGGGCATATATCAACGCGTGATATTCTCCTTACTCAATCATGCGATTTATATTCTTTGTGATTGGTGCAAATCTTTTGGACTCAATATCAATCCACATAAGATTAATGTCTGCACATTCACATACAAAAGAAAGGTAAAGATGAACTTACGTAGTATAAATGGCCTACAACCTGTAAGCTATGGGTTTCCACATGCAATGAGATCCATTTCTATGGGATATTCAATATTGAGTATAAACATCAAAAATATTATTGTAGACGAGTTAATCCGTTATCAACATAAATCAAAAAGTGTGTTGGAAATATTAAAATCAATGCTTATGTAAATCACTAACCTGTTCCTATCTTTCTTTCTCTCCTCTAGTTTATTTTAATATATTGATTTATTTATGATTGATTGTTAAATAAATGTTTTAACTATTTAATGTTTTTACTATTTACTAATAGGGGGCATATATCAACGCGTGATATTCTCCTTACTCAATCATGCGATTTATATTCTTTGTGATTGGTGCAAATCTTTTGGACTCAATATCAATCCACATAAGATTAATGTCTGCACATTCACATGCAAAAGAAAGGTAAAGATGAACTTACGTAGTATAAATGGCCTACAACCTGTAAGCTATGGGTTTCCACATGCAATGAGATCCATTTCTATGGATATTCATATTGGTATAAACACAAAAATATTATTGTAGACGTTAATCCGTTATCAACATAAATCAAAAAGTGTGTTGGAAATATTAAATAATGTTATGTAAATCACTAACTGTTCTACTTCTTTTCTCCTAGTTTATATAATATTTGATTTATTTATGATTGATTGTTAAATAAAATGTTTTAACTATTAATGTTTTTACTATTTACTAATAGGGGGCATATACAACGCGTGATATTCCTTACTCAATCATGGATTATATTCTTGGGATTGGTGCAAATCTTTTGGATCAATATCAATCCACATAGATTAATGTTCCATTCATGCAAAGAAGGTAAGATGAATTACGTTGTTATAAATCCTACAACTGTAAGCTATGGGTTTCCACATGCAATGAGATCCATTTCTATGGGATATTCAATATTGAGTATAAACATCAAAATTTATTTTAGACGAATTAATCCGTTATCAACATAAATCAAAAAGTGTGTTGGAAATATTAAAATCAATGCTTATGTAAATCCTAACCTGTTCCTATCTTTCTTTCTCTCCTCTAGTTTATATAATATATTGATTTATTTATGATTGATTGTTAAATAAATGTTTTAACTATTTAATGTTTTTACTATTTACTAATAGGGGGCATATATCAACGCGTGATATTCTCCTTACTCAATCATGCGATTTATATTCTTTGTGATTGGTGCAAATCTTTTGGACTCAATATCAATCCACATAAGATTAATGTCTGCACATTCACATGCAAAAGAAAGGTAAGATGAACTTACGTAGTATAAATGGCCTACAACCTGTAAGCTATGGGTTTCCACATGCAATGAGATCCATTTCTATGGGATATTCAATATTGAGTATAAACATCAAAATATTATTGTAGACGAGTTAATCCGTTATCAACATAAATCAAAAGTGTGTTGGAAATATTAAAATCAATGCTTATGTAAATCACTAACCTGTTCCTATCTTTCTTTCTCTCCTCTAGTTTATATAATATATTGATTTATTTATGATTGATTGTTAAATAAATGTTTTAACTATTTAATGTTTTTACTATTTACTAATAGGGGGCATATATCAACGCGTGATATTCTCCTTACTCAATCATGCGATTTATATTCTTTGTGATTGGTGCAAATCTTTTGGACTCAATATCAATCCACATAAGATTAATGTCTGCACATTCACATGCAAAGAAAGGTAAAGATGAACTTACGTAGTATAAATGGCCTACAACCTGTAAGCTATGGGTTTCCACATGCAATGAGATCCATTTCTATGGGATATTCAATATTGAGTATAAACATCAAAAATATTATTGTAGACGAGTTAATCCGTTATCAACATAAATCAAAAAGTGTGTTGGAAATATTAAAATCAATGCTTATGTAAATCACTAACCTGTTCTATCTTTCTTTCTCTCTCTAGTTTATTTAATATATTGATTTATTTATGATTGATTGTTAAATAAATGTTTTAACTATTTAATGTTTTTACTATTTACTAATAGGGGGCATATATCAACGCGTGATATTCTCCTTACTCAATCATGCGATTTATTCTTTGTGATTGGTGCAAATCTTTTGGACTCAATATCAATCCACATAAGATTAATGTCTGCACATTCACATCAAAAGAAAGGTAAAGATGAACTTACGTAGTATAAATGGCCTACAACCTGTAAGCTATGGGTTTCCACATGCAATGAGATCCATTTCTATGGGATATTCAATATTGAGTATAAACATCAAAAATATTATTGTAGACGAGTTAATCCGTTATCAACATAAATCAAAAAGTGTGTTGGAAATATTAAAATCAATGCTTATGTAAATCACTAACCTGTTCCTATCTTTCTTTTCTCATCTAGTTTATTTAATATATTGATTTATTTATGATTGATTGTTAAATAAATGTTTTAACTATTTAATGTTTTTACTATTTACTAATAGGGGGCATATATCAACGCGTGATATTCTCCTTACTCAATCATGCGATTTATATTCTTTGTGATTGGTGCAAATCTTTTGGACTCAATATCAATCCACATAAGATTAATGTCTGCACATTCACATACAAAAGAAAGGTAAAGATGAACTTACGTAGTATAAATGGCCTACAACCTGTAAGCTATGGGTTTCCACATGCAATGAGATCCATTTCTATGGGATATTCAATATTGAGTATAAACATCAAAAATATTATTGTAGACGAGTTAATCCGTTATCAACATAAATCAAAAAGTGTGTTGGAAATATTAAAATCAATGCTTATGTAAATCACTAACCTGTTCCTATCTTTCTTTCTCTCCTCTAGTTTATATAATATATTGATTTATTTATGATTGATTGTTAAATAAATGTTTTAACTATTTAATGTTTTTACTATTTACTAATAGGGGGCATATATCAACGCGTGATATTCTCCTTACTCAATCATGCGATTTATATTCTTTGTGATTGGTGCAAATCTTTTGGACTCAATATCAATCCACATAAGATTAATGTCTGCACATTCACATGCAAAAGAAAGGTAAAGATGAACTTACGTAGTATAAATGGCCTACAACCTGTAAGCTATGGGTTTCCACATGCAATGAGATCCATTTCTATGGGATATTCAATATTGAGTATAAACATCAAAAATATTATTGTAGACGAGTTAATCCGTTATCAACATAAATCAAAAAGTGTGTTGGAAATATTAAAATCAATGCTTATGTAAATCACTAACCTGTTCCTATCTTTCTTTCTCTCCTCTAGTTTATATAATATATTGATTTATTTATGATTGATTGTTAAATAAATGTTTTAACTATTTAATGTTTTTACTATTTACTAATAGGGGGCATATATCAACGCGTGATATTCTCCTTACTCAATCATGCGATTTATATTCTTTGTGATTGGTGCAAATCTTTTGGACTCAATATCAATCCACATAAGATTAATGTCTGCACATTCACATGCAAAAGAAAGGTAAAGATGAACTTACGTAGTATAAATGGCCTACAACCTGTAAGCTATGGGTTTCCACATGCAATGAGATCCATTTCTATGGGATATTCAATATTGAGTATAAACATCAAAAATATTATTGTAGACGAATTAATCCGTTATCAACATAAATCAAAAAGTGTGTTGGAAATATTAAAATCAATGCTTATGTAAATCACTAACCTGTTCCTATCTTTCTTTCTCTCCTCTAGTTTATATAATATATTGATTTATTTATGATTGATTGTTAAATAAATGTTTTAACTATTTAATGTTTTTACTATTTACTAATAGGGGGCATATATCAACGCGTGATATTCTCCTTACTCAATCATGCGATTTATATTCTTTGTGATTGGTGCAAATCTTTTGGACTCAATATCAATCCACATAAGATTAATGTCTGCACATTCACATGCAAAAGAAAGGTAAAGATGAACTTACGTAGTATAAATGGCCTACAACCTGTAAGCTATGGGTTTCCACATGCAATGAGATCCATTTCTATGGGATATTCAATATTGAGTATAAACATCAAAAATAATATTGTAGACGAGTTAATCCGTTATCAACATAAATCAAAAAGTGTGTTGGAAATATTAAAATCAATGCTTATGTAAATCACTAACCTGTTCCTATCTTTCTTTCTCTCCTCTAGTTTATATAATATATTGATTTATTTATGATTGATTGTTAAATAAATGTTTTAACTATTTAATGTTTTTACTATTTACTAATAGGGGGCATATATCAACGCGTGATATTCTCCTTACTCAATCATGCGATTTATATTCTTTGTGATTGGTGCAAATCTTTTGGACTCAATATCAATCCACATAAGATTAATGTCTGCACATTCACATGCAAAAGAAAGGTAAAGATGAACTTACGTAGTATAAATGGCCTACAACCTGTAAGCTATGGGTTTCCACATGCAATGAGATCCATTTCTATGGGATATTCAATATTGAGTATAAACATCAAAAATATTATTGTAGACGAGTTAATCCGTTATCAACATAAATCAAAAAGTGTGTTGGAAATATTAAAATCAATGCTTATGTAAATCACTAACCTGTTCATATCTTTCTTTCTCTCATCTAGTTTATTTAATATATTGATTTATTTATGATTGTTCAATAAATGTTTTCAAATTATAAGAAATATGTTACAATAAATAGAAAGTAGAATGATAAATACATACAACTTTATGTTGTAAATCATTTTTAACTCTAGGTTTATTAAATCTTTGGATGGTGATTCTGCCGTTGATATTGATGACCAGAAAAAAATATTACTTGAAGAAGTTGAATATGAACAGAATATTGAAGTTCATCAAAATGATATAGAAAGGATTTCGCATTACTTACAAGAAGTGAGTATAGTATATGATATTATCTACTAAATTTTAAGGATTAAAGTAGAAAGCAATTTTAATTAGATAAAATTGAATAAGTAATAAGAAATATTCTGAAGTTGTTAAAAAAAGTTTTTTCTTCAACACAGTTTTTATTAATATATAAAATTAATTAATTTCAGTTTACACTTTATGGCTTTGATTTTACATGGCTTAGCTAAGGTTTTATTAGGATAGGGATCTTTAACGAGTACCTGACATCGCACAGGCTCGGGACCACCTTTTAACGTCCCTTTCGAAGGACAGCATAACTAAGGATTTTTTATTCCCGGGTTATTACTAGTTTTCTAACAATTATGATATGAATTCATTTTAATATAGAGAGCAGGAATGTTGTTTTTAGGTTGCTGACTTATCAAGTATAATAATTTATACTTTTACAAAAATTACAAGTTAAAATATTGCTATAATATGTGACTAAACACCTTAAATTAAAAAAAAAAATCCTCCAGTTTTTGTGTTTAATTTAATAATATAAATAAATATTAGCCCTGCTTCGCACGGGTGCAATTTGAACAAGGTGTCATTTATGTTTAAAAAATTCTTTCTGACTGCTTCATCCTACTGTATCTAAATATCACAAAAGTCCTTGAAAAAGCGAGTTTAAATTACCTTATCCAAAAGTTATGATGTCCATACTTAATTTTATTCCAAAGCATACTAAAACATCCTTTCACTATATAAAAAACTAAGTATAAAAGTTATCAATATATTATATAAAGAATTGTAGATTTCAATGCAAAAATAATCAAATACATCCATTCATACCAAATGTGTCCTGAAATGAATATAGCATCTATTGCAAATCATCGACTAAATTTTAAGATGCATCCGACTAACAGTAGCCTTTAGTTCAATTTCAGTTGGAATAAATTGTTCTATAAATAATGGACTAATGATTTAGCGACTGCGATTTAAATACATTATTAGAGATAATCCGAGATAGTATATGCTAGATCTAGGCTCTAAAGACTGACTACAATCTGCAAAATATTGTAAGCTGAGATTTAGTAAAATTTATAATTATGGTAAGGTAACTATTTTCCATCAAATACTGAACAAAATTTAATGTATATGTGCAATCTGAGATTAATTTTTGTTACAAGCCAAAACTTACCAAATATATCTGACAAATTTTAAAATAATTTTCCAACGTCATCTCGCGAACCCACTAGACATCTTCTGCGGACTCCTAGGGTTCTGCAAACCACCAGTTGGGAACCACTGCTCTAAATAATGGTGAAACCGTATCAAAATCCGTCTTGTGGTTTAGGAGGAGTTAGCGTAAACCAAAATCGCAGTAGCAGTCTTAAAGTATCTCTGGTGTTGTTTAGACATTTTCTTCTCGCTACCTAGACATGTTCTTATTTATTCAGTTATTTCCGGCATTTCTACTTTAAAACATTACAATATTAAAATTTCCATATTATTTAACATAATAACAAATTAAAATAGTCTTATTCAGTTATTTAACAAGTTAATTTAGGTAAATTTAATGAAAAGTTATTGTGTCAGTGAGTGAAGTAGTGGCCAAGCAGGGCAGCCTAATCCTTTCTGCCGCCATGTAAACAAGTTAAATCTTATTATTTTTATTTATATTTTTATTAAACATCAACAAAATTACAACAGCCTGGCCTTCATTCCCCAAACCTCCTCCACCAGGGCCCTCAGCAGGTCCATCATTGAACTAGCCTCAGAGGGTAGTAGTGGCTGAGATAATGTCTCGCAATCAGGACAATAATGTGCGATAATGTCTCTTTTTTTTTATGCTTCCACAGGTTTTATTTTGATACATTTTGTGTTATAAATAAGTGCAAATAGTACAGGCAAGTTTTACTTAGTCATTACCCTCTCCCTAAATACCCCCTCCTCTCCTCACGACTCTTTTGTTACATATTTTGCAATTAACCATTTTTATTTATAATATTGCAGAGTATACATGGTCGAGGTATGGTTATCATGATCAACTTTATTTAAAAGTTCTTGAATTGATTTTAACAATGGAGCTAAGTGAAAGTCGTGTGTTTTGCACACCATATTTTTTTTTTTTTTTTTTTTTTTTTTTACGAAATATTTACACATATGGGTAACAATATCAATACCTTGTCTTTCCTGGAGACATTAATATATTTCACTTTAAATATCTGTATATTTTTCAAGTAGATAACTTTTATAATTTCTTATTTTGCTTTGTTGTACTCGAACCATCTCATCCTTTATGGAATGCTAGATCAATCAAATATTCAATATTTAAAAAATAAAAATTATATTTTAAAAATTAGATTTATAACTTACTAGCTGTTTCCCGTGACTTCCTCAGCATCAATTTCTGTTATTATGATCGTTTTTAAAAGAATATATTGGGTTGTCCGGAAAATTCGTTGAGAAATTTGGACAAAAATTAAAATAGATGAACAGCTTAAAATTTATTTATTTAATCTACAAAATAGTTACCATCGTTTTAGAAGGTCCTTTATCCTTTTTTTTTTCCAAAAATCCCTGTCCTTACTCCTGTAGAACAATAAAAGGTCAGATTGTCATCTTCTGAAGAGTAGGATTTCCCTTGTAGAAAGTTTTTGAGGGAACGGAAAAGATGGAAATACGAAGGAGCAATGTCAGGAGAGTATGGCAGGTGAGGTAAAACCTCCCATCTAAAGCTTAATAACCTTTGCCGAGTCCTTAAAAACACGTGGGTTCTAGCGTTGTATTGGTGAAATAGCACTCCTTTTCAATTTGCCAACTCTGGACGTTTCTCTCCAATTGCTGCCTTAAATCGATCTAACTGGGTGCAGTAAAAGTCCGTATTTATAGTTTGGTTTTATGGAAGGAGCTTGAAATGTATGGGTCCCTTCCAATCCCACCAAATACTGAGCATCATCATTATTGGATGCAAGCCGGCCTTTGGTGTTGCGAGCGGTGTCGTTCCAGGTACCCAAGATTTCTTTTGGCTGGTGTTGATGTAGAGAATCCCTTTTTCATCACCAGTAACAACTCGTTTCAAAAATGGATCCTCCACATTTTTTTCTTCACATTTAGATTGTTAATAAAATAGTTGAGTTCTCTAAATGATATAACAATTTAGATAAAGCATATTGTTATAATTGGCAACCATTCTTTTTTAATTTAATACATGAACCAAAAAAAATTATATAGCAATAAGCTGTTTAATTTTCAAGTTATTCTATAATTAATAATAGATAGTAAGGTTCCATTTCAGAAAATGGGGAGTAAAAATAATAGAATCATCATAAAGTGCCATTCATTGATTTATTTTCGTCTTAAATGATTTTGTGGTTTTTATAATGATTTCCTCTTTTAAATGACAACATTTCTCTATGAATTATTAATTAATTGGATTTTTTATTTTCTCTAGGAAATTCCAATTTCTGTTATTCAGCCATACCATGAAAAATGGTTGAAAAGAGCTAGAAATAAAATTCCTGAGAACACAAGTAAAATGTAGTGATAAAAGTATCCATTTTAAATCTAAAATAAGGAAGACATGGTATTTAACTGATATGTTTAATTAATTTTCAGATTATCTAAGTTACTTGCTTTAACTGAAGAGGAAATTCGTCAAGACTATTATCTTTCTATGAAGGTTGCTATATTGGATTATATACTTACTGATGATTCAGAGAAAAATAGACTCATGATATGCACTTATCCAGTTAGATATCCAGCAATGGTTCTTAGAGCTCCAGTTCCTTGGCATATATCATACTCTTGCAACTTGCAGAGGTTTTCCTATCGCTACCATCTCTCACATCCTGTCGTCACTGAAATTAGAAATTTATTTGATGAGTAAATTATATATTATTTGTAATTTATTTACTTCCCAGTTTGATTTATTACTATTTTAAATAATATTTTATTTACTAGGTTCAAAGAAATGCTAGTTATTCCAATGAGTGAACTGACTAAAGACTGCAATTCTATGACACCTGAAGAATTTAATGTATTAACTGATAAACTTTGTAATAGAGCCAGGAAAAAGATTATAGAGCGGTATGTTTTTAGTTCTGTTACCATTTGTATTAGAATACATGAATTTTGGTTTATCATTTTCAGTAATGAATCTTTGTGATCGACCAAGAAATAAAAAATTTAAAAAAAAACCTTAAAATTTGAGGTATTATATTTCAAGATAAGTAGAACCCACCCGGATAACGAATAAAAAAAAAATCTGTCTCCACTTTACCTTTTTTCCAATACTCCTGGACAGATTTTTTTTTAACTTTGGCAATAAAATATCTGATGATGATCATAGTGCCCCAACATTGATATCAGCTGATTGATTCTAGAAATACTGTTGAAAAATTGAAATTTTTCCTATTTATAACTTCTTTTTCATAAGATGGAAAAAAAAATGTATTGAGTTTTAGGATCAGGACACTATGATGTACTAAAAAAATGAGGAAGAAAAATTAAATGTTTACCCGTATATACGCCCATAACTATAAAGATTTAGGTAGAATCACTATACCTGGAATAATTATTAAAAAAATATTTTTATATTTATATGGTAGATATGGCAGATGCTATACGCCTATTACTCAGTTATTGATGATAGAGAAGAATGGTTTTAAGGATCAGAACCATGATAATTGTCAATTTATGAGTGAACAAAAATCTGTCAATCTATCTAGTTGGATGACGACTGCCCTCTTTCTCTCTATGGTTGCTGTCAGACTTCACTGTATTCTCTTCTACCCTCCTCTTCTCAAAATTAATATTTTTTTTTTAAATTGCCACAACTCCTAATTTCCTATTGGATATTGTGACAATGGAGGCGGGGCTGATGGGATAAGTCCTCTAGTCGAGGGGGGTGGGTGTTAGGCAGACTCTTTGAAGATAAAAGTAATAAGAGATTTTTAAGGATATTTCTAATACCCTTAAGGCAGCATCATAAACACTAAGAGGTCCCCAAGACCTAATATCTGGTTGATTTTATCCTCAGGTAGGGTGGTTCAGATAATATCAGGTACTTTTGTACCTTCCTTTTTACCGCCAGATGATTGTTAATATTATTTTGTATTTAAATACATAGCATCAGGGTGTATTAAAGTTTGGTACCATCCCTTCAGGAAAGTACTCTACATAATTAGTAAATAATTGATTAAACTATATAATTTAAAGTTGAGAAGCAATGTTAGTGTAACACGCAATGATGCTCTTAAGTAAGCATGTCAGTCTTGTCCAGCTTTTTATTTCAGTACTAGAATTTGCACATGCACAAGACATTATTTTGTGAAACTTAATGATTTGGACAGAGAAAACTTTATAACATGTGTTTCCATTAAAAAATGGAATTAATAAATTTTCACAATTGAAATGCTTTCCCTTATATATTATATTACATATAGGCAAGTGAATGGAAAATGGGATAATATTCTTCGGAGGATAAAATAGAAAAGTTGAGTCGACAGTGGATGACATCTTAAAAGAGCATTACTTGAAGAAAGTACTTCCCCATTGTTTAGTCTCATTTAGATGCCTAATGGGTCCTTCCGGATTGCTGGGTCACACAATTTATCACAGGGCAGGGGCTAAGCTCTCCGGCTTTGGGATAGATATCAATCCCCTATGCCCTAGCTGTGGTGTCCTTTGAGAGCTTAGCTATCTAATTGCACTGCCTTTGACCACCAATGGCTCACACTGATTAGGAAAACCATCCTCTCAGAGAACAATTTTCCTCAGCTGATGACAGAAAGTAACTACCAGTACTTCAAAGATTTTGAGTACGGGTGGAAAATGGCTGTGGCCCAGCCCATTTCAACTTCAGAGAAGCCCAGCCCCAACTACGATATATAAGGCATAGTAGGTTATCAATAAAGTGATCGATTGAAATGGATACCGGACTTTTTTAAAGAATTTTATAGACAACATTAACTTTCTGGCAAAATCTGGGAGTTAACGTTGCCATAACCTGTGTTGCGTATTATGCAAGATTGAGTAAGGAAATATATAAAATAAAATATAGGTAAGTGAAAAAGTCATGTTTATTTTTTGTAAGTAATTTTTATTATAGTTTCTCTTGATCTTATAAAAAGAAGAAGATTTGATGTTATTTGCTTAATTGAGTCATAAATATTTGCATTAACAATTTTAATGAATTTTGCAGTTGGTTAAAAACAGTGGTTTACATAATACTGGATAAAAGGGAAAGTTGGTATCATTTAATTCCAAAACATGTTGGCGACTCAGCTTTTCTAGTGGAAAGTTTTTTCTCATCAATTAATGTTTTGTTAGAGAAGCAATTTCGTATTATTATTACCAAATCAATTATTCACTATGCTGAAATATTTTCAATTTACAAAGTAATTTTCACATTCTATCAGTTAATTACTCTTATTATATTGTTATTATATGATAAATAATTTAAATTTTATTCCTTATAAGGGGGGCAATAATATAAATGATGTTTATGAAGATTTAATGTTTCCAAGACCTCCTATGATAAGAATTAGTGTGGAACCTGAATTAGGAACATCAAATTTACAATTAGTTCCTGTTTTGGATGATATTGTAGAACTATTATGTTCTGTTTTTTCGAAAATACTTCATGTGTTTGACAAAATTCCTGTTATTGAAGCGATGTTGATTCCAGGTACTTATGAAGGCATTTATTCAATGTTTCACATATTTCTTATTTCAGACTTAACAAGTTGTAACTTTGTTTTCAGAATTTGCCGAAAATGACTCATATTTTCGTAGAGTTCATTCATATGAAAAACATATTCATCAAAGAATAAATGATACTAAATCTATATTTCTTATTAATACTGAGGGTCCAATTCAATATTTACAGGTTTACGAACAATATTTATATATATTATGTGGAGAAGCTGACAAGGAATTGAAGCAGTTTTTTGAAATTGAGCCCTTTCCTTTCTTAAAAGTGAGTATAAAATTATGTTAGTCATAAATATTTATACAATTAACAAATTAACTTATTCACTGAATGGAAATAAAATTTTAAGATTTAAACCTAACAAAAAAAGTAACATAGTAAAAGCTAAATAATGAAATCTTACTGCATCATATTTTAGATATCACATTTTATATTTGTCGCATTATACAACTCCAGAAAACAAATGAGCTCACAATATTGTTTGTACATACAGTGAGAGTCAAAAGTTTTCGGATAGAATGGGGCGCATTAAACATTAATTTACCAACCTTCTTTAAAAAAAGTGGAAACATTCAGCCTGTTCAGTTATTGACTTGCCAAATGAAAGGCTTTTCCCAGGATTCTTTTACCATGTATTTATTTTTATGATTTTTAGTTTATTATTTTCAATAATGAACCCTTGTAATCACAACAAAATAAATAAATTACCTCCCTCAAAATTTGAGGGCTTACGTTTCAAGACTCGTAGAATCCGAATAATGAATAAATAAAAATCCGTTTTCCACAGCATTTCTCCAAAACTACTGGACTAAGTTTTTACTTTCACTTACCCATATATGAAATATGTATTGCGATCGTGAAAATTTTCGACTTCCAGTTTTTGACAGAAATACACGTTTAGGGTCTCCTGAGTCCAGATAACCAAATCCCAAAAAAAGGTCTGTGTGTGTGGTAAGTCTAGCACAAAAATGGTGTAAGGTGTACGAAAC
The DNA here is from genome assembly GCA_023052935.1 of Piezodorus guildinii. Taxonomy (NCBI): domain Eukaryota; kingdom Metazoa; phylum Arthropoda; class Insecta; order Hemiptera; family Pentatomidae; genus Piezodorus; species Piezodorus guildinii. Next base: position 110,627,177 of record CM041292.1, on the reverse strand, counting down.
TGAAATTTCATATTTAAAACATCTATACACCCGAGATTTTCAGAACATTTTCACTAAAATCGACTGGCCGGAAGTCCTACTTTATCCCATGCATTTAGCACCTTTTTACAATTTTCTCGATATCGATGTAAAATTTAACGGGCTTTAATGTAATGTAGGTTTTATTCTGATTGAAATAGTCTGATAGGGCTTAAATGCAGATATTTTAAATTTTCATACTCTAAAGTATCTTTAATTTTGTAGATTAAAAAAAATTAGGCATATTTGTGTTCGTACTGCATGCTAGCAAGCTAATTAAACATATAAATATTACAAATCTGCTACTTACCATAGAAAATTAAGGTAAGAAATTTATTTATATATTTCATAAGTTTCATAAATTGTCTTAAACTCAGCTTAAAATACTTGTAGTCTTATATTTTATATTAATGACAAAATAATATTAAGATATTATTTTTATTCCGTATGAAATTTTTTTGTTGATACCCCCTCCCCCCCTCCTTCAGAGTTGTCCTGCTTTGCCCATCTAAAAATCTGGTCACCTTATTCTAACATGGAGTGATTGATGAAAAGCTGAAAAAAAGTTACTGAATTTCGTAGATAATATTATAACATTTAATAACATCTTTCTATAAAAATCAAATGTAAATAATTCTTTAACAATTTATTTTTGTTTCTAAATTTGATTAAAAATTCTTAAATTGATATTAATAACGGGGGTAAGTGAAAGTCGTGTGTTGCCTGCACCAGATTTTTTGAAATTGGCTACAAAAATACTGTAACGATGATCCTAGTTACCAGTGAATTATTTTGATTTGTATCTTTTTAAAAGGGGAATCGAGTCAAAAATGAAGATTCCCTTCCATTTTCAATTGTATCCTAGTTACAATAAATGTCAATTGTTAAGAATCCTTTCGACGAGAATGGGGACTTAAAATAAAAAAAATAAAAATTAAAACAGTCCTTAAAATATGAAAATCGGGCATATCCTTTAAAATAGTAAAATTATTCCTTTTCGGGCATAATCCACCCTCCCTCCCTGATATAGACAGTTAGACTTATGTTATTTCAGACCGATTCTTGCATTGGGAAGAGAATTCTATATTAAAAAGTGTCCTTTTTAGTATGGTAATCCTAGTTACCAGTGAATTATTTTGATTTGTATCCTTTTAAAAGGAGAATCGAGTCAAAAATGGTGGTTCTCTTCCATTTTGAATCATATCCTGGTTACAATATGTGTCAATTGTTAAGAATCCTTTCAACTAGAATGGCGACTTTAACTTAAAATAAAAAAATTAAAACAGTCCTTAAAATATGAAAATTGGGTATATCCTTTGAAATAGTAAAATTAGTCCTTTTCAGGCTAAAAGGTGGTTACGCACGAAAAGTAATAATTTTTTATTTTTAATATACACTAATTTAATTTTTCATTTCATTTTCTTCAACACTCAAGAGGACTTCATTCAAGCCGCCCTGCAGTTGTTTTCTTCAACACTCAACTGTACATCTTTACGTGAATGTAGCCTATCTATATCCATTATTGGAACATTTAATTTCTTAAAACTGTTTAATTTTGATTCCTATATTTTATGCACCCTTAAGTATTTAATTAATTTTAGTTTGTTTCTCATATTTTCTTCAATATTTTTAATTATTTTAATTTGTTTCCTACATTTTCTTACAGCTGTTTAAGTATATAATTAGGTTAATTTTGTTTCTTATCTTTTCTTATATCAATTTCATCAGGTTAATTTTGTTTCTTATCTTGTTTATATGCTTCTTCTTCTTTCTCTTCAACCCATTTGCCTTTCAGCGTGGGCGAGCTCCCAGCCATTGGTACCAACTGTCTCTGTTCCTGGCAAGGTTTCTAATCTCGCCCAGAGTTTTTCCTCTACGCATCCCTATTCGCTCCATGTGGGTGATATAGGAGGTCCTAGGGCATCCTCTAGGTCTTCGTCCTAAGGGCCTTACCTCCATTGTTTTAATTGGGTTCCGGTGGTGGTCCATTTGGCAGACATGCCCGTACCATCCCAATTGCTTCTTGTCTAGGACTTCCAGAACAGAGCATACATTAAGCTCTTTCCTGATCCTTTCATTTTGGACACAGTCTCTCCGTGTCTTCCCCACAATTCTTCTTAGAAACTTCATTTCTGAGGCAGTGATGCGACTTTGTAGCCTTTCATTCATAATCCAGCTCTCTGCTCCATAGAGAAGCACTGGTAGAAAGATGGACTTGAACAGGTGTAACTTCACGTTCCGTGCTATTTCTCTTTTTCCGATAACCGTGTTGCAGATATGGTAATAGACGGAATTAGCTTTGGAAATTCTACTTGAGATTTCAGAATCCAATTTTCCAGATCTACTGATCACTGTGCCTAGATACGGGAAATCTGTCACCACCTCCATCAATTCTCCACCACATGAGATCTGTACATCTTCTTGGGCTCTACCAACTTGAAGAACCTTGCTTTTTCTGGAATTGATAGTCATTCCCTTTCTCTTCAGTTCCTCATTCCACTCCGTCACTGCCTGCTGAAGCTGCTCTGGGGATTCCGCTATAAGGACTATATCGTCAGCAAACAAGAGGAACTGTATAACAACAGGATACAGGTTCCATTGGCCCATGTGCATTCTGGCTGTGCGTCTTTTGCAAATTGAGGCAATCTCATCTATGTAAACAATAAACAAAAGGGGACTTAGCGAATCGCCCTGTTTTACTCTTTTCCATCCTAAACACTTTCGATTCTTGCCCATTTAAGTGCACTACACCCTTTGGCTCTTGGTATGTTGACTTTATAGCCCTCAGCAACTTTTGAGGAATGTTCTTTGCCCTCAAGGCTTCCCAAATTTCTTTCCTAGGTACCGAATCGAATGCTGCCTTCATGTCTAAGAACTTCAGATAGACGTTTCGGCCATGGTCCCAGGACTTCTCGATCACGTTCTGCAGGGTGAAAATCTGATCCTGAGTTTGTCTGTTGGGTCTAAATGCACTCTGTTCTTCCTGTAGAATAGGCTCCACTATTGGCCTCAACCGGCTCTCGAGAATAGAGGTATACACTTTATATATCACGGGAGAGAGGCAAATAGGTCTGTAGTTCGAGCAGTCACTTTGACCTCCTTTCTTATAGATGGGGACTATAACATTGTACTCCCATTCCTGAGGGATTTTTTCATCTTCCCAAACTCTTTGGAAGAATTTTTGTAATGTCCCTATCAACTCTGGTCCTCCGTATTTCAGAAATTCTATGTTGTCTCGCCCTGCTGCTTTTCCTATCTTCATCTTCGCAATGGCCCTTTCAACCTCTTCCTCTTCAATCAGGTCATTTCCTTCATCTTCGATTTCGGCTGCCCCATTGGGATGATCGATTTCTTCTTGTTGATTGCCCTCGAACTGTCTTGCATAGTGCCTACTCCAGGTCTCCAATACCTCTTTCTCCTCAGATACCACCTCTCCTTTTTCATTCTTTATGTTTCTTATTTGTTTGGGCTTTCTGCCTCTGAGGGTTTTTATTTTCCTCCAAAAGAGTTTAATATTCTCCCTATGGTCATTATCTAGAGATCGGCCGAACTCTTCCCAAGCTTTTCCCTTTGCCTCTCTCACTGCCATCTTAACTCTGTTTCTCGCGTTGTGTCTATGCATTTTAGTTTAATAAATGTATTGTGTTTCGTCGTTTACCTTTCATTATTTCATTTTTTCTAAATCTATGCAATCCACTATTTTTTTTTAATCGAGCCACCCTCAAAATTTGAGTTATCACTTGAAAGTACTGTTCTTTCACGGATAGCTCAGCGTATACACACACAGAACAGTGATTAAACAACTGATAATATTAATGAGTGCCTAATGCGTGCTGTTCCTTAAAAAATATTTTTGAATCCTATAATTTGTTTTGTAATTTTGAAATATTCAGTTTTTAATTTATAGTTGGAAATAAAATTATTTTCATCTTGGTACAGGGTGTCAGAAATTGGTTCCTCACACTGTCAGTAACTGGCATGTGCATGTCAGTAATAGGAGGAAAAATATGGTTTAGAGATGTTTATGAAAACGTTGCTGTTGCATCTAAGGCTTATATGCATCTAAAACATATAATTTCAGTTTTATAAAACTTACAAATTTTGAGCTAGACTTACCACATACACACCCAGACCTTTTTGCGGGACTTGGTGGTCATTTGGACTCAAGGAACCCTAAAACATGTATTTTAGGTGGAACGCGAATTTGAAAATTTTCATGATCGCAATAATTTTCCTTACGGATCATCAATTATTTCAAAATCATCCAGACCTTGCCACTAAACATTTTTGATTTTCATGATTTTTTTCACTAGTTATGCTTAGTCTTTTTCTGAATATAAAACCATGGATAAAATATTTTTCTTACTTTTAGTGTTGCGGCCATTTTAAGTCAGTTTTGTAGCTGAAAAAATGTGTTCGACGAAACTCTCTAATTCTGATAATTTTCTCAAAGGAAAAAGAGACTAACCTTTGATTATTTTTTCTTCTATGGCTCAGCTATAGGCCTACTTTCTGTAAAAATATTGATCTTGAGAACATTGTCTTTTTTTGTTAATGAATTTTCAAGAAAGCATTTTTGAACAACTAGAAGAATTTTTAAACTCGAGAACCGGCTGGGTCTCAATCATCAAACTCTAATACACATCATATAGATGTATGGTATGTATTAGTTTCATAATTTTTAACTCAATCCTTTTTGAGATATTTCCATGTTAAGATGGCGAAAAATGAATTTTGTCCATTTTTGAAAATTTATTAACAAAGAAAGGAGTATGTTCTCAAGATCAAAATGTTTACAGCAAGTAGGACTATGACTGAGCTAAAGAAGAAAAAATAATCAAAGGTGAGTCTCTTTTTCTTTATAAACTTTTAACATGCTAAAAGTCTCTCATTTTTAATTTTTATTTTCAACCAATTAGATACTTGATAAGTATGAATCTGATCTAATTATTATTTGTATCAAAATCCACATCAGTATAATTTCATTATTGAAGTGAATTTTAGATAATGAATACTAAATATATTATTTTAGATTTAGAATATTAAACCTGTTATCTGGTTCATCAATATAGATTTAGTTTATTTCTTAATAGTAATACATCTATTTTATTTTAGGATTTTGCAAGAAAAATTGCTAAATATAATGAATTAAAAAATGAAATCTTGTTTTTAAGAAATAAAATACCATTAAACCTAATTGAATTAGATTGCAGCAAAGTTAATAGCGCTATGACGGGAATTATTGATGAATTAAGGCAATATATAGTGGACTATTTTTTCAGGTTTAATATGGATCAAAATAACCAGTAAGTTAATAAGTTTTGACAGTTAAGATTGTCAGTTATTGTTTAAATTAACTTTTAATGCTGTTTATTAATTAAAATTTCAGAATTGCTAAAACATTTGATGAAATAAGCATGAGAGCAAATGAAATCCCGGAAAATATTCCAGAACTTGTTGAGCTCACAAATTTCATTATTGAGAGCCGAGATGCAACCATGTTTGATATGAAAAATATGTTAATGAAAAGTGCAGAATATGTGATCTTCTTAACTGAACATGCAAAAATTACTGGTGAATATGTTTTTAGCTGTATATTAGCTTTTATTTTGTTAACTGTTCAATGATGAGGAGTCCGATATGTATCATATGTCTAGGAGCCCTTTGTTGTTCGAAAAAAAAATGAGTAATTACAAAATATTTGTTTTATTGATTAATATGGTTCATAAAAAATTGAAAGGGGAGTGAGGATTAGACCTCACTACACAGTTACAAAACGCCTCATAAGGGCACGCAGTGGGCAAACTCACTTTGGATGGGGTGAATGTAAAAACTTGTTGTAGAGGTTTTAATATACTGTTTTTTAATATAATATAGTTTGTTTATTATATTCAGTACTTGATTGAATTAAATAGTTATTTTGTTAATTATTGTAGCCTTAATTTCTAAATATTGTGATAAAAATATGTATTAAAGAAGTTAATTTTTATTATTTTGGCCTAAATTTTAGCCCATCTACAGCTATGAAAAACAAAATATAACAACCCATTTTTTAAAAACAATACAAAACAATAACAATTGTGATTCGCCCCTGTTTTACACAGCTACAATTTGAATGTGGTTTCATTTATGTTCAAAAAAGTATTGTTTCACAAATTTAGAGTTTATCGCTTTGTGGTTAGAAGTGTACATCATAATGAAAAGTGCGCTTATAAAGAAAATATTATAATATCTATCCATTATTATATTTAATCATCGTCAGAAATCAGAAACATAAATTGGTCAATAAATTAACAGAGATTCAGTTTATTTATTTTGTATTTAAAAGTGAAACATATATAAAAATTTGTCCACAGTATCTAGAAGCTCCAAAAGCTTTGGGTGATTTTAGATTACTACAGTGTTTTTTCATTACTACAGTTATTACTTTAGTTTCTTATTAAGTTATTCGGTTTATTACTACTTTATATTTTACTGAACTACTTAAAATACATTTCTACTTAAAAGTTAAATTTAGTTTCTCTGAGAATCCCATTTAGATCTGATTTGATGAAATAATCTTAATAAGTAGAAATGACTAATAAAAATGTTAGTTTATGGATTTATTACAACATTTCATTTATTTAAATGATTTATGTGCAGTTGGGAACATAATATTTTTAAAAATATTTTTGCTGTATTTGAAGAATATAACTAGTATGATACTCTACAGCGGCAATACTGAAGCATCATAACCTCCCACATCACATTACAAATATTGTAACATATGTTCATAAGTTTATGGGCTTACACTTTCTATCAACTTATACAACATATTTTACTGCATATCAACTTTTCTAAATATTTCTACTTTGGATGATATGGTCGTATGTTTATCGTCGAATCTACTGGATTTTCTAAATAACCATGCACCTCTCAAAACTGCTACATTCTGAAGTCCCCCACCTCCTTGGCTTACCCTGTAGATAAGGGACATGATGAAAAGAAGAGATGCTGACAGGAGGAGGTTTTGCTGCTCTTGACTTCCTAATGATAACATTACCTTTAAATTCCTACAAAACCTCACCCAGTCATCTATATGCAGCGCCAAAGCCCAGTTCTTCCATAACTCTCTAACTTAAGCTCCTGATTCAAGTTCCGAGTGGAAGATCCCTAAAAAACTCTCAGTTATAAACCCCAATTCCTCTAATTACTATCCTTTTTCCGCCAATGAACTAAATTCCTTTTTTATCTGTATTTTTTCTCATACTCTTATAAAAAATACTCTCCCTGCCTCATCTTCTAGAATTCAATTTAATCCTGAAAAATTTTATTTTTTGCATATTACTCCTGATGATCTACTCTCTTCTGTCCTAAAATCGAGAACCAATGACCATGGCTCAGAATTTTTACCAGTAAAGCTGGTTAAACTTTGCCCCCCAGCTATATGCAAGATTTACTTATTTCTACAAATTTACTTTTCTTTCCACTCTTCTAATCTCATTGAGGCATCCCAGAAAGTACAAAATGTTATAGATCAAATTTTTCCATGGGCAAATAAAAACAAGTTGCAGTTCAATGCAGGTAAAACTAAAGCAATCCTTATTGGCTTCAAACCAACCTTGAATTCCCTTCCATGCTACTTGTTGCTCTTTTTCAATAAAGTCCCTATCCAATTCCAAAAAACTGTTGAAAACCTTGGAGTAAACTTTAATCAAAACCTTTCCTGGAATAACAATGTATCTGAAATACCCTGAAAATCCATTTCCATACTTAAACAGCTCATTAGATTCCATAAATCCTTACCTTTAAAAACCCGTCAGCTACTTGTTTTCTCTGTATTTTTCCCAACTTTGTCTACGGTTGCCTGGTGTATAGAGGATTTACGGATGAAATGGATTTAAATTTAAAACATCTAATGGATTGCTTTATAAGATATATTTTTGGCACCCTCAGGCATGACCATATTTCTGGCTATTATACTGAGTTTAAGTGGCTTATCCTTCTGTTCAACACAAATATTTGCATGGTTCTTCCAAATCCTAAAAAGTAGAAAACCTTCCTATATAACTAAACTCCTCACCCTGTGCTCTGACATCCATTCATTGAACACAAGAACCCAATCATGTAATATATATATTCCTCATCTCATATAACTGCATCCTTTTTCGTTCACTTTTCATTACTTTTGAATTCCCTACCTATGTCTATACCTAAAACTGCCTTTCTCTCTTCTTTCAAACGTCAGTGCTTCCATTACCTACTTGAATCTCAATCTTCTGTTCGTTGTAAATATAGGTGTTTATAGTATAAATATGTTTATATATAAGTGCTTGCTCCACGTGTTTATAGGTATGCAAAGATTTATCGATGTGTTAAATTGTTAGTACATTTTATTTAAAAGTAACTACTTTTACTTACTGCCCTTAAGAAGATGGGTAAAGTTATTAGCTATGGTTCTAAATAACAGAAAAAAGTATTAGATGATATAATACCATTTTTTAAAATATTTTCTTCACAGATGACCATCGTAGATTTATTAGAAAAGTATTCACATGGCCTAAAGAAATGGATAAGATTTTGGATATTACTATGCAAAGGATAACTTTACAACGACAAGTCATGGAAAATTCTCTGGCTGCAAGACGTATCAAATTAGAGGAAATGTTTGTTTACCAATACATATATTTAAAAATTAATTTAGGAATTTCACTTCTCAATTTTATTTTATTTTTTTTTTTTGGTGAGGCTGGGATCATGCCATTCAGAATCACCCCATTTGATTTCAATTGTTAGTATCAGCTTATCTATCATTAAGGCTATTTAAGCTAATATATTTTCATATTTTATCTAACTCTCCAATTTTTGTTATTGTTTCTGTTTAATCTTTCTACAGTTTTATTCAATAAATATCTTGAATTTAATTTTGAGAAGTAAAATTTAACAACATTTTAAAACATAAGAGATGATGTTGGTATTATTATTTTTAAAAGTATTATTTATCATTTTAGTTTAATGCAGCATATGTCATTACTTGACGTATTTAAAATAAAAGACCCTCCCATATTGACAATGGATGATATGAGGTCAAATGTAATTGAGATTGATCAAATATCTGATCTTTTAGAATCTGATAAGGAAAGAGTCGAAGTAAGTTCTTAGTTTTATTCATTATTCTATATTGTTTCTTAATCTTAAAATCATTCAATTTTTTTTTTGTTTTTTGTTTGAAACTTATTTTTTGTTCCCTAAGAACTATAACATAATACTAAGCTTCTTTTATATTTATAGAAATATATTTAGCTGAGTCTATTCTGAGCAGCATTTTATTGTGGCATAAGATATATATATATATATATATTATATATATATATATATATATATATATATATATATATATATATATATATATTTTTTAAATCTATTTATTTATTTTTGTTTATAGTATGAAAGTGAGCAACATTTTTGTGGATTCATATTACATGGCTGTTTTTTTGTTATTTCTTTACTTATTTAAGGATGTGCCCACATCTGGCAGCTGGAAGCCTTTGCTTTTAATACTGCGCATCCCCTTTGTACCAGCAAAAATATTACATTTTTTTAACATTTATGAACAGTAACCTGAGTTTTGCAAAAAGTAAGCTAAAACTTAATATGAATTGCTCATCTTCCTTCCTGCAATAACTTTAAAAACCTGCAGGATTCCATCTGTTGGAGGTTTCACTTCAAGTAAAATATTAGCTAAAAATATCGCTGAATCCTCTCTGAGATAAAGTTTTTTTTTATTTACAAAGATTATAAAAGAATGGAATAAAAGTTGAGGTAAATACAAGCAGTGGAAATGACTGTGTATCCCATATTTATTCTGTTAATTAAGTCGGAGGGTGAACCTAGGGTATGGAGATCCTTCTGGGGCAGACCCAGCCTCTATAAAGTGGGTACCCATAAATTTAGGGAAAAACCTGGTGGCCGAACGTTATCATGGCCTAATCACCTCATTGCATGGCTGTTGGCCTAAAAACAGTTCGAATCCTTATATGTACTCTGAGCCCAAGACCCTTCATGGGTTGTAGTGGTATAGGTGTATCCCATATACAAAGAAAATTTTTCATTGTTTGATCTGTTAACTTTTATATCTTATTTTAATATTGTTTCTTTTTATAAAACTATTGTATTTGATGATCATATTTTAATTATTGGAATGAATTTTTATAGAAAATCAATCTTGAAGAAACTCTTCTGGATTTTGAAAAAACTCCATTTACTGTTTTTCATAAAATGGTCCATCAAATAGATCCATTCTACAAACTATGGCATACAGCTCTTGAATTTCATGATCAATATGAAAAGTGGTATTTTGGTAAGTAAAATTTATCTTAAAATTATATTTGAGTTAAAAGCTTATAAAGGAAAAGAGACTCATCATGATTTTTTTTTTTTTTTACATAGCGATCATTCTACTTGCTGTAAAAAAATTGATATTGTTTATTTATTTTATTATTATTTTTTTTTGCATTTTCAAACATGCGAAAAATCTAGATCTGGTTTATAATCCTATTTATAGCTGTGTAGTGACCGGAGAGAAAAAAACAAGCCGTGCAGCTGCTGGGTACGGCACATTTCCCTATTCCAGCAACTATAAGTGGACAGCAGCCATGTACGTGTGAAAGGGGAGGGGATAAATGACTGGCACGGCAGATAAGCCTTTTTACGGCAGCCGTCTATGTGTGAAAAGGCCCTTTCACTTACAAACAAGGGAACAGATTAAGGAGATAACCAAGGAAGACTAAAAAGTTAAAACAAATTATAGAAAATCTAAGAACTGGTAATTATGTAGATAAGACTAACTCTCACATGTTTTCTTTGGAAGGTGGCATAGATAGAGTAGCAATACCAAAGATATTCCAGAGAAATGTTTTAGGTGAGCTTCATCAGGGTCATCTTGGTATGGCTAAGATGAAAGCTCTCGCTATGACTTATTGCTGGTGGTGGTGCTCGTGCGCACGCATCTCTAGGGCTCCCATCTTACCATCGTTAATTTACCTGTTGATAAACAATACGAATATTCAGTGCTATAAGGGTTATAGAAGGATATACTTTGTCTCTCTGTTTAAAATAAAGAATCGCTTAATAAAAACGATGGCAATTACTAATGAAGATATAATGAATGCTATCAGGGAAATGAACGAAAATATTGAAAAGAATAATAAAATGAACACAGAGCTTATTCAGGAATTAAATTCTATTAAAAAAACTTGTACAGCCTTAGAAGAAAAAACCGAAAAGCTTCTAGAAGAAGTAAACTTCTTAAAAAGGCAACTCAGAAAAAATAATTTTGTTCTTTATAATGTGCCCCATACAGAGAATGAAAATACATTGAGAAAAGTTAAAGAGGTTTTGAACCAGGCAAATATAAGTCTTCCTGATCACGCCGTAATTAACTGTTTCTGATTAAAAAAGGGACCAATATTAGTGTCGTTAAATAACTATAATCTCAAACAGGAAATATTTAGACAGAAAGAAATTCTAAAAAGCAAAAACATTTCCATCAATCATGATAAAACATTAGAGGAAAGAGAAGAAGGGAGAAAAATATATTCATATCTTCTAAATTTACGCAATATCGATCAAAATGTTTCCTACAGGAAAGGTTTTTTAAAATAAGAGGGTCATATTACCGAATAAAAGAAGTAGAAAATATTTTTAAACAACAGGAATCAGACCTATTAAAACTTAGCTCAAACTCACAACCATAATGGTTAATGAAAGGCGGAAAACTGAAGAAAGATTATCTAAATTTAGATTTCGTTCTAGAAGTCTTTCAACTGTTCCAAATGACCAGCCATCCACCTGACAGCTTATCGCCCCCTCTCACAGTGTCACTCGGTCCCAAAACCATACCAAGGCTTCTACTAAGGCTAATATTTCTCAAAAACTAGAATGTAGACTGATATTTTGCAATATAAATGGATTTAAAAATTTATTCAAATTTACTAGTAATGAATGCAAAGCTATTAGAAGGAACTCAGTGTTATGTTTTGTAGAGATGTGGCTAACAGAAGATAATAACTCCTTCATGTGATATTTATAATTATCAATTATCCTACCGCCTGCCTAATTGTAAACGGAGAATACAATGGACATGTAGATAATTTGAATCCTTTAGATGATGAAATACTTGTCAACTCAAGTCTTTTCACCTCAAGAATAAGTAACCAAGTTAAAGTAAACAAGCGAGGAAAACTCTTGGTGGAAACTATGCAGTCATTGGGTCTGATATTGTGCAATGGACGTTCACCTTCAAACAAACCAGGAAAATATACATTTGTATCAAACTCAGGGCAAAGTACAATAGATCTAGTATGAATAAATGACAAAACCCTCGATATTTTCAATGATATGGAGGTAAAACTTATGTCCGACACCCTAGACCACTTGGCATGTATAACCTCTTTACGAATACCCTCATCTCAAAAACTTGCTCATTCTCCAATATAATAATTCATTAAAAAACGTAGCTTGCACCATCAACAGATGTGTCAAGTGGGATGAAAATAAATCCAATGACTTTAAAGCACATTTATCTTTCTCTGATAAAATATACCATTATTCTCAAGATACTAACTCGTTATATACCAATTTTATTCAAACTATGTACGAAAGTATGTCAGAAACTGGACTAATGATGACTAGCAAATAATCAAACAATCTTAAGTTTCGATCTAAACAACCATGGTTTGATGGAGATTTTAGAAATTCCAAAAGAGTTTTAAGGAAAACATATAGAGCAATGATTAAATGCCACACTTCAATAGAATTGTTCAATGAATTTATTGAAGCTAGGAAATCATACAGACAGCTAATACACCTCAAGAAAGTAAAATTTAGACTTAGCATGTTAAAAAACCTACAGTCAGGTCAGAAACAGCAAACAATTTTGGTCAACAATAAAATCACTACAACCATATAAAAGCAATGAAAATGAGATAGACTTGACAGATTGGGGCAGATTCTATAAAACACTATATGGTGATAAATATATTCAAGATGTTAATTTTTTTCGGTGACCCATCCGCTTCTAGATAGTGACATTTCTCTAGAAGAACTACAACATTGTGTGCCTCTGTCAAAAAATCAAAAATCTCCAGGATTAGACCTTATTATCAATGAGGCATTTAAAAACCTTACGCCTGAGTGGGAACATTACCTTCTAAATTTATTTAACCTTATAATGCTCCACGAAAAACCACCTCCGTCTTGGTCGAAATCAAAACTTCACTTGTTATTTAAGAAAGGTGACAGGAAAGATACAGATAACTACCGTTAAATATCATTAATAAATACTATATATTCTGAAAATATTATCCCTGAAGAATAGGCAGGATTTAGAAGCAAAAGAGGCTGCATTGATCATATTTTTATCCTTAATACACTGATAAGAATAAAACTCAGGTTAAAAGGAAATTACCTATATGCGGTTTTTATAGATGTGAAGAAGGCTTTTGATTCCATAAACCACAACCTGCTGTGGGAAAAACTTTTTACACTTGGAGTTAGCGGTAAAATAATTTGAATCATGAAAAACTTATATGACAATGCTACTACCCAAATTTCAATGAATGGTCAACTAAGCGACGAAATAGACGTAACTCTTGGATTGCTACAAGGCGAAAGCCTCAGCCCAGCACTCTTCATCCTCTTCTTGTCGGATATTATTCAGTTCTTTCAGGATAACGGAGTCACAGGAGTTAGCATTGTCCATAATCATGAGACAATAATGTTATTACTGGCAGACGATATTATACTTTTAAATAGTGACTAGCATGGTGTGCAAAGAAATTTAAAGATCCTGCAGCAGTACTGCTCAAACAGCTCTCTAACCTTAAACATGGAAAAGTCAAAAGTCCTGGTATTCCATAAATCACAAAGTTAGAATATATAAAAACCTACACATATTTAGGAGTTCCTTTTGCATCGACAGGTAAATCAAAAAAGGCATCTGTACACTTCTTACAAAAATCATCCATTGCTACCGCTAAAGTCTTGGAAATCCTGAGAAGAGGAAAGAGTGACTCTTGGGAAACAAAGATGGTGTTGTACGACTCAATGACCTCTTCAGTTCTCCTGCACGGATCAGAAGTTTGGAGCCTGAGATATCTAGATGCTATAGAAATTTCTCAAATGAAATTTATTAAATACTCATATGGATGGCCCAAATACACTATTTTTTGTTGTTATGTATTTTTAATGTTATATATTCTGATATTGATTGTCATTAAGGAAATCGTGTTTGTACTAGCAGATATAAAAAGTTTTTCTTGCACCAAAAGATGGCATTATTGCCGAAACTTAGTGCATAATAATAAAATAGTGGTGAAGTATAATTATCAGCCTCCAATTCTATATTAAACTTTATATTAATAATTTTGGTGTTAAAATTACCTTATTTCAAAGAGGAGTTATGAAAAATATAAGCCATTAAAATATTTAAGTTTTATGCTTGGTTATAACTAAAAATATGAATAATCCCGTCAAAACAGTTAGGTTTCTTAAAAACTGTGCTCAGATTAGGATTCTTCACTACTAAAAAGTTTATTCTAATTTTTTATTAAAATTAAAAAACAAAAAATTTCTTAGTAGACATGGGCTTTTACATCTCAAATTACAATCAGTAAAGAGAGTGCATAGGCCCTGAAGGAACTGATCTATAGATTCATCTGAATTTTGAAATTGAGTCACTAAACTATGTCTAGAAAATATTTCACTCTTTGGTTTTGGTTTTATCTAAAGAGGATCTAGGAGAGTAATAGTTTCCAGGTATGATAAAGAATCCTTAATTTATTCACAAATAATATGACTCAGGTGATTGTAATAGTAAGACTTAACTTTTCTTTGTCCTTTACTTTTACTGAAGTGATAAATGTGTCGAATGTCTTCTTCCGCTGCATTAGTTTTGAAGCACAGTTGGGAGTTATGTTCTTTTTTTCAAATATCTCTGGTTTTTCTCAAACAGATAAAGGGAATTAATGATGATTAAATAAGAATAACCTTGATTAGTAAACGCTTTAATTGACATTAATACATGTTTCAAATTTAAATGATAAAATAAATTAGGTTAGAAAATTCCTTGTCTGGGATTTTGTACGAATCACAGGAATACTTGATAATGAAGACTATAAAGACATTGTGAAAGACATGCAATTCCTTCTGGTCTTCGTTTAATTGGATATAGTTTTATTATACAGCACAAAACGATCCAAAACTGCAGAAAATATTAGCAAGACAAAGATAATGACAGTATTAAAAAAAATATGAAATGGCTGTCTCAATCTCCTGTTCTCAATATAGTTGAGCTCCTTTAGGAAGAAATTGATAGAAACGTTAAATATGCTGCTCTAACTTCAGAAAAACACCTTTGGGAGCGCCTTAAAAGTTGTTGGAATAGTTTGCCATTTGAAATATTAGATAAAATAATATTAAGAAGGCTACGAGTTGTTGAAGGTATTTTGAAGTAGACAGGAAGATTTTTTGATTATCTCCAAATTTTAATCAATTATTCAAAAGGTTCCTTTTCTTTTGATTTATATTGTTTCTCATAATCCATATTTTCCCAAAAAGTGGAAGTGGTCCCTGGAGATTTTATATACATGTATTAAATAAATTTGAATACAAGCCAATAGATAGACAGACAAGGGAGAAGAAATAATAAAACAAATTGGAAAATAGAACTTTATTTTTATATTCACTATAAAATTTGATTTGATGGTAATTAGTTGTTCATTTTATTCAGGACCATTTCAAGGCATTGATGCAGAAGCAGTTAAGGAATCCGTTGAAAATATGTGGCGAACTCTTTATAAACTTTCTCGTACTTTTTCTGATGTCCCAGGATCTAGAAGAATTGCAGAACTTGTTAGGGGAAAAATAGACAAGTTTAAACAGTTTCTACCAGTTTTACAGGCCATTTGCAATCCAGGCCTACAAGAAAGACATTGGCAATTGGTGAATGTTTTGTTTATAACAAGTTAAGTTACTAACAATAAAGTACATTCAATGAAATAAACAGAATTTCTTTGACAGATCAGTGAAGCAGCTGGTGTGCCTTTAGAAATAACTGATACTTCTTCATTATCAGAAATGATTGATCTTGGACTGATTAAGTTTGTGACAAAGCTTGAAGAAATCAGTGTAAGTGCATCAAGAGAATTTTCATTAGAAAAGAATTTAGCAAAAATGAAACTTGAATGGGTTGATATTTGTTTTGAATTGGGTACATTCAGGTATGTTCATTTACGAAATTGGTTTCATACTTATCTAGACTAACAATGATAGAAACATGTGATTAGGAAAAAGTTGAACTGTTATAAATTTGGTAAACTTAGTAAACTGAGATTTGCGGATAGGCATTTTGCTCGGAATCTTGTTTCTACCCTCTCTCTATGAAAAGCAATTTTTTTTTTTTCAAGAACATTTATTAAGTTAAGATAAATTAAATTTTTTACATTTTAGGTTTCAAAAATATTTCAATGGTGGTCTGTTAACCACTAATTATGCTAAAAAAGAGGAGAAAAAAAATTATTGCTCTGTGAAGTGAGAGGTCCTAGTATCCTCTCTTATCTTCCCCCACTTTGATTATGACTGCTTAGTGTTTTGCGGATTGTCTGAAAAGCTTGAAATGATGCTAGAGAGATTAATGAACTGCTTCATTGGATTTATCTTTGGGATTCCCAAGCACTCTAATGGCTCCACTTGATATCCTGAGTTGAAGTGGCTTTACCTGGAAATTCGACTTCCTAGGAACCTGTCTTTATCAATCCTTCAGAACCACAAAAAACCACTATTTTTAAAACATGTTCATCTCTTACTTATTCCTCTCATAGAACTGCTTCTTTTAATTCATTCTTTGTCATTCACGCTACTTCATTTTGAAATTCCTTATCTCTGTCCATTCGTACATCCCTATCCATGACTTACTTCAAGCAGCAACTATTTATGCATCTCCTTAAGAATTAATGTACCGTGTTCTCATAAGTTCGACTATTTGGCCTCATTATTATTATTTTTTCTTTTTAATTTTTATCTTTATTTTTCCCTGCTTAAGAATATGTTTTGTTATTTGTAATCCTTTTAGGTAGCTAAATAAACTTTGTACAAATATACATAAATTCATCACATGTAATATAATTTGCTATTGATTGTTTTTTTTTTTTTTTTATCTTTTCCTCCTGGGGAACCCCAAAGAAGGAGAGTTTATTAATTTTTATATACATGTTCCATGCCTATTCTTGGCACACTACACATAATATATGTTATATTTCACAAATGATTAAGTTTACATTATTTTGATCTTCATTTTAAACATTAAATATATCGAAAAATAACAAAAATGAAATTAATTTAACATCAATCGAAAAATAACTAACAAAAGGAAATGGCTTAAAAATAATGTTAATTACACATTTCAATATTATTCAAAATTAGAATAAAGCAGCTAAATATATAAAAACAAACAAAATGAATTTAGCACAACAAGAATTACATAGACTGAACTGCCTTCCTACAATCAGTATTAAGTTGGTTGAAGTCTATTTTGTTAACGAAATTTATAAAATACTTTTTAAATTTTGTCATTAGTCTCTGTTCTGTTTTGGCCAAGTCCGTGCTCTAATATAACGTCCTGTATAAGTTTAGCACGAATGTTGTCTAATTTCTTACAGTCGAATAGTAGGTGTCGAAAATTGTGTATGTTACCATCGTATGGACATTTGTCGTCTTGTAGTATGTTAAAGCGTTTTAACTATTGTTTTGTTTGTCCATGTTCAATCAGAAATTGTGTCACCTTGTAATTACTACTTAGTATGTTTTGTAGTTGTTTAGTGTGATATGGGGAACAAATCTATGGAGGCTTGGTGACTTCAGCGAAGCTGCCCAGGAACGATTCCATTTGACTACCGTCTCTTTCCTCATTTTCCCTTTGATGTAGGATATGGGAACCTTATTGTACGATATTGGAAGGTCACTCTGGGCCGCTATCTTCGCTAGGGTGTCCGCTCGTTCGTTGCCTTCTACTCCTGAGTGTCCCTTAACCCACATAATGTTAATGCTTTTTATTTTGAGTGTGTAGATTGGTCAAATTAATTCGGATTTCCTCGGATAGTACGTCATGAATTTTGAATAAGTTCTAAATATTTTTGGGGCAACTATACTTCTTTAAATTTGTTAAAATCGCTGTCCACCATGCATTGTCAAATGCTCCCTTTATATCTAAGCTTACCACTAGCAAGTTCCTCTTTTGATCTAATGAAGCGTGATCTGTTCATTTAAATCACATAGTGCATCATCTGTTCCTGACTGTGGTCTAAAAGCAAATTGTTTTTTATGTAACAAGTTGTTTGTTGATAAAAAGTGCATCAATCTATCTTTGACAATTTTTTCAAAAACTTTACTTAACGCTGGTAACATGCTAAGAGGCCTGTACGAATTCGGATCTTTTTTTGGAATTAATAATATTTTGCCGTTTTCCATAAATTTGGGAATTCTCTCCGCTTAAACACAATTTTATACAGTCCAGTTATCATTTGAGGAAAAAATTCAGTTATCTTTTTTACAATAATTGAGGTAATCTTATCATAACCGATTTTTTGTTATTCAAGTTGTTAATAGTATCTAGTATTTCTCTATCTTGTAGCGGCAAATCATCGATTTATTGGGTGGGATGATTACATCTTTTCTCATTTGGTCCTGTTGTAAGGTGTCAAGAGTAGTGTCATCGTCTTGGATTTAATTATTGAGTATGTGAGTTAGTGTTTCTTTTGAATCATTTGTATATTTGTCATTGTTAGTTAGTATCATTTGTAAAATCATTCCGTTTTTTATTTTGTTTGAAGCCCATTTATATGGCCAGCTCCATGCTGAAGAGTTTTCAGTATATGCCTTCCATGATTCTATTTTGTTTTCTTTAATTTACTGTGTGTAAGTCCGTTTCATGTCTAAATAATTGTTTTTTCCCTTTAATTCTCTAAGCTGTACATCATTAACTGTCCACTGGTATAGTTTTTGAGTTTGTTCGTTTGTTTTCATCAATTGGTTGTTTTGTCATTCCACCTGGAACTGTCCGATGCGAATTTTTTAATCGTTTCCTCTCTAGTTTTTTTAAATGTCATATTGCTTGCTTTAATTAAAACCATGGTTATTTTTCCTAGGGTTTGTCTCAGTTTTAATTTCCTGAAAATTTAGGATTATTTGCTGTTCTAGTTCTTCCGATTCAATGCTGTTATTACCGAATTAAAAATTGTTTTTCCATATTGGTATGACAATTAATTTTAAATAGTTTCCCAATCGTTATCAGCAAAATGAATGGATTCCTAAAACCATTTTTTTTTAATATTTCACGTTACCAATTGTGTTATTTCTTAAATATTTTCCGACTGTTTCTGTGTAAATATTTATTCATGGTCCTGATTCAAGATTAAACAGAATTAAATCCTTTGTAAGAGTAAAAGCCTCCAATATTTTCCCTCTTTATTGTTTGATTGTCGAACCAAAATTTAGAATGGCTATTAGAATCAATTGCAATAATAATTTTTTCTTCTTTAAAGTTTGAAAGAATTCGTCTCCATTAATAATAGATCAGTATTTATATCTCTGTTGATGTAAAAATATCCACTTATTACTAATAACCTATAATTTCCATATGATATTTCAACAAGAACCATATCAGCGTTTGATTATTGTGTTATCAAACAGCCATCTATATCTTTGTTTAATATTACAAGAGCGGCTCTAGGCTTCCCATCATATGTTGGATATACTCGATAATTATTATAACCTATTATTGATTGCTGTTGATTATGTGTATAAATGATGTGTATAATATTATATAATTATCTTAAACTGTAAAATTATACTATTTTTAGGAGACAGGCTGTCCCAGAATAAAAATTCTCTTTCATTTAATTTTAATAGCAAACACAATATTAAGCTAGTTTCAACAAGAGTTAACAGATATAGTTGTTGACATATTATGAACAGGATGAACAATCCACCTTAGGGATTAATTCATCAGATAAAAAGTGTTTGGTAGTGACATAAAAACCTAAAGATTTATATATATAATTTTATTTGAAATTATTCGGGTTTTAGGTCATTAAACTATCACTCCTTCTTAATTTTCTTTATTTGGACGTTTCCATCCTCCGTTTATGTTTATACATAGGATCCTTTTCAATACAAAGAATTTCATTGAGCACCGGCACACCACTCAAGCTAACACTTTTTTTTCTCTTATCTTTATTTTTTTCCACATCTAGAACTCTTACTTTTTTAAAATCAAAATTGTGGTTATTCTTTATAACGTGACTTGCTAAGGCCGTTTCTTCTTTTTATGCGTGTAAATTCTTTTATTTAAATATTGTGAAGTTTGGTCGACATATGTGCCTTCACAATTTTGGCAATCTATTTTATGTATAATGTTAGATAATTTTTCTTTATTGGTTTTATCTTTAAGTCTAGAGTAGAGCATTTTTTAAAAATTATTATTATATTTGTACACTATATTTACGTTTTAATTTTTGAATATCCTCTTTATTATGGGGGCCAGTGGTCTGATATACTCAATGGAAAAATAAGAATCTACAGGGTCACGGTTTTTCTTTTTGTGAGAAAATGTTTCATAAGCTCCCCGTAGACACTTCTCTATGACACCTTCAGGGTAACCATTATTTTTCAAAATTTCTCTTACTCAGCTAATATTTTCGTCTCTATAAGAGATACTGCTCAGAGCTATTGCTCAGTAACATATATTTCTTCCAGTGTTGATCTTAATTTGTAGGTCGTGGCAAGAATTAAAATTTAAAATACGGCCACCATTGTATTTTCTCTTGTGCCATGATACTTTTGTGTACCCTACCCCGCGAATTATTTTTGTATCTAAAAATGTTATCATATTGTCTTTTTCTTCTTCGATAGTAAATTTTATATTTTGATCTTTATTAAAATGCCCCAAAATATCATTTAAGCTCTCTGTCGGAACACTTAGAATGGTGTCATCAACATATTTTTTTAATTTGCATCTCTATGGGAATTATGGCTAAACATCTTCCACCAAATCATCCATAACGAGTTCTACGAGAATGGGAGAAAGTGGCAATCTCATTGGTAGACCCATTATTTGTTTATAGTAATGGTTATTTATAGAGAAATATGATGTTTCTATGCATAGCTCCTCAGCCCTAATAAATAAGGTTTGAGGAATATTTGTAAATTTCTCAATTTGTTTCCATCTTTTTATGACAGCCTTTATAGCTGCTTCTTTTTTAACATTAGTAAACAGAGAAACTACATCTAAAGATATCAGTTTATTATTATTTGGGATCACTTGCTTTTCAATGAATTCTTTAAACTTGTAAGAATTTTTTATATTCCACTCATTTTCGACTTTAGAATTTTGCAAAATATTTGATAAAAATTTTGCTAAATTAAATGTAGGGGAGTTTACAAAAGAAATAATTGGTCTTAAAGGTATATCGGGCTTGTGTATCTTCGGGAGTCTATAAATTTTCGGTGGTAATGCATTATTCGTATATAATTTATTGTATTGATCAAGTCTTATCAATTCTAAATTAAGCAGCATTTTTGCCAATTGATTATTTTTCTTCATTAAATTTTGAGTGGGATCGGGAATCTTCTTATAATGAAGATGGTCATTTATGATTTTACTCATCTTTTCGTCGTAATCCCCTTTGTCAATAGCAACTGTAATACCCCCCTTGTCCGCTGATGTTATTAATATGTCCGGATTGTTTGTTAAAAATATTTTTGCCGCATGGATTTCCTTATCAATTGGTTGTGCCTTATATCCGTGATTTGCATTCTTATTGCATACATTCGTTACGGCATTAACCAATTTAAGTCTCAGTTCATTCTGTTTTGATTCATCTTTTTCTACAGTTTGTATTATGTATTCCACATCAGATAGGAATTGTGGTATTTTCTTAGCAATCTTTTTTGGGTTTATTTCACTGTTGAATTTAGGTCCTAAAGATAAAATATCTTGTACATTCTTTGGTATTATCTTATTTGTCAGATTTAAAAACGCAGTGTTTGGTACCTCCGGCAAACAATCATGTACTATCCTTCCTTTAATTTTTTCGAATTTTTTAATTAGTTTTAACTTTTTTCTTTTTTCTGCTTTTTGTAGAGATTATCTTGATCCGACGTTAGCTTGTAATACAGGTCTTTATTAATAGTATTCGAGAGTTCTACCAGAATATAGTCTATTTTGTATATTATTCTCGTTATTATTAAACATACATCTCTAATTTCCAAATTCAGAATCGAGACTTCAGTTTTACAAATTATATTCTCTAATGGTTTTACAAACTTTGAAGAAGTAGGAATAAGTTTATAAATGCTTTTAGTGCTGTCTTTAATGTGTGGTGGAATTAAATTTTGATGCCTACACTTTAAAAGAAACACTCTCTTTGGTTCCAAATGAGTGTTAGCCTGAGTGGTGTGCCGGTGCTCAATGAAACTCTTTGTGTTGAAAAGGATCCTATGTATAAACATAAAAACATAAACAGAAGATCGAAACGTCCAGATAAAGAAAATTAAGAAGGAGTGATAGTTTTAATGACCTAAAACCCGAATAATTTCAAATAAAATTATAATATAAAAGGGTTGATGAATTGAATTCTTATATATATATATATATATGATTTTTAATGGTTTTGAAATTATTGTTTGAGTTGTGGTATTCAGATATATAAAAACTTAATTTTATCTTTTTTATGATATTCCTTAATTTTTTTACTTTCTTCTATGGGTCATTCATCAGTTTATAGTGAGTTACTAAGATATTTTTGAATGATTGCTACAATACAATTAAACAAGCATTGCATTCAGGATTTTTTATGGAAAGGGAGTGGTGCCAGTAGGTTGAAATAAGTAGGTTAAAAATCAAAAGGGGGCCAAAATGGGTTAAAATATTTATTCTTTCTAAACTCTGTATTCTTATAAATCAAAAATCAAGTGCATGGCTGGTATTATAAACTATTATTAATCATAATTTTGATTCTAACACCAGTTTTTATAGAGATTTTTTAGTTTTTGTTGATAAAAAATGGCTTCTTTTTGTTTAAGAATGAAACCTATTTGTTGTGCTTATTCCCTGCCCTTTGCTAAATTTACACTTTCATAAGTGTGACTTTCTAATAACTGTTGTTAATAGTAGTTTTAGGATGTTGACAAGCATAAATTTAGTCTTTTCCTGGTTGATTCACTGATCCATTTCCTGCCCTACAGCCTCTATTGCTGGCAATGCTCCTTCCAAGTCCTTCCATGATCTGGCCACGATATCCACATCATCCACCTTGGCTAGAATTTGAATTGACTTGATGAGGAAAGGACCATTTCTTTGCACATCCGAGTCTCTTATTACATTCTGTTGTGCCAGGTTAAATAGCAGGCATGACTGACGATCTTCCTGTCTCAGGACCCAGCTGGTCATAAATGTCTCTTTAAAGGTCTCTGTTTATTCTAAAGTGACAAATATCATCAGTAGCTCTGTTAGATGGAATAATTCCAGATGGATTTTGATTTTTTTTTTTCTAGCCTGATGTAATCTCTCTCTTAAGACACTGTCATAAGCACTGCTAAAATATATCAAGAGGTGATGTGTTTTATTATATTCACATGTTCTTTCAAGTAGTGTCCTCAATGAAAATATTTGATCTGTAGTTGATATCATTCTTATTAAACCACATTGGTGGACTCCTTTCTCTCTTTCTGGATAATGGGGTACCCTCTGATATACGATGTAAGATACCTTGTATGTGCAGTTCAAGAGCATTGTAATGCCATAATAATTTTTGCTGAGGGATTGATAATACATGTGTAACATTCCTCTGGAATGGCCCTAGTTATCCAAATGGTATAGAGGATTTCATGAATAACTTTGATGTTCTCTATAGCTTGGAAATCCCATCACTGATTTCCTTTTTATTTAAGATGCTTCTGGTAATTCAAAACCATTGTGGACAGAGGAAGAGTTCCATCTTTCATATTTGAACTCTGGGAAGTTCTTAGAATACTACAAAACTGGTAAGAATGGCTTCCTTATTCTATCCTCACCTTGGCAAGCATTAGTTCTCGGCTTGTATTCCTTTGGCTGGGCATTTATGCTCCTTTAGAAGAAGACTTGTGTCTGTGTCATTTTTCATATCAGTCAATGTTTGTCATTCCATATTAAATCATCTAGACCTTTGGTGGGCTCCTTCCATTCCTAGCACCTCTTCTGTCGGTCATTTCATAGCATCTTATCTTACTTAAAGCACTTCCATCTTCTATCAACTGAACCTTGATTAGTTCCAGGTTCCAAAGCTTTGTCTTAACATTCGGGTAAATTCTTCTTTGAACTCTGGTTCTCATGTAGGTTCAGGATGTTTCTTTTTGGACTCATTTTCTTTTTTTAGCAGTATTAATCCTACCTCTAATACACGATCAGACCTGATTATGAAACTATCTGCATTTCTCTCCTGAAAGTTCTTATCGCCATAAAATTATTAGACCTTTGTCTACTGCTGATCAGGATATCGGGCTGATGCGAAATTAATGCAGGTTTCCTCTATTGCAATATCTTAATTCCAATTGTGTAAACAAAGCTAATCCTAAAATTGATCATTATTATACCAAAACAAACCTTATCTAATACCCTCTCTTTCACCATGAATTTGTTTAGTAAAATCGTTTTGTTCAGTGTGTTCAAAGGTCTTGAATCGAAAATGTCAAAGTGCGATTTTCGTCAAATTTATTTTTACGAATTTAAATTAGGGCGCAGCGCTGCGCAAACGGCTCGTAATATTAATGAAGTGTGGGGTCAGGGGGCTATTAATGAGTGCACGGTGCAGCGTTGGTTCCAGAAGTTTCGCAGAGGGGATTTCGACCTCGAAGACAAGGAAGGTCGGGGCCGTCATCTTGCTCTGGACAACGACCAGCTGAGGTCAAAAGTGGAAGAAGACCCAACCAAAACCACACGAGAAATGGCGGCGGAACTCGGTGTGAACCAATCCACAGTTGTACGCCACTTGGAAGCAATTGGTAAGGTAAAAAAGTTGGCCAAGTGGGTGCCACACCAATTAAACGACCACCAAAAAAATCACCGCTTTGAAATCTGCTCCATGCTTGTGACACGCAATAAAAATGATCCATTTCTCGATCGCATTGTGACGTGGAAAAAAGGAATCTTATACGACAACAGAAGGCGTTCTAGCCAATGGCTGGGCAAAGATGAACAACCAAAACCTTTCCCGAAGCCCAACCTGCACCCAAAAAAGGTTATGGTCAGAGTTTGGTGGTATAATGCTGGTGTTATTCACTACAGCTTTCTCAATCGAGGTGAGACTATAACTGCTGACAAGAACTGTCAAGAAATTGACAGCATGAATCAAAAATTGCAACGTCTTTGCCCAGCATTGATGAATCGGAAGGGGCCGATCCTGCTCCACGATAACGCCAGACCACACGTTGCACAACCAACGCTTCGACGACTGCACGAGTTGGGCTACGAAGTTCTCCAACATCCGCCTTATTCACCTGACCTCTCTCCTACAGACTTCCACTTTTTCAGGCATCTGGACAACTTTTTGAGGGAGAAAAATTTTCAAAACCAGGACGACATTGAAAATTCTTTTCGTGATTTCATTGAGTCCAGGGATTCGGATTTTTTTTCTGGTGGAATAAGAAAGCTTGTTGAACGTTGGCAAAAGTGCATTGATTCAGATGGAAATTATTTTGATTAAATATATATGGTTAAAGTAAAGATATGGCGTATTTACAATACCTACTAAAAACCTGCATTAATTTTGCATCAACCCAATACAATTTGTTCCTTACTGTTCATCCTCTCCTATTGTTATTAGATTTTGTGTGCTAACTATGTCTTCCTACTAGGCCTAAGAACAGGTTCTCTTCCGACCTTGGCATAAAGTCGCCTAGAACTATCTTTTCATCATTGCTATTCTAAGAGAGTGTATAGAATCTCAGATCGATATTAATAGCCTATGATGAGAGTAGTTTCAGCCTACTTAGACTGCAATTGATTTTCTTTAAATAAGATATACTTTTTAGTTTCAGCTCCCAATATATTTCTGTTTAGAAAAAAAAAAAAATTAACTCAACCTTAACCTTTATTTAAAGGGAAACTGGAGTTTCCATTTTATCTGCTGTGGATGATATACAAGTAATGCTGGACGATCATATTCTGAAAGCACAAACAATGAGAGGTTCTCCTTATGTTAAGCCATTTGAAAAAGAAATGCAAGAATGGGAGGAAAAACTTGTATCAATGCAGGATATACTGGATGCTTGGATACAGGTACATTTTTAGGTTGATTAAAATGATGTAGATAATTTTAGATTATTAATTAAATGAATAAATATTTTTAATTTGTATGGAACTTGCATACACAATATACAATAAATAAAATTTTTACTGTCATATAAATTGAATATTACTGAAATGTGAGACCGTGAAAGTTTTTTTTTAGGATTATATTGTCCTGGTATCACCTTTTGGACAACCTGGCAGTAAATACATGATCTCTAATGAAGTACAACCCCTGTCATTTTCAGGATCTCTATAATCATCAGAATCAGGCTTGTCTAGATAGTTACTAGTTATTTTCTCTTGCTGTTAGGTTAACTGCTATGTGTAATGAACTAATTTTCTTTTGACTAATTCAATTATCGTTTGTTGTCTAATATTGTTTCACTTATGAATTTATTGTTCCTTCAAGTCGTTTTCATTTTGAATATCGTATTTCATGATTTTACATTTTGATTGGGCCCTCAAATGTTTAATTGAATTAAAAAGGAATAGTGGAAGGATTTTGAGAAGATTTAGAAAATTTTGTAGCAACTCAATAGATAATTTAATATCCAGAATAATGGTCTTGTTTAAATTAAACATTTATTCATTCTCCATTTTTCTCCTACTTTTAGTTCTGTTTTCTCATGATGAAAAATATTGGGTTGTCCGGAAAGTTCGTAGAGAAATTTGGACAAAAATTAAAATTGATGAAGAGCTTGAAATTTATTTATTTAATCTACAAAATAGTTACCACCGTTAACGATTACCCTTTCCCAATGGCTTGGAAGGTCCATTATCCTTTTTTTCCATAAGTCACTGTTCTTACTCCTGAAGAACAATAAAAGGTCTGTTTTGATGTCATCTTCTGAAGAATAAGATTTCCCTTGTAGAAAATTTTTGAAGGAACGGAAAAGATGGAAATCCAAAGGAGCAATGTCAGGAGAGTACGAGGGGTGAGGTAAAACCTCCCACCTAAAGCTTAATAACTTAAAATGTTTGGGTCCCTTCCAATCACACCAAGTACTGAGCATCACCTTTCTTGGATGCAAGCTGGCAAGTTGCAAGCGTCGTCGTTTCAGGCAATCACCAAGATTTTTTTTGGCTGGTGTTGATGTAGAGATTCTATTTTTCTTCACCAGTAACAACCGTTTCAAAAATGGATTCTACGGACAGTAATCTGTTGATTGTTTGCGATGACCTTCATAATATCCTTGATGTCAAGAGTTGAACTCTGACCAGCCCAGGGTTGGTCTTACAAATTTATATCTCCTGATCTAAACCGTGAAAACCACTTCTGAACCGTGCTATCAGCCAGCAATTGAATCACTGCTGTATATGGCACGAATCTTTCTTGCAGTTTGGGCTTTGATTTTCCCTTATTTTTTAAATAATAGCATAATATGCTGAAAATAAACTGAATCGTCACTTATGTTGGTTTGCAATAAACTACGCTACTGAGCCTTGATAAAGACGAATTCATTGTGTAAACATAGTTAATCCATGAGGATTAAAGGCATGTAAATAAACTTTAGCTTTGTGATTCATTTTTAGTAGAAAAAATAAAAGGTTTATTTAAAAAAATCTCTACAAACTTTTCGGACAATCCAATATATAGGGTAGTCTTGTAAGGACTTTCTCGCTTTATGACGATGTCCTGCGACCTTTGGTGGAAGAAAATCTTAGAACAATTGTTCTAGAACTTGAAGAGAAACTTAATCTTAGCAAATCGATTGTCAGTGACCTCAAGGCAATTGGAAAAGCAAAAAAGCTTGAAAGTTGTGTTTCACACACATTAAACAACAGCAACATGGAGTTTCTGCTACACTTCTTTTCTGAAACAAAAATGACTCTTTTCTGTCCGGATTCTTTACATGTGATGAAAATTGAATACTTTATGATAACAGCAGCTCGACAAATGTGAAGCAACATTTTCCAAAGCCCTGACCTCATAAAAAAAAAAAGATTATGGTTATTGTTTGGTGAACTTCAATTAGTTTGATACACTACAGCTTGTTAAATCCTGGAGAAACTATCAATTCTGAATCGTATTGTAACCAAATTGATGTAATGCATCCAGGCATTGGCAGCAATGAAGCCATCATGGGTCAATGGGAAGGAAATCATGGGCCCATTTTGTTGCATGACAATGCCCATCCACATGTCTTATGTGTGATGTCACTAAAACTTTTAGAGCTTAAAATGAACCTCTGCCACGCCTACCCTACTCTCGGACCTCTTGTCTACAGATTATAATTTTTTTAGAGATCTGGACAGTGGTCTAGGTAGTCTACATAAATTTTATGTCATGTATTTAGTGATATTCATGAAATAAAATTTATTGGACAAAGGGAATTAGAAAACACGTTCTTTGGAGTTTACCAATTCTAAAGATCGGAAATTCTATTCTAAGGGAATGGAAAAGTTGCCTAGAAGTTAGTAGTAATTATTGATAGTAGTGGGGACTGTTTTGATTGATTATAGGAGTTGTAAATCCTGGACTTATATTCTAGAAAATCCAGTACTTTGTTGAGACCTGGAACTTTTTTTTTTATTTCTTTTTGTTTACTTTTTTTCTTATATTTTAGTTAATTTTTTATAATTCTAGAGCAATGTGATAAACTTAAAATTCGAAAAATTTAAAGGTAGTAAACCCTATAATTACAGGTTCAAATCACATGGATGTATCTGGAGTCCATCTTCAGTTCTGAAGACATTATGAGGCAAATGCCAGAAGAAGCTAGAAATTTCCGTACTGTTGATACTACCTGGAAAGAAATAATGAAGAATACAGAACAAGATACCCATATCTTAGTTGCTACTGATTACCCAAATCTTCTCTCGGTTTTGCGGAATCTAAATTCTCTTCTTGAAGAAATTCAAAAAGGTCTCAATGACTACTTAGAAAAAAAACGTCTATTTTTTCCAAGGTATGTAATGAATTGCGCATTCTATTTATATGTTTTCTCTTTTTTTATGGATTGTTAAAAAAAATGCTGTAATGACGGGCAAGTTATTTTGCAGATATGCAGTTTCACGAGTCTAAAGTAATGTTTAACCTGTATTGAACCTCAATTTTTATTTCGTATTTGTGGTACTACAATCATAAACATTAAGTAGCTCTTGGCCTCTCCATATAAGGTCTTTACCATTTTTCTTGGTCTCGTGCAGCATATTTCCATTATGATTCCATATCTATTTCATCTCCAGAAATAATGGTAGCTACAAAAGCTGTTTTAAGCTCAATCGATTATTGGCATGTGTCCTTTTTTTTTGCTTGGTCTGATTAATCATAGATCTGAAGATCTCAACCTCCTAAATACATTTGCAAAGCTGTTGGCTCTGTGTTTTATGTTTCTTACCAACTAGAAGGGGACGCCACATGTGTCTCACTGGTTTTGATGACATTATTGAGTTGAATCTAAGCATTAAAATTTCAGCCTGGGTAAAAAATTAGAGGCCATCAAGTCCATGGAGTACTTAACATGATACATTTTATTTTAGTATCTCTGATTATGATGAAATTTGGAAAAAATATATAATTATGTCACTAAATTAATAAATATTAATCTAGTTATTAAGTTCAGCTTAGACATTGTTATTAATCCTAGAATTGCTTATTAATTCTTATAAGGCACTCTTCCGACTTTTTATATGATTATTAACCTTAGGAACAATTTTTGTGAAGTAATCTGAAGGTTTATTTTAATTTCAAATCAATCATGTTATTTTATTTTTACATAACTGTTAAGATTAGCCTCCTTAGTTTTTTCTCTCCTTTTACTTATCATTAAAACTGCTAATAGTTTAATCAAATTAATAATGTGTTCTAATCAATTCTTAATATATTTTTTTTTTGTTTTTAGGTTCTTTTTTTTGTCTAATGATGAACTTCTAGAAATATTGTCTGAAACCAAAGATCCTCTTAGGGTACAACCTCATTTGAAGAAATGTTTTGAAGGAATAGCCCTGTTGAAGTTTAATAACCAGACTGAAATCATCGGAATGATATCTGGTGAAGGTGAATTTGTTCCATATACAAAATTATCAAACCAGCCGAAGCTAAAGTAAGATTTTATAAATTATTTTATTTTAAACTTAAGTACAGTACATAGTTCAAATGACACAGATGGACTAAATTTATCCCATTATAATTCCTAAATATGAATTTCTCTTTATTTTTTATGATCAATGATTAGTTCCTAACTCTTCAGTGCCTATGCATTTTAATTCAGGATCTTCAGATTTCTTTTCGTTAATACTTCAAATTTATTTATACACCTATAAAAATTCCCTCCTCGGTTTTACTGATTTCCTTAAACTACCTTAAAAAATATTGACAAGAAACACAAAACCACTGAACTTTAGATGATAGGTGACATACTTTTCTCTATATTTCCCCCTTTATAGAGAAACAATTGCAAGAAGCACTGTTCAATAATTGTTTATTTAGTAACCGACACTTGTTACAAAACTGTATTGTAATATGGTAGAGGTTTTATTCAGCTTTACTGAGTCGGTTGTCAAATTCATAGAAAGAATTGGAAATTTTTCTCAGAACTTTGTAAGGTCCAATCCAATCCTCTTAACTCTTCCAATTTCTTCCTATTTATAGCCCAGGCAATGAAGGTCAAAAATGGCCTTGTGTCGGAAGAAATTAGAAACAAGCTGAATTTTTGTCAGTTGTTAGGACCTTATTAGAGAAGTATTTTCTTCTAGTCCCCATTCCTCCCACTTGTTCTACCCCCGCTAGCTCCCCTTGAACATCGTTTCTGGAGTCTTTTAGTTATTATCCACATAAAGAGGTACATTGGGACCATTGCTATGTTTTTTGTACATTAATGATGTTTATTCTTTGGTTTAAAATAATTCTTTCGCTGACGATACAGCTATCTTGTATAGAGGAACATCTTGGACTGAAGTATATGAGTTGCGAATTCTCATTTTCAATCAATTGCTAAGTGGTAATTTATATGGGAATTCACAAAATAAAAAAACTAAATTAATCCCCTTTTCTATATATCATGATGACCCAAAGTGTGAGCTGAAATCCACTTGCGAAGTGCTTGCAGCTCTCCTTGTAATTGCCCTGTTGTTCAGAAAGTTCATCAAGTTCAATATCTTGGAATTGGTCTTGATTACCGATTAAGATGGAATGCGCGACCACTGTTTTTCTACAAGACGGAAAATTATGTGCCCTAAATATTTGCAAAATGCACTTTGAAAACGTTACTCTAAAACCTTTTGTTAATAGATTAATACTATTGCCTTTAATAGTCTTGACAGATGTAGTATATGTTCTCCAAAGGTTTTTGAAAAAAATAATATGTCATCTATAAAATTTACTGCAAAGCTGGAGGTTTGTATTTTCTTATGATGTTACTCAATATACTTTGGAAAATGGCTTGCGCAGTCCTCAATCGAAATGGGAGACAGGTCCATTGAAAGTGACCTTGTGTTACTGATGCAGTTTTATATCTATCTTCAATTTTCAAAGGAATTGACCAAAATTCTGAATTTATGTCCAAAGTAGAAAAATATTTACAGTTTAATGTCTTTAACATTAATCTTCTATCAATGGAAAAGGTTGTGCTTGAGGAACAACAATTTTGTTAAGATCTCTGAAATCTATACGTAACTTAGTTTTTTGTTCAGCTTCTTTTTTATATGCCAGAGTTACTGGTGCATCGAATGGGCTACAAGATTCCTCAATCAAATTCTCTAATAGTTTTCCTATTTGATTTTCAATTTGTCTTTTATCTTCCTCTGTGCACCTGTAAGGGCGTTTGTAACAGTTTTTATCCACTATCATGTCAATATGAGCTTCATGATGTTTTACAGTATCAACATCATATTTATCTTTGGCAAAGACTTGTTTGTATTTTTCTATTAACTTATCAATTTCCGATTGTTGATATAAATCTAGATGGTTTATTATCATTTCAAAAACCTCTGTATTCATATGTTCATTAAAATTTATTTCACATTTATATATATGTTTAGTTTCTTGCTCTTCATAATGTAAAAGAAACCTTAATTATGTTTACCTAGTGCATCAGGAATTTCAGTGTGTGTTGATTTTGAAAAATGATTTTTTTGGTGGTTATTATTTTTTGTTTCCTCTGTATTTGAGTTTACTTTTGTCTGTCCTGGGTTTTTACATTGTATTATCTTAGCATTAATTTGATTTTTTTTTTTTTTTAAACCATCCAAACTAATTAGAAAATCGTAATTAAAATTGCCTTTATCTTCTGCACATATATCCATAATGCTTTCTATATTATAGAATTATTTTTATTGATATCATGCCTTTTGTTTTCTTATCACCTTTAATAATAGTCTTCAAGTTTACTATTCGTATATCTGTTGTATCTTCTTTTTGTCTTATTTTTAATAATGTTGCATTGGTTAGTGAGACATCGGAACCTGAATCATACATTCCAGAAACTTCCAAAGTATCATTCAAGAGTAACTTGACTTTTATTAATGGTGATACTTCTATTATTTTTTTTTTTATTCTTCTCATTCAGTTCAATTTCTTATTCTGAATTGTTTACAGTTTTCAAATCTGCTTTTTAGTTTTTTCTTTTGAATCAGCAATATTCCTCAAGATGGTAACATTTCTCTTTTTTCATGTTTTCACAGATTCCGCAAGGTTTTTTTTCTATTATTTGATGCCTAAATAAACATTTCTTTTTCTCTTTTTCCTTTCCTACAACATGTTCCAATTTCCCGATTTCATTTTATAGATCTTCTGGTGTTTTTAGGGTGGTTCTGTCAATTTTATCAGCCACATAATTAGGTAGTAAGACAAATGTAGTGTCTATAAGTGTTCCAGAATCAATCTATTTTCTCTCTTCTAGTAGTAATTTTCTTTTTTTCAAGGCATGCTCGAGCAGTTACTCTGCTTGATATTTAAAGGAAAGAGTGTAACTGATAGGTGACCATCCTTTGTTTGCAAATGTAGTACAAAAGTTTTTTTCCCAATTGTCCCATTCTGATTCTACGATATGCTTCATTAGCATACAGCTGTACAATTCCTGATCAGAGCATCCAAAAAAATGTTTCAAGTATTCAATATTCCTCCCCTCTCCTCATCTTTCTGTTTCTCGCTTAAAGCATGACTGATACTGGAAGACAGAACATTACCTCAGAGGATACCTCAATCTTTAGCTCAGAAGATACCGCCACCACCGGCTCAGTCGCTGGCGGGAGCCTACTCTGGAGTGGGTCAAGGTTTGGACGGTGACAGCGCAAGATATCCGAAAAGCCATTTTGGAGCTGGAACACTTTGACGGAGAGGTTGGCGAGCTCAATCATTTCTTGAAGGGAGGCAACAGGATTATGGCAACTATAGAGCGGAGAGTTTGATGGATTCCCAGGATCACTTAGAGCGGCATTTGTATGTTGGGGGTCCGTAGACAGATCTTGAACTTGATACAGGCTGATGAGAACACCCCATTGGGCATCATCAAAGATAGGCTCAAGAAAGCATCCGGAGGAGGACGGTGGGTGCTGGAAGAAGACATTTTCCAGATATTTTGGGAAATCAAATGTCCACATCAGTCAATTGGACACAAGTAAATATGCCAGAATACTATTGACCTGTTACAACTGCATCACAGAGAAATCACGGGAAAAACTCTTTGCAGATGCAGTAGAAGACAGGATGGCTTTCCTATCCTCTATCCTGATAGTTCTACTTGCGAAACGGGAAGGAAAGAGGGTCTTCCCAGAGACAAGATGTTCGTCGAATCCACTCAAGAGATGGTGGATACAAGTGCAAGAAATGAGGAGTCCAGGAACGGGGAAGGGGATATGGAATGGATGAGAGTACCTTACAGTAGGAAGGAGGCTGGCAGGAACCGAAATATACAGGAAACTTAAAATATAAAGATGACTGAGTCCGATGGCCGAGAAACATATGTGGCTTGAGACAGTTGGTAAGGGAGAGAGAAAAATTATTTTCAGAAGGAGGACAGATAGTGCCACAGGTGCGGGAAAGTGGGCAACTTGGTAGCACGATGCCCTCACACATGGTGCTTCAAGTGTGGGACTGATGTGTACTTAGCTTGGCAGTGCCTTATATGGAGCCTGGAGCCGGACATGGGCAGAGGAGAGCCCATGGAGGTAAACACATAAATGGGTGTGGAGAAGGTCGCGAGTCACCAGGATGTGACGGGGACGATCGGTCAGTAGAAAGTAGCCCATCAGATGACTATGGGGCAGACATGGAGGAGAGGGAGGAGATTATCAATGACAATTATTGATATTAGTATTACGGGGGCACAGCGGTGGCGGGGAACTTATCTGACATGCTGGTTAGTAACTGGGCAGCGCCCTTGTAAAATTATAGGGGAAGGTAAGATCGGAGGAATGATAATATAATCTCAATCACTTTGATGTAAATATAAACTACACATGAATGTATAAAATTTTTTAATGTATCAGAGATAATAAATCTTATATTATCAAGTAAGTGTGAGTGTTATTTCGCCTCCCTATTTCTTTTTTTAATATATTAAGCTCGGTAGAGCTTGTTACTAGGTGTTCTACATTCTAGGGTTAAAACAGACTTCTTGTCTTCTTTTTTTTTCCATTTCTTAAATTAACTAGTGTTAAC
The DNA here is from genome assembly GCA_023052935.1 of Piezodorus guildinii. NCBI lineage: Eukaryota > Metazoa > Arthropoda > Insecta > Hemiptera > Pentatomidae > Piezodorus > Piezodorus guildinii. The sequence continues at coordinate 110,592,195 of CM041292.1, read as the reverse complement.
AAGGACTTTGTAATAATCCTTATGAAAATTATACTAATAATTCCCCTTCTCACTCTTCAAATAATTATATCATCATTGATAAGTCATTACCCTTATATCTGGAAATTTATGCTACAGGGTTTAGTTGAGAAGTGGTTGATAAAAGTTGAAGATGTTATGATATCATCTTTGAAAGAAATATGTAAAGATGCTATACAAGCTTATACATTTGAACCTCGAGAAAAATGGGTGCTTTCTTGGCCTGGAATGATTGTGATTTGTGGGAGTAGCGTTAATTGGACTGCTGAAGTTACCAAGGCTATTGAATCTTTTACCCTACCGGTAATTATTTAGTTTTGAAAATTTTAATTATTTTAGTTAATTTTGATCTGGTTTAATAACAATTTCATAATGGTAGTAATAACTGTGATAAAATCTTAGCAAGATTGGAGTTAGCAGAAAAATAGTAAAATATTAAGGTCTCTTTATGAATCCTACAACTTAAGTAAACTTTTTTGCATTTGGCACTTGTAACATCTTTTCACTTCGATACTTAAGAATTTTTCACTAATAGTCGTCTAACAGAAAGGTGTTATTCATATTAAACCTTTACTGGTAGTATTGGGAGAAATTTAAACAACACTGGAGGACCAAAAGAGGTAAAAATTCTATTTTGATTCTAGATGGCCCAAGCACTATTAAAAGTAGAACTAGTAGGGTTTACTTAATATGAGCTGACCCTTCTTTGAAACTATTTCAGCCATTTATACTGATCACTGTAAACTTAACTCAGCTGTTGAATCGTGGGCTTTCAAGCACACCACTGTGTGGATTCTGCAGACAAGAGGATGAAATATCTTTTCATATTACCTTTTGGTGGTAAAGCTTTTTCAGGCTGAGGTTTGACTACTTAAAATATGATGTACAATAGACCCTTTAGGTCATAGTTCACTTCTGCCATTAAAAAAAAAAAAAAAAAAAAAAAAAAAAAAACTGGAAGAAATTAGTCCGGGTGGCGGTCATTAAATGAAACAACTAAATAGTTTCAACTATTTATTGTTTGCCAACGTTTCGACCCCCTTTGTGGGTCATCATCAGGGCTAAAAAGATACAAAAGAATACAATTTCAATGACATTACATACAATATTATATAACCTATTTAGCTAGAGAACGTCGGTATTAAAATATAACAGAAGAACTGTATATGTAAAAAAAAAAACTTAATTAAAATACAATGACGATAGTATAATAATAAAATTGTTATACGGAAAAAAAAAAAAGATGTTTACTAAACAAAATTTACACAGGTATCAATAATTTACATGAAATATGAAACATAAAAATATGAAGTAGAGTGGAGATACGTACCGTATGGTGGGAGAATGGAAACTAGGTACTGCTTGGTAGATGGGGTTAGGTAGGATGGAAAATACGTAGGAAAAAAAGTAGAATGGAAAGTACGTACCGATTTATGGATAGGGTCTCACAACAATGACTAAAATTCTTAATACTACCATACAAAGAATCAATGAAATTTAACTTATGATTATAATAATGATACAGGATAAAAAAATTCTAATTAAATTCTTGAAATATCACCTATATAATAGTAAGAACAGTGATGGAAGATGTATATGGCGAAAAACTGACTGTACCTCCCAACTTAATTATCCCTAATTCTGTTAAAGGTATCCAAAGATAACAGGGTGGAAAAAATAAAAAGTAAAATAATAATGGAACATTGTAAAATACACTAATTGACAAATCTTATAGGTTGATAAAAAAGTTAAATAAACATAAATACAAGTTGGAATAATTTGAATAGTGAAGACATTTAGAAAATTTTAAATACATAAACAAAACAAAATAAATACACATATAGAATTATATGGAACCTAAAAGAGATTGAAAAAAAATATATAATAAATAAAAAAAAAAATTAAATAAATAAAAACAAAACAACAAACAATAATAATGAAAAACAAAACATATATATATATATAGTGGGATAGACAGAGAAAATATGCTACTTAATAGAGTTTAATATGTGGCTATATGTGGAGGAAATGCATTGTTTATCGGTTTTGTGGTTAACAGGATTGGATTGGAGGTGGATGTGGACGGATTCAGTGATTAGTCTTTTCTTATGGTTTGGAACATAATCTAAAATGGAGCAGTCGTCAAAGTTAAAGGAATGATTGAAATGCATGGAGTGTTCGGAAAGTTTTGAGGCTAGAGGGTTTCGAGAGGATACGGAGAGTTTATGCTGTGATATTCTGGTTTTTAGGTGATTTTTGGTTTCTCCTACATAGGATACATCACAATCTGAACATGAAATTTTATACAAAATATTAGAACGATATATAGGAGTGATCGGGTCTTTTGTATTGGTAAAAAGGTGAGAAAGCTTGTTCTGGGTCTTTAGTCCTAGTTTCAAGGAAGGTAAGGAAAATTTAAGGATTTTTTTTAATATTTTCAGAAAGGTGCAGAATGTAAATGTCCAGCAACCTATAAAAATGAAATTATACTTATTAAAAAGTATGTGGACGACCTCTTCCTAATAATAAACCCAGACAAAATCCCCGATATCCTAAAATCGTTTAATTCATATGATCCATGCCTCTGTTTTACCGTAGAAATAGAAAACAACTTGACAATCCCCTTTTTAGACTTACTTATCACTAGAAATACTGACAGTTCTATTTCAACTGACTGGTACACCAAATCCACCTATTCCGGTAGACTGCTCAACTTCTTCTCCCAACACCCATATCATCAGAAATTAAATGTTGCCAAGAATCTCGTCCACCGTTGCCTATTATTCCGCACCTTTCTGTAAATATTTAAAAAAATCCTTAAATTTTCCTTACCTTCCTTTATTTTTTTTTAAAATCTCTTTTAGGTATCCATATAATTCTATATGTGTATTTATTTTGTTTTGTTTATGTATTTAAAATTTTCTAAATGTCTTCACTATTCAAGTTATTCCAACTTGTATTTATGTTTATTTAACTTTTTTATCAACCTATAAGATTTGTCAATTAGTGTATTTTACAATGTTCCATTATTATTTTACTTTTTATTTTTATTTTTTCCACCCTGTTCCACGCCCGAAAAGGACTAATTTACTATTTCAAAGGATATGCCCGATTTTCATATTTTAAGGACTGTTTTAATTTTTGTTTTTTTTATTCTAAGTTAAAGTCGCCATTCTCGTTGAAAGGATTCTTAACAATTGACATTTATTGTAACCAGGATACGGTTCAAAATGGAAGAGAACCACCATTTTTGACTCGATTCTCCTTTTAAAAGGATACGAATCGAAATAAATCACTGGTAACTAGGATTACCATACTAAAAAGGACTCTTTTTAATATAGAAACTCTCTTCCCGATGCAAGAAGCTGTCCGAAATAACTTAAGTCTAACTGTCTATATTAGGGTGGGTGAGGTGGGTTACGCCCGAAAAGGACTAATTTACTATTTCAAAGGATATGCTCGATTTTCATATTTTAAGGACTGTTTTAATTTTTGTTTTTTTCATTCTAAGTTAAAGTCGCCATTCTCGTTGAAAGGATTCTTAACAATTGACATTTATTGTAACCAGGATACGGTTCTAAACAACTACCCAAACTCTTTGGATACCTTTAGCAGAATTAGGGATAATTAAGTTGGAAGGTACAGTCAGTTTTTCACCATATACATCTTCCATCACTGTTCTTACTATTATATAGGTGATATTTCAAGAATTTAATTAGAATTTTTTTATCCTGTATCATTATTATGATCATAAGTTAAATTTCATTGATTCTTTGTATGGTAGTATTAAGAATTTTAGTCATTGTTGTGAGACCCTATCCATAAATCGGTACGTACTTTCCATTCTACTTTTTTTCCTACGTTTTTTCCATCCTACCTAACCTCCATCTACCAAACAGTACCTAGTTTCCATTCTCTATAGTCATTGTATTTTAATTAAGTTTTTTTTTTTTACATATACAGTTCTTCTGTTATATTTTAATACCGACGTTCTCTAGCTAAATAGGTTAAATAATATTGTATGTAATGTCATTGAAATTGTATTCTTTTGTATCTTTTTAGCCCTGATGATGACCTTCAAAGGGGGTCGAAACGTTGGCAAATAATAAATAGTTGAAACTATTTAGTTGTTTCATTTAATGACCGCCACCGGACTAATTCCTTCCAGTAATTCTCAACGGTCAACTAATTACATCCACAATGAAAAAAAAAAACCTTTGCAGAGTAAGCTATTATATTGACCTCTGGAAAGTTATGGTATTTCTGAGGATGGGATTGAATTTTGAGACTGTTTCTCTATAAAAATTTTTCTGTTCTTGTTCATGCGGTATGGGAATAATTTTATTTTGTGAGTCAGCTAAGAATGTAGATGTGTTTGGGCAGCATGGCCAAAAAATAAAGCACTTCATTTTTTAATGATTTATTGTAGAAAACACTTTGGAACTGTGTTTACTTTCCCTATGTTTTTATATATATTGTTAACTTTGATTAATATTTTTTTTTTTTTCTTAAACACATTTCTTTAGAAGTAAATCAGGTTCATTTGATGTGGAAGAGTATTTAGGTTGTCATAGAATCTTAAAAAAAAAAACATATTTTTTCTTAATTTTATCAATAAATTCTGAACTTTAATTATCACTTAATACCATCATCATTATCAATTTCTTGTGAAGGCATACTTGTTAAAATCCAACTCCCAAATCGATGAAATGGTGAAGCTGACTAGAAGTAAGTTATCTTCAGGAAATAGAACAACAGTTGAAGCATTAATTGTCATTGATGTTCATGGTAATTTTATTTAACCAGTTGTTAACTTGACTAATTTTTTTAATATATTCAATTATTTATTTTCATCACATATTTTGTAGCTCGTGATGTAGTTGCTCTTTTAAAAGAATTAAATGTGAAAACAGCAGCTGATTTCAATTGGATTTCTCAGCTAAGATATTATGTTCAGGAAACTCTTGTACATGTATGTATGATTACTACTGATCTTGACTATGGATATGAATATCTTGGTAACTCAGGACGTCTTGTTATCACTCCACTTACTGATCGTTGTTATAGGCAAGTTGAACTCCATATAAATTATATCGGAAATCAAGCAATAGGTAGACTGTTCTATATTTATATTTTAAATAAGGCTTAATTCCACTAAGACAGTGTCATTAATTTTTTTTTTTTTTTTTTATGAAAAACTTATTGCACCTTTGGTGACTTATGCACTATATTCATCTTAAAAACACATTTATTATTAGTTGGCACTATGACCCAGATGTTGAGTCAAAGCTTGCCCTGGATAGATCTCTTAGTCTGTGAGCCAGCAAAGAAAAATGCAACCCATTTTACCAAAATGTTTAGTATGTTTCATGGAAAGCAACTATCATCATGGTAAAGCAAAAAATACTAACTGCAACTTGGGTGGATTACAAAATGGCAGCCAGTCAAAAAGGGCTCAAGAAGACGAAATTATGACACATTTGACCACGATTTTCCTTTTGACCTCATAATACTAGGCAATAATACAAATTAAACGACTCTAGTCAGCCATTTAAAGTTAGGTGGGAAGGCCTGGCAGACAAGTTTTAGGAACAGAAATTTTGGCCCATGTAACCATTGCACTCACATATGTTAGTGAGTATTAGACCTACAGATTTCTATTACTACTCATATTAAAGCTAATTTTATGCCTCTTAAGGAGTTTAAAACCATTATATTGTTAGGAACAGGCTTTTCCATGATATCAACCAAGTTAATGACCAAAATGAAAAGTTTCTCAGTTTCCGTTTTTTTGTAAGAATCATATGTATATAAATATTATTCATACTGACGTGTTTTACAATTCAAATTAAAGGTGATTTAATTTTATATATTAATGGTTATAACGACTATCCTCATAGGATGAGCCGTTTCCATGATAGTAGCCATAATTATGATAAAAAAAAGAGTGATATCTCTTTTTCCGAAACCTTTTTTTTTTTTTTTTTTTTTTTTTTTTTTTTTTTTTTTTTTTTTTTTTTTTTTTGTTAATGCCTCTATATCCTTGAATATTAGACACGCAAATATCTTTTACCACTCAAATGAAAGCTTATTAAATACTTGATGATTTACTTTGAAACGATTATCCTCATAGGATAAGCTGTTTCCGAGATATTAACCATAATTATGATAGAAAAGAGTGGCATCTCATTTTCCGCAAACTTTTTTTTTTTTTTTTTTGTAACACCTCTTTATCTTAAATATTAGACATACAAATTTATCTTACCACTCAAATCAAAGCTTATTAAATACTTGATGATTTGCTTAATAACAAATGTTTTGCTCGTTACTGTAAGGAATTGTTTAACATTCCGCACTTTAGGTTAAGACTGGTCAAATTTGACCTCTGTAAATATAAAATTTGATGTCTTAAAAACAAAAATTAAGTTTATATTTGTCGAGGAAAAAATAAAATATCAGCAAAAAATACAATAGAAAATTAATAGAAAACTTACAAATAATAAAAACATAAACAAATAAAGATATATGTTAAAGTATCTGACAATACAGAAAAGAAAAAAACAATGTCTTTGATGTAACAATTTACAGAGTCCATAAGGAATAACATGAGACCATCAGGTACATGTGTTCGTACGGAGCATCTATAGACAACTGTGAGTTGTGCTCACACGAAGTGTCTATAGACAACTGTGTTATGTGCTTGTACGGAGCGTCTATAGACAACTGAGATTCGCTCGTACAGAGCATCTATAGACAACTGTGAGATGTGCTCCTATGGAGTGTTTATAAACAACTGTGAGATGTGCTCTTACGAGCATCTATAGACAACTGTGAGATGTGCTCCTAGGAGCGTTTATAGACAACTGGGAAGAAAGAGAAGCTGGCATATTGTTGCCTGTGTTTATAAATAAATAAATATTCGAGATAATTTTCAATGTACTTAGGAGTGAGATGCCTCTGTAATTATTACATGTACATACATCTGCTTTCTTATGCTCATACTATGTAAACAAACTAGCTAATGCTCCTAGAATGTAAACATACTGCCAGCTTCCTTGCTTCTAAATGCAATATTTAAATTTAAACTATAAAACATTATAACAATAGGATTTACAATTAATAGAAAGGACTAACAGTGAAAAAAGTTTTTACTAAATAGAAATGAATATATGTATAATGTTTAGATTCAGGCCTGAACATATTCAAAGAAAGAAAGGGACACAACCAATTTTTTAAACCACCAAAAGTTCTTCCATATCCTCTAAGAGAAAAAGTCGAGAAGGAGTTCTAACTAGATCTACCTCCTGGAAAAGGACATGGTAATAACAAAAACTGACTACTGTGAGTGGGGAATGCCAGTAGTGCCAATAGTAAAGCCGGATGGCACTATTCCCCTGTGTGCGGAATACAAAATATCGGTAAACCGCTTTGTAGAGATGAAACTTTTACTCAGAACGGAAGATATATTTGCCGTAATAGGATGAGGAAGTTTACCACCTTGTAAGGCAAGCATACTTGAACATTATAATTTAGGTAAGGGATGTTGCGAATCCAAGCCTTCTCAAGAACCCAAGGAGTATACCTTATTAATAGACTGGTGTTTGGCATGAAGGCACCGTCACAACCAAAGGATGATTTACTGCAACATTATAAAAATTGTTGACTTCTGGCTAGTTCAAGAGATTCTGGCGACATAAAGGGATCTTTCAACAAACCATCGCAACAAACCGTTAAGAGATCACTAAAGAAAATCATGGAGAAATCTGGATAACTCTGCTATAAATTGAGTGGGTTTCTTGTGGATTTCAGAACAGCATGATATAGCACAACCCTCTCATCACTAGCAGAACTCGTATTATGAAAAAAATTAAAAACAAAACTGACTTGGCAAAGCGAAGAGTAGATGGAGATAAGATATGTAGGAGTGAAGAGAATGTGGAAAAGAAGAAGCTGAGGAAGTTTCCGGAAGGCAATCTAGTGATGGCATAGATTTATGATCATCAATTGAAAGAATGGACCGAGGCACAGTGCAGCGACAGATCGGAGACCTACTGTACATGGTCAGAATGACGAGGGTCAGGCACCACATGGATCAGCTGAGGAGAGGAACTTAAAAAGGGGGGATGGAGGAGTTATTACATCTATGCATAGTGTTGATAAAACTGTATTAATTATTAATCGATTATTAACAGATTTCAGTGTTATCAATGAAAATAAGAACAACCTCTTTAATGTTCCTTGATTATTCTCTGTTATAGTATTAACCTACAGATTTAAATGTTTTAATACCCGCATGCTTATATTTTATATAAATTAATAGTATGTTATTGGGATACCAATAAACATGCTAGCTCATCAGTCCTCTTCTCTAATGGTTTGCTAACCGAGGTATTGTATTAAAATAAATTAATGTTACAATTATTATTATAGTGATGGAATTGACTGTATCTAGATATAATATTGTTAATTATTTATTGTATTTCCTTTGGTGAATATAATTAAATCAATTTAGGACTCTGATGGGTGCATTAAAATTGAATCTAGGAGGTGCTCCAGAAGGCCCAGCTGGAACAGGAAAAACAGAAACTAGTAAAGACTTAGCCAAAGCTGTTGCTAAGCAGTGTGTTTGTTTTCAATTGTTCTGATAGTCTTGATTACAAGGCAATGGGCAAATTTTTTAAGGTACTTACAGTAATATATCTCACATATTTCATATTATTAAAACATATTGAATACGTTTACCATTTACCAATATGTGTATCATCCATAAATACTGACTGATCAGTTTTTGCATATATGAATGTATACAAGCAACTCTTGTCATCTGTCGTGTATAAACTATTCCATGCAAGATGCTTATCAAGATATAGTCCTTGGTTACAGATCTGTTTAACAGGGATAAGTTAAACATTATCAAGGGTTTGTGATAAAGGGTAACGATGATATGTTGGTATTTATATTAATTCTCCATTTTTAAGACCATTCTTCAATTGATGCTGGGGAGGTCATCAATTTTATAATCTTGTTTATTTTCCCAAATATCTTTCTAGTATTCATTTGCTTCATTGGAGTCTCATTAATTTTTACTATTAGTTTTAACTGCTTATTTCCCCATTTTATTAAATAAACAGTTTTGCTTTATTCTACTCAGGATCTCCTGGCTTCTGAACCTATTTGTGCATACTGTTAGTGTCTGCATAACGTATAGTAATGGTGTCTAATATTAATCTAGTTTTTTGTCTAATATTAATCTAGAATATTAATTCTAGTGACAATATATTTTAATCACTTGAGGATCTTTCAGCCTGAGGTCACTATCCTTTCATCTTTCTTTCCCTTGATTTTTCTAACAAAATCAGATGCCCATTTTATTCTGATTATTCCCCGATATCCATATTAATCCCTCTAAAGTCTTCCTTAAAGATTGCATTAGCCTGTATAAATGTTATGTTTTCTCAAAAAAACATACTTACCTACATGTTGGCTCTCATTGCCTACTTTCATCTGGTTGATTGAAGTGAATGATTATATTTATGAATGATTTTTAGTATTTGAAGCAATTTTCATTGGATATATATATTTATATGAAATTGTGTTTTTTATTAATTAACTTTAAAACTGGACTATTAATGGTCTTTTTTTTTTTTTAATTAGGGTCTTGCTCAGGCTGGTGCTTGGGCTTGCTTCGATGAATTCAACAGGATTGAGCTTGAAGTATTGTCAGTAATTGCTCAACAAATATTAAGTATTCAGATGGCAATTATTCAAAAAAAGAAAAAATTTATGTTTGAAGGTACCGAATTATCCCTGAATCCTACTTGCACTGTTTTTATCACCATGAATCCAGGGTCTCTTTTTCTATTATTATGATATGATTTACTTTAAAATATACAATTACTTAATTAAATTGTATCATGTATTAAAATTTTAGTTATGCTGGTAGACAAGAGTTACCTGATAATTTGAAAGTTCTTTTTCGAACTGTTGCGATGATGGTACCTGATTATGCTATGATTGGTGAAATTACTCTCTATTCTAATGGATTTGATAGAGCGCGGAGGTTTGTTTTATTTTTGCTTTGCCCTGTTTAATAATTTACATTCATAGCGACAATGTGTAATTATGGAAGGAGTTGATTGAGGAGTGTATCCATTGAAGAAAACTTATGAATAAGAAGAGTTATAATAGTTTGCCAGGTTTATTCTAAATTAAGCTTTTATGAAATCCTATTTGATATTTACTAAAACTGACAATACAGAATCTCTACTTAAATGTTAAAATTGTACCATACCAATATTTTAACATATCATTTAATAATTAGAAATATTGGTGGTGATTTCTTGTGTTAACTGATTGTTTTATTGGACATTAAATTATCAGTTTTTACAGTCTCATCTAAAGACACAATCATTCACCTTATATTTTCTATTTTAGTTTTTAATCCCTTGATATAAAATGTCCGTTGATGATATTTTGCTAAAGAATGAATATCATACCTAATCGACTGTCAAAGATCCAAAGAATTTATTTATTGCAGAAGGATGTCCACTAAGGAGGGTGTATATTATGTATCAAATCAAGTTTAAGTGAGTTAATTCTGTTCATTCCCTACTAGTATATCATAATTATCTTATGCTGCTTTTTATGAGGTTTCTGATAACACCCTTAATGGTTGCAAGGATTTAGGAGAGGAGCTCATTAGGCCAATCTAAAGTACGTGTACTCAATAATTTGATGAGAAAATTTTTTTTGATAAAAAGGTCTATTAATGAAATTTTTTAAAAGAATTTAAACTCCCTTAAAATATTTTTTAATTTCTGGAAGGAATTAGTCCGGGTGGCGGTCATTAAATGAAACAACTAAATAGTTTCAACTATTTTATTGTTTGCCAACGTTTCGACCCCCTTTGTGGGTCATCATCAGGGCGCATGGTGGGAGAATGGAAACTGCAGTTTCCATTCTCCCACCATGCGCCCTGATGATGACCCACAAAGGGGGTCGAAACGTTGGCAAACAATAAAATAGTTGAAACTATTTAGTTGTTTCATTTAATGACCGCCACCCGTACTAATTCCTTCCAGTAATTCTCAACGGTCAACTAATTACATCCACAATTTTTTAATTTCATTTGTATATGACAGTCTTCATAGAATTGGGTTATATCTACTTATAAGTTTCAAAAAATCTAATAGGTCCAATAAGTTAAATGTAACTTTACTTATAAATTTCACTATTCTTTGGCATTTTATCATTGATATGCTTACAGAAACATTCATTTGTATTCTTTAATGGCAAAATTGTATAGTACAATCTTTAATAAGCTAATTCAAATATTTCAAGTGTAATTAGATTACCTATGCAATAGTTGCAACCTTTATTTCGATAACTATTATATGTTACAGTTTAGCTGAGAAGATTGTTGATACTTATAAATTGTGTTCTGAGCAACTTTCTTCACAACCTCATTATGACTATGGAATGAGAGCTGTAAAGACAGTTCTTACAGCGGCTGGAAACCTTAAACGTAAATATCCTGATCAAGATGAATCCGTAATAGTTTTGCGAGCTATTATTGATGTTAACCTTCCAAAGTTTTTAGCTCAGGTAAAATTATAACTTTTTTTATAATTTTTAGTTTGGTTTATTATTTTCAATAAATTCAATTTTTTGCTAATTTAAATCATTGGAGGGCCCTGCACAATATATTTTTTCGAGTTGATCTATGTACCCAATAATGAAAAATAAAAAAAAGCAGCATTTTTCAGCTCTCTGAGTAGTAGCTGGTCACGCATGAAGAGTGCAGATAGAGCTGCAGGATCGTAATGTCATAATATATTACTTACACACTATGCACATACATACTATTTATTATATCTATCATTGTAAATATCTTATATTGGATGGAATATGTTTATTTTTCTTTTTTTTTTTACTTGGATATCTACTACATAGTACTATATGCTATATTTATATAAAACATAATTACAAAGATTTTTTTAATATATATTTTTTCATATTATTGTATATTGAACCCGAATAATGAATACAAAAAATCTGTCTGTCTGCCGTGCACCATACGAATAAATTCATACTATTTTATTTTTGGCTTTTCTGTAGTGCTAATTGATAGAGTATTAAACTCTCTACAAAATAAAAAGAGGATAATTGAAATTGGTTAAAAAATATAATTGAACTTAGTAGTGGTAATTGGCCATTTTCCCTGAATATAAATGGACATTATTGCTGTTTAGTCTTGCTTATGCTCTTTGATTAATTTATTGCTATACATATAAGTTAACTACCAACACAGCTATATAAATTGTTACACCCTAAGATAATTATCAGGAAATAATAAACCATTGTGTCAGTGTTTTTAATATATAGTGAGGAAACTCAGTAATATAAAAAACTTATTTATTTATTATAATTGGTGAAAAATTCACAATAATCCAAAATGCTGTACTGAAAAATTAACTCAAATTGGTCAATCTCACCTAGAAATCTTAGTTGTTTGTGAAATATATGATTATTAATATTTACTATTCAATGATATTTGAATTGTTTGTGCTGCTGACAATGAGCGTCTTAAATATATAGGAAGAAAATTGGAACAGTTATTTATCAGTTTATTATTTAAAATATTATATTATTTTAAGCTTTTTTTTTTTGTTTTGTTTACAAACTCTTTAAAAATATTGTAGATATAGGGATCATAAAATATTTGTCACAATATGTAACTTACAGAAAATCCTTAAAAGGATTCCTGAACTTTCCAGTCTGTAAAATGGGTTTTCCAGTTTCCTTTAGACAATACTAATACAACTATTGTACATTATGTTTAAAAAAAATATTTAGTGCTATGTTTTACTTCTCTCTAATGATTTATGAGAGAAGTTGGTTCAGGGTGCAGTCAATTTAATACACAATTAAGCGTAAACTTAATTTATTGGTGCCGACGTTTCAGCCAAAATTATAGGGCTTCTTCAGGGTGGTTGTTGACTGACGCCTTCTCAGCTCACACAACCACCCTGAAGAAGGCCTATAATTTAGGCCGAAACATCGGCACCAATAAATTAAGTTTATGCTTAATTGTGTGTTAAATTCACTGCACCCTGAACCAACTTCTCTCATATATACACACAGTCAACCATTGTCACTTCTAATGAATTATGTATATATTTTTTAAAAGGACATTCCTCTATTTGATGGAATTTATTCTGACCTCTTTCCTGGTGTTGTGCTTCCAAAGCCAGATCGGGATGAATTATTTGATGCTCTTCGTGTTAGATTGAAATCGAAAAACCTTCAAGATACTGATTGGTATTTGGGCAAGATTTTACAGGTTTATGAAATGATACTTGTGAGACATGGACTAATGATTGTTGGTGAACCTATGGGAGGAAAAACCTGTGGTTATCAGGTAAGTTAACTGAAAATTTAATCTGAAAGAAAAAAATAAATCTAATTGTTGAACATAAAAATTTTATACTTTCCAATGGATTTAAAAACCCTGTTTTGAAAAAATATGAATTATAGGGATAGAATCTTTAAAATCCTACATCAACATTCTATTGGTTTTCTTTTTAATACTTATTTATTTTGATTTTATTTGTAATGTTGTTAAAATTTCAAGATTCCAATTCAGTTTTACTTACTTTTCATTATATAGTCTTATCTAAATTGATAAATATTGTTCAAATCTAGTCAAAACTAAAATTTATTTCAATTTTGTTATTATGTTAGTGATTAATTCTTAATATTTATTTTTAGGGAAACCGTTTTTCAAGATTTTTTTTTTTATTCTACACTTTGGATATTTGTTTTATTATACTTTGCTGTGCCCTTCTGTGATGATTGTCTCTGCAACTATGTACAAATAACTTGACATTAAAATTTGAATGGTTCTGTATTTATTTATATACGTCACAAGTTTGATGAGTTACAGCAAGAAATAAGGGTCATGAAGAAACAAGAAGTAGTACTCTATGCTTGCCATTCTCGTTCTTAAAATTAGCATCAATTCTTGTCCTTCCACGTGTGTACTCATATGCTCTGTTAGTTTAGCACTGTATTAATAATCTCTACAGAACCATCAACATTTGCATTATATTGTCACTATGAAGAATTGATAGAAGTAATAAATTAAAATAAAATCAGTCGAAGTTGTTGAACAAATAACAGTAATATTGGGTCTTTAGTGAATTTGAATAATAGAAATTAATAATAACAAAAAATGAAGTACACAAAAAATAAAGATTAATGAAAAAAAAAAAAAATAAAAAAAGTTTCTTCCAATCTTTATAGAGCAATTTTGTTTAATTTACCTGATAGGCTATGTTTATCCCTATGCAGCTAATTATATAATCCAAGAAACCAAACATTTTCAAAAGTTGGAATTTGAGTATAATGAATATTCATAATTTTCTAATAAGGACATAACTGAAGATATTTGAAAAAAATTCACACTACTAACAAAAACTGACTCTTCTATAGTTATACTAAGGTGATATACAATTAGACACTACTGCAATCCATGTTGATGAGATGGACCGACCAAGAAATTTTAAACAATAATTATTATATAAATTACTATAGTTGCCATGAAATTAGTCTTGGCAATACTGATACAAATGAACAGTACACTAATACAGCACATTACAACAACCCTTTACTACAGACAAAGGAGTCTCACAGTACACACCCCAGCGATAGAGAGGCAGTCAGGTTTAGGAGTCAGCCCGTTTCCCTTCCTAAGTATAATTTATCAGGAGAGTAAGATAAAATTAGAAGGACTGGAATTATGAAACAACATAGCTAACCTCCATTGGATTTTACACTTGCCTTGTGAAATATTTTAGCACTTTTTAAACCTGGAATACTTCAAGTACTTCTGAATAATCTTAACAACTACTCTATAGACATTGCTGCTATCCTCATGTGCCCAAGATAAGATCTTACCTGCTGTCAGAGCATACTGCGGGGCAAATACTGATTTAGACAACTATTTAATTGTTGATAAGATATGAAGTATGATCTCAAATATTAAAACCAAGTGTTGGTATGGAATAACTAGCTATCACATGAGCAAACTAAAGACCCCTGAAATTAATCAGAATTTCTCTTGACTTTAAATACAAACTCAGAGAAATAAGTAATGATCAAAACATGAGAAAGAAGCAAAAAATCAGTGTCTGTTACAGCGTTAGTGATTTTTGGAACCAAGGAATCTGACAAGATAGAAAGGGTGAATTGGGATCCAGATTTTGAAGGCAACACCACTTGATTGAGAAATATGGGGAGTTAAAGAAAAGAAACAAACAGGCTGTCACAATCTGTATGTAGGCCATATAATAGTAATAGCTCATGGTCCAGAAAAGATTCACTAGAATATCAGTTTAGGAATATAGGGTGAAAATAAATCTAGAGATTGGCCACACAGGACAAAGAAAAGAAAATGCATAGTTGAGCATCCATAGTATTATTCTCTGAGTTTTCCTTCTCCTGGTATTATTACTGTGGGAGAATGTTTGATAATCTCTAAGGTGAAAGTACTATCATCTACTTCAAGATAATTTATTCAATTTCTTTCCACATAACATTATTTTTCAGACACTTGCTGAGGCTTTGTCAGATATATGTTTGAATAAGAAGTCAAAAATGGGTGAATTCAAAGTCCAATACCGAATACTAAATCCAAAAGCTATTACCATGGGTCAATTATATGGATGTTTTGATCCAGTCTCACATGAGTGGTCTGATGGTAGGGTACATCATTTTTTTTTTTTTTTTTTTTTTTATGATTAATTTTTTTAAGCTTATTGAATATTTGGTAGTTGGCTGTGAAATGAATAAGAAGGGTGAGAAGGTTCAGGTGGTGGTCGAAAAAATATTTATTATCCAACGTGGGTCAAAACATAGCATAAAGTTGTATAATAGTTTTTCACTATTTTCTAGTATTTTTTTTTTTAATGCCACTCGAACCTTCTCATCCTTCATATTTTTTTAGGTTTAGGTTGTTCTCTATTATATATTCAGATAAACCAGGCAAGGCAGGATTATTTTATTATAATTGTTAAATTTAGATTTCATAAAAGAATAGGATAGAGTAGTTCCCCACTCCTGAGATAGCCTCCTCACTCCCTCTTTGTATTTGTTACTCAACACTTCCAATCTAGTATTAACTGTTCTCCGCTTCTCATAATTGTTTTTATAGTATATTATTTATTGTTGCAGTTTTATTTTATATTTTAATATACTAGTATTTTTCGAATACCTCTAAAATCAGCACATCAGTATAGTATTTGTTGTAGAAGAATGTTAAAATGTGAATTAAAATAATAATATAATATTAATATTATGAATAAATTAAGTCTTGTATCTGAATCTAAAGCAATCATACCTGTAGAAATGGCAGCCTTTTTAAGGTTTGATGTGCCATATCATAGTAACTGTTTATATTTTATTATATCTTGAGTTTATTTTAATATATGGTACGGAAACTATTGTTTTTTTTTAATTATGCCTTCCCATTTCGGCTTCCACCTATTGTTTTAAAAAATGATATAAAATATTAAAAATTGAACCCTTTTATTATTTTTGTTTTTTTTAGCTTAGTATTTACTTAGAAGGAGAGGATCCCAATTTGCATTATGATTTTGATGATTTTTTTTGGTGAATCTAGATATTACAATATTAGAATGTGCAAAAAAAAAAAAATTGAGTTCAAACCACAACAGGAGTCTAGTCAAAAATAATTGAGAAAATTCTATTATGATTCATATTTTATTATTTAATATATCTGGATCTACCCATAAGGAGTCCTTGATCACTTACCCTCATTCCAAGGTCAGCTACAGTACACATTCTAAGGCCATCTTCCCTAAGAGATTCTTCCAACCAGAAAAAGGTGTATTCGGTTACCCAAAGGGGCAGCCCCCTCGGACCATAATTGGGCTAAACTGGCAGAGCCCTGCAAATTTTATATATCATGAGTAATGAAAGAAATATAGCCAGACAGCTTTTATGGAAATAGACATGGCGAGGAAAAGGAATTTCACAACTGGGAACATGGAACATGAGAATTGCTTCAAACATATTTATATTCATTTGAAGCTGTTTTTTATTTCTTATTTTATCTGTTGTTTGTCATTTTCTCTGTAACATTATTGTATCATTCAGTAGCATATACTTTGGCACCTCTTGCTGGCTGTTCACTGTTGTCTCTGTTCTTATGTGTGTGATGTACCCATTGTTTTTAATGGTCTGTGAATTAATTTTTTTTACTAAATAATTACGACTGAGAAATCTTGCATTGATACTCTCATTTTTATTGATACAGTTAGTAAAACAGTAAAAGTAAACATCTATGTTTTATATGACATCCTTTAAATATGGATAGAGCAGCGTACTGTAAAAAAAAAAAAGAGACATTACTTGCAATACTGAGATCAGAGAATGAAAGGAGAAAGAGGATTGGAGATAATAGTCTTTCCATTCAGAAACCTATGAAGAAGGAATTCCCAGAAGACATTGTTCGATGAATACAGTGATCAAGAATGGAAATTTGTAAAGACTATCATCTTTGTCTACGAATTGAATGATAAAGCTATAGCCACAGAGGAGGAACGGATTGAAGCTAAAAATAAAGTAATATAAGCCAAGAAAGTAACCTGGGCATATTTTATGCCATCCATGAAATTCTTCTAGGAGAAGGAAGGGAACATTATCCATCTAGAAGGATGAGATAAATGAAAAGTGGAGAGAGTACTTCTAAGCTCTGTTAGATCAAGATGGGCATATAACCAATATAGTTTTGACTGGAAATACACATTTTAGGATCTCTTGAGTCCAAATGACCAAGTCCATAGCCCAGTAATTAATAGATACTAATTTTTAAAATCTTGAGTTATAATTTAAGGGTCCCCCTGGGTCTGGACTCTGCAGGCTGAACCCAGCATATTTTTTAAAGCCTGGAAGATCCACCACATACAGTGGACTTTAGAATGTTTAACTTGAAATACCTCAACGGTAGTGTAAGTTCTGAAGGGCCTGTTATACTGTTTGTTTTTGAAATATTGTTTATTTGTCACTTGATTGTTGAACAATAAAGGAGATTAGAAAAAAAACAATATTTATTGGGTTTTATGCATTTTTTTTTTTCTGGATTCTGAGGGAGGTAAGGTTTTCCTGATGTAGTATTTCTCCCTTCTCTGTTTACATTTCATCTTAGAGTGCTTTACTCTTTCAATTTTATCTTGTGTTATTTAATAATATTTATAGGTATCAGAATAATGTGTTACTAGTAATTACTAAGTTAAGAAACTGAAAGGAAAATTTATGTATCAATTGAATAATAAGTGATGTATCTTGAATTATAGAAAGTTCTGATAGTAAGTGAGTGTATGGTTAATTTTCAATTACATAATTTTGATAGCTGTAAGATTATATATTATTGTGAGTTCAATTAGATAGTGGAAAACATTTTAGTATAACTGTTCATTGAAAATTCCCGATAATGGATTAACATTAAAAAACTGTGTGATAAATGATTGCAATGAGTGCAAAATTGTAGTTAATGAATAGAAGTTTGAAGTTTTCTTTTCTTTTACTATACTTTATTTTCAGTTTTAATTTTTTCATTTAGGTATAGAATTTTGAGCTGAAAATCAAACTAATATTTTATCAAATAAATATTAGATCAAAAGATTTAAATGTACCAAAGTAGTCAATTAATTTATAGTTGAAATAATTAACTCTTAAAAGTTTATTGACTTATTACATGTTGGACATTTTTTTACATCCCCGATTTAAAATACTAGTGGAGCAGGAGAGGAGTTGAGATAGGCAAAACTATCTTCTTCTCCAACTTTTCCAATTGCTTTGCTGACTAACATATTTGTGTAATAATCTTTGGGTTGGATAATATATTTGTCTTAATTTAATTATATCCTTTACTATTTTCATTTAATTGTTATTAATTACTACTTTTTTATTATCATTTACTATTAACTTGATAATATCATGTTATTTATTATTACAACTTCATTAGTAATTGGTGAATACTTATTTAGACTTAACTTTACTCTATCATATTAATGTATCTGTATATAGGATAACAGTAAAGTATCCATTTTTAATTTTCAAGGAGTATTAGCAACTACATTCAGGGATTTTGCTGTCAATCCTCTTCCTGACCGAAAATGGATAATGTTTGATGGCCCTGTGGATGCTGTCTGGATTGAAAATATGAATACAGTTCTTGATGATAATAAGAAACTTTGTCTTATGTCCGGTGAAAGTATAAAGGTATTAATAAATTTAACAGTAGTGTGAAAAAACACATGTTTTGTACATTATTATTGATTGGTATGTAGCCCAGTAGAATTAGACCAAACAAGGGGGTTGGCTAGAAAAAGGTGGGTAAATTTAATTTTTAGGTAAGATTTTTTGTACTGCTCCCCTCGTTAAAAACCGAAGTTTTTTATCATTTTTATTCTGGGACTGGGTCCCTTAAGAACAATATGATATGTACAATTAATACATACAATGTGTGTGGCCACAAGACCAAAGGATTATAATTAATTTTTATTTACAAAGCTTTAAGAAGAAAAGTAGGATACAATAAAACAAAAGAGTAAAATAAATGAATAACTTCTGATATGTTGAACAAAACTTAACATTGAAACTGATTCATAATAATTGATCGATTTTTTTTTTTTTTTTTTTTTTTGCTGGCTTGGGTTGCACCGCGACCAAACGGTCTATTGTGCGCCATAGAATCACGCAATGTTAGTTTTAAAACACGAGTTTAGTAGCAGAAGCAAACTTCAGAAGGCTGTTAGGATTAACAAGTTTGTTGTTAGTGGGGTTTTCTAGGCGGTCTTCACCAAATAAGGTGAACTTCAACATAGCTAGCTTGTCGCAGTGGCAGACTATGTGAAATGATGTTTCATCGTCCGTGCCGCATAGTCTGCATAGAGGGTTGTCGGAAATACCAAGTTTAAACATATGGTAGTTAAGTTTGCTGTGTCCTGTGTAGACAGCAGTCAATGTCCTCAGGCATGTCCTACTCATACTAAGAAGACACTTCCTTCTGCTGGTACAAGGACCATCTAGGAATTTGAGTGATTGTCTAGGTCCCTTATTTAGCCAAAGTTGTTTGTATTTATTTAAATAGGATTGATTGATGTACCTAAAGGCATAGCTTAGGCTAATTCCACTAAGGGGTTCTGGTGTGATGGGAATCGTTGCCGATCCCTTCCTAGCTAATTCATCAGCTTTTTCGTTCCCACTGAACCCAGAATGACCAGGTACCCATTCAACGCTAACGATGTTCTTCTTAGCAAGACAGTTTAGAGTCAGATTACATGCTTCAACGACTTTTGAGGTGGTTGTGTGATTGTTTAGGGCTCCTAGTGCTGCCTGACTGTCAGTGTAGATAAAAATCTTTTTGCCACTAATGTTTTCAGTGCATAAGTCAGTAGCACAGTGAAGAATAGCAAGAAGTTCAGCCTGAAAAAACTGTTGTGTGTTTGCCTAGTGGAATACTGGCCCTGGATTGTGGTTTGTCTTTCCTCCAGACACCAGCACCTGAGCCGCTGTCCATTAGTGAGCCATCTGTGTAGCAGTTAATACCATGTTTGGGTCTGTGCTTCCTTGATTCATCAATGTTAACAGTGTAGTAAGCATTGATAAACTTCCGGATTTGTGGGTCTGAAGGCATAGCTAGGATGTTATTTTCATTGAGCCTGCTAAGTAAGTTGCAATGACCTTGGTGGGTGAACTTGTTGGAACACTTACCCACTTTGGTAAAGCGATAGATAGTTCTCAGCGCGTGCGCTTCCACCTCCAAATTTAGAGGCATGATATTCAACATTGTCTCCATCGCAGCTGTTGGAGTGGTCTTAATTGTCCCGGTTATCATGAGGCAAGCAAGCCTTTGCAGTTTACAAAGTGCCTTTTTATTGTTCCCTATGTGAGCTCTTTGCCACCATATTAGGGAGGAGTAAGTGATCATTGGTCTAATGGCTGTGTTGTAGAGCCAGTAGACGATTTGGGGTTTGAGTCCCCAAGCATTATTAATAGCGCCTTTACATGCCCAGAGGCATTTTAGAGCTTTTCCGGCAATATAAGAGATATGATTGTCCCACCGCAATTTGTGGTCAAGAATGACCCCTAAATGCTTAACTTCTTTGGAGTTGGTGAGCTGTGTACCGTTAATACTAGGTAAGTTCATGTTTACCTTTCTTTTATGTGTAAAAGTGCAAACCTTTTTTTTTTTTTTTTTTTTTTTTTTTTTTTTGCTGGCTTGGGTTGCACCGCGACCAAACGGTCTATTGTGCGCCATAGGATTACGCAATGTTAGATTTAAAACACGAGTTTAGTGGCAGAAGCAAACTTCAGAAGGCTGTTGGGATTAACAAGTTTATTGTTAGTGGGGTTTTCTAGGCGGTCTTCACCAAATAAGGTGAACCTCAACATGGCTAGCTTGTCGCAGTGGCAGACTATGTGAAATGATGTTTCATCATCCATGCCGCATAGTCTGCATAGAGGGTTGTCGGAAATACCAAGTTTAAACATATGGTAGTTAAGTTTGCTGTGTCCAGTGTAGACAGCAGTCAATGTCCTCAGGCATGTCCTACTCATACCAAGAAGACACCACCTTCTGCTGGTACAAGGACCATCTAAGAATATGAGTGATTGTCTAGGTCCCTTATTTAGCCAAATTTGTTTGTATTTGTTTAAATAGGATTGATTGATGAACCTAAAAGCATTGCTTAGGCTGATTCCACTGAGGGGTTCTGGTGTGATGGGAATCGTTGACGAACCCTGCCTAGCTAATTCATCAGCTTTTTCGTTCCCACTGAACCCAGAATGACCAGGTACCCATTCAACGTTTACAGTGTTCTTCTCAGCAAGACAGTTTAGGGTCAGATTACATGCTTCAACGACTTTTGAGGTGGTTGTGTGATTGTTTAGGGCTCCTATTGCTGCCTGACTATCAGTGTAGATAAAAATCTTTTTGCCACTAATGCCTTCAGAGCACAAGTCAGTAGCACAGTGGAGAATAGCAAGAAGTTCAGCCTGAAAGACTGTTGTGTGTTTGCCTAGTGGAATACTGACCCCGGATTGTGGTTTGTCTTTCCTCCAGACACCAGCACCTGAGCCGCTGTCCATTAGTGAGCCATCAGTGTAGCAGTTAATACCATGTTTGGGTATGTGCTTCCTTGATTCATCAATGTTGACAGTGTAGTAAGCATTGATAAACTTCCGGATTTGTAGGTCTGAAGGCATAGCTAGGATGTTATTTTCATTGAGCCTGCTAAGTAAGTTGCAATGACCTTGGTGGGTGAACTTGTTAGAGCATTTACCTACTATGGTGAAGCGATAAATGGTTCTCAGCGCATGCGCTTCCACCTCCAAATCTAGAGGCATGATATTCAGCATTGTCTCCATCGCAGTTGTTGGAGTGGTCTTAATTGCCCCGGTTATCATGAGGCAAGCAAGCCTTTGCAATTTGCAAAGTGTCTTTTTATTGTTCCCTATGTGAGCTCTGTGCCACCATATTACGGAGGAGTAGGTGATCATTGGTCTAATGGCTGTGATGTAGAGCCAGTAGACGATTTGGGGTTTGAGTCCCCAAGCGTTATTAATTGCGCCTTTACATGCCCATAAGCATTTTAGAGCTTTTCCGGCAATATAAGAGATGTGATTGTCCCACCGCAATTTGTGGTCAAGAATGACCCCTAAATGCTTTACTTCTTTGGAGTTGGTGAGCTGTGTACCGTTAATACTAGGTAAGTTCATGTTTACCTTTCTTTTGTGTGTAAAAGTGCAAACCTTAATCTTTTGTGGATTGATGTTAAGTCCAGAGGATTCACACCAATCACAAAGAATATGTGTTGCATGTTTTAGTAGAGAGGATACTACGCATTGATGTTTGCCTCCTATCAGAATTGCGATATCGTCTGCGTAGCCCTGTGTATAGAAGCCTTGGGAGTTTAGTTTCTTGATCAGTGGATCAATCACCAAGCACCAAAGTAGAGGCGATAAAACGCCACCCTGAGGGCAGCCACCATTTGGTTTGATCCTTAGCATGGTATTGGATAATTCCGATGCTAGGGTTCTGCTTTCAAGCATAACCATTATCCAGCCTCTGATGACAGGATCAATGTCGTAGTCAATCAGAGCACTAAGGATAGTGTTATAGGGAGTTCTGTCAAAGGCACCTTCAATGTCGATAAAGGTGCCCGTCATTATATCTTTCTGTTCCATGGATATTTCAATCCTGGAAACCAGATGGTGTAGTGCTAATTCGCAAGATTTACCAGCTTGGTAAGCGAATTGGAGTGGGTGTAACGGATTGTTAAGAGATAAATGTGCTCTAATATGTCTGTCCAGAATTTTTTTCCAGAGTTTTCATCAGGAACGAGGACAGGCATATAGGTCTGAATGACTTGGGGTCCGTGTAGGAACCTTTCCCTGGTTTGGGGATGTAACAGAGTTTGGATTCTCTCCAACTGACTGGTACATATTTTAAAGCCAAGCTACCTCTGAATAGTAAGAGGAGGTGTCGTTTAATGATTGGTAGACCTTTCTGCAGTAGAGCTGGAAAGATGCCATCAATGCCAGGAGACTTGAATGGAGCAAGTGATTTGATTGCCCATTCTAGTGTATTAGAGGTAATGATACCTCTGGCCGTGTGCCAGGCATTTTTGCTGGCACGGTCAGTCGGGTAGACAACATCACAGTTGTCCAGGTTTATAACCTTACAGTTGGGAAAGTGTGATTCCGCAAGCATAAGTAGAGTTTCATATTCATTAGTTGATTGTTTGTCATGTGTCTTCAGGGTTCCAAGTGGCCCCTGGTCATGTTGTTTGGATAAGATTTTCTTAACACGGCAGGCAGCCGGTAAGTTATCTATGCCACTGCAGAAGTTCCTCCATGCATGTCGTTTTGCGTGTCTGACAGATTTGTGATACTCAGTTAGAGCAACTTTATAGGTGTCCCATCTGCCAGATTTCTTTGCCGAATTGAAGAGTCTTCTGGTGAGGACTCTCAGTCTGTTAAGGCTGTCATTCCACCAAGGAGCCTTTTTGTTATTTGTGGACCTCTTTACAGGGTTGCTTTCGAGGTAGGAATGCATTAAGGCATCAGATATAGAGGAGTTGAGACATTCAAGGTTCCATGAATTATCAATCCTGGTAGGACAACTCTTGGCAGCCTCAGCTAGATTTAAAGCAAAGGAATCCCAGTTTGTTAGTCTGGGGTTTCTGTATGTTGTAGTATAGGTTTCATCATGTTTAAGATCGAACCTAATGTATTTATGATCTGAGCATGTTGCTTCGTCAACCACATGCCAGTTTGCAATGTGAGCCCTTAACGAGTTAGAGGCTAAAGTTATGTCAATGATCTCGGATCTATTCTTGTTAAAGAAGGTAGGTGACCTGCCTTTATTCAGAATGATGAGATCATTTTCTATAATGTAATCTAGGATAAGCTCACCTCTTTTGTTGTTGTTCGTGCTTCCCCAGATTCTATGGTGTGCGTTGGCGTCCAGACCCGCAATGATGCAATGATTGCACCACTCCAGGGCTGTGCCAATGATGTAGGTAGGGTCTGACTCCTCATACGGCAGGTAGCCCGCTGCAACGGTCAGCTCCCTAAGTCTAGTGTTCCCTTTCGGGTTGAATTTTGCTACTGCTAGATCTCTGGAACAGAATTGCCAAAGAGGCAGCAGTTTTAGAGATTTTTTGCATAGGATGCAGGCTCTGGGATTGTTATCCGTAGAGATAATTTCAAAACCTCTCAGATTCAACCCAGAAACCCTACCATTTATTAAATAAGGTTCTTGAATAAGAATGATATCAATGTCCTTACCTTGAATGAATTGCTGTAGAACACCA
Organism: Piezodorus guildinii; assembly: GCA_023052935.1. Taxonomy (NCBI): domain Eukaryota; kingdom Metazoa; phylum Arthropoda; class Insecta; order Hemiptera; family Pentatomidae; genus Piezodorus; species Piezodorus guildinii. Next base: position 110,567,272 of record CM041292.1, on the reverse strand, counting down.
CACGCAGCAATGCAGTGGTGGAGATTAATCTGCAGCATCTTCATGGCACGTAGCTATTCTGGTGTGGGAGGACGTCCGGACCGCTGTGGACGGGGTCCGCCCTTAGGATCAGCATGAGCTGGGCCCTTAGGTTTCTCCCCGCCAACAGACAGGTCGGGACGCCTCGACCTTTCATAGTCGGTGTAAGGCTTCGAGCCACCGGAGATGCAGGCGGGTACGTCCGACGGCAAGGGCTTGTCCTTAGGAGCGGTTTTAGCTGCCCCCTTGGAGGTCACCCCGCCAGCCGTCGCCACCGCATGTCTCCCCTCAGGCTTTGACGGTTTAACCCCGGGAGGGCTCGGTCCAGGCGCCGGCAATAGAGGCAGGGGTCTGCCCGCAGTCCCAGCAGATGCTGAGACCTTCGGCTTCGCCCCACCAGCCACCGCCACCGCCGATCCGCCACCCAACCCGGAATGTTCGCCGACAACATCCATTCTAACCTCTTCAAGTATTTTGGATACCGCCTCGACTTCACCCTCATCTCGAGACGGCATTTCTGGTTCAAGAGTGGACTCTTCAAACTTCTTAGTCTTGAGAATTCTCAGTCACACTGTTCATGCCACAATTGAGTGACATGTTATTGACGCGAAGACTATCCACGCTCGTCTCAGGTATCTTAAAGATGGCGTAGAAGCCTTTGTCAAGTTCTTTTAGGTAATTTAGTGTCCAGGAGTGTATACTATCCACGTTGTGGTTCTGAACCCAAATTCGATAGTGCAAACCTTAATCTTTTGTGGATTGATGTTAAGTCCAGAGGATCCACACCAATCACAAAGAATGTGTATTGCATGTTTTAGTAGAGAGGATACTACGCATTGATGTTTGCCTCCTATCAGAATTGCAAATCATCTGCGTAGCCCTGTGTATAGAAGCCTTGGGAGTTTAGTTTCTTGATCAGTGGATCAATCACCAAACACCAAAGTAGAGGCGATAAAACGCCACCCTGAGGGCAGCCACCATTTGGTTTGATCTTTAGCATGGTATTGGATAATTCCGATGCTAGGGTTCTGCTTTCAAGCATTACCATTACCCATCCTCTGATGACAGGATCAATGTCATAGTCAATCAGAGCACTCAAGATAGTGTTATAGGGAGTTCTATCAAAGGCACCTTCAATGTCGATAAAGGTGCCCGTCATTATATTTTTCTGTTCCATGGATATTTCAATCCTGGAAACCAGATGGTGTAGTGCTAATTCGCAAGATTTGCCAGCTTGGTAGGCGAATTGGAGTGGGTGTAACGGATTGTTAAGAGATAGATGTGCTCTGATATGCCTGTCCAGAATTTTTTCCAGAGTTTTCATCAGGAACGAGGACAGGCATATAGGTCTGAATGATTTGGGGTCCGTGTAGGAGCGTTTCCCTGGTTTGGGGATGTAGCAGAGTTTGGATTCTCTCCAACTAACTGGTACATATTTTAAAGCCAAGCTACCTCTGAATAGTAAGAGAAGGTATCGTTTAATGATTGGTAGATCTTTCTGCTATAGAGCTGGAAAGATGCCATCAATGCCAGGAGACTTGAATGGAGCAAGTGATTTGATTGCCCATTCAATGTGGTTAGAGGTAATGATTCCTCTGGCCGTGTGCCAGGCCTTGCTGGCACGGTCAGTAGGGTAGACATCATCACAGTTGTCCAAGTTTATAACCTTACAGTTGGGAAAGTGTGATTCCGCAAGCATAAGTAGAGTTTCATGTTCATTTGTTGTTTGTTTGTCATGAGTCTTCAGGGTTCCAAGTGGCCCCTGGTCATGTTGTTTGGATAAGATTTTCTTAACTCGGCAGGCAGCCGGTAAGTTATCTATGTCACTGCAGAAGTTTCTCCATGCATGTCGTTTTGCGTGTCTGACAGATTTGTGATACTCAGTTAGAGCAACTTTATAGGTATCCCATCTGCCAGATTTCTTTGCCGAATTGAAAAGTCTTCTGGTGAGGACTCTCAGCCTGTTAAGGCTGTCATTCCACCAAGGAGCCTTTTTGTTGTTTGTGGACCTCTTTACAGGGTTGCTTTCGAGATAGGAATGCATTAAGGCATCAGATATTGAGGAGTTGAGACATTCAAGGTTCCATGAATTGTCAATCCTGGTAGGACAACTCTTGGCAGCCTCAGCTAGATTTAAAGCAAAGGAATCCCAGTTTGTTAGTCTGGGGTTTCTGTATGTTATAGTGTAGGTTTCATCATGTTTAAGATCGAACCTAATATATTTATGATCTGAGCATGTTTCTTCGTCAACCACATGCCAGTTTGTAATGTGAGCCCTTAACGAATTAGAGGCTAAAGTTATGTCTATGATCTCAGATCTGTTTTTGTTAAAGAAGGTGGGTGACCTGCCTTTATTCAGAATGATGAGATCATTTTCTATAATGTAATCTAGGATAAGCTCACCTCTTTTGTTGGTGTTCGTACTTCCCCAGATTCTGTGGTGTGCGTTGGCATCCAGACCTGCAATGATGCTATGATTGCACCACTCCAGGGCTGTGCCAATGATGTAGGTAGGGTCTGACTCCTCGTACGGCAGATATTCTGCTGCAATGGTCAGCTCCCTAAGTCTAGTGTTCCCTTTCGGGTTGAATTTTGCTACTGCTAGATCTCTGGAACAGAATTGCCAAAGAGGCAGCAGTTTTAGAGATTTTTTGCATAGGATACAGGCTCTGGGATTGCTGTCTGCAGAGATAATTTCAAAACCTCTTAGATTCAACCCAGAAACCCTACCATTTATTAAACAAGGTTCTTGAATAAGAATGATATCAATATCCTTACCTTGAATGAATTGCTGTAGAACACCACACGCAGCAATGCAGTGGTGGAGATTGATCTGCAGCATCTTCATGGTACGTAGTTATTCTGGTGTGGGAGGACGTCCAGCCCGCTGAGGCCGGGGTCCACCCTTAGGATCAGCATGAGCTGGGCCCTTGGGCTTCTCCCCGCCAACAGACAGGTCGGGTCGCCTCGACCTCTCGTAGTCGGTGTGAGGCTTCGAGCCACCAGGGATACAGGCGGGCACGTCCGACGGCAAGGGCTTGTCCTTAGGAGCAGTTTTAGCTGCCCCCTTGGAGGTCACCCCGCCAGCCGTCGCCACCGCATGCCTCCCCTCAGGCTTTGACGGTTTAACCCCGGGAGGGCTTGGTCCAGGCGCCGACAATGGCGGCAAGGGTCTGCCCGCAGTCCCAGCAGAAGCTGAGACCTTCGGCTTCGCCCCACCAGCCACCGCCACCACCGATCCGCCACCCATCCCGGAATGTTCGCCGTCAACATCCATTCTAACCTCCTCAAGTATTCTGGATACCGCCTCGACTTCACCCTCATCTCGAGACGGCACTTCTGGTTCTAGAGTGGACTCTTCAGACTTCTTGGTTTTGAGAATTCTCAGAGTCACACTATTCATGCCACAGTTAAGTACCATGTTCTTGACACGAAGACTATCCACGCACATCTCAGGTATCTTAAAGATGGCGTAGAAGCCTTTGTCAAGTTCCTTTAGGTATGTTAGTGTCCAGGAATGTATACCATCCACGTTGTGGTTCTGGACCCAAATACGATTCAAGAGTTCGGCCTCGGTGAGTACCCGGCCGGGAAAGAAACCACCAACCTTAACGGTTTTGGTGAGTTCCCGCGAATCACAAGTGCGAAGGGACATGCCCTCACCCATGCTCATCGTCGGGATGGTGGCTTCAAGCCATGTTTTGGTCGCCTCATCCTGGCAACAAACGATGCAGCCGCCCAATTTGAAGCTGGCTCCATCGAAGGCAAGGTGATGAATTCCGAAAGGATCGAGAGCTCCCACCTTGTCAGCGATCCTTTCTTTAAGTATGTCGCTCTGCTCGCGAGTGAGTTGCTCATGAGGATAGCACACAGGGACCACCGCCACCAACAAGTTCCTCGCAGCAGAAGCGTAGCTCGAGGTTGTCTCCTTAGGTTTCTTGACTACTGGGGCCGAGGTTCCCGGAGATGACCTAGGGCGTTTGCTTGGAACGCTGGTTTGAGAAGTTGCTCTTCCTTGGGGCTTCTCGGGCACGACTGCAGGTTCAAACCCGGCAGATGGCTCTTATCTATGTTTTCAACCAAATTCATAATTTTTTAAATCCCTTTCAAAGAATGAAATAACCAAGGACTTTTTACTCCCATGAAAAATCGTAGGATCATCTACCAGGTATGAACTCGCAATCTTAAGCATATAAAATCCTTAAATTATTAAATTATGGGTCACTTCTGATTAAGTGACTAGCATGACATCCTTCCATGCCAAAGGCTATGGGTTCGAACCCGGCAGATGTTCCAGAATTTTTTTAATGAGTAAAAAATACTTCATTATACTGTTATTTGAAGGGAGTGTAATAAAATATTACAATACCAATCTCTTAAAGGCAGACCAAAAGATCAACATTGTAAATAGATATGTTTTTCCTTCCATTATATACCCATTGCAGACAGCACCGCTGACAAACCTGCGCCCATCTCTACTTGAATTTGCGATTGACGTTATAATTCGAAGATGTATAAAGGCTATCGTAGGATTGCCAGCAAACTCCTGCTCCCCTATGCTATACTCGCCGTGAAGATACAGAGGTCTGGGGCTTTTGCGGTGTCTGTGGGAAGCTCCTCTTCAGCATTGGGTGGTTTCCCAAAGATTGGCCGGAGTAACAGACGCCCTGTTTCAAACTATTTTTAACTTAACGGAGGAGATCCACGAGTGTACCGAACTATTGCAGATTGAAGGAAATACTATGGATGCCCCTCTCATGGTAAAGAAAGTAAGACAATTCTTAAGAGAAAAGTCTTTCGAGGAATGGAGCCAATGCAAGTGGCAGGGCGTAGGCGTGGTCCATTTCAAAGCCAGCCGATGCGGTAATAGGTTTATGTTTGATTGAAGGATTGGAGTGGACCAACGCACTTCAACTGAACATAAACAATGCACCACTTCGTGGAATCCCGGGATCGAGGTGCCAGGTTAATTAAGCAGTTGGACCCCTCTGCCGCAGATGCGGTCGAGAGTCAGAAACCCCTGCACATGTGTTGAGTAAATGTCCACATAGCATGCTTCTGGTTACCCGCCGGAACGACCGCATAAAGAAGGAGATAGCAGAACTGTTGGAAAAGAAAAATACAAATGTTTCCAAGAGGTGTTTTGCCTTGATACTGAGGGATCAACTAGATTTGTGGACATCTTGGCATTTAGTACCACAGAAAAGGAAGCATTGATAGTGGATCCCAGATACGAGACAAATGACAGGGAACAAGGCAAAAGAATTCAAGAGGAGAAGGAAAACATTTACTCGAAATGTATCCCTTATCTACAAGAACAATGAGGCCCATCGATATGTCCAAGTGTTTCTTTTTGGCAGAATCTCCCTCTATTTGTACCTTAAAAATTGTCCTCAGGATTGATGCGGTATGCTGTGTACGCATAGCAACTCAACAAAGTTGATCAGCAAATCCAAATCGGAATTTCTCTCTTGGTTGAACAAAACATAAATTTAGTTGAAAAAAGTAATGAAGTATGCCATCTGCAAGATTTGAACCTGAGGTCTTGGACGTAGAATGGTGTTATACCAGTTGCTGCACCACAGATAACACCTAATAGATTTAAAAAGGGATTAAGGATTTTAGAAGCGTTAGGTCACTGGTTCAAACCCAACATATGGCTCTAGGATTTTATTAAGGGAAAAAAATTACTTGGTTATTTTGTCCTCCAGAGGGAACATAAAATGGTGGTCCTGATCCTTTGCAATGTCAGATACTTGTTAAAGAATTGTATCCTAATTAAACCTTGATAGGTAAATTTTAGGACTCCCACTGTAGCATTTTCTAATTAGTCACAGCAGCATAAAGTGGCGTTAAATGAATAAAATACTTGACTTAATTAAAATATTTAGTTCTTGATGGCAAAACCTCATTAAATTATCTGTATAAAATGGTTTGAAAAAAGTAATTAATGAAATGAAAAAAATATGAATATGATTGAAAAAAAAAATCATGAATTTGACTGAAAAAATCTATTTCACGTTTTTTTTTTATAAAAATATTATAGTGCTAGGTTTATTAATGAATAATCAGTTCTTGTTTTCATGAGTACAGAAGTTATTGAATTTCACTGCATATATATCTTAATTAGCTGTATATGACAGATTTTAAAATAGCTTTAAATTATCTACCATGTACTTTGGAATTTTAGCATATAAATATGACATTGCTAATGGATTTTATGATAAAACATTTATGTTGCAAAACATATAGGCTTGTACAATCTATTTATACCCAATGTTCCATAAATGCTACAGCTGGCCTTCCCGTTAACAATCGTAACTTTTGACAACAGTTTTCCGCCAATGAGAACCATTTTCCTCTATAAAAAAATGTCTGTGCACAAATTGAGTAACTAAGAAAGATGTGAATTTTTTTAGTATAACTAAGAAAGATGTGATTTAAAAAAAAAAAATTATCCATGTGATTATCGATTAAGTAATTGTTGCTCGCATGGATTATAATGTTGTATTTTATTTTTATATTTGTTCAAGATTGTGGGTAAAAGTATTTACTTATTTTTCAGATGACTGATAAAATGAATCTTATTTTTGAACCAGCTGATCTTGACCAGGCTTCTCCTGCAACTGTGTCCCGTTGTGGGATGATATATCTTGAACCTAAAATGCTTGGATGGCGCCCAGTCATGAGATCATATGGGAATGTATTGTCAAGCAAAATATTTCCAGAGCAATTTGAACTGATTTTTGAACTTATTGATTGGATTGTACCTCCTGTATTAGAATTTATTTTTCAAAAAGCCAAATTATTTACTGATACCTCAGAAATTCATTTGGTTTATGTGAGTATGAAATTCATCATTTATATGTAAAAAAAAAAAAGTATGTCATTCATTTTTTTTTTTTTTTTAAATTATGCCTCCTCATTTCGGTTTCCACCATATGGCTTCTGGCAACCCAGTTTCACTTCAATTTTGATGGATTTTAGGCTCAGTATGGCACTCACATAAAAGCACTTTTCTTTAATTTGTATTTGTCGCCTTGTCAAGAATGCTCACTAAACGTCATGCATGATGGGCAGCTGGCAGGTTTTAAAGGATTATAAGAGTGTTTTTTTGTTGGGAGTGATTTGTTTATACTGGCTCCTGAAAGATATAAAGATACATGAAATGCTTTAAATATAGTTTCTTTTGTTTTTACAGGTGAGAATAGTTTGTGAACAGATAATGTAAATGTTTTGTTTTAGAGGAAGGAATTAGTCCGGGTGGCGGTCATCGTGTCCTACCGTCTCAACTAATTTCTCTGATATGGCTGTGTATTGCGTAAGCATTTTCTCTGCAAAGGCATAGTCCGTTTGGCCAAATTTCTTAAATTCAGTGAAGAGTCTGTATACATCTTCCTCTGGTGTCCAGCGTCCTCCTCCATAAGCCTTTTTCAGTCGTTTGGTAACTTCCTCCCATGAGGTCATTTCGTCTGATTGTATATGGTTTAGGACGTTTCTTCTAACCCTACCGATTAATGATGCTCGAAGTTCAGTAGCATCTAACGGATCAACCAACCCTGCTGAAATTCTTGCTTCAATCAATTCGTGGATCTGGTTTCCTCTTTTAAGAAAATGGTTGAGGTGTCCTAACTCACCACCGAATCTCTCCAGTTCTGCGATTGAATATTTTAGGTATGTAGCCGTCGCAGTTCTGACCCTTACCCATTCTAGTTGCACTAGCTCCGAGTTTGAGTTTAGGTCGTTATTTTCGTCCATTCGTTAATCTTGAACCTCTGCAGCTTGATCTTGGTTCATAGGCATCGCTCTTTTCAGCTTACTTTAATTTAGAATAGTGACTCACGTACGAAAATGCTGACGATATTCTGCCTTACTACGGGTTTCGGCACCAGTTAAATAATAGACGTAAATTGTAATTAAAGTAATTTAATTAAATTTAGGTTATATGTTATCACTCCAGCTGCACTGTTAATACTGACTTTATTTTATCATTTACATGAATGAATCAATTAAATCGATTACAATTAACTAGATTTAACATTATATCATGTTGGCCTAGATACATAACATATATATATATATATTGTAATATACTCATCTTTTATAATTATGGTATTTATTTATTTATTATTTGATGATTGTGTAAGGCAGGCTAACTATAGGATAAAAGTAAAATTTAAATAACAGCTAATATTTGGTAGTTTGTTTACAAACATAGAATCCATTTTGGATACAAGGGTTTTACCAGGTAAAAATGAACTAGGGACAAAGTGGCAGGTATCTTTATACCTGGTCATAGTTAGTTTCAGTTTGGAGTGAGGAGCTGAGAGAAATTATATAATAATACTTATTTTTGAAAATATATTCTTTTAAGAAAAAAAATTAATTCACATAAATATTACTTCATTAAAACTCATTTTACTCTCAGGGTATGATATGGGTTCTTGACAATCAGGCACGCAATCTTTATATAACTTTTTAATCATAATAATAATAACTTACAAATTAATACAAACAATATGCAGGCTAACCAAGATCCATCATATTCATACAGCGGCTCTTACCTCCCTCAGTTCCCTCTCAAAACTGACTTACTCTCCAGGTATATCTTCAGGTACCTTTTTTACCCTATCCTACCTGCCAGGGACCTTTTTTCTTAGCATCCAAAATGGATGCTATGTTTGTAAACAAACTACCAAACAGGAGCTGTTATTTAAATTTCACTTTTTATCCTATAGTTAGCCTGCCTAACACAATCATCAAATAATAACTAAATAAATACCATAATTATAAAAGATGGGTATATTACAATATATATATATATATATATATATATATATATATATATATATATATTTTTTTTTTTTTTTTTTTTACTATATTAATATTTTAATTTTTAGAGTTTCACTCGGCTGTACACGTGTATGATTGACCAAGGAGAAGGAAGTAAATTAGGAATAAGCACTCAAGTGCTAGTCTGTCTTTTATTATTTTGTATATTATGGGGCTTAGGAAGCATTATGACTGGTAAGATCATTTTTAATAATCTTAGCTGAATGTTATTAGTAACTAACTATGAGAGGATCCTAAATGTGTCTTCAACGATTTTGATTACAAATAAGGGTATGTAAAAATATTTATAACAATGTGAAAACAAAATGTTCATTATCTTTTAATTTATAAAACTGATGTTGTTAGGATCCTTGAGAATGACCTAGGGCTAAAACGTTGGAAATGAAAAATAAAAAGTTGTTGAGTAAAAATGTGGATAAAAGTTATTTAAAAAAAAAAAAATCTGAGGATGTGAAGGACAGGTCCCAAGACCCAGCCTTGAGGAACACCAGTTTCAACAATAAATTGGCTGGAAAATTCTACTATTTATACCTCGGCTCTACAGTCCCTGTTGGACTGTGGCCTCTGACATTATCCTCTTCCAATCGTCTCTGTGTCAGCTGCATGTCTCCTCCATCTCCTTACACTAATCTGGCGCAGGTCTGCCTCCACGTTCTCAAGCCATCTCTGGTGTGGCCTTCCTTGCTTTTGCCTTTCATCTGGTAATTGGTATGGGAGTCTTTTTGGTAGGCGATACTCAGGCATTCTTTCTACTTAGCCAAGCCACTGTATTCTTGCAATCTTAATAAATATCTCTATGTCTGGTTCACCATACATATCTATTACTTCCTGATTTTTCCTGGATCGCCATTATCCCCATTCGTTAATTGGAGCATGTATTATCCTAATTACCTTGCTCTCCCATATCTTAATGATTTTTTAGATGAGGAAGATGGTTGGGGGTGCGGTCATAAATTAGAAACACACATTTAAAACAAGTGCTATTTTAATTATGTGCCGACGTTTCAGCCTACAATGTGGGCCTTCATCAGGGCTAAAAGAAACAAGATAACAACCAATGTAATATATAGACTTGATAATGCGTTAGGTATATAATAATAATATGACAGTAATATAATATGGGAACATAAATAAAATTAAATGTAATATGATAATAAAATGACAATTATAAAGTATGGAAATAAACAAAATTAAGATGATAGTTATAAAGTATGGAAGTAAACAGAATTGAGATGATAATATTGTAATAGGAATATATAAAGAGAGACTAAGCAAATGAAACAAATGACAAAGGAAAAATATCTGAACAATTAAAATTTAAAATATGAACAATTTTGAAGTGATATATGACGGTAATATATTAAAAACATAGTTAAGAGTATAGGTAATATATAAAAAAAACATAGTCATTAAAAAAAGAGAAACAGTATGAATAAAAAATAATTTTAAATTTTAAAATAATGTAATATTAAACTAACAATTATATGTCAGGATATGTAACAGAGAAAGATATGAGTATGGAAAGAGGGAGAAAGAAATAGGCAGAGTTGCAATTAGGAGTTCCGCAAGGGACTCTATAAACAATTTTTGAACGATGGTCTGTTGGTATGCTGTCTTTAAGTCGGCTGTAAATATTGGAGAGTTTGTAGTGGGATTTAAAAGCAAGTCTGAGGTTTGGATTGAAGGATTTTAATGATTTTTTCATTTTTTCTGAAAGAGAGGGAATGTAAGATAGGGATCTATATTAGGGAGTTATACTGGGTAATGATGGAGTAGAAAGAGAGGTTGAGACTGATTCTTTCATTTTGATTTTTTTTTTAATGATTTTTTCATTTTATTGGGTTAAGACCCACGCTTTGCTGCCATATATCACCAAAAGCCTGACTTTTGTCCAGTATATCATTAATTTGGCCTTACGTGAAATATTTCTAAACTAGAGTAACTTCAGAAGTGTTATATGTTATGAAAATGCTAATATGCCTAGCCTACATTTTTGACACACTCTAGTGGCAAAACAGTTGGTCCCACAAAAAACTTTTCATATGAAAAATGGAGGAAATTTTAATTACTTGGATTGTGTACATAGTACTTTTGCCCAAAAACCCTTTGTTTTGAGATATAGTAAAAAAAAACAGAAATAGTGCCAACATTTGGCAAAAAGTGGGGAAAAAACCATGTTCTGGGAAAAATTTTTGCCCCAAATTTCAGATTCGTGTTCAGCGACCAAAAAAACATAAATTACTGGAAGGAATTAGTCCGGGTGGCGGTCATTAAATGAAACACTAAATAGTTTCAACTATTTTATTGTTTGCCAACGTTTCGACCCCCTTTGTGGGTCATCATCAGGGCTAAAAAGATACAAAAGAATATAATTTCAATGACATTACATACAATATTATATAACCTATTTAGCTAGAGAACGTCGTATTGAAAAAATAACAGAAGAACTGTATATGTAAAAAAAACTTAATTAAAATACAATGACCATATTACAATAATGAAAGTGTTATACAGAAAAAATAAAATGTTCACTAAACAAAATTTACACAGGTATCAATAATTTACATTAAATATGAAATATAAAAATATGAAGTAGAGTGGAGATACGTACCGCATGGTGGAGAATGGAAACTAGGTACTATTTGGTAGATGGGGGTAGGTAGGATGGAAAATACGTAGGAAAAGTAGAATGGAAAATACGTACTGATTTATGGACAGGGTCTGACAACAATGACTAAAATTCTTAATACTACCATACAAAGAATCAATGAAATTTAACTTATGATTATAATAATGATACAGGATAAAAAATTATAATTTAATTCTTGAAATATCACCTATATAATAGTAAAAACAGTGATGGAAGATGTATATGGAGAAAAACTGACTGTAAAACGTTGGCAAACAATAAAATAGTTTGAAACTATTTAGTTGTTTCATTTAATGACCGCCACCCGGACTAATTCCTTCCAGTAATTCTCAACGGTCAACTAATTACATCCACAATGAAAAAAACATAAAATGTGAAAAAATCAAAACTTTTCCATGAACCCCATTTTCAGAGCTAAAATGACAAGCCTAAATGGGTTTTAAGCTTGAAGAGTAATCCGGCGTGCCATACCTGGTCTAAAGCTTGCACTATGTCCAGAAATGCACCACAACAGTACTCTTTGCATTCAAGGGCTGGGTTAATATGTTCAACAACACGAGTCCTTGTGGAATGTGGAAGACAGAATCCAAACTAATCATTTTTTTTTTTTTGTTTTGTTTCTTTCAAATATGCTCATCTTTTTTCTTTTGGTTTAAGGTTTTAAAGCACTCCCATAGGAGATCTTATTTTAGTTATAAATGTTGCTGTTGGCTCATTAGCTTCTTACTTCTGCTGAACCTATTAGACAATTTCCTGCCTCTTCAAACAACTCTTCATGGCTGGTCTTTCTTGCGAATCTATGCTCTTCTACTTTTTCACATGGACACACACAACACTCCACTTAATGAAAATATGAGGAACTATGGGTATTGAATGACAACCATATTTATCTCTATAGACTTCACAAGGGCATTTGAGTCTGTCCACTATTAAATATTATTAAAGAAATATGGAAGCTTTCATGTTGGATATCTTTTTACCAGACAATCAATCTTCGCAAACTTTAAGAAGGACCCTATTGATTACCTATGCCATAAGTGGGTATCACACCAATAAAGCGGCCACCAAAAAATTGCTGATTTGAAATATGTTCTTTGCCTTTGACATTTAATAAAAATAACCCATTTCTCGATCGAATTGTGACAGTGCACAAATGGTTACAGTTTGGTGGTATACTGGCAATATTGTCCTGTACAGCTTTTTCTATTAGGGCGAGACTATAACTGCTGACAAGTACTGTCAATAAATTGACTATATGAATCCGAAGTTGCAGTGTCTTTGCACATCATAGATCAATCGGAAGGGCCGATTCTTCTTCATGATAATGCCAGAGCACACGTCTTCACAACCACCACTACAATGACTGCCATAACTTGGGCTACAAAGTTCTCCCACACCCACCTTATTCACCTTCCCTCTCTCCTACAGACTTCCACTTTTAGGTGTCTGGTCAACTTTTTGAGGAAGAAAAATTTTCAAAAACAGGATGAAATTGAAAATTCTTTTTGTGAGTTCATTGTATCCAAGGATCCAGATTTTCTATCTGCTAGAATAAGAAAGCTTGTTGGGAAAAGTTCATCAATTCAGATGGAATTTTGTTTAAATATATTTAGTTGGAATAAAGATATGCCATATTTTCAATAAATATTTAAAACCTGCATTAATTTTGCATTAACCCAATATTAAAGGTACAGTTGGAATATAATCTAAAAGTTTATTCTTTATAATTATAATTAATTCCTTTCTTCCTAATTAAAAAAGTATTATATCTTTATATTTTATGAATACCATTATTCTGGTAGTTAGTAAATGTATTCATTTTTCTTTGTGCAGGTGAAAGTAGAATAGAATTTGATACTTTCTACCGTATGCTTCTGATTGGGCAAAATACAGAGAATCCAAAACCTGCTAGTTTCAAGCTCACTAAAAATCAGATATTTCCTGATAAAGCTTTAGTTTGGGATTTTTTTTATGACAAATCAAACCAAGGAGGATGGATAGCTTGGGTTGAAACTATGGAAAGAGCTTCACTTGCACCTAATGCAAAAGTACTGTTACTCATTTTCTTTTTAAAAATATATGTCATTTGTCATTTTGATCCATGGCATTCTTTACTTAACGATAAGTTTAATATTTCCTTGTGGGACATTATGTGTTCCCGGAGTTAGGAGTGTGTTTTTTTCTTTTGTTCACCCCTACCTCGCCCTTTTAGGCTATATAGGATTCCTCGCTCACCTGGAGGAGAGGGCAGGAGATTTGTGCTGAGTTAAAAGCCCTTCTAAAAAAAAGGGCAGCGAGACGCGAACTCGAAATCGTTTTTATCTTCAATTCGTTAATCCAGTTGCTGGGCAACGAGCAGACTGTTCTCACCCGTTAACACACTCAGCCATCCCTCCCCATCTCCCCCACCCAGAGTGTACGAGTTATAAAAAGTCAGTGTTTAAATTATGAAACTTTGAAATGATTCTTGAATGTATACTTGAAGGCGTTGGGAAATAGAGTTGGCAGCCTTGTATCCTAGTCATAAGACTGCAATCAGCCATTGGTCCTCCAGAAAAGGGGAACAATAACACTCATAGATTACAACATATATCTATACACTACTTACTCCCCACATCACAGATAAAGATCACATACAGTACATACTTTTGGCTATCCCGGAGGAGGAAGTATTTTAAGATGCTCCAAGGAGGCGGCCCCTCCACCTGACTCTGAGACAGAGTTTAGGCTGACAATTCTTGAATCAAATATTTTTGTGAATCCCATACAGAAACAGGTTGGATTAACTCCAAGCCAATAAGGCCACCAATATCAACATCACCTGTTTAACATGGACCTTGGCACTTGAAACAATCGGTCACTATACTAACCAGGAGCTCTGTAGTAGCTTCTAACACAATTGTAACTTTATAAATTAGAAATAGCCGTAATTCAAGAAATAAGGTTTACAGACCAGGAAACATTCAAGAAGAAAAAACACACTAATGTTGTAGTTGAGAAGATCAACTGCTTACCTATGAAACTAGATTTATCATCAGTAAGAAGGAATCTGTCTCAACTGATTATATGTTTTAATCCAAAAACTCTAAAATTATGCTACCTTTATATTTCATAATTTCAGTCTCAAATATACATGCACCAACAGAGCCGAAGAAGATGAAAAGGGCTATTTTCGAATACCTTCACTTAATTTTTTATATTTTAACTTAATTATTAAGTTCATTGGATCATTGCAAACTTCTTAATGTATACTGCGGTTTTGTAATAATAAATTAATCATATTAGGTATAATGACCTAGGGCCAAAACACAAACCAGGTACAGAAGCTTTCTGTATCAATTATAATCATGAACGCTTTACTACCCTAGTAATTTCCCCTATTAATCAGGTTACCATCCTGCTTCTACCAGGCGAAACCTCCCTAGGTCAGAATATCTCTGCCTTTGTAACATTGATTATGGCCTATCTTTTTTGTTTCTACTCATCCTTCTATCTGCTCCATAGGCATTGTTTGGCTTTAATCTCACTTACCTATGGTGGTTTCTCTCCACAGCTCAAGACTTCTATCCCTTAGAGCATCCCATCCTTCTTAGTTCAAGTCCCTTCTGCTAGAATATAAGCATCAGTGGGAGACTACCCTCTGCCTGACTTATATCCTTTTCACTAAATTTTTGAGGCCTTATGAATCCCTTTCTAAACCGAATTCTTGACACCTGGCACCTTGGTGGTTTAAGGAGGATGTTACTTCCAACCAGATATATTTCAAGTTTTCAGGATGTCAGAGTATATAGAGATGCAAATATTGATTCTGAACAGTAACTTATAGTCTTCTGGATTAGATCGCAAATACAGCAGAGACTGCTATAAAATTAAGTTTAACCTGGAGGGTTTCAAGGATTATGAGAAGCCTCAGTCAGATGGGAGACTTAAGATGACAATGGAGAAGTTGCTTAAATAAGCAAAAGAAAATTTGTGAGGAAGCATTAGTGGAAGTCACCTAAAAAACAATAGCCAACATAGAACTTAATGTTGAAAGCAGGATGGTTTGATGAGGAATGTTAGGGTATCAGAAGTATTTGAGAATAGTACATATCAACAGATATTCAAGTGAAAACCCGTAAGAGCTTCAGCAAAAGAATACCAAATCTGAAGCGGGGAACAGAAAAGATTCTTGCAGAAGAAGAAAAAGAACTTGGAGGGACAAAAGATATAATAACCCAAAATTAAATCAGAAAATTCCATTACATCAGTCACCAGATCCAAAGAACTTTCAAACTACAGACCAGTGCTTGTAAAGTACAATGAGTGTAATTTAGTCAATGACATAAACAAAATAATAGAGCAATGAAAATACTATTTCCTGTGACTTTCTAAGCAATTTTCGAAATGTAGAGGAAAGACAAAAGGCTGAAACCACCAGATGGTAACCTGGTGGAAGAGACTGGTGATGGAGGTAAGAACTCAAGAGGTTCATGTATGGTAGACATATGTGACACATGATATTATGTGCATACTAAATACATTAAAGAATCCTTTTGCAAAAGCTACTTATCTATACACATGTATAGATATATGTTGTAATCTATGAGGGTTATTGTTCCCCTTTTCTGAAGGACCAGTGGCTGATTGCAGTCATATGACTGGGCAATAGGGCGGCCAACTCTATCTCCTGTCTTAATTTATGCTTTCTAGAATCATTTCAAAAGTTCCCACTGCTTCTGTCAGCACGTATAAATAGGCTTGGAGAGTGATGACCTAACCCTATAAAATTTCATCGAGGAACGTGACTGTATTCTCCCAGCAGATTATACCACGAGGCCAATGGCCTACATGGCCTGTTCCACTAGGAAAAAAAATCTTTAACCCAATTCTTGCCTCTGCTGCTTGTAGAGCTAAACAGCACCCTTTATAGCTGTCACTGTTAATATTGACCTCTTCTACACTAATTGTAACATTACTGAATAAAAATAGTTTTTGTTAATTAATTAAGGCATTTAAGTAAAATGCAGAAATTTAGAAATGTGTATCGCTCCAAAGCCAAGTGATCTCATGACCTTACCAAATTACACCTGTTTATAATCCTGACCAGACCAGTACTAATACTTGGTTCATGCTGGGTGATATCAAATTACCATAAAAAAGCCTTTTCACAATTAAAGTGATAAGTTCTAAGGAGAATTTTTGACCAGTATTAAGTATTAACCACAAGCCAAGAATGCAAGTATAAGACCAGTACTAATACTTGGTTTGCATGCTGGGTGATATCAAAATACCATAAAAAAAGCCTTTCACAATTAAAGTGATAAGTTCTAAGGAGAATTTTTGACCAAGTATTAAGTATTAACCACAACCCAAGAATGCAAGTATAAGACCAGTACTAATACTTGGTTTGAGGAGAATGCAAGTATAGCTAACTAGAAGTATTCTATATCTTTATGAAACATCATGGAGTTTTTTAAAAATCATCATGGATTTTTAATAGGCAGAGGTCTATAAGGTTGTTTATGTACACCGTATTAACAAATTAGAAAAGTATGTTTGATTTTATTTTATTGATATTGTTTATTTGTTTTATTGTTGTTTGCTAGAATTCTAAGATCTAAACTTCATTTATTTCAGTTTTTGAGTTTAGAATTATATAATATTTTAATTCCAGTGTTAGTATTACTTAACTAATTCATTTTTAGGTGACTGATCTAATTGTTCAAACTGATGATATGGCCCGCCAGAAATTTTTTTTAAGGACATTCATGTCATTTCAAATACCAGTTCTATTTGTTGGGCCTACTGGAACAGGAAAGTCTGCTATAGTGTTGGATCACTTAATGTCCCTTTCTCGAGATAAATTTCTCCCAAATATAATCAATTTTTCTGCTAGAACTTCTGCCAATCAGACTCAAGAGATTATTATGTCTAAATTGGACAGGTTATTATGATATTTATTTATGTTTAATTATTTTCTTGTTGAGTCCATCAAAAATTATTTTTTATTTCGATATCGATAGAGAGATTTCCCCAACACATATTTTCAGTCACGAAGCTGACTTTAAACGGCTGGACCACTAAAAGTATTTGCCAGAAAAAAAAATTATTCACGGTTTTTTATTTATGAAAAGATAGAGAATAACTGGTAAAAAAAAAATCAATAAAATCAAAACCCATATAAAAATATTAAACTTTATTCTACTGTGGCTAATCGGATGATGGCTACAGTGAGGGTCCTAAATTTTCTCTATCCAGATTTAATGAAGATAATCCTTACAAAAGACTGAAACGACAAGAAACTGCTCGAAGATATCAATTACTACAACACTTATTAGACAAACGTTCAAAACTTCCAGTATATTACAAAAGACTCATTTACATCATCACTATTATCAGACATATTTGGACGTATGGAATCGAGCTTTGGGGCTCTACGAAACCATCTAATTGCTCCTGCATCCAGTACTTACAATCTAAAATCCTGAATGCTCCTTATTTTGTTACAAATCAACTCATTCATAATGACCTTAACATCCCATTTTTTTCCAGAAATAGCCCGTGATAGATACTCCTCTTTTTCTTCTAAACTCCCTGCCCATACAAATCCACTTGTCCGTAATTTATCTTCCTTAGATATCCCTGATAACCCTCCAAGGGGACTGAAAAAAAGGTGGCCTCGGGACCTACTGAGTTGAAATAGTTAGTGAAGTGTGCTACCACTGGGTAGTTCTTTCTCAAGACATTTTCATGACTTTTTTTTTTTTTCATTCCTCATATTTACTTATTTTCTTCTTTAATACAGTTCTAAATTACTATAAATAAAAAATACAAAAAAAATGAAGATTGGATCTTTAATGAGTACCTGATACTGCACAGACTCTGAACCATCATTTTATGTCCCCTCTGAAGGACAGGGATGGTGGATTTTTTACTCCCTTTATTAAAAAATGGTAAGGCCATCTGTTGAGTTTAAATCCATACCCTTGGTTACAGAAATCTGTTATGCTAGCCACAACACTTCAGGTGATACCTGTAACTTAGTCCTTTTTACCAATGTTAAATAACAGTTTAAGACTTCAAGACCAGATCTAGCAAGGTGGAGGTGTTTCAAGATTAATTTTGTGTAACAACTACTAAGCAGATATTAACTGACTTATAATGGAATCTTGCATATTTCAATCCAATTGCATTTTGAAATAACTTGTTTTCTTATTTTTATTGCAGAAGAAGAAAAGGTGTATATGGACCTTCAATGGGTAAAACTTGTATTTTATTTGTAGATGATTTAAGTATGCCACAAAAGGAAACATATGGTGCTCAACCACCAATAGAACTACTGAGGCAATGGATTGATCATAGGCATTGGTATGATTTAAAAGCGACAACCCGTATAGATCTTGTAGACATTGTAAGTATAAACAATTATGAACCAAAACATTATAAAATATAAAACTATGAATTGTTTCCTAAAACATAATATTTATAAATTTGTTATTTGATTTAAAAAAAAAAAAACATTGAAAAATCTTTATAGGAGGATAAATATAGAATAAAAATACAATCCTGTTATGATTAGTCTTAATGAGTCATAGAATATCTTATTAGTTATCATGCAATCCTCATTCTCTTCCGAATCTGTAGGTGAGAGAGAGAGAGAAATGCTTTATTTATTTGGCAATGCTGCCCAAATACATCGGGTTGCTTAAATAACACAGCATACTTTATCAATCCCTTGGACATATTTCACATACAATTACATTTTTTTTCCTATTCTAATACAAATTTATAATAATAATAATAGGCTTAGCGAACTATAAGGTTCGATGCCGATACCACCAAATTCCGCCTACACAGACTCGTCCAATGTTCACCATTCAAGCTCAAGCTCCTGAGATCAGCCTTAACGCAATCCTCCCATCTCCGCTTCGGCCTACCTTTCGGACGCCTACCAGTCGGATCAGCAAATACCAACTTTCTCGGAATCCGCTCGTCATCGAGCCCAACAACTTTACTCGCCCATTTGAGTCTCCGCGATGCAATCAGTTCAATTATATTCAACAAATTTATAATATTTGTAATTTTTTCCTCTTTTAGCTATTTACATTATTTTATTTTATTTCTCTCTACCACTATATCTGAAATTTAGACCTCCGGTGCGCACATAATCAAAGTATAATCAAATTCACCATTTAATTGCCATACAGGTGATGTTGGATAATCCCCAGGGAGTCCAAAATCACGTTTTCTGCTAACACTGCTATTTCACTTATATCGACGCCCAGGTCTTCCAAAATTCTCATTGTGCTTCCAGGGATCGCTCCGTGAGACCCAAACCATAGACCTCTAACGGAGAACTGTCTCTCGCCGAAGGTCTCGAGGAACTTTTCTTTTAGGAAAGGGATGCATTTCTCGTAGATGGCTCTCTTCTCCCTTTCCACTCCACCTGCTTGATCGAGGTCATTGGTCTCATATCGAACGATAGGGTGCAGGATCATTGCAGTAGTTCCGTTCTTTTGGGAATGCAACAATGGCTGCGTACCTAACGGATCCATCCGTATCAATGCAGTGGACCTTGTCAAAACAGGTGAAATATTTTTCCCTGAGGAGCTTTGTTAACTCATTCTTAACCCTGTGGTGCTGCCACATGATGAGGAGGGAGTTGTTGGGGCAATTTCCCAGCACATGGGCTGCTGTTCCAGACTCTCTGAGCAGAGGGACCCAACTTCTCTCACTTGACCGCTGGCTCTTGGGTCTCCACGCAGGGGAGCATAGTTAATGTTAGTTTCAGGGCATTGGACCATTCTGATCCCGAGAGAACTTGCTTCTCACATACATATCTATTGGCTCTCAGAGTATCTTTGAAGTGTCGAAAGCCAATACACTGCCACCTGTAATTGGACCATTATTCAAACGCCTTTTCCCGAAGTGACTGTTGTAGAGCTTTCAAACTTCTGTCGCCCTGCTCAACCTCCAGTCTTTCGGTGCATTCAGCGATTTCTTCATCATACCAAAAGATAGGCTAGAACAGGGCATTCGGGACATTAGACAGTCGCTGGGCAATGGACCAATATTGTAGTGGAGCCTCCCATTGACAGCAGACCAGTCCTAGACCTCGATATTTGTGCAGTGCATACAACATTGCAGTAGCGGTGTTAGCCAGCAATCGACAATTGCCTTGATACTCCTGCGGACATTGTATAAATTCCTTCTAACACCGCAGGAGGTATCTTCGTAAGGGGGGCAGTCTGGAGAGAATATACAAGCCCTGGGAACAAATATTGATTGACAATGTTGAGCTTCTGTTCTGGTTTTAGTAGGGGAGAGGTAACTAACTTATCCAAGTTAAAATTCAATTTAGTCACTGAATCTTCATCAAAAGCTAGCTCTCCGAGAATCTGCATCTCAGATACTTTATTTTGACACCTTCTTTTATTGTTTGGATGACATCTCAGTTCTCAAGAGAGAGCGTCGTCGGCTGTAGCTCCCACTAATCCAACACGACACCTATACTTTTTTGTGGGTTTATGGCCAGACCAATCTCCCAAGTATTCTTTGTGTGCCACTGACGACTCTTTCTGCAGCACCCTTGTTGCGCGCGAGACAACTGAAACAGAAAGGAAGGACTTGAACCAGCACAAAGCACTGTGTGCATGGTCAACTGTATCGAATGCTTTGGAAACATCTAGAAGGATTAGAATGGTTATTTTTTCGTGTTCAATGGTGGATTGGAGGTTGTGGATTATTTTTAGGAGAGCAGATTGTGTTAAAAAACCTCTTTGGGAGGCGGATTGGAGTGGATTGATAAGTGAATATTCTTTCAGATAATTCGATAAATGATTTTGAACAAGGCGTTCTAGTGGTTTAGAAAGATTTGAAAGTAGAGAAATACAATGGAAGTCGGATGGTGGGGAAGGATTAGAAATTTTATTTAGTGTTCGAACTAAGGCGGTTTTCCAAGATGCAGGGAAAATAAATTATTGCAAGGAAAAGTTGTAAATATGATATAGGATAGGTGCTGGGTGACAGGATTTAATTAATTTTACAGGAATATTGTCCTGTCCATAATCGTTTGTGAGGGATTTAAGAATAGCAGTTATTAATTTGTCATATGGAACATGGGAAAAGAAAAAACTTTCTGGATTGGAACTATGATAATGAAATTCAATATCGGTACTGGAAGATGAGCCAGGAGATAGGAATATGAAGTGGTTATTAATATCGTGTGGTGTGACAGGAATGAAATTGCAGTTATTGGATTGGATTCTGGAAGGGATTGTTTTTGGAGTATTTTCCATTTGGATTTAGAATATGGAGCGTTGGAAAGGGCACTATGAATTTAGTGAGACCTAGCACGTTGCACTGCTATGTGAGTTCCATTACTGAGAAGTTGGATATGATTATAACTTTATTTGCTTTGGGGTATTCACATACAAATAGAGCTGGCTACATTACAATATTAAATACTAAAACATATTTAAACATAAGAGATAACACATTATCAGTTTACTACTATATCATCTCTAGTTAGTTTAAGATGTAATAAATAACATGACCTATAAACAAAATAAACCAACAACAATATATGAATAATATAACAATATATAATATAATAACAATAAAAATATATTACTTTAATAATACATAAAGATCTAATCTATTAGAGCAAGCGAATAATTTTATTAATCTATATTTATAAAAGAAAGTCCAATTTCACTCGATTTTCTGGTCATCGCACTATCTCAAAAATGACTATGGTTATGAACCTGAAATTTTTCCTGGAGGTTCAGACTTATCATCTAGATGTGCAATAAGGCTGGGTTAGGGAAAATTCGTCCTCTAAGTGGTTAAAAAAAAAATATTTTTCTAAAAAGTAAAACAAAATTGGTTTTCGAATAACTCAAAAACGACACATTTTCTGGAAAACTACAAGTACTCATTTGAACGATAGTTGAATTTCTAACTAATTTGAAGCAAAATCGTCCTAATTAATTAATCAGAAAAGATAATATTCCATTTTATAAAACATATATTTAAGCATATTGAGCGCTGTATCCATGTTTTGTGTTTAGGTTCCTGAAGACACATGTTCAATTATTATTAGTGGTTAAAATAATTCAAAATGGTAATCTTTCGTTAAAAGATTAGGACTTTTCTCTAATTGTTCTGTATCCTAAAAAAAAAACACTGTTTATTCTGGAGGAAGATCCATTGTAGGAACTATGAATTCCATAAATTCCAACAAGAGGAACATCCACAATTGTAGAAAATAAGCATCTAAGTTGCAAGGGAGTTATGATGATATACAAAGGATTATGTTTAAAAGATAAAACGATTTTATTGAATAATTTGGATGTGGCTACTTGGTAATGGTATTTTATTGTAACATAAAGTAAATAAGATTAATATCTGACATGAAATAATAATCTTATATTTATTATAAAAAAGTAACTTATAGTTATACTCCTGAATTTATATTGTATAACCCATCAACATTTTTTCGTAATTTGTAGCAATAACACACCTAAATTATTTTATTTATCATATTAATCTCGCCAAACCGCAAACAAAGATAATGAAGTGTAGATTTTGTTCTTTTTTTTTCAATCTCTCTTGACATTAGAAACAAGATATTTATTTTATATTAATTAAGGCAGTAGATTAATTTTATAATGTTCATTAATAAGAGATTTTTTGAAAAATAGGTTAAGTTGTTTTAAAATCACTTTCCTCATCAACTATAATTCTAACTAATATAATTCTGTCAAATTTACAATAGTGATCCAGTAAAAGTAGGCATACCAAAAATTACTCAATATATTTTAGCTTTAACATAAGCGTAGTATATTGGATTGATCCAAAGAATGGGAAGCTTTTCACTTTAAGAAAAAAAAATTGTTAAATATAATTTTTAAAAACATAAGTTTTATATTTGTGGACACACTATGTATGGAAAATATTTTGACAAAGTGTACAGATAAACTTTGCCTTTTTGTCTCTTCCGACAGATTTGCTGCAAAATTTACAGTGTCATTTAAAAAAAAAAAAAAAATTTTAATTATACAGTAAAAAAAAAAACGGCAACAATAATACGAAATATTATTGATTATTATAGCGTGTTTATTTGAAGACGGTAAGATTAAACTCTGTAAACAAACTATCCCCACCACTACCACTCAACGGCACTGACTATATGAAGTTATAATTTTCATATAGTTTTTAGAAGTTGAATAAAAAGATTAATTATTTTCTATATTATTATATAAAACCTGTCCTGGAGTATAGTCTATTTGAAATGTTGAGAGCTCCTTATACCACAAAAAATATTCTAAGACTGAATAATATGTGTTATTATTAAATATATGTGTAATTTAATGTCAATATTAACTTCAATTCAGTACTCTTATTTATTTTAATCCCTTGCATGCCTCCTGGTGAGGTAGGGAATTGATAACACAAAATATTTTGAAAATAATGACTGAGTTTTACCCTTTCAGATCTCATAAACAATATCTCCCAAAAATTGCTTTTAAAATTACTTCCAAGAAGACAGTAGTATACAAAATTTAATGATAATCTAAAAATCAACAAAATATTTAAATTTGTATTTCACATTTCGAACATTAACATTGTATTATCAATGAAATGATGGTGGTGTTCAAAAAACCCAACGGATTTTAAACAAAATTAATTTATTCGATAAGATAATCTACCTTGTTTGTTTAATTATGGCATGATTGCTAATTCCAACAAAATTTGCAGATATTTATTGGAGCTATGCTTCCTCCTGGGGGAAGTTCTAATGTTGTCACTGCAAGGTTTCTTAGACACATGAACATTATAGGTATTGATTCATTTAGAGAAATTACACTCACAAAAATATTTACAGCGATTCTTGATTGGCATTTCCAGAAAGGATTTTCTGAAAATATTATTCATATGAGTAAGGTAATATTTTTGTTTTACTAGATGAGTTACTTATTGAATAAAACCAGCATTTAAATAAAGTTGTTATTCTGTCTTAATTTTCCAGCTTGGTTTTTTTTTTTTCTGTATTTGTTTCTATAATTAGATTATTTAAGCTGCATTTTCACAGAACTTTCATTCATAGGCATAATAAACTTCTTTTCATAGGCAGTGTTTGTTGGGCATAGTGAGTACTGTCCTTCACAATTTTAGGAAAGAAAAGCAAGTCCATAATATTTTTGTGTGACTAGCTTATAAATGCAATTGTATTCTCAATATACTATGTATAATAAAGTAAATTATCTTCATTTGAACTCTTAAAATGGTAATTTTTTACTCATTCCAAAGTATTTTAATGCTTGAATTACATAAATTTTGAATTACATAGGGGCATTGAATGATTAATGTAATTTTCAAAATATATTTTGTCTGTTTCATTGTTGTTTAAAAATTTTTAAGATGTTAGTTGGGAAAATCCCATAATTTAAAGTGATTTTTAAAGTTTTGTACATTTTTGCATTTTAAATTTGTACATCATGATAAAAGTCTAGATCATGATTCTTTCTTGAGTGAAGTGAGAATGGTTGACTGTGTATATATATATATATATATATATATATATGATAGAAGTTAGTTATGGCGCAGTCAAAAGAACACACAATTAAGTATATACTTAATTTATTGTAAATTAAGTTTATACTTAAGTGTGTTCTTATGACTGCACCATGAACTAACTTCTCCCATATGATTCTTTCTTAATTAGATAATACTTTTTTTTTCTCCATGAAGCAGTAACATTTGACATTGTTAATTCTATTTTAATTCCCTTCCATAGAACTGTGAAAAGTTGAAATGTCAATGTATGGTTAATGAAAAAAAGAAAGTTATGTTTGTTTTGAGATAATTAATTCAGATAAATACAGTTTTACCTGGAAATTTTTTATTCAATTTTACTGAATGAATTTTTACCTTCATTAATCTGAAAATTACTTGAAAAGTCTTATTTATTTGTGTTGGAAAAACATAATCCCTAAAGTGCTAAGTATTATATTAAATAAAGACCCTGGGAAGTCTAAGAGGAAGTATTATTAAAGTAAAAAGATAAGTAACTATTTTTAGGTATTTATAATGATCTTTCATTTGTTTAGCAATAATAATAAGCTAAGAAAAATGTTTATAGTAGTATTTTTGCAAATTATTTCACAGCAACTGGTATTGGGAACTATGGAAGTTTATAACGAAGCTGTTGCAAAATTTCTTCCAACACCTACTAAATCTCATTACACCTTTAATTTGAGAGATTTTTCTCGAGTTGTAAGAGGATTATTGCTTGTACCTGCTGTTCGGATGACATCTCCTGAAAAGATGATGAGATTATGGGTGCATGAAACTTTTCGAGTATTCTATGATCGACTCATTGATAAAAGTGACAGGTAGGTATTACTTTTGGTTTTATTAGGTTGTGCTTGGTCTTTATTTTATCTTTTATATAACTTT
Source organism: Piezodorus guildinii (assembly GCA_023052935.1). Taxonomy (NCBI): domain Eukaryota; kingdom Metazoa; phylum Arthropoda; class Insecta; order Hemiptera; family Pentatomidae; genus Piezodorus; species Piezodorus guildinii. The sequence continues at coordinate 110,541,306 of CM041292.1, read as the reverse complement.
TTAATCATATTGATAATAACTTACAAATTAATACAAACAATATGCAGGCTAACCAAGATCCATCATATTCATACAGCAGCTCCTCATACTCACAAGTTCCCCTGAAATTAACTGACCCTTCAGTTATAAAGATACCTGCTAGTGACCTTTTTCTTAGCATCCAAAATGGATGCTATGTTTGTAAACAAACAACCAAACAGGAGCTGTTTTTAAAATTTAAATTTCACTTTTATCCTATTGTTAGCCTGCCTAACACAATACTCAAATAATTAATAAATACTTTACTAACAAAAAATGGGTATATTACAATTTAGTCTATTTGTTTGGTGTTCATCTCCTTGTTTGAAAATCACGTTTCTAGATGAATAGATTTATTAGGAAATAAGGTAATAAATACAGTGAGTACTATCAAGTGAGTGTAATCTGGGAGGATTACACTCACGTTTCTCGAAACATCAAAGTTGTCCGATCCCTTGTCATTGGTAATCTCATGTATGTTATGCTTGCCGATAAGAGGTTTGATATCCAGCATTTCCTTTTCCTCCTTAGCATTGAAAACTTCCAACACAACCCTCACATCTGTTCATGGGTACTTATTGTGGTACTATTCCAGCTTGGCATGGAATGTTTCCTTTTCTTCCTCCTCAGAAACCTTAGTGAGAGATTAAACTCTAATACTGGTTCAAATACTTTCTGGAGAAAGGGACTTAAAATGAAATGAAAAAATAATTTTTATTCTGGGACAGCTAGTCCCCTAAGAATAATATAAATGTACATTAAAGTATTAATCTTCTGGCTATTACGTCTACAAATATACATCATATAACAAATTATACTGCATATTATGAATAAAAATAAAAAATGTATGCATACACTTAAACACACGCGTATATATGTACAAGGTAATATTGCAACCATTATAATTAATAAAAGAAATAAAATGAACTGAAGCATTGAATAATTAAAAAAATAAAATAAATAAATAAACTGTGTAATTAGTCAAAACTTATAAAGGCGCGGTAGACTGACATTTAAGGAGATGGATAAATAGTTTATGCTTGAAGGAAGTTGAGGATTGGGATGTAGAATAGGGATGGGTAAGGAATTCCAAAATTAAGTAGCACGAATAACGAAAGATCTCTTGAAGGAAATAGTTCTGTAGGAAGGAATGAACAGGTTCAGGGACTGGGATCTTGTGTTGATAGAGTGGACAGAGTTGAGTGGAGTGAACATGTTATAGATATAGAGGGGTTATTTGGTTCTGAAGGATTGGTAAAGATGGGTTCCTAGGAAGTATTGCCGTCGGAATTTAGGATAAAGCCACTTCAACTCAGCGTACCAGGTGGAGACCTGAGAGCACCTGGGAATTCCGAAGATGAATCTAATGAAGCAGTTCATTATTTTCTTCAGCCTCATCTCAAGCGTCTCTGACAGTCCGCCAAACACCAGGCACCCATAATCGAAGTGGGGGAATATAAGATATGAGACTAGGAGATGGCGGGTTTTAAAAGGTATTTGATCACGGAGTCTGAGGAACTGTTTGAGAATGGCTATGGATTTTCTGGAAATTTGAGAGATAGGATTATTCCAGGATAGGTTTTGGTCGAGGATTATGCCTAGGTTTTTAACAGATGTGTGGAAGATGATGGGTCTATGGTTGAGTTAGAGTAATGGGTGACAGGTGAGGGAGTTGAGATATTTGGAACCAATGGGGATGGCTTTGGTTTGTCGACATTAAGCTTTAGACCATTATTGATGGCCCATAAATTGATGCTGTGATGTCTTCTTGTAATTTTTGGACTATCTCAGGCATTTCAGAGGGATGGAAGGAAAGGTAAATTTGGAGGTCATCAGCATACAGGTGATATTTAGAGTTATGTATGGAATTAGGGAGATCATTGACATAGATGGAGAACAGGATAGGTGAAAGTGCTGACCCCTGAGGAACTCCATGAGTTAACGGAATAGGTGAGACAGAAGGTTTGTTTGGGATTATCACATATTGGGATTGATAAGATAAGAAGGAAATAAACCAGTTTATTACATTTTCAGATACTGGAAGGTTTCTGATTTTGGAGAGAAGGATTTCATGGTTCACCATATCGAAATTTTGAGAAATCGAAAAAGGACACGGATTGATATTTTCTGTTTATCTATAGGGGATTGAAGGTCGAGTGATTTTCAACAGAGCTGATTGTGTGGAATATTGGGATCTAAAGCCAGACTGGAAGGGAACAAGTAGGGATTTTTGTTCAAGAAAATTATAAAATTGGGAGTGGACTATTCTTTCGAGAGATTTTGAGAGGTTGGATAGGATCGATATGGGTCTGAAGTCTGATGCTGAGAAGGGATAGGAACTTTGTTTAAAGGACGGACTATAACTTTCTTCCAGGCAATAGGAAAAATGGATCATCGGAGGGAAAATGTCATATTATAACTATAAGAGAGCTGGAAAGATGGCTGGGAGACACAATTTTATAATTTTGACAGGAATTTGGTCAGGGCCGTAATCATTGGTTTTGGATTTAAGAATAGAGGATAGTAGATCGTCAGGCGAAATGTTTTGGAAATAAAAGTTTTCAGGGTCAAAGATGCGTCGAGGGAAGCAGGATTGAGGTGGGTGAGGCATAATGATGGGATCAGCGAAATGCTTGTTCAGTTCGTCAGGAGTTACAGGGTAGATGGAGCTTGTGAAAGAGAATCGTGGAAATATTTAGCTTTAGCACGGTGTAAGGAAGGTTGGGTGAGGTTTCGAAGGGATTTGAAGGTAGAAAAATCATTGGTAGTTCTAGTGAGTTTGAATCTTCTTCTGGCTGCATCTCTCTCTCTCATCAGTTCTCTTTTCTCTTGATTAATCTATGGTGCGGGAAGACGCTTGAAGGTGGATGTTTTGAGCAGAGCATGGTTGTCAAGGAAAATAGAGAGGTTGGAAGATAGACATTCTACATTTCATCAATGGATGAGGAAGAGTAGATAGGTTCCAAGGATTGGTATAACGGATCAAGATATGGGTTTATCTTTTCTGGAGTTAAGGAATCAATATCACGCCAGGTGGCTGTCTTGGGGATTATTTGTGGATCATGAACGAAACAAGACGCTCACAGTTCTGTCCTCCCGATCATGAGAACGAGGGTATAGTTGGGAATGGGTACTGAGGAAGGACTTAGCATGTGTCAAGCCATTGTCTGGCACTTTAGAGGAAAATGAGAAGCTAATTATAACATTCTATTAGTAGTTCGAATTATATATTTCCATGAACTTATCTGGTATGGTTGCTATTGGTTCCTTGCTTTATATAATTTATCGTGGTGGCTAAGGAACAACACTTGACATCTTTCTGAAGTCAGAAGTGAATATTAGTTTGATTCATATTTTCAGACCATTACTGCCTCATGGAGTTGTTTTGTTTTGCCATTTGGGTTCAAGATAGGTTAATATGTGTAGGCGGCCTATTAATAACAGTGTCTTCATTTTTCTATAATTCGAAATGTTTCTTTTAAATCATTTTGATTTTTGGTAAGTGAATTCATACATGAATTATTTAGCTGAATAAAATCTAAAATTTGATTTTTACCAGCGTTAGTTATTGTATTATGATTATTTTTTCTGTTATTAGGGAACTATTATTTGAAGTTGTTAAACATTCTTGTTATTTTAACATCAGAGCTCATATCGATCAGTTTATGTCAGACTTGATACCTGCCGGCCAAAACAAGCTTGAAGTGGAACATTTAAGAAGTCTTTTCTTTGGTAACTATTATGATCCTGATGCAGAAAACAAAATATATGATGAGGTAAGAGGACAAAATATGCTTATAAATGATTAGGATTATTAACTGACATTATTTGTCTAAAATAGGAAGGCAATGCAAGTTTTTCACCAAAACCGATGTATTTTAAGTCCCACATTCCATTACTGATTTTCCTATTTTTTCAAAAAAAAAAAAAACCTGATTTTGATTAAACTTAATATAATAATGCACTATGTTTATCCTCATTGAAGTACTCCTTAAATACTGACTATTTAAAATGGCTTCTACTTAAGTATCTTTAATTTTTAAATTTGAAATAACCTTCTCTCATACATATTTGTATTAAAAAATAAACAAATTTAAATTATGAATGTATTTTATGGTCCACTAAAGGAGTAATATTTTCCTAGGTAGAAAACCTTGTTAGAAAGATAAATAAATACTTAAAAAAAAAAAAGTATATAGTAAAAATAATTGGAGAAAGTGGTGTGGTTTAAAAAAATTCTTTATTAGGAAACTTATTATAGTTGGGGGCTAATGTTTTGCTCTGTATTTTAGGTGGCCTTCATCAGAGTTAGAAACAAAACATATAACCAATAAAAATTAATAAAAGAAAATATAAAAATAAAATACTAAGATAACAGTTATAAAATATGGAAACAAACAGTAGTATAAGATGACTTTTGGATTAAAAATTTCAAAGAACAAAAACCTATCTTAGGTGAAGTGTTATGGCCAAAATGGAAACTATACATATATTCTTCTTCCAATGGCGCGACAGGTGGTGAAGGCCCTTGGCCTCGCGGTGTAATCTGGGAGGATTACACTCACGTTTCTCGGTGTATTTTATAGGGTAGGGTCGTCACTCCCTACGCCTAATTTTGTGAGTGGCCACCACTTGGCTGACAGGTCTCACACACCCGGAGGAGAAGCTATGAGTGAATTCCCATTTATTAAATGCTTGAAAAAGTCCGTCCGGGACTGGGATTTGAACTCACAACCAATAGCGTGAGAGACTAGCACGCTAGCCACTCAGCCACGGTCTCCCCTTACATATGAATGAATGAATGAATAAATGCTTTATTTACATAATATACAAAATAGTAATAACATATATATACATTTTTTTGAGATCAAAGCCCACAAGTATTTTTGTACCCTTTCTACTTCCGGTAAATTCAAATATCCCCATACCTGAGCTCCATAGCAAACCACCGCTCGTAGGGCGCTGTTAAAAACTTGCATTTTTTTATTTACTGGAATATTTTTATCATCTATAATTTTTTTCCATACACTATTTATTGCAAATTTAGCTTTTATTACTTTTTCTCTATTGTTCATTTTAAAGTTGAATGTTGGATTGATGTTTATTCCTAAATATTTATAATTATCAACGCAGCTCACTTTTTGTCCTTCGAAATACCATTTCTCATTTTTCTTTAATCTTCCCCCTCTTTTTCTGCACACCATAATTTGGGATTTATTGAGGTTAACTTTAAGATTCCATTTCTGGCAATATATTTCCAAATCTCTTATCATTAATTGTAGGGAAGTAGGTGAAGAGGCTAAAAGCACAATGTCGTCGGCGAACATCAATGTTTTAATTTTCCATTTATTTATAATAATTCCACCACATAAATCATCTTCCAGATCATTAATGAATATTGTGAATAGTGTGGGACTTAGCAGGCATCCTTGTTTCACCCCCATTTCACAAGGGAAGGCAGTTGAGAGTCCATTCTTACTCCAAATCTTTGTATCCGAATTATTATAATAATTTTTTAAGATATTAATAATTTTGGTTGAAATGCCTAGCAGGGATAACTTGTAGAATAATGCATTTCTGTCTATACTGACGAATGCCGCTTGGAAGTCCACAAAAAATAAATAAACTTTTTCATTTTGACTGAATTTAATATTTATAATGTTGTATAAATTAAAGATATTGTCTATGGTGCTGTAACCTTCTCTAAACCCCTCTTGCGTTTCTTTTATAATATTTTTTTGCGTTAGCCACCTTTTTATTCTCTCCATAACCACACCCGTGAACAATTTAGCAACTGTATTAAGTAAGGATATGCCTCTGTAATTCTTCACTTCATTTGGGTCTCCCTTCTTGTATATTGGAAAAATAAGACTCTGTTTAAACATTTTTGGCACTTCTTCTTTGTCCCATATTTTATTAAATAGACCTTCAAGCAGAGAGACGAATTCCTCAGGTAGATGTTTCAAAAATTCAAAAGGGATACCATCTTGTCCTGGGGCTTTATTATTTTTACTTTTTTTTATTATATTAATTATTTCCTCTGAGCCGATTCTGCTATCCAATGACTCTTCATAAATAAAAGGTTCTGCATAATGTATGGGTCCAGATAAAAGAGGTGGATTTAGAAGTTGTTTGAAGTGGTACACCCACCGGTCAATAGGTATGTTGGGGTTACAAATGTAAGTTTTCTTCCTCAAAGCATTGATACTCTCCCAGAAATCTTTGTTGTCCTTTGCACCTTCTATTTTTGCTACTAATGATTCATAAAAAGATATTTTCTTTCTTTTACATAATGTTTTATAGTTTTTGTTTTCAAGTAAATACCAGTTTTTCATAAGAACTGAGTTTGTTTTTCTGAATAAATTTAAAAACTTAAAAGAGGTTTTTCTACTTCTATAGCATTCATTATCGAACCATTTCTCTCCTGTTTTTGGTTTATGAAAAAAAATATTTTTGCCTGCAGCTTGCTTAATGAGACCTATAAATCTTTCTAGTAACAAATCTACATCATTTACTTTAAATTCATCCCATTTTATACAAGTTTTCAAATTATGTATGAAATTTATTTCTTGTTCTTTGTTCCACAATAGTTTCGGTAAAAGTGGTATTAGCCTGTTATTATTATCTACATTTAAACCTGCCAGAATTAATTTTATCGGTAGGTGATCCGAAAATGTTTCCGGAATAATTTCGAAATGTCTAATATTTTTCACATAGCTAATAGATGCCATGCCCAAATCAATGACGGAAGATCCTCTGGCGGATATAAACGATAGCTCTCCTTCCTCCTCCCCTTACATATATATTGTACTAAAATATAAATTAAATGGTGAACGAGAAAGGGACAAGTATGAATCCTTATCTTCTGTTTGCTCCCAGTGCTGATTATCCTTCTCTCCGAATTCAGACAGTACACAGTCAGGAGCATCACCTTTATTGTAAATTGTTAGGTACCGTTTACTTTTTTAAACTGCCTACAAGTCATGAAGTGATTGTGCTTAAAGTGTGGCAAGACAGGCATTGTAAACCGGACATGTTCAAGCTGTAACTCTGCTGGAAAAACAAGCTAGATTTTGGATTATAGATTAAACCAACTTTCATTATCTCTTCATTGTTTCCTCTGTAATCCACCTAACCAGTTACTACAGCAATGATGGTGATTGATTGCAAGAACTATTTTAGAAGAATAATCCTGTTGAGTTTTGATCAGTCCAATTCTGATTGGTTAGGACTAGTTGAATAAAATTGTTTTGAATTGAGTCATTTTCTGTTAATTTGAGGGTTACAGAGTCTAATTATTTGGGGTCAGGTTTGTTGAATCCAAGTCTTGTTAAGATATATTTTGTTGAGTCTCTCTATCCAATGCTTTTGGGTTTGGATTTCATAATAGCTCATGGGAATTGTAGTAATGCCAGATCCAACACTTTTTGGTTTGAGTTTAATCCAAGAAAACCTTATTCCCAAGCCAGTGATCCATTTGACATAATCTTAGTTAGGATAGGAGTTACTTGCCTCCTGAAAGACCAGCGTGTTAAGTTTAGTGCCACTATGCCAACTGCAAAAAAACAAGAGATATGACAGCCGTTTACTTACACTGAGTACGATTATACTCTTTGATAATGAGTAATACCAATAATTATACTAATTGTCACATCTCTTTCATTAATGGTATATTATAGTTAATGGCTTATCAACTTTATGATCATTGGAATGAATAGCTTTCACAAAAGAACAAACGAAAATGGCGAAAGGATAATAAACTTTGCAATTTTTAATTCACTACAAGCTCAATATTTCCTCATAATGATACACATAAGCGGACGTGGCAATCCACAAATTTTACCATAACTCAAATTGACCATTTCCTTGTCACTGATTCTCAGTTTAATAGAATTTATGATGTTAGGTCGTTGAGGGGTTGATGTGAATTTCAATCACTTTCTGATTATTATCATGATTATGTTGAATTCTTACTTCATTAATCATGTTAAGTCTAAACGGAGTGTTAACAAATGGTCTAGAGAAAGTATAAAGAATGAAGAAATACAAAAGTTCTTCTCTATGCGAGTCTGTGAGAATATTAGAGAAATCCCAACAGCTGGAAGTGAATGGGAGGTGGATACAGAGAAATCCCAACAGCTTAAAGTGAATGGGAGTTGGATACAAAGAAATTCCAACAGCTGAAAGTGTATGGGAGGTATATACACATTGGAAGTGTATTAAAGATATAAGTAAAGAAAAGTATGTCATACGTATATAAGCTCTTTTCTATAGTTTGTAATTGCTGCTTTGCCAACTGTTTGGTTAATATAATGTATTTATTAAAAACATGTGTTAATCAGTTTTAGTTTGAAAAGATTAAGTGTTACTAGTTCATTAGTTTTGTTTGTTATTAATTTGTAAAATTAATAAAGTGATGAAAGAATGTGTTCTCACAACTTTTTTAAATGAACTAAACATGGAGCAGTCAAGAAACTATTGCTCCCGTTAGAAAGTAAGTTGCTGAATTGAGCTATGGAATTTAATAAACCATCTTTGTTAGATGTGGATACAGATAACCTCTCCAAGAGCTTACGAAGATTCCAGACTGAGTTAGCTGCTTAGCTGAGACTTATTCCACACTCAGGTTCAGATGTAGAAGGTAACTTAGCAGAACCCCTCCTTGCAAGGTTATTAGCTCTCTCATTGCCTGCGTGACCAGACACCCAATGAACTTTGACCTTATTCAGCAGGGAGAGTGTATTGAGATTTCTTTTACATTCCTCTACTAATTTAGATTAAGTCATGTAGCTACCCAAGGCTCCAATAGTAGCTTGACTATCGGTTTGGATAGTTATAAGCCTGTCTCTCATTCCTTCTAATATTAGTTTTTGAGCACAGATATTTATCGGTATTACTTCAGCCTGAAAGATTGAAGTATGTTTGCCTTGAGAGATGGATATCCCTTCTCTGGATTTGTCCATTTTCCATGTTCCAACCCCTGAGCCTAATTCCATCAGGGATCTTTCTGTGTAACAATTGACTTCGTTGCATGGTCTGAGTGAGTCAGTCATATTAATCCTTACTCAGTGAAGTGTGTCTGTATATTTCTTTACCTGAAGATCAGAATGCATAGCTAGCACCGAATCTTGATCAATCCTTCTGTACAAGTTACCATGGCCCTGGTATCCCAGGGAGTTAGATCTTGTTCCTAACTTAGAGAGCCTATAGGCTGTGCTAAGTGCTTGAGTTTCAACTGCTATGTGGAATGGTGTTAGGTTCAATAGAACTTCCATTGCAGCAGTTAGAGTAGTGTTCATATCATAAGGCATGCTAATATTTGCAATTTTCCAAGCAAGTTACTAAACAAAGTTAATTTTCTGCAGATATTTTATAATTATTGTCTTGATTTTCTGTTTTTATAGATCCCGGATTTAGACCAATTAGAAAAAATTATGAATCACTACCTTGAAGAATACAATATGTTGTCAAGGGTTCCCATGTCACTTGTTATGTTTAAATTTGCAATTGAACACATCTCAAGGATCTCAAGAGTTCTTTTACAAGATAATGGTCATGCTTTGCTTGTGGGCATAGGTGGAAGTGGAAGGCAAAGCTGTACAAAATTAGCTACATCTATGGCTGAATTCAATTTGTTTCAGGTGAGTTATTAAACCTTTTTGTTATTCCTGTTGGATAATCCAGTAATAAAAAATATTTTTACTAGTTTTAGAGTAAAATTATTTTGTATAATTAGTACTTTAATGTAATAATAATTAGTATTGGATCGGAAAATAATAAATAGTTCCCAGAAGTGAAGTAGCTGTGAGATTACTTTCTTCTGCCTTTTGTTCAGGCATTGACCGGTTGGTTATCCCACACATTATACTCTATTTTAACAAGAGATTCATTCTGAATAGTTACTCCAAAATAAACTTCAACCCATCCAGGCTGGATTAGAACTGACATTATAATACCAAAAACACCTCAACAGAATGAATATTTATGAAAAAACTATTAGGATTTGGTGTGAAGACCATCAGCCCAATCTTAGTTGCCTCAAATGCTATTTATCTTCTACACTTAAATTTACATACCTAATATTAACAATTATGATACTTAATAAAAAATATTTAAAACCTAAGATATAATTCATAAAATGAATACTAATATATCTATACTAATCTTATAAAGCTGAAGAGTTTGTTTGTTTGTTTATTTGAACGCTCTAATCTCAGAAAATACTGGTTCTAATTGAAAAATTCTTTTTGTGTTGGATAGTCCATTTATCGAGGAAGGTTATAGGCTATATAACATCACGCTGCTACCAATAGGACCGAAGAATCAGTCGAAAATCTGGGAAAAAACGGGGAAAATTTGGTAGAAAAAAAAAACCTCGCTTCCCAATGATTCCAAATGATTTACCTTTTATTTTTAAATAATTCAATTTCCCGTTAATTTATATTTTTCCATTTAAACACGTAGGAATAGATTTACGTCGAGATCGGGTTGCGGGGAAAATCAGTATGTTCTTCTGCCACAAGAAAATAAAACTAAAAATTTCATTTACGCGGAAGTACTTTAAAATATATTCTTTTAAAAACTTCTTAATAGCAATCATAATAACAGAAATTGATGCAGACGAAGTCGCTTTAGAATATATCAAAGAAAAAGTGACATGTACTAAGAAGGTTTAAATTTGGGTGATAAAATTCCGGTTCTGGGATACGCCGATGATTTGGTACTGCTAAAGGAAGACATGGAAACTAAAAAACTAAATACAAGTCCGTTAATAAAAACCGGTAAAGAAATAGGACTTGAAATAAATACCTAAAAGACAAAATATATGATTTGTAGCAGAGACGGTGGCGATCATAGTGATATTGATATATCAGGGTATACTTTTGAACACGTAGAGAAATTTATTTTTTTTTTTTTTTTTTTTTTTGCTGGCATGGGTTGCACCGCGACCAAACGGTCTATTGTGCGCCATAGGATTACGCAATGTTAGATTTAAAACACGAGTTTAGTGGCAGAAGCAAACTTCAGAAGGCTATTGGGATTAACAAGTTTATTGTTAGTGGGGTTTTCTAGGCGGTCTTCACCAAATAAGGTGAACCTCAACATGGCTAGCTTATCGCAGTGGCAGACTATGTGAAATGATGTTTCATCATCTATGCCGCATAGTCTGCATAGAGGGTTGTCGGAAATACCAAGTTTAAACATATGGTAGTTAAGTTTGCAGTGTCCAGTGTAGACAGCAGTCAATGTCCTCAGGCATGTCCTACTCATACCAAGAAGACACCTCCTTCTGCTGGTACAAGGACCATCTAAGAATATGAGTGATTGTCTAGGTCCCTTATTTAGCCAAATTTGTTTGTATTTGTTTAAATAGGATTGATTGATGAACCTAAAAGCATTGCTTAGGCTGATTCCACTAAGGGGTTCTGGTGTGATGGGAATCGTTGACGAACCCTGCCTAGCTAATTCATCAGCTTTTTCGTTCCCACTGAACCCAGAATGACCAGGTACCCATTCAACGTTTACAGTGTTCTTCTCAGCAAGACAGTTTAGGGTCAGATTACATGCTTCAACGACTTTTGAGGTGGTTGTGTGATTGTTTAGAGCTCCTAGTGCTGCCTGACTATCAGTGTAGATAAAAATCTTTTTGCCACTAATGCCATCAGAGCACAAGTCAGTAGCACAGTGGAGAATAGCAAGAAGTTCAGCCTGAAAGACTGTTGTGTGTTTGCCTAGTGGAATACTGACCCCGGATTGTGGTTTGTCTTTCCTCCAGACACCAGCACCTGAGCCGCTGTCCATTAGTGAGCCATCAGTGTAGCAGTTAATACCATGTTTGGGTATGTGCTTCCTCGATTCATCAATGTTGACAGTGTAGTGAGCATTGATAAACTTCCGGATTTGTAGGTCTGAAGGCATAGCTAGGATGTTATTTTCATTGAGCCTGCTAAGTAAGTTGCAATGACCTTGGTGGGTGAACTTGTTAGAGCATTTACCTACTATGGTGAAGCGATAAATGGTTCTCAGCGCATGCGCTTCCACCTCCAAATCTAGAGGCATGATATTCAGCATTGTCTCCATCGCAGTTGTTGGAGTGGTCTTAATTGCCCCGGTTATCATGAGGCAAGCAAGCCTTTGCAATTTGCAAAGTGTCTTATTATTGTTCCCTATGTGGGCTCTGTGCCACCATATTACGGAGGAGTAGGTGATCATTGGTCTAATGGCTGTGATGTAGAGCCAGTAGACGATTTGGGGTTTGAGTCCCCAAGCGTTATTAATTGCGCCTTTACATGCCCATAGGCATTTTAGAGCTTTTCCGGCAATATAAGAGATGTGATTGTCCCACCGCAATTTGTGGTCAAGAATGACCCCTAAATGCTTTACTTCTTTGGAGTTGGTGAGCTGTGTACCGTTAATACTAGGTAAGTTCATGTTTACCTTTCTTTTGTGTGTAAAAGTGCAAACCTTAATCTTTTGTGGATTGATGTTAAGTCCAGAGGATTCACACCAATCACAAAGAATATGTGTTGCATGTTTTAGTAGAGAGGATACTACGCATTGATATTTGCCTCCTATCAGAATTGCGATATCGTCTGCGTAGCCCTGTGTATAGAAGCCTTGGGAGTTTAGTTTCTTGATCAGTGGATCAATCACCAAGCACCAAAGTAGAGGCGATAAAACGCCACCCTGAGGGCAGCCACCATTTGGTTTGATCCTTAGCATGGTATTGGATAATTCCGATGCTAGGGTTCTGCTTTCAAGCATAACCATTATCCAGCCTCTGATGACAGGATCAATGTCGTAGTCAATCAGAGCACTAAGGATAGTGTTATAGGGAGTTCTGTCAAAGGCACCTTCAATGTCGATAAAGGTGCCCGTCATTAAATCTTTCTGTTCCATGGATATTTCAATCCTGGAAACCAGATGGTGTAGTGCTAATTCGCAAGATTTACCAGCTTGGTAAGCGAATTGGAGTGGGTGTAACGGATTGTTAAGAGATAAATGTGCTCTAATATGTCTGTCCAGAATTTTTTCCAGAGTTTTCATCAGGAACGAGGACAGGCATATAGGTCTGAATGACTTGGGGTCCGTGTAGGAACCTTTCCCTGGTTTGGGGATGTAGCAGAGTTTGGATTCTCTCCAACTGACTGGTACATATTTTAAAGCCAAGCTACCTCTGAATAGTAAGAGGAGGTGTCGTTTAATGATTGGTAGACCTTTCTGCAGTTGAGCTGGAAAGATGCCATCAATGCCAGGAGACTTGAATGGAGCAAGTGATTTGATTGCCCATTCTAGTGTATTAGAGGTAATGATACCTCTGGCCGTGTGCCAGGCATTTTTGCTGGCACGGTCAGTCGGGTAGACAACATCACAGTTGTCCAGGTTTATAACCTTACAGTTGGGAAAGTGTGATTCCGCAAGCATAAGTAGAGTTTCATATTCATTAGTTGATTGTTTGTCATGTGTCTTCAGGGTTCCAAGTGGCCCCTGGTCATGTTGTTTGGATAAGATTTTCTTAACACGGCAGGCCGCCGGTAAGTTATCTATGCCACTGCAGAAGTTCCTCCATGCATGTCGTTTTGCGTGTCTGACAGATTTGTGATACTCAGTTAGAGCAACTTTATAGGTATCCCATCTGCCAGATTTCTTTGCCGAATTGAAGAGTCTTCTGGTGAGGACTCTCAGTCTGTTAAGGCTGTCATTCCACCAAGGAGCCTTTTTGTTATTTGTGGACCTCTTTACAGGGTTGCTTTCGAGGTAGGAATGCATTAAGGCATCAGATATAGAGGAGTTGAGACATTCAAGGTTCCATGAATTATCAATCCTGGTAGGACAACTCTTGGCAGCCTCAGCTAGATTTAAAGCGAAGGAATCCCAGTTTGTTAGTCTGGGGTTTCTGTATGTTGTAGTATAGGTTTCATCATGTTTAAGATCGAACCTAATGTATTTATGATCTGAGCATGTTTCTTCGTCAACCACATGCCAGTTTGCAATGTGAGCCTTTAACGAATTAGAGGCTAAAGTTATGTCAATGATCTCGGATCTATTCTTGTTAAAGAAGGTAGGTGACCTGCCTTTATTCAGAATGATGAGATCATTTTCTATAATGTAATCTAGGATAAGCTCACCTCTTTTGTTGTTGTCCGTGCTTCCCCAGATTCTATGGTGTGCGTTGGCGTCCAGACCCGCAATGATGCAATGATTGCACCACTCCAGGGCTGTGCCAATGATGTAGGTAGGGTCTGACTCCTCGTACGGCAGGTAACCCGCTGCAACGGTCAGCTCCCTAAGTCTAGTGTTCCCTTTCGGGTTGAATTTTGCTACTGCTAGATCTCTGGAACAGAATTGCCAAAGAGGCAGCAGTTTTAGAGATTTTTTGCATAGGATGCAGGCTCTGGGATTGTTATCCGTAGAGATAATTTCAAAACCTCTCAGATTCAACCCAGAAACCCTACCATTTATTAAATAAGGTTCTTGAATAAGAATGATATCAATGTCCTTACCTTGAATGAATTGCTGTAGAACACCACACGCAGCAATGCAGTGGTGGAGATTAATCTGCAGCATCTTCATGGCACGTAGCTATTCTGGTGTGGGAGGACGTCCGGACCGCTGTGGACGGGGTCCGCCCTTAGGATCAGCATGAGCTGGGCCCTTAGGTTTCTCCCCGCCAACAGACAGGTCAGGACGCCTCGACCTCTCATAGTCGGTGTAAGGCTTCGAGCCACCGGAGATGCAGGCGGGCACGTCCGACGGCAAGGGCTTGTCCTTAGGAGCGGTTTTAGCTTCCCCCTTGGAGGTCACCCCGCCAGCCGTCGCCACCGCATGCCTCCCCTCAGGCTTTGACGGTTTAACCCCGGGAGGGCTCGGTCCAGGCGCCGGCAATAGCGGCAGGGGTCTGCCCGCAGTCCCAGCAGATGCTGAGACCTTCGGCTTCGCCCCACCAGCCACCGCCACCGCCGATCCGCCACCCATCCCGGAATGTTCGCCGACAACATCCATTCTAACCTCTTCAAGTATTTTTGATACCGCCTCGACTTCACCCTCATCTCGAGACGGCATTTCTGGTTCAAGAGTGGACTCTTCAAACTTCTTAGTCTTGAGAATTCTCAGAGTCACACTGTTCATGCCACAATTGAGTGACATGTTCTTGACGCGAAGACTATCCACGCTCGTCTCAGGTATCTTAAAGATGGCGTAGAAGCCTTTGTCAAGTTCTTTTAGGTAATTTAGTGTCCAGGAGTGTATACTATCCACGTTGTGGTTCTGGACCCAAATTCGATTCAGAAGCTCGGCCTCGGTGAGTACCCGGCCGGGGAAGAAACCACCAACCTTAACGGTTTTGGTGAGTTCCCGCGAATCACAAGTACGAAGGGACATGCCCTCTCCCATGCTCATCGTCGGGATGGTGGCTTCAAGCCAAGTTTTAGTCGCCTCATCCTGGCAGCAAACGATGCAGCCGCCCAATTTGAAGCTGGCCCCATCGAAGGCAGGATGGTGAATTCCGAAAGGATCGAGAGCTCCCACCTTGTCAGCGATCCTTTCCTTTAGCATGTCACTCTGCTCACGAGTGAGTTGCTCATGAGGATAGCCCACAGGGACCACCGCCACCAACAAGTTCCTCGCAGCAGAAGCGTAGCTCGAAGTTGTCTCCTTGGGTTTCTTGGCTACTGGGGCCGAGGTTCCCGGAGATGATCTAGGGCGTTTGCTTGGAACGCTGGTTTGAGAAGTTGCTCTTCCTTGGGGCTTCACGGGCACGACTGCAGGTTCCTTGCGAGACCCCACAGCCCCGCCCGATGGCCTAACAGGAGGCATCTTGGTGACTGGAGCATTGCCAGTTGGTTTAAGACCTGTGACCTTGGGTCTGGAGCCAGACGTGCCAGGTACAGGGCCTGCTCCAGGATGGAGGGCCGCAGCACCAGACTCAGCCTGACTCCCCCCAGGCACTGGTGTTGTCTGTTTGCCTGATGACGGAGTGGCATCAGTAGATTTTAATATGATCCTAGCAGTGGGATTGTGTCTCCTCCTTCTCCTCCTCCTCGAAGACCTAGAGGGGACCCAGGCGGAGGAGTTATCCTCCGCGGATCGACCACCCTGGTCTTGGGGTTCAGATCTGGAGTGTTTGGGCTCAAGAGCCTTGATTAATTGCGGAGTCTGGGCGTCCGTACCTGCTTTCGCAGAGGTCGCAACCAACAACTCCTGGTTGGTTTCAATGCGACAGCCCTCAATCTCACCTGTGAGGGTTTTGAGAAGGCTGCTCACACTTGATTCGTCTATAAGGTCCTCAGGCGAAATCGCCGAGGTGCGTGTTGGCACCAAGGAAGACAAGTCTTCCTTGGGAATGTTTTCAGATTCCTCATCTGAAAACGAGAGGTTTTGGTTTTTATTTAATTGAAAGGACATTTTGTTCCCACGAGTATGGGGGTGTGAAAATACTACAGGTACTACCCCCTCTCCCTGCAGTAGGCAATAAGGTACAATGGGGTGCGCCAGGTGCCCCAAGTGGGTCGATCAAAGACAGTGTATGTTTATACACCCCCTGCCATCCAGCCGCAGCTCGAGCTCCCTCCACCTAGCTTGGGTGTATGAAAGGGTGGTCGCCAAATGACCAACCCCCGCCTCTGTCGTCCGCGAGTCCCATCGGACTCCCCGGGGGGCACCACTTGGAGGTGACAGTAGGCGTTGGTAGGGATAGGGAGGACTGGAAGTTTATCACAGCAGTGGGTAGGGCACTCTAGCTTGATAAATTTCACAAAGAGTGGGGGAGATGCCCGCACCAATCTCCCTCTCTAGTCCTCCTGTTGCCCTACCCATTTACCCCCCTAGAGAAATTTAAGTATTTAGGTTCAATGATAGCGGAAAATAAAAAGTCCAGGAGGAAATAAAGTCCTGGTTAAACGCGGGAAATGCGCGTTATAATTCAGTTGCGAAATTATAGTATGCTTCTGTCTAAAAACTTAACGGTTAGAATTTATTAAACTGTTATTCTTCCGACGGTGAAACGTGGCCGTTTACCTTGAAGGACGGACAACGGCTAAAGGTTTTAGAAAATAAGGTACTAAAATATTTGGTCCGAAGAGAGATGAGGCTACTGGGGAGTATAGAAGGTTACAAAACGCGGAAATATTTATATCAATCTATATTATTATCTATATTGTTAAGTCATGATTTATTTCAAGAGTCATTTTCAACTTTAATTGTTATTACCTTGAAGCATATACATTTATAAATTTAAATAAATTAAAAAAATTACTATTTCTTTTGATATATTTGAGTATAATAATCAGAACTATTATTTTAAGCATATTTAGGACTTTTATTAGCTGTATGTCTATATTTATAAAAGAAAGTACCACTTAATTTTCTGGTATCTAAAAAATTACTATGGTTGTGAGGATAAAATTTTTCCTGGAGGTTCGTCTTACTGCCTAGATGTGCAATAAGGCAGGATTTGAAAATCTTCGCCCAAAAAGTGGTTGAACAACCTAAACGTAAAATTGTCTTAATCTGATATGTATCAGCAAAGGTACAAAAATTTTATAACAAATATATTTAAGCATATTACTGTTGTTATCTGTTCGTTTAACGTCACTTTTGTACTACTATGGTTAATCGTATGATGACTAATTTTTTCCTCGCCAAGTTTAGTTAGGGTAGAGATCTTTAACGAGTTCATGGAATCACAAAGGCTTGGGACCACCATTTTACGCCCCCTTCGAAGGAGGGCATAACTAAGGTTGTTTTTTAATCTCATTAAAAAATCTTAAGGGCACCAGGCTGGTCACTACATACAGGTGACCGACCCTTTTAAGCATATTGCATTTCATATCTGTTTAGAGTGTAGGTTCCTATGAAAATATATTCAATTGTTATTTATTTTTTAAAAATGGTTTGTGACGATTATTTTTACATATTAAGTGATTATGGGTATAACCACTTCTACTGGTTTGCTATTGTAAATTTGACAGGAGGAAGTCAAGATCGGGCATTAAATGATAACAAAGAGTAGCTGATAGTTGATATTTTATAATATACTTATTTTTAAAATAATATTCTTTTAAAAAAAATCAATTAATACAAATATTTACTTCATTATTACTCATTTTACTCTCAGGGTGTGGTTTGGGTTCTTGACAATCAGGCACATAATTTTATGTAACTTTTTTAATCATAATAATAACTTACAAACATTAAACTAACAATATGCAGGCTAACCAAGGTCATATTCAGCAACAGCTCCTACCCTCAGATCATAACTTCCACTCAAAAACTCCTGACTCCTATCAGCTCATAACCCCAACTCTGACTGACTCTTTTTTACCTATCTCTTACCTGGTAGGTACCTGCCAGTACCCTTTTTTCTTAGCATTCAAAATGGATGCTATGTTTGTAAACATACAATCAAATTGGAGCTGATATTTAAATTTTACTTCTTATCTTACTGTTAGCCTGCCTAACACAATAATCAATAATAAATAATTAACTACAATAATTATAAAAAATGGGTATATTACAATTTATTATAGCCAATCTCACCATAAATGCACATAAATTAATACGAAATCCAATATTCGCGAGCAAAGCTGCGTGACACAGCTAGTTAATAATAAAGTTAATTTAATTTACTAATTCTTCTTTGATATTACATTATATTTAACAATATCTTATTAAACTGTCCCAATTTTGTGATGTAATGTTCAAAATCTTTCATTCTGCCTTTTTTCTAATTTTGATGGTTGTTTCTACTGATGGAGTTCTACAGAGTATTATGTACATAGACTAAAAAAAAATTTTACTACAGTGTTTTTATTATTATTTTTAGATTGAAATTGGAAGAACTTATGGAATGGCTGAGTGGCGTGATGATATCAAGTTACTTCTAAAACGTGCTGGCATAGAAGGAAAACCACGGGTTTTTCTTTTTGCAGATTCTCAAATAAAGGATGAGGGATTTGTTGAGGATATTAATATGATTCTCAATACTGGGGATGTACCAAATTTATATCCTGGAGAGGAAAAGGCTGAAATACTTGAAAAAATGACACAGGCTGCTAGAGAAAGTGTAAGTTTATAAGTATTTTATATTTATCCTTTCAATAATGAAGGTATCATCTTTCCAGAAGTAAAAATAAGTAAATGTATAACCTGGTATTAGCACATACTTACTCTTATTTATCCAGATTTTATTCTAATTTGTACATTCTTAACTATTTTGTATCTTAACTTATTAATTTTTTTAACATTTATGTATCTGTGACATGTGTATATATTACATTACCTTGCCTATATATGAAATATATAGAAAGGGAAAGCATTGCGATCGTGAGAGTTTTGAAATTTTCATTTTCAATGGAAATACATGTTTTAAGGTCCCTTGAATCCAAATGACAGAAAGTGTCTGTGTCTGTGTGTATTGTAAGTCTATCTCAAAAACAAGACATTTTATGGAACTGGAAGTTCATATTTATGCCAAGTTTATTTCATATTTAGGCCTGGAAGGTTACAGAAACTTTTTCATAAAAATTTACTGACCAGACCACCTTCGTATGATTTTCTCAAAAATGGCTCTTTAACAATTTTAATTAAATCTGATTTATATAATGAGTGCCTTGAATAAGTTCCTGCTGTCTCCTAACAAATCGCTGCACCAATAATGTATGCATTTTTTATGTGAACACAATTTTCCTAGAATTCAGTCAGCTTGGGCTTCTCAAAGAACTTCAGCTATATGAGGCACTGAGAGAAATGGGCATCCCAAGCAAATAGTCGCGTCAAAGAAGCCGTAAAACAGGCAATCTTCGAAAGTCCTTAGAAATAGCTCCGATTTTGATAATTTTTTGTTTAAAACTTTTGTTGTTTTATATCAATTAAATAAAATCAGAAACATTTCAAAGGGGGGGGGGAATAATTATTTATATTGTTTAAACAATGTGTATGTTTATTACATAGGAAAAAATGTTTCGCTTCATTATTTTTTATTAAAACTAAACAAAATACAAAACAAGTAACTTTTTCAATTTTTCATCATTGTGGATATAATTAGTTGACTGTTGAGAATTAATGGAAGGAATTAGTCCAGGTGTCGGTCAATAATTTACTGACTGCCACCCAGACTAATTCCTTCCAGTTTTTCAATTTTCGTTATTATTTTTACAAAAGAAAATTTAACTTTCAACAATATTTTGCAACCTCATCTCCTTCAAATGGTAGGTGATTGTCACAGTCACTTCCACTGCATAGAATGTAAGTGGGTGAACAGTACAAACCACTTTTTCTACAGCCACACGCTGAACCCTACAAATATAATTTCAAGGCATTTATTGGTGCTTCAGGTTGTGTCATTTTGATTGGTTTCAAATAATTATCTAATTGCCAACCCCAATTTTAGGAAGATATTAAAGTATTATTTTTCCATTGTTGAACTTGCAGGTACCTTCTTTTAATATGTTGTACGTCTGTTGGAGGTAATAAGCTGAGTTGTATGCTCTTGTCTTTTGAAGCTAATGGTATAAAACGCTTGTATCCCAGTTCATTCAAGTTTTTGGCAGTTTTAGCACCATAAATGGTGAGAATACTATAAATACCTCCATTAAAAAATATTTCTTTACTTTGTTCTTGAATCATAAAAGTTTCAGCTGGTGCACATAATTTCTGATCATAATTAAAAAAATTTAATAAAATTATTTTTTCCCTTATTATAAAAAGCAGATGTAGTATCACATCCAGTGAATGTTTGAATGAAAAAGAGATGATTTTTGGTAATATTTGGATATTTTATTAACATGGTTTTGTTGGAAAAACTCGTTGCTACACATTATTTTTAGCTGGTTTTAAAAAAAATATTTCTATATCATCAGGTGCTAAAGCCATCTATATCACTAAAACATCAATGTCCTCTGCTATAACGACCACATATAAATATAAGATATGGAAGGAACTATTAAGAGCTGAATGTACAATTAAACGATCTGCATCACTTTCCTCTTGACTCCATTCAATATTATTTTCAGCCAATTTTTTGCAGAAAAGATTTATAAATCTATTTTTTATTTTTCTGTTTCCTAAAAATTACTCTTTAGTTATATTCAGAGACATATCTCTTACAAACAAATAATCGATTGAAGTATTACTTATATATCTGCGATTTCTCTCGGTTGCTTTATTTCTGTTTGTATTGTATCCATCAAAAACAACATTGACGTTGGTACCATAGTTATTACTTAAATATCTGATATACTGTTGAAAAATACCCATAAACTTTTGATTTTTTTTCCCATTCTAATTTATGAAGTAACATACCACCATCGATAATGTAAAAAAATGTTGTAACATAATCAACATCCGTTTCACATGTTCAAAAATATTGTATAGCGTTGTTTTTGTTGTTTTTCTCATTCCAGTGTTATCAAAAAGTGAAAGAGGATAGGGAACCAGCTCATAGTTAAAATATTGATGAAGTTCATCATTACTCTTTCTCAAAAAGCATAAGCGTTGGAAAATTAGATTTGGATCTTTAGCTACTTCAGTATTATTAACTTTAATTTTACTGTTCATGGTCAAAAAAGATTTAGTTGTATCTTTTATTGTCATTTTTATATCTTTAAAGTTTAAACCTTTCATTTTTTTTTCTTGAATTTCTTTCTATATCAAATGCTTTATAACAATCATTAGTTTTGTTACCTACAATTCCTACGGAAAATGCTATCAGTTCCGGTACATCAGGAAAAGGGTTGTGAATATTAAAAAATTCTACAATTTTATTTAGTACTGAAAAATCTTCCTTTATTCTGCTATCACTAGCATCACCTTGATGGTTTAAAAAAAATCGACAAAATTCTTCCATTCCGTCCACTATGCCTGTTGTAAATAACGTTGCTCTTATCCATTTGAAAATACTTGGTGTTGCTCCACGTCTGAAAGGAACACCTATTTTTATGGACTTCATGAGAGTTTACTCTATTGTTTGATCAGTTGAAATTTTTGTGAAATACATGTACAATTGTATTTTTAACAACTATTCTTAACACCATAATTAATACACGAATAATTTTTTTCAAAGAAAACCATGCAGAAACTTATTTCTTTATATAAATAACGTACACATTGTTTAAACAATATAAAAAAATATTTCCCCCCTTTGAAAGGTTTCTGATTTTGATTAATATAAAAAAAAAAAAAAAAGATCAAAATCGGAGCTGTTTCTGAGAACTTTTGATGAAAAAGTTTCATTGACGAGACTAAAACTAATACGTCTCATGATGTTGAAAATGAAAGATGTAAAGTAGTGGTAAGGATCCAGTCTGACTGCTCAGATGCATTTCTCTCCAACAAAGAATTGAGACAAGGGGATGGGCTAGCCTGTCTCCTCTTTAATCTTGTTCTTGAGAAAGTTGTACGGGAGTGAGGAATCCAGATATTGTGATCTGATATTAATCTAGATATTGTGGCCATTACCAGACCGGCCTTGTTGGAAGCCTTTAAGAAAGGACTACTGATTGTAAGCCCTTAAACATTCCAAAGGGTTAATAAATTCATGATTTAGAATCCCTATTTCCCTATAGCTATTGATATCTACTGAGATTCGAAAAGGGCTAGAGGCGGCAAACTGGGCATATTTCATCTTGCTGAAGGCTCTCTGCAGCAGGTTATATATTGTAATATACCCATTTTTTTTATAAAGTATACAATTATTTATTTATTATTTAAATATTATGTTAGGCAGGCTAATAATTAGATACAAAATAGAATAAAAATAAAAATTAACAGCTCAAATTTGAATATTTGTTTGTAAACATAACCTCCATTCTGGATGCAAGGGACACCCCAGGTAATAGCCCAGGTAGAAGAAAGATACCTGGTGATAGTTAGTTTGAGTTATGAGCTGATATGGGGAGGCGCTGCTGTATGAATATGATGGATCTTGGTTAGCCTGCCTGCATATTGTTTGTATTAATTTGTAAGTTATTATTATTATTATGATTAAATAATTATATAAAAGATTGTGTGCCTGATTGTCAAGAACCCATACCATACCCTGAGAGATAAATTGAATATTAACCAAGTAAATATTATTGTGATAATTAATTTCTTTCTTAAAAGAATAGTTTTAAAAAAATAAGCGTATTATAATATAAATATTAACAAATAGTTGGGCCAGTGAGAGATAAAGAATTAGGAAGGGACGCTCAGTCACAAGTATTTAAGAGAAAGAACTGCCCAGAAAAGCATCAGAAACATCCCTTCAGAGTACCAGACAGCAATAAAGCAACTATCGGTTTAATTTATATTCCCATTGTGATTCAAAGCTGACAGTGTTCCCTGTTGATAAGGTAGTGCTACTCTGGTCTTGAAGATTAACAAGTGAGTTTCACCATTTGAATTAGTAATACATTCTCAGGGTTCTTTCATATGGAGAAACAGTAGTGGTTTATTCTACCCCAAGTTCTTCTCCCTCATCTCCTGTAGAAATAGTTCTAATAATAATTATTACTCTACATTGCAAAGATATATCTATAATCTTGTTTAAATAAGATATTTTAGATCTTCAAAAAAAGGTTTCAATAATTTTTTCTACTAAAATTATCTTATTAGGTACAAGGACTACATATGCAATTTTCATGTTCCAGCCAAAGAAAATTGATACAACTCCATTAGCACTATTTAACTTCTTCATTGAAAGAGTTCGTGCAAATCTTCATATTACTCTTTGCTATGTCCCCAATTGGTGACGCATTCAGGATTAGACTGAGGATGTTTCCTTCTCTTATAAATTGCTGCACGATAGATTGGTGAGTTGACCTTTTATTTTGTTGGTAATTTATTTTGTGAAAGCTGAATAAATAACTATTGGATTGGCAAATCCCATACTCAGTTTGAACTAAACCTCTAAAATGTTCTCTATGTCTTAACTTTGTTTGTTTGGGTGTGATTGTGTAGCATCAGTATTTAACAGAATAGCAGAAGCAGCTATTGATTCTCCTGAGAATAGTAAAAAATTAGTTACTTAATTCTGGTGATGGTATTAGATATTCACATTATTGCTAAGGGTGGAGATGTACATGTGCATTAATCCTGTAATAGACTCATAAAATCAACTTTCAATAACAACAGTTTATTCCCTCCTTGAGGTTATAAATTACTAAAAACAAGAACATTTGTTTTTTACTTTCACTTACTATATATAATAGTAAGGGGAAGTATTGCGATCATGAAAATTTTCGAATTCCAGTTTTCAACGGAAATACACGTTTTAGGGTCCCCTGAGTCCAAATAACCAAGTCCCGCAAAAAGGTCTGTGTGTGTGTGTGTGTGTGTGTGTCTGTGTGTCTGTGTGTGTGTGTCTGTGTGTGTGTGGTAGCTCCCGGGCGAAAACGGTAAGCCCTATGAAACTGAAATTTCATATTTAAGACAACTATACGCCCGAGACGTGACAAAACTTTTTTCATCAAAATGAGCTTCCCAGAAGAGGCACTTTATACCATGCATTTTGCACCTTTTTTCGATTTTCTCAAAAACGGTTCCGAATTTGATGAAACTCGCTATATCGATGTAAAATTTAATGGCTTTAATATCATGTAGGTTTTATTTAGATAAAATATGGTCTGACAGGGCTTAAATGCCGATATTTTAAATTGTCTTCCCCTAAAGTACCTTTAATTTTGTAGATTCAATAATAATAACTTGATTATCTTGTTAATGCTGATGAAAAACTGGTAAATATATAAATTGAATAAACTCATACCCAACTAAAGAAGAAAACAGAAAAAAATAATCATTTTTCGTTTTTGAACATAAGAGCAGTAATATACATGTATGATATACGTTGGAAAGCTAAAGATTTTAGAAAAATTATCATCTCATACACAAGCTTTTAAAAGTTAATAGAGAGTGATGAAATGAACATAAAACTAACTGATTATTTTAGATAATAATATAATAGATTTTTGAATCAAACACATGTTTCTATAGAAATTTAATTTAATTTATTACTTTCACTTACTATATATAGTAAGGGGAAGTATTGCGATCGTGAAAATTTTCGAATTCCAGTTTTCAACGGAAATACACGTTTTAGGTCTGTGTGTCTGTGTCTGTGTGTCTGTGTGTGTGTGTGTGTGGTAACTCCCGGGCGGAAACGGTAAGTCCTATGAAACTGAAATTTCATATTTAAGACAACTATACGCCCGAGACGTGACAAAACTTTTTTCATCTAAATGAGCCTACCAGAAGAGGCACTTTATATCATGAATTTTGCACCTTTTTTCGATTTTCTCAAAAACGGTTCCGACGATTTTGATTAAACTCGCTATATCGATGTAAAATTTAATGGGCTTTAATATCATGTAGGTTTTATTTAGATAAAAAATGGTCTGACAGGGCTTAAATGCCGATATTTTAAATTGTCTTCCCCTAAAGTACCTTTAATTTTGTAGATTCAATAATAATAACTAGATTATCTTGTTAACGCTGATGAAAAACTGTTAAATATATAAATTGAATAAATTCGATACCCAACTAAAGGAGAAAACAGAAAAAATATTTTTTTAATGCAATTTTTCGTTTTTGAACATAAGAGCAGTAATATACATGTATGATACCGTTGGAAAGCTAAAGATTTTAGAAAAATTATCATCTCATACACAAGCTTTTAAAAGTTAATAGAGAGTGATGAAATGAACATAAAACTAACTGATTATTTTAGATAATAATATAATAGTGTGTGTGTATAATATAAAGTGTGTGTGTGTGTGTGTGTGTGGTAACTCCCGGGCGAAACGGTAAGTCCTATGAAACTGAAATTTCATATTTAAGACAACTATACGCCCGAGACGTGACAAAACTTTTTTCATCTAAATGAGCTACCAGAAGAGGCACTTTATACCATGCATTTTGCACCTTTTTTCGATTTTCTCAAAAACGGTTCCGACGAATTTGATGAAACTCGCTATATCGATGTAAAATTTAATGGGCTTTAATATCATGTAGGTTTTATTTAGATAAATATGGTCTGACAGGGCTTAAATGCCGATATTTTAAATTTTCTTCCCCTAAAGTACCTTTAATTTTGTAGATTCTATAATAATAACTTGATTATCTTGTTAACGCTGATGAAAAACAGGTAAATATATCAATTGAATAAATTCTATACCCAACTAAAGGAGAAAACAGAAAAAATATTTTTTGTTTTTGAACATAAGAGCAGTAATATACATGTATGATACCGTTGGAAAGCTAAAGATTTTAGAAAAATTATCATCTCATACACAAGCTTTTAAAAGTTAATAGAGAGTGATGAAATGAACATAAAACTAACTGATTATTTTAGATAATAATATAATAGATTTTTGAATCAAACACATGTTTCTATAGAAATTTAATTTAATTTATTACTTTCACTTACTATATATAGTAAGGGGAAGTATTGCGATCGTGAAAATTTTCGAATTCCAGTTTTCAACGGAAATACACGTTTTAGGTCTGTGTGTCTGTGTCTGTGTGTCTGTGTGTGTGTGTGTGTGGGTAACTCCCGGGCGGAAACGGTAAGTCCTATGAAACTGAAATTTCATATTTAAGACAACTATACGCCCGAGACGTGACAAAACTTTTTTCATCTAAATGAGCCTACCAGAAGAGGCACTTTATATCATGAATTTTGCACCTTTTTTCGATTTTCTCAAAAACGGTTCCGACGATTTTGATTAAACTCGCTATATCGATGTAAAATTTAATGGGCTTTAATATCATGTAGGTTTTATTTAGATAAAAATGGTCTGACAGGGCTTAAATGCCGATATTTTAAATTGTCTTCCCCTAAAGTACCTTTAATTTTGTAGATTCAATAATAATAACTAGATTATCTTGTTAACGCTGATGAAAAACTGTTAAATATATAAATTGAATAAATTCGATACCCAACTAAAGGAGAAAACAGAAAAAATATTTTTTTAATGCAATTTTTCGTTTTTGAACATAAGAGCAGTAATATACATGTATGATACCGTTGGAAAGCTAAAGATTTTAGAAAAATTATCATCTCATACACAAGCTTTTAAAAGTTAATAGAGAGTGATGAAATGAACATAAAACTAACTGATTATTTTAGATAATAATATAATAGTGTGTGTGTATAATATAACAGTGTGTGTGTGTGTGTGTGGTAACTCCCGGGCGGAAACGGTAAGTCCTATGAAACTGAAATTTCATATTTAAGACAACTATACGCCCGAGACGTGACAAAACTTTTTTCATCTAAATGAGCCTACCAGAAGAGGCACTTTATACCATGCATTTTGCACCTTTTTTCGATTTTCTCAAAAACGGTTCCGACGATTTTGATTAAACTCGCTATATCGATGTAAAATTTAATTGGCTTTAATATCATGTAGGTTTTATTTAGATAAAAATGGTCTGACAGGGCTTAAATGCCGATATTTTAAATTGTCTTCCCCTAAAGTACCTTTAATTTTGTAGATTCAATAATAATAACTAGATTATCTTGTTAACGCTGATGAAAAACTGGTAAATATATAAATTGAATAAATTCGATACCCAACTAAAGGAGAAAACAGAAAAAATATTTTTTTAATGCAATTTTTCGTTTTTGAACATAAGAGCAGTAATATACATGTATGATATACCATTGGAAAGCTAAAGATTTTAGAAAAAATATCATCTCATTCACAAGCTTTAAGAAGTTAATAGAGATTGATGAGAAGAAGATAAAACTAACTGATTATTTTAGATAATAAAATAAAAGATTTTTTAATAAAACACATGTTTCTATATAAATTAAATTTATTTAATTCTTTCATTTATTTTACAAATTGATGTAAGTGAGTCGTGTGTTGCCCGCACCAGATTTTTTACAAAGCACATTGTTACATCATAAATACAATAATTATTGAATATTAACGTGTTCTTTCGTCACATTATCACAAATCCCACTATAGAAATAAGGAAAAAGCAAAGGCCAGTGCTTGTTCTGCTGTTAAGGTGACTGTTTTTAATTATTTTTTCTTTCATCAAATAATTGCATGTGCCCTTTTCAATTTGTATTAGTTATTTTTCATTTTTCTTCCTTTTCCTTTATGCTAGTGTTCTAAGGTGGTAGTTTCCCCCAATTGCAAACAGGTTGTATCAGGAGATGACAAAAAACCTTTAACAAAACATGCCATGTCTTTTCTCATAGTAAATGCTATAAAATCGACTACCAAGACATCGATAAGATTAAAGCTTTGAAAACAGCTTGGTTTGCCCTTCTTCTTTCCTTAATCTTCCAACATTTTATTTATTTTTTTAAATGAATATTTACTTCTGGTATTTTCTGATTGAAATTCACTGACCTTGTTAATGAAAAATACTTATCATAAGACTATAAAACTAAATGTGAACTGGAGCGATTTTGATTACTTTTTCAGCGTTTTAGCTCACTGTGTATTTCTGGGAATAACATCTGGCTACATCTAAACCACTGAATTTCCATCCAAATTAATTCCATGTGAAAGAGGATCAGATTTCCTCAGAAGATCTGTCTAAAGCTGCAGTTTAATTGGGCGTAATTTACAAATCAGAAGGCTACTTAGGAGTGCCACTTGCTGGAATAAATTAAGGATATGATTAGTAAGAAATCTGAGATGTATGATGGAAGGCGGGATTGGATCTCTTGTTAAATGAAGAATGCTGTTGAGATAAATTGTTTTATTGGTTCTTATATTTATTCATCGAAAGATTTGTGCATGTTGTTCTAAAGTTTTTCTCTTTGTAATTCAGTTGACACTGGCAACACTGCTAATTGTAAGCTACCCAACTTCTACCGCTAGGTTAATTAACCAAGCTCATGCCCTCATGGTGTTTTGTTATGTGCTTATATGTAATGAGTCTTTTTTTATAATTATATTCAACTTTTATAAACTCTGCCAGTTATAATAGTTTTTATTTAACCCATTTACCTCAATAAATGCCAGTAGAGGAAGTACTTGAAACGGTAGAAAGGATAAAATCACTTTAACTCTTCATAAAATTGAGTGAAAGAGGTGTTCCTGGAGATCCCAAAAATGGATTAAATGAAGCAGTTAAAGAACTGTTCTAGATCTCCCTAGACACCCCCAACACCGTACAGCAATAGTCGGTCATACAGGCCACATCGAATTCGCTTATATAAAATTGATCATATAAAGAGCAAATTACCTCTTTAGTTCAATAAGGTTATGCAAATACAGAAATGTATTTACATAATAAACTACATTTATTTCATTTCATTACAGCAATATCTTTATGGTCAAGCTATAAATAAATCTTGATTTTTATTTTCTTCTTGTCTCCACATAAATCCTGCTTAATATGAGGCTAAGAAGTCTTGTCTCATCCCTCTTCTTTTCTTTCTAGCTAAGGCACTTCCCCAGAGACTTTCAATCGTTTAATCGTTTATTTGCAAGGGTCCGAGAATCAACAAAGTAAAGATTTGCTGTTTGATGTGTATACTCTCTATGGTATAAAGTAGGTGTGGGCATAATCGAATGACGATTATCGGATTAATCGATAATGAGATTAATCGGTTTGGATGATCATTCGAACTGAACTGTTAAATGATAATCAAGGGTTTATAAGGAGCTCGGATAATCGATTTTTTTTTGCTCATCACATAAATTATAGACATATCGCCTCTCACAATGCATACTAATCATTCGATTATTTAAATCATCGAAATCCGATCATCCGATTATGACGATCATTCGATTATGCCCACCCCTAGTATAAAGTTCTGTCTGTTTCTCAATTTGGCATTCTCTAACTAACATCTTCATATGATTGCTATTACATTTTTTTTTGTTTTTTTTTGGTTTAGAATAATTCCACACACCTGTATAAAAGTCACTCCATGAGAGGTGTAAACACAATACTGATGAGGAATCATGTAGAAGGTAATGATTCATCTGATCGATTTTGCATAACAAATTTGATGTGGCCTGTATAACTGACTAGTACACAATAGTCATATACAATAGTGAAGGTAAAAGTGCTGTGGATATTATAAAGCATCTGCCTTCCCCGGATGAACTTGGGGTACAAGTTAAAGCTGTTCGCGCTACCAAAGCTGGCTCTGTTCTGGTATCTGTGGACGAAAAAGCAAACGTGGCAAAATTAATGAAATGTAAAAAATTAAAAGAAGCTGGAATTGAAGCAAGGCTAGCTCTCAAGAGGAAGCCGAAGGTGGAAGTCAAAGGAGTACCCTTTTCGTGGATGGCAGAAAATTTAGAAAGAGTTCTATGGGAAAAGTTGACGATGAAATCAGTCTCCACACCAGAGAACAAAAAAGGTCAAATAAGGCCGCTGTTTACATCAGTTGCAAGAAACCGCATTACAAATGATTGGGTTCTAGAAGTACACCCAGTGATAAGATATAATCTTTTGAAGGAAAAAATCATATCTGAGGGTTGGTATACACTGATTTTCAATGACTACCCTGACGCTCCTCCTTGCCTTCGCTGCCAGGGCTAGGGACATACTAGAGCTACATGTGAAAACAACCGGTGTAGTATGTAAGTGGTGCTCTGCAATAGGTCACATAGCTAAGGACTGTGCGGCGAAGAGAAACAAAACTGCTCCTACCTGCGTTAACTGTGTGAGGGAGGGTATTCTTAGTAACAAAGCTAGGCACCAGGCAGGTAGGGACTGCCCACTGCATGTCAAGAAGTCACAAGATATAGTGAGAAGAACCTTCTATGAATAGACTCTCTATACTACAGTTAAATATGGGCCGCCGACGTCTAGTAGCTGATGAGCTTTGCTATCTCACCCAACGCTATGATATAATGGCGATCCAGGAACCGAGCTGCCGTGGGAATATGGTCACGGGATTTGGCCTCATGTCAAGGATTATAGCTCTGAGCGGTGCCGAGAGGAGGCCCAGGGCTGCGATAATGATCAACAATCCTAACCTCAACGTGATGGATCTGAGACAGCACACCATGGCAGATTGTGCATCATGCTACATCAAGTGGGGCAATATTGCATTCACTTTCAGCGAACTTGCCCCATAGAAATGATATAGAGGTGAGTATTTCTGCCATGGAAGCGACAATAAGAGACATGAGAAACATCATCTTCTGCTCAGATACCAATGCCTGGAAGACGGTCTGGGGATCCAATCGTACAGACAGATGAGGTGCGAAAATGGGCGATTTCATTGCCAGAAATCATCTGGTCGTCATTAACGAACCAACAGCTACCCCTACCTTTTGTGGAGTAATGGGGCAGAGTTGGATCGATGTCATGATCACCACCCTTGTTCTTACTCGATAAATTAAACATTGGACCCTTAGATCTGAAACGAGTTCCGACCACGTTTCGATAGAAATTGGCTTGGTAGACGAACAAGAGTATTCCCACGGCACTGATAAAGGTTTCCTTACACGTAAAAGCGATTGGAAGCTTTTCAGAAGCATACTGAAGGGAGTAATCGTCGATGAAGACTGGGAAGAGTTTCTGAAAACTCCCTTGGATGCCGAAAGACGAGAGCAAGATCAGTCCCTTGGTGGACGCCAGCCTTAACAGCGTTGAAGAGAGACCTCTACAAGGCATGGCGGTCGTACCAAAAGTAGATGTGATGAGAGGCGCGCTGCACTTCGGAACGAGTACAAGTCTAAAGCGAGGGAATATCGAAATGAGGTGCGCTTACAAAAGCGAAGGTCCTGGGATGAGTTCATCGTTCAAGAATCCTCAAAAAACCCTTGGTGTATTCCATATAGAGTAGCCTTGGGAAAGCTTACTCCACTGCAGACTTTGGCAGCCCTCAAGGATGGAGCTGTCCAAGCAACCACTCTTGAAGAAGCGGCCAACATTTTCATTGAGGCGACATACACCAAAGATGATCCATCTCAGGCCAACGAAGAGGAAGCTTTTGTAAGACGTACCACGATATACCCGCCTGGTACAGACTTGTACCCACCATGGGACATAAATGATCTACGTATTGCCGTGGATAAACAGAAAAATGGTCGAGCTCCAGGACTTGATGCTATAGATGCGGCGATTTTGAAGAATGGTATCCCTTACATTGAGAAAAGATTGTTGGAAATCTTCAATAGTTGTCTGGATAAGGGATACTTTCCAAGAAAATGGAAAACCACTGATCTGAGACTCCTCTACAAGGGGGGAGAAAGGGATAAACAGCTTCTCAAGTCATATAGACCCATTTGTCTCCTCCCTGTAATGAGCAAAGTCCTGGAGAACCTCATTTTAACCAGTCTGAGACCGGTTTTTGAAAGAGCAAGTCATCCACGGGAATACGGCTCTACAAAGGGAAAGGGAACCGCTGATGCACTGCTGAGAGTCCGCGCAGATGTTGAGCAGAGGGAGGAATGATATGTCATGTTGTTGCTCTTTGACATTTCCTCTGCCTTCGACAGCGTCTGGTGGCCTCGCATACTTCAGCAGCTGCAACAGTACGAAGCACCCAGCAACTTGTATGCCCTCGTTGCCAACTACCTCAAGGACAGGAGTGTAAAAGTACGAGGTTGCTTTTATGAGACAGAAGCATCTATAGAGCGAGGGTGTCCTCAAGGATCTGTTCTCGGTCCTGCTCTGTGGAAACTTGTTTTTGACAAGTTGCTGGGTCTACTTGAACAAGAGTGGTTCCCTGCCACAGCTTATGTGGACGATCCGCCAACAGCAGAGCCAGATTAAAAGAGGAGGCCGAAACATGCGCTAACCTCATAAAATAATGGTGTGAGAGGAACAAGCTGAAGATGGCCTCGTGCAAAAACACAGGCAATCTTTTTAAAAGGCAAGACAAGATGGGCAAACCCTATAACTCTCTGCATTGACAAAGATCGAATATGTCCAAGTGAAGAAGTAACTTATCTAGGTATAAGATTTGGGAGAAATTTCAACATAACACCTCATTTGGACTACATGGGAAATAGAGTGGCCTTCGCCTTAAATGGCCTTAGTTGTGTGGGAGGCGCTTTCTGGGGCCTCAGATACCCAGCTACATTGGCCATATATAAGGGTGTAATTTTGGGTATCCTGAGGTACGCGTCTCCTGCATGGTACAAGAACCTCTCACAATGCCTAAAAAGCAGGTTAGCGACAATTCAACGAAAAGCTCTGCTGCGGGTCACTAGGGCGTACCAAACTGTATCGCATGAGGCGGTGCAAGTCCTCGCAGGAGCAGTACCTCTTGACCTAGTTCTGGAGGAGGATGGATTGAAGCACACGTTTAAGAGGGAAGGCTCAGCAGGCCTGCCAGATTATCTAAAAATGAAAATTGACGAGGAACCCAGAAAATGGAAAACCGTTTTCCGGGAGGACACTATAGAAAAGTGGAATCGACGGTGGGTGACATCTCAAAAGGGCGCTACCTTAAGGAAATACTTTCCCACTGTCCAGTCTCATTTAGATACAAAATGGGTCCTTCCGGACTACTGGGTTACGCAATTTCTCACAGGGCATGGGGGCTTTCGAGCTTAACTCTCAGGCTTTGAGATAGATATTGATCCCTTATGCCCTAGCTGTGGAGTACTCGACTCTGCTGAGCATATCCTGTCAGCTTGCACCGCCTTTGAACCCCAACGGATCAGACTTCTGAGGAAAACTGGACTCTACGTCTTATCAGACAACGAATTTCCTCAGCTGGTGACTAAAAGAAACTACCCATACTACAAAGAGTTTGTATATGGGTGGAAAACAGCTGTGGGCCCAGACCATTTTAGGATCGGGAGAAGACCAGCAGGAAGAATAGAAGGCAGAGAAGGTGCTCCTTAAGGGTAAAAATTAGAAGACAGACAATCTTCAAGAATATTGTTGGCAACGTCAACTTCTTGCTATAACTGGCGACTGACTAGACGTTGTTACAACCCGTGTTGCATACTATGCAAGGAAGGGTGTTCAAATAAATAAATAAAATAAATAATACACAATAGTCAAAGTGGGGTAATATTGCGGTGAAGACCTGGAGCCTTCAGAAGTTTATTATTTTTTCAGGATTGTTACCAGGTTTATAATCTTTGTTGTGGGATTATAGGATGCTGGATAGTAATTCCTCAAATAAAGGAGAGGAGATAAGAAAGTTGAAATATCCACAAATATATATATTCCTGATTTGGATACCCAGAAGAGAGAGATTGCAGAAAAATTTTGGCCTTGAGACTTTTGTATATATACAGCCCCACAGCACCATCCCTGCTATGAGATCTATCATGGTGAAGGAAAGAATAATTGGCAAGGGATACTTGAGAGAACAGAATGAAAGATCTTAGCCAGGTTTCAGATACAAATATAATGTGATAGGAATTATCTAGTAAATATTGTTGGCAATAAGGAATTATGCATTAACATGACAGGATATAAGGAGATTAGTCATAACTGAGGATATGGAGAGTGATATAGCTAGAAAATGTTTTAGGTGAAGGGACAGGTTACCATGCAATTTTAAGAAATTTTCAATGAGATAAAAAACAAAATAAAACAATGCCCAAAAATGCAATATTAAAAAAATAAATATATTAATGATTCTGTAATAAAATATAAAATTTCAGAAAAATGTAAATAAAAAATGAGAAAAGCTGGAAATTATTTCTACTAATTATAAAGTTTGAAAACAGTAAAAAATAAACATAATTAAGACTTCTATAGAAAAAAAAAAATAGAACTTTTACAATCTGATATTGATATAAAAATTTAGATTACTGTAAATTCTGGACAGCTGCTATATAAATTAATTCTAGTGAATCTTTTGGTTGTTAAGTAAAAAATTATGAGAAATCAAGTAAAAAAGATGCTAAGTATGTACTTGGGAATGGGATCTATGACAGAAAGAGGAATGGATCACTGTAGATGATGACTGCCGATAAAAACATTAACCATTGATTTTCTCTGTTGAATCTATTTCATTAAAATGATGGATATATTTACTGTTTGATAAATTTAAAGTTTAAAATTATTATTTTAATTTTTATTGGTTTTGAATGAAACAGATTTGAATCTGGATTCGTGCCGATAAGCAAGCAGTTCAATAGTTCTGGTGGTGTTCCAATTATGGCAACACATCTTGGCTGACTCATGTTTGAATCTGAGCACATGACAATGGGGATACATTCTTTGAAATTAGAACCT
This sequence comes from Piezodorus guildinii, assembly GCA_023052935.1. Taxonomy (NCBI): domain Eukaryota; kingdom Metazoa; phylum Arthropoda; class Insecta; order Hemiptera; family Pentatomidae; genus Piezodorus; species Piezodorus guildinii. Next base: position 110,506,173 of record CM041292.1, on the reverse strand, counting down.
ACCAAAACTGCCGGTTATGCAGAATGTTTAACCTGGTTCTTACTTGCATGCGAGTCAAAGGAATGAAGCCGATGTAAATGCTTGATTACTTGTTTGCATTGTCGGTCATTTGCTCTGTGTGTATTTCCTACGAACTGGTGCACTTGTCTCCGTTCCGATTGTCGTTGATTTTAACTTCTGCCTATTGTAATTGATTGATTGATTGTAATTGGGATGCACACGATTGAGACATTTTTGTTATCTTGTTGAATTTGTTCATCTGTTCTTTCTCTCTACTATTATGCTTTATTTTTGCTTAAGTTTGATGCTTTATTCGTACAATGGTCGAAATATTTACACAAATTTCGGTATTCTATTTTTTAAAGAAAATACTTGTGTTAGGGTCCCCATAAAACTAAGCAACTGTTCCGTATAATAATTTCTATTGTTATTTTACTTATTTATTTAACGTCACTTTATGCTACTAAGGCTAATCGGATGATGCTACAGTGGGAGTCCTAAATTTTGCCTATCCAGGTTTTATTAGGATAGGGATCTTTAATGAGTACCTGACATCGCACAGGCTCGGTACCACCTTTTAACGTCCCCTCCGTAGGACGGCATAACTAAGGATTTTTTACTCCCATTAAAAAAATCCTAGGACCACCTGACCTTTGTGATGGTTTGAACCCGTGACCTTTGGCATAGGAGGCTGCTATGCTAGCCACCCTGCTACTGGTAATCCTCCTATTGTTAGATTAATTGATGTAAAACATGTTTCCATTGGAACTCAATGTATTTTTTCAACTTTTCTTAAAATTTATTATTTAGATTTTTGAAATACGAATAACGGTTTATTTTTATTTGGATATCTTTCATTCACAAGTACTAAAGTCGGGATTAAAAAATTTGAGGATGAGGTAAGGACGGTGAAAATTTGGGATTATATTATATGTGTGTTTTAATGCCAAATGAAAAAAAAATATATATATATTTTTTTTTATAGTGTTACCTGGATCACCTAGTGGTATGAAATATACTTTAGGACCTATTCTCATGCCTACCAATTACACATAAATAAATTCAAAAAATTCTGTTGAGCCATTTCAGAGGAGTTCAACCTCAAACACTGTGACATGAGATTTTTACATATTAGATATTTCATAATGATGTAGTTTAGTTGACCATTGAGAAATTAGATGAGGAAGATGGTTGGGGGGGGAGGGAGAGGGAGAGGAGGGAGTGCGGTCATTAAAGAGAAACACACATTAAAACCTTGGTGATATTTTAATTATGTGCCAATGTTTCGGCCTACATTGTGGGCCTTTATCAGGGTTGACTCTGAGACCATGTCTAAAGAAGTCCATTAGATATTTCAAATTTATTTGAAAGAACCTGATATAAGTAAATAATTGTATAAAATAATGCTATTGATTATTTAATTAATAAATAAATATAAGCTTTTTTTTCTTAGGTTCACTGCCTGGCCTGAAGATGCTTTAGAAAAAGTTGCTGTTTCTTTCCTTAAAGATATGGACATAAGTGATAAAATGAAGAATTCATGTGTTGTCATGTGCAAAATGTTTCATACATCTGTTTCAGTAGCATCTGATAAGTATGTTTTGATTTTTTTTTTAAATTTTTAATTTGATTATTGGGCTAGTTGATTATTGGCATTCAAGAAATTTATCCAAACTAACTGCCTTCCATGTACTGGTGAAGTTACCAGTACATGTAATATAAACTATTGGAGAATGGCAAAAATTGATGATCTGGCTAACTTTTCACTTTCTTTCCTCTTCCCACTGCAAAAACATGGAAAAGACTTGATTTCAGCGAAAATTTGATAGAATAAAAGTTGTATAGAATTTAATTACCTTTAAAACTCTTGTCTTAAAAACTTTTTTTTAAACAGCAGTAGTAGTAGGTTTTTTTTTTGGGTTTTTTTTTATGTTTTGCTGAAACTATAATTAGTTCTTTATTAGAAGGATTAATTTTTTCCAGATACTTCACAGCTTTGAAAAGGAAAAACTATGTAACTCCAACATCTTATTTAGAACTTATAATGACACTGCAAAATCTTTATCAAAGGAAAGTTGATCAGGTTACTCTTTTGAGGACAAGGTATGAAACTGGATTAGAAAAGTTGGATTTTGCTGCTAGCCAGGTAATTTGTTTTAATTTTTAACAATTAACTATTTAACAATTTTTTTTTTTTTTTTTAAGAAAGAAAGGAAGTATCCTATTCAAAACTACATCCTACTTTATTTTTTGCTCCATAATTTTATATCTATTTTTGTATTATACTTGGGTAAGTATGATATTTGTGGGTACAAGGGTTCACACAAATATAGTTGGTTATTTGGACTCAGTGGGGCTTAAAATGTGTACTTCCATTGGAAACTCAGATTGATTTAATCATAACAAAAATTAAAAGTATTCAAATTTTCGGAACACTTATTTAGATATTTTTTTGTTTATATTCTTCCTGTATTCTCTTAAATTTTAGATAGTCTTCATTGTCTCTAAGAAAACTGTGATATTAAAACTGATAATTGAATACTTGCAGCTCAACCATGAACGCCTTGGTCTTTGCCTGATTACTCTCCTAATTTTAAGAAACATTAACTACTAAACAGTTATAAAGAAATATACCAAAATTCTTCAGTCAGCCTCAGAACTACAATCAGCCCCTTTATTCACGACCATGCTAGAACTAGAACTTTACCATGGTTATATAAAACATTTAGAACCACATTGCAGCTTGGTAAAATGACTTAGATTCCTAATGATTTGAAAAAAAATAACATTGACATAACAGCCATTCAAAAAATAAGATGGAAAAGAGAGGGAGGAATAGATATGAAGAATTTGTCCTTAATTTACAATAACTCTAAAGAAAGAATCAATCTTAATGTAAATGGTTTCATTTAAAGTAAATAGACTCTAAGATGACTGCTTCACTATAAAAACTAAGTTTGCTTTAGGAATATGTCTATAACAGATATCAAATCCTTTAATGCTTCTACAGAGGATTAAAGCAAAGAGGAAAAAGAACCATTTTATGAGATATTAGAAAGATGTTATGAAAACATCATGAAGTATTTTATGGTCACCATAATGAGGGGTTTTAATGCCCATAAGGGAAAAGAATCTTTCGTGAAATCAGGTAACTATTTCTTTATGAGCAGTCCACTGGGAATTGAAAAGTTACTGGGCTAATTTGAAGCAATGCTTTCCCCACAAAAATATCTTGAAAGATATGGTCATCTCAGATTGATCACATTTACTACTGTAAGACATTGAACCAGTAAAACTGCTGTCAAGTTTTGAGGAGGTGCTTAGTAAACTAACTGCGTGTGATAATAAAATGCTGTAGTGCTGGAATAAACGTTTAAAGCAGTTGTATGAAAGTAATTTATAAGGTTTAGATGAAAATCTACTTATTCAGGCAGTACAGTCACAAGTAAAGGTATAATCTCTGAAAAAATAGTGGAAACCCTTTCCAAAAGACAAATAATAAAGCAGCTGGGGCTTAATAGTCCACTGGAGCTTATTAAACACAGAGGCCCTCAACTTAAATAGATTATTAACAATATCATCCACAGATTTTAGGCACATGAGACAATGCCCACCAAGTAGAGCACGGGATTATATGTAGAATATAATAGGAGGACGAATCACCTCAAAAAATTACTTATTTGTAGTCTTATTAAATATTGCCCATAATATATTTTCTATATTCCTAGCAAAAAGACTTTTAAATGGACTGGAGGTTTTATTTTTAAATTAATTCTAACAATTAATAAGAAAAATTATTAATTAGAGAATTCCCAACTCAGCTGTTCGGATATCAACAATTTGAATCCAAACAAATTACAGTCATTCCCTCAAATCAGCTATATTGGAAACCTCTTACCCACCTGGATTTGTATGGCTTCTTTCTTCTTGAAGGATTATTAGGAATAGAAAATGACAGAGACTGCCAAACAATGTATCCTTGTTGTCGTCAGCGAATGGATCACCCAACACATGTGAATGATTCTGATATTGAAATAAAGTTAAGTTACTAACACCAAATATTGATAAATTAAATTAAAGCTGGAAATATTTTTCCTTTGCTCCATGAACATGAACAATGGTCAAAGTAATTTTGTCTTTTCGACTGCTATAAAGATTGTGGAATTTGAAAGCAAGTCTTAGTAGGGATTGAAGGAACTTGATGATTTTTTTGTATTTTGTGAAAACATAAAAAATCCACTCCCTACCAGACAAAATCCAATGAAAAATAGTTTTTCAAAATCCTTTTTTTTTTTTTTTTTTTTTTTTTTTTCTAAGAATGTTATTTATACATATAATCATTCAACATTTATTATATTTAAAAAAAAAAAAAAAAAAAAAAGGAAGTTTTTAATCAAGACAGCTCATTTCCAAGTTTACTTTTTCCGTTAAAATTAAGCATCTTCTTCACTCTTTTCTATTCAAACTGGACAAATTATTGAAAATGATTTCAGCTTAAGTACAGAAGGCAAAAAACAAACTTATTATAATTTTTTTATTTCCTCTCATGTATCATGAAAGATGTTAATTTATGTTACTTGATTTTTTAACATTACTGATGTTCATCATATGTTAAATTTTGTCCTTTATTGATTTTTTATAAATAACTTTTATTTTAAAAAAAATTTTATTCAAATTATGGTAAATTGTATTATTTATTATCATTTTACTGTATTTATTAATTAATTTTAAAATGTAAAGGTTTCTGTGATGCAAGATGAACTACATGCTTTACAACCTCAACTAATTAAAACTTCTGAAGCAACTGATAAACTTATGGTTAAGATTGAACAAGATACAGTTATAGTTGAGGCCAAAAAGGAGGTTAAAATGTTTTTGTAACAAATAATGATTTACAACCTGAAAATGACTGCTCTAGTTCATATAATTTATTTTGTATAGATAGTTGGAGCAGATGAAGCATTAGCTAATGAAGCAGCAGCAGCTGCTCAAGCAATTAAGGATGATTGTGAAAGTGATTTAGCAGAAGCTATTCCTGCTTTGGAAGCTTCTATTCAAGCTCTTAATACTTTGAAACCTTCAGATATTACAATTGTCAAAAGTATGAAAAATCCCCCCTATGTAGTAAAATTGGTAAGGCTATCTACAATATATTTACTATTTACTTTCATTTTTTTCATTGTTCATTATTATGTTAGTTTTATATTTTTGTCAGAAAATTTGGGAATTAATTTTACTTATGCTATTTTATATGTACATGCATTTACACACTTTTTTGGGAGGGAGGATTACCTATACTTGTAAAACAGTCATTAATTTTTTTTTTAGTTGGCATTGAGACAACTGTCTTTTTTTGTTTTTTTTAACATTTTATCGGTATTTACAACTGTATTAACAAAAAAAAATACATCAAGTAAATGTGATGTGTTATATAATACAATGGCATGATATACATGTAGGGAAGCTTCTCATTTTCAGGTGCCTCGGAGGATTATCCGGAATCGAAGAGGTAGAAAGGATTGGAAACTAGTGGGTTAAAGTGAGAATGGAGTTTGTCATGAAAGGATTGATACCTGGTCCGGGCCAAATCACGGTTTAGTAGCTTGGTAGCTTCCAGATTGGTCTTACAATAGTCATGTATATGAGCTTTTTGTAGTTCAGAGGAAGGTTTGACCGTTTGTCTAGTAAGTGTTGAAGTAGCTTTAAACGGCGAGCAGTTTCTTGTCGTGTATGAGTATTCCAAGTTAGGTGTTTGTCAAGAAGTCCTAGGTATCGGATCTGTTCAACAGGAACTTGTGGAATGTTATTAAATGATACTGTAGGGCAGGAAGGCAAAGGTTTATGACGAAGGGTAAAGGTTATTTGATGGGATTTGTTGGATTTTATTTTTATTCTCCAGTTCTGATACCATACTTCTAGGTCTTTGATGTGGGCTTGCAGGTTATGTGAGTCAACAAATGGATCTTTATGAACTGATAACACGCAGGTGTTGTCAGCATAGGTAGAAAGGAAAGTGTTAGGATGGGTTGGGATATCAGCTGTATAGACTGTATATATTGGGTTGTTTCACATGAAATGTCCGTTTTTATAGTTTCTGAAATATATAAAGGATTTTGCAGGTCTCTGTTGTTTTCTTCCGAATGTTAACATATTTAAAGTAAACAGTTACTAATCCTCTACCTTTGTATTATAAACATTTGCTTCCCAATCAATTACCCACTTTTTAGTATACCTCCAAATATGAACATGGAAACACGCAATTTTCGAGTAATATTTTTGTACGAGTTTAAATTCGGCCATTCAGCAGCTGAGGCCGCTAGAATTATTTGCAAGACGTTTGGGAAAGAGAGTGTTAATGAACGGACCATTCGCCGTTGGTTTGCTAAGTTTTCAACTGGGAATACAGACTTGGAAAACTTGCCCCGAGGAAGACCTCCATCCATAATAGACAACGATGTCCTCAAACATACAGTAGAAGGAAACCCCTACCAAACAGTTAAAGGACTCTCAGCACAACTAAGTGCAAGTGCATCTACTGTTTCCAGACATTTCAAGTTTATTGGGAAAGTAAAAAAGCTCGATACATGGGTACCTCATGATCTCACTGAGCGGCAGCAAGACCCCATGTTTCAAAACATACCGTGCAAAAATTGAAAGAACTGGGCTACGAAGTTCTTCCGCACACACCATATTCTCCTGACTTGTCTCCAACAGATTACCACCTGTTCAGGAATTTAGACAACTTCGTCAAAGGAAATCTTTTTGAAAATGATGATCAAGTGAAAAGTGCGTTTTCAGATTTTGTTTCACTTCAAAGCTCAGAGTTTTTCAGTTCGGGGATAAAAAAGTTGGTGTCACATTTGGAAAAATCTGGTGCGGGCAACACACGACTTTCACTTACCTCAATTTTTAAAATCAATGAAAGGATTTTCAAATACAGTTAGAGATAAAAATACGTGAAATTATTAAGGAATTAATCAAATTAAATTTCTATAGAAACATGTGTTTTATTAAAAAATCTATTATATTATTATCTAAAATAATCAGTTAGTTTTATCTTCTTTTCATCACTCTCTATTAACTTTTAAAAGCTTGTGTATCAGATGATATTTTTTTAAAATCTTTAGCTTACCAACGGTATATCATACATGTTATATTACTGCTCTTATGTTCAAAAACGAAAAATTGCATTAAAAAAATATTTTTTCTGTTTTCTCCTTTAGTTGGGTATCGAATTTATTCAATTTATATATTTACCAGTTTTTCATCAGCGTTAACAAGATAATCTAGTTATTATTATTGAATCTACAAAATTAAAGGTACTTTAGGGGAAGACAATTTAAAATATCGGCATTTAAGCCCTGTCAGACCATTTTTATCTAAATAAAACCTACATGATATTAAAGCCAATTAAATTTTACATCGATATAGCGAGTTTAATCAAAATCGTCGGAACCGTTTTTGAGAAAATCGAAAAAAGGTGCAAAATGCATGGTATAAAGTGCCTCTTCTGGTAGGCTCATTTAGATGAAAAAAGTTTTGTCACGTCTCGGGTGTATAGTTGTCTTAAATATGAAATTTCAGTTTCATAGGACTTACCGTTTCCGCCCGGGAGTTACCACACACACACAGACACACACACACACACACACACACAGACCTTTTTGCGGGACTTGGTTATTTGGACTCAGGGGACCCTAAAACGTGTATTTCCGTTGAAAACTGGAATTCGAAAATTTTCACGATCGCAATACTTCCCCTTACTATATATAGTAAGTGAAAGTAAAAATGTGTAGAAAAAGAAGGTAAATATTCCAAATATAATTAAATGAATCTTGTTTTCATATCGTATTTTTAATAAAAATCCTTTACCTTGAAAACGGACATTTCATGTGATACAACCCAATAGAATGGGTCCCAGGATACTGCCTTGAGGAACACCAGCAGACTGGGTAAAAAGGGATGAATAGGAATTATTTTGATTTATTTTGAAGAATCTATTAGAGAGGTAGGATTGAAGAATCAGGAGGTATGTGGGAGGAAGAAGTTTACGGAGTTTGTACAACAGTTCTGGGTGCCAGACTCTATCAAAGACCTGAAACAACTTAAATTTTATTTAACCAATGGTTTAATATTTATTTTGCTTAAACATCCATTGTAAGAAAAAGTGGCGTGCTACTTAAATTGCACTTGCTATTTAACTCTATTATAATTATTATACACTCTTTAATATTTCACACTAAGCAATTGGAAATAAATTTTATCATGTATGTTTAGTTTCCATTGAAATTGTTTTTTAATCAATTACAAGTCCTATTATAAACATTTATATTAACTTACTTTGCAGGGTTTTTTTCTCAAAGGGTTGCCTGTTAAATCAGAACTTCACTCCACTTTTCTCTATCACACCACCAGCCCCCCTCCTGAAGTCTCCTTCCAGCCATTGTTTCCTCCACGCAGTCCTTCCACCAATTTCGGGGTCTTCCTCTCCTTCTTCAAGGCTATTCCCACAAAAGTCTCTTAGGCCATCTACTCTGTGGTATCTGCTGGTAATGTCCATACCAGCCTGGTGTTTCGGATCCTTGTCGGAACTCCTTTCGATCACTCCCATCCTGTTCCTAATATCCTTATTGCCAATTCTGTCCAGGTGGATAGTCCTAAGGTGCCTCCTCCAAAAACCCATAACTGCAGCTTGTAATTTGTAGTTGAGTCTTGGGTTAAGGGTCGAGTTATCTGCGGCACAGCTGAGAGAAGCTTCCACAATGACCCTGGAAATTCTTATATTGTTGCAGTTTGAGATTACTGTATTCCTGTACTGCAATATTCTGGTCAGCCTCTTGCAAGGCCAGCTCTCCTCCTAACTTCGGGTTCTGATGTGCCTTTTCATCTATTTTAGATCCTAGGTATTTGAAGGTATCTACCCGAATGCATGTTTTCCTGTCTATCCAAATGTCCGCTGCCCCCTTGGAGTTTACAGCCAGGTACTGGGTCTTAGCAAAGTTTATTTATAGACTCCACTCCTCAGCGTTTTTTCCAGGCCATCCCTATTATATGCAATCTCTGTTTGGTCATCAGCCAAGAAGAGGAAGAGTAGCATTTTTCCATAGATATCTATGCCTTTTATTTCCCAATGTGCACTCCATTTCTTTACTGCTTCCTGTACATAGATCTTTCACAAGTTAACTTCGCTAACAAAAATCTTATATTAACTTCAATTATTAATAAATCAGAATGATAAAACATTTCTTGATCAAATTGGAAAATTTCTTAAAATCAAATAATTTAATGAGGTTATTGATGTAACAGTTCTTCCCACTTAAATTAGCTTGTCCATGATAAGAGAGTCTGTCAGATTGCCTTCTGATATTGATCCAATCTATTATTTTTCTATCTAATCCATTCTCTTTCTATTTATTACAAAGTTTTCCTAAAGTTCTATTTACTTATTCATATAGAAAATAAATCAAATTTTATTGTACTTTATTCATATAGTTACTACATGTACTATAGGTAATGGAGGCAGTGTGTGTTATGAAAGGAATAAAACCAGAACGGAAGCCAGATCCCAGTGGAAGTGGAAAAATGATTGAAGATTTCTGGGGACCTTCACAAAAAATGTTAGGTGACATGAAATTTCTTGACAGTTTGAAGGCATATGACAAAGACAATATAAATCCTGCCGTTATGAAAAGAATTAGAGAACGGTAAGCACACTTTTTAATGTATTGATGATGGTGATACAAAATAATCATTGAACAAATTTTAATTTTCTCATGGTTCAATGAATCAAAATTTAATATATGCCTATATCATGAATTATTGGCTCATTAGAAAAAGTTAACAAATCTTTTGTAATTCTAGAATTGGTAGTAGAAAATTGTAGGTATTGCTTTTTCATCAATCTATGCCTCCTATGATCTCTAAAAATGACATAAATGCTAATGTTTGTTTAAAATATGATTATATCTGATGTTTCGGCTATTTGTTTTATTAATGCTAAGTTTTGTTTTAGGCCTGCTTTCATTAAAAAAAAAAAAATGAAATAAAAACCTATGAAAACTTTTATTCTATTAATATTAAATTTGTTGTTTATATACTATATTGTTTATATACTAAAATATTTGTTTATATACTTATTTTTTATTAAACTTTCTTGAATTTTAATTTTTACAACATTTATTGAAAGAAGTTAAACTGGGACAGCATTAAAGTTCAGGCATTTTCTCAATTTCAAGACTTAGGAGTCCTCAGTCAGGCTTATCATACAGTTTTTATCACATTTTTATTCATATGACAAATTAATCTTTATTATTGCTTTGAATATTTTCATATTGAAATTTTGTATTTTCCTTTACTCATAGCAGAAGTAACAAAATTGTAAATATTTTACATTAAAAACAAAATTAAAATCTGATATAAATTAACAAAATCGTATTATCTCACAATTGCATTATATAATTATTATTAACTTAATCTAGTCTTATTTTAAGTCAATTTGCACTGAAATAGGCACACCAAGAGCCAGTGTTGGCCCACCAGCCTCCTTATTCTTTCGCTGAATGTTTGATCTTCTGGCAGTAATTAGTAAGGGTTTCTAAACCACAAGAAATGTATTTTCATCATTTCTAAAACATAACAGACCAGTCAAAACAAAAACTAATTGTATGCTCGATGGACTAGGAAATCGGATGTAATTGGTCAATTCATCAAAGTAATTAGCTGCTTAGTAAGAGTTTTAGGACTATGAGAAATGCATTTTTGTAATAAGTATGGTAGGAAGAAATTTTAAAAAATATTTCTAGTTGTATGCGCAATGGGGTAATCAACCAGGCATTTGGCTCCTAAACTACAACATCTTCCATCATCCATCTATAGGCTTCTCTTATTCTCTCTCTTTTTCATCCATGGCTTTATGGTGCATAGTTTGACCTCTTGAATTGTTGAAATTTATTCTGTTCATCCTCTGCAAAATAAAAGTCAATTCCTCAACACAATCAAATTTACGTCATGTGACTCAATGGTTACTATGGTTGCTTGGTCATCACAGCCTATGATTAAAGTGCATCATTGACTGTTTTATAAGATTTGTTTTCGGTTACGCAAGCTGGTCTCCTATTTCTTAGCTCTAATTAGCTTCTTCCTTCATTTATCATAAAACCATCAAGCACATGGGATCTGCCGTATTTGTGAAAGATGGATCCAACTTCACTTGCCTGTCCGCTGGCTCCTGGAACTCCATGCAGGGGTACATAGTTAAAGTTTAAGTTTTACGGCATTTGAACATTCTGCCCCCAAAAGAAAAAACAAAAAAAACAAAAGCAGGCGTTGAGTGACACATTAGCTAATTAAATGTGTTAAAGCTCATTTATTGTTATTTTCTAATTTCGGATGTTTTTTTATTATTTTTAGAATCCATTTTAATTTAACACTTTGACGACCAGAGCGGGCGTATACGCCCGCTGGCTTAGTCTACCCCTGGCCCGCTCCCTGGTTCATGTGCAGGGCGAGAGGGACCGCAGCGGGCGTATACGCCCGCTCTCCCGCTATCACTAACAGCCTCGAGCGGGCGTATACGGGATATTTATTATTAATTGTTTCATTTAACTTAAAGTAACTTTTATCACAATTTTGTTAATACTATGTGTTTTTCGGGTGAAATAAAACACAAATAGCTGATAATAATGTTTTGGGCCACTGAACCAAAATAGCCAGTTTTAGTCGGTCCCAGTTGGAACCGCTGCAGCGGACTCATACGCCCGGTTTGGTCCACAAGAGAAGGTGCTCCAAACACGCGTGGTCGTCAAAGTGTTAAATCTGGAATTCAAAACCTACTGGTGCTGAATAAATTAATTGATTAATTTATTTATTAGTTTATTTATTAAAAATAGTCAAACATATTGTATTTTGAGCCTGAGAGGATTAGTAGTATATTTAAATAAAATCATTTGCCTTGTCATTAAATAAATGTATTACTTCATTATTTGTTTCATATTATCATCTACTTTCATTATTTAAAGGTACATTAATGACCGAGATTTTGATCCCAACATTGTACAGAAAGTATCAACTGCTTGTGAAGGTCTTTGCAAATGGGTCAGAGCAATGGAAGTTTATGACAGAGTTATAAAAATTGTTGCTCCCAAGAAAGCGAGGTTAGGTGAAGCTGAAGCTGAGTTAGCAGTACAGATGGATAAATTAAATGAAAAGAGAGCTCAACTTCAAGAGGTTCATAACATATCACTTTTAGTGTTTTATCATTAAATTATTTGTGTATCCTCTTTTAAATTACAATTATTTGCTAGATTTCAATTATTCAATTGCTGGATATTGCTAATTCACAAATTCTTTGTTCATGTAGGCCTAAAAGAACTTAAATCTTCTTTATAATAGTTTTACTATTGTTTGGTAATAATCTTTATCAACTTTTTCACTCCTTACTTCACAAGTATTTTTAGCACTATTTATCCAGACATCCTGGTGCTTTGATTCTACTTTCCAATTTCTTACTTCTAAAATGTACAATACATCCTCTGCCACCCCATTGGCTCTCTATAGTCTTCCAACCTTAGCATTTATGGCATTTAGTTTGGGTGTGGGACACATGACTACAATAAACCAATATTCTGGTATTAACTGACTTTGTCATATCTCCATTATTTAATTAAAAACCCTATCTACTTTCTCTCCTCTGCATATTAAGAGTTCTTACAGCCTGCTTTTTGTGATTTTTGAGGAAGAAATTACTTTACAATTACTAATCCTCTAGATGTCATAAAGCTAAAAAGTTTATGCCCATTATCATTTGTTTCTAGATTTGTGCATACACTGATCAATCATATACTTATGTCTATCACCTATGCTTTTGAGTGCCTGGTAGACTTGTTCCTTTCCTTTTCTAGTCATATCTTCAGTCTTGAGCTGTCTGTCAAACTTGACCCCAAGTTAAAGCATATGCAGAAAAGTAATCAGGATTGGTCTGATAAGGGATATGGGAAAGAAAGAACCTATTAACATTACACCACTAACATTTCTGGAACAATAAAAAAACAAACAATAATTTACAAAATTCAAATGTTAATTAAAATTTTCTTTTTCAGTTTATTTATTTGCTACTCATGCATTATTACAGTAGTTAATGCTATGTGAGAACTTTGTTTCTTTCTTTTAAATAATTATAAAAGAACAATACAATGATAATTATTGGGTTGTCGGGAAAATAGTGCAGGATTTTGGTTTAAAAAGAAAGATTTACAACTGTTTTATTTGATCAAAATAGTCTACACTATTATAAATACATTTCTGTCAATGTGTTGGCAACTTTTCCATTCCCTTAGATTAGTATTTTCCAACTCCAAAAGTGTGTTTTATGATTCCCTTTGTCCGTTAAATTTTATTAAAATTAAAAGTAGGGGTCCAGGTGTCTAAAAATATTATAATCCATTGTTCTATTAATTATAACTTGGGGGCTTTGGAAAATGTTGTGATGCTTCTCCTTTGTCATTTGAAACTGCTGTGATGCTTCTCCTTTGTCAATCCATTCTCCAGAATGTCTACTATTATCGTAAAGTATCCCCTTTTCATCACAAGTAATAATGCTGGACAGAAATAGGACGTTTTTGTTTTGGAAAAGAAAAGTGTGGCACAAACTTCTTAATGCTGGTTTTTTGGCAGTCGTTAAATATGTGTGAAACCCAACTTTCAAGCTTTTTTAGTTTTCCAATCTCCTAGAGGTGGTCATTGATGATTAATTTTCCAAGTTTAAATTTTCTTGCAAGTTCTTGAACAGTTGATCTATAGTCACCCATCAAAGCCTACAGACCATCGTCATCAAGAAAGGAAGTTTTTCCATGACCTTTGTCTTCAAGGCTAAATTATCCTTCCCAAAAATTGTTTGAACCACTGTTAAACAGTTCACTCATTAATGATGCCCTCATCCCAGACTTGATTGATGTTTATGACCGTCAGGTTCCAGCCCTGTTAAAACTCATAAAACAAAATTATATGAATATCATGTGTTGACATCATGAAGACTGAATTATTTCTAAGGAGCTAATGCTACAGAGGGTGACAAACATTATCGTTTGGAAGAACATTTACAAGAGTTGACCTTCATACAAATGAACCAATAATCTAGTAAACATAAAAAGTTTGTAATATAGAGGGGTATTTTAAAGAAGACTTAAAATCCAATATCAAATATTTTTTGGGCAACCCAATATTTTAGTTAGATTCCTTATTGAACAGTATGCTTTATAGAAATTATAAAAAACCTCACCCTCCAACTGTTTTAATAAGTAAATAAAGTTATCAATGCTTTATGATCAGGTTCCTTTCATATACTAACAACTCCATTTCTTTTCACCATCTACTTAGGAAATATTTTTGAATTTTAATTAAATGGAATTTTATTTTGTATATGGTCACTTAACCTAACATTTTTCAAACTTAAATTTTTGTATGCTTTAATATTGGTATTATTAGGTCACTGATAAACTTCAAGCACTTAATGATGAGTTTGCTGCCAAATCAAAAGAAAAGAAAGAATTGGAAGATGCTATATTTATCTGTGAACAGAAGTTAGACAGAGCTGAAAAACTGATTGGTAAGTGAATTAGTTAAGATCTTTTAAGAAAATTATGGAGTATTACTCAGTAGTAACTACTACTAACTAATTTATAACTACCTATAACTACTACATTTGATTTACTAAGCAATGTGGTCCATATAAATTTAGTACAGTAAACAAGTTCAAAAATAGGTATGACCCTAACATAAATTGGTAACTATTTTCATGAGGGTTATAAGAAAAATTGGATGGTGGGTGAACATCTAATGGTGGGAAATTCATAAAGTAAATAAATTGCTGAGGGAAGTTTCATAGGAAATCTAAGTTCAATGGTGGGTAGACATGGATTGTTTAATAAATAGGCTGGTGTGGCTGAATATCTAATGGCGGGAAACTAAAAAAGTAGGAGAAATGGGAACAGTGTTTGGGTTAAGAATACTCTGTAAAAAGGTGGGAAACCTAATTTAACTATACATGAACACTACATAACTAGGGCCACCCCCACATGTTAACAGAAGTGATGCTTAGTAATAGGTACCTCTGTTATTACATGTTAAAATTAAGGAACAGATGAAGTCTGGTCTTGCCGAGATTTAAAAAGGCCTTAACATAAACAAAAATTAATTGAAAGCAGATGCCTCAAGAACCCTAGTTAAAATGAAGATTCCGAAATGTATGTATCTGAAGATTAGTAGTCATCTGCATTATAACAACACTTTTGCAAAGTAGAATCATCACAAAATATCTGAAATAACAAGGAAAAAACAACTTTCCAGATAATTTATACTCAATGTACTAGCTGAACATCTATAGTCATCAAGTGTTTTATTAACCACAATAGATACAACTAAAGACAGTGTAATTGCTGATCTAAGTCAGATTTTTGATTCCAAGGAAGATGATGGTGGAATCCCAATTGAATCAGGAAACCTATAAAACATTTACTTTATTAAAGAAACAAAGGCCCAATCCATGCTTTGACTTTCAGAACAAATATTTCTATCCTTCAAAACAAAAGGATCATACATTAATAAATAAAATGCAACAATAATAGAAATAATAAACAGGAAATAGTCTTAATAAATGTATTTAATTCAGCCAAAATTATATTCCAATCATGCAAACCATCATCAGATAAGAGCTAGGAACAATCTGAACTACTAAAGAGTTAAAAAAACTACAATTATACAAGAATAAATTATTTAATAAATTATAGGTGGCAAAATAGATAAAAAGAATAGAAAATAAAAATAGTAATACTGGATGGAATTAGTCCGGGTGGCGGTCGATAAATAAAACAACTAAATAGTTTCAACTATTTATTGCTTGCCAACGTTTCGACCCCTTTGTGGGTCATCATCAAGACACAGAAACACATCGAGTGGAAGTCAATGGAAACACATTGAGTTTCCATTCGCCCACCATGTGCCCTGATGACCCAGCAGAGCGGTCGAAACGTTGGCAAGCAATAAATAGTTGAAACTATTTAGTTGTTTCATTTACTGACAGCCACATGAACTAATTCCTTCCAGTAATTCTCAATGGTCAACTAATTATATCCTCTATGATAAAAATAGTAATATTGTAAAAAAAAAATAAAAAAAGCCATGTAGTTAAACTTAATCTATTGGATACGATAAATTTAAAAAAAAGATTTTATTATAATATAATGACAAGACTGACCCCTAATTATTCTTCATATTATTATCATTATCCTTATTATCATTCCTATTATCATCTCAACAGTCAACTATGCACATTCAAACATTAAATTATAATAAATAAAAGTAAAAGCAAAATAATTATGTATAATAAATTGGAAGGAATTAGTCCGGGTGGCGGTCATTAAATGAAACAACTAAATAGTTTCAACTATTTTATTGTTTGCCAACGTTTCGACCCCCTTTGTGGGTCATCATCAGGGCGCATGGTGGGAGAATGGAAACTAAAAAAAATATGAGTTTCCATTCTCCCACCGTGCGCCCTGATGATGACCCACAAAGGGGGTCGAAATGTTGGCAAACAATAAAATAGTTGAAACTATTTAGTTGTTTCATTTAATGACCGCCACCCGGACTAATTCCTTCCAGTAATTCTCAACGGTCAACTAATTACATCCACAATGTATAATAAATGTAGGTACAATCATACAATCATAATAAAATGAAATTATTATGCTACTATAGGCCCTTACTGATTAGTGGGTAAGTAGCAAAGTATCCAAAAGTTTACTTCTCACACACATTCTCTGTAATGAGCTTGCTATTGATGGTTTTAAATTAGTTTCTCAGAGGCACTGTACTGTGATACGGTGTACAATGATGCTTTAAAAATTCAAAGAAAAGTCATAAATCTTCTCTAGACTTCATAAAAAAAATTCATTGTCTTCTTATTTTTTTCTCTTGATGCTTCTCTGAGTTGAGTTGTATTCATCCATCGCTGCTACAAGGTGTCTGGGGCCCTCTTGAGTGCTTTCATCTCTCCTATCGACTTCAACAGATAGGCTAATAACCTACGACTTATTTTTAAAACTGGGTAATATTTATTGATCAGTCTTAAGTTAGAGAATTATTATGAATTTTAATGAAACTACACAAGTTCATTTGATTAGTTAATAACTATACAGACATAATAAATAATCTTGTAATTTACCAAACTAAAACCTCTCCCTCACCCTACCCTTAAAACTTATTGAGGAAATAAGACAAGAAAAATCTAAGAGGTCCCTAAGACTTATCTAGTTAACCTGGCTTATTCTCTATACTTATTCATTGTTCCTTTCCAACCTGCTCCTCCTCTAACAAATTCCTGTTCCATTTTTATCAAATCATGATTTGATTTACATCTCATATAATAATAAAATTACTTTTCATTTCATTTCATTTATAATATTCCCACCCTAACTTTCATTCCTAAACAGGTCTCTTGGAAAATTTGGTAATTATTCCGAAGTGTCACTTCTGTTGACTTATCCCTTGTGCACAGCTATGGTTAGGTTAGCTTTCCTGCCTTTTTAGGGAGGGTTTCGTTACCCCCACCACAGTACCCATTTCTCCTACTTTTTGAATTTCCTGCCATTATACGTTCACCCCAAACCTCCTATTGTTTGAATTACCCGCATCTCCCCACCACTCAACTTACTCCACTTCCTTGCGCAATTTACTTTTTGGTAATTGCCATAAATAATTGCCTAAATAATAGATAAATAATTGCCAACTCACCACAACAATCTTTGGTTTCAAATGATCAGGATAGGCCGCAAACACATTTGGTACTGATCCGGGTTTAAGCCGTGGTCCACTAATGTAAGTTGTCTCAATTTGATCAGCAGTGAAATGTTCACTATTACTATTATATTTTGCGGGAACCTAATTGACTCTTTTTACAGCATTTATCCAGCCTTGTCTTCTTTCTGGTTCCTTTAGACCAGGAAACCTACAAAATATATCATTAAAATACAACAATATTACTTAAATGTTTAAGTCAAGTACCAGAACAAATCAACATTCTTTATTTTAGATAGTTTATATTTAACTAATCATGTTATATAAAATTACATACTCTACCTAATCTAGAATAAAAAACATCAAAAGTATTCAAGGTAAATGCAAAACAGTAAACAGACACCAGGGAAAAAATTAGATAATTTGATACCTTTCAACAGTATTAGACCTGTTTACATATTATTCTTTACATTTGAAACCAATGATTAATTTATTTCACTTTGCCAGTACATATAAACTTGTATTTCACGATTTGCCAGCAAAAATTATAAGTTTCAGGATCAATCAAAAAGTTATGCTCAAAACATTGTATAAACATACATTTATCTAATTAAAGATGAAACACTTACCTAAAAAAACTCTTGTTTCTTTATAAGATTATCCTTGCCAGAATTATTACTGCAACCGTAAGCCACACAATGCACCATAGTTGGAAATTATGTTTATAGATAGAAGACAGAATAAAGTAAGTGACAAGCAAGAGACAACTGACTGCAATAGCAATCCGCAAACAATGGCGGCTATGCAGGTATAAGTTGCCACCCCTAAATTGCCCCCATGCTCCCTCCATACTATTACAAACACCTTCGGTTTTAATAAGTAATTTGAATTTGGCGCCATAAGTCGGGTGGAAGACACCTAGGATAAATATCCTAACCTTTATTTCTAAAGACGTGGATAGTATGGTGGGGGTGATATAATTTAGCGCCCAAAGCCAGGTGGAAGACAACTAAGCTCAACAATAGCACTCTGGATAACTATAAAACATGGCCACTGATAAGAGAAGTGACACTTCGGAATAATTACCGAAAATGGATATCAACTCCTTAAATGGATAAACAGTAAATCCAATCCTTGATTTATTAGCCCAAAATTTTGAACCCATCTACTCCTCCCATTCCGTAGATGTGATGGTGAAATGTCTTTCATCCAACCTCATTTCATTTTTATATCAACTTGTACCTCTCAACACTTATATCTTTCAATGTTCCCTAGCTCCTTGGATCAATGCTAAAATAAGTAATTCGATGAAGAGAAGAGATGCCTCCAGACCATGTTTTTTGGCATACCTACCAGATATTCAATGATATCCCAGATAATTATTCAATATTAAGACCCTGATAAACCTTCCCCAGTCTCCTTGCTTACCTAGTGGCCCAGAATTGCCATTTGATACTATCTTCAACCGCAGATTCCAAAAGTAAGTGGAAAGTCCTGAGAAAATTCTCTATCACTGCCTCCTCATTCATCATCCAGTACTTATTTCCCTGTTTCACCTGATAATTTAAATTCCTGTTTCATAGATCCGCTTCCTGAAGCCTACCCTTGAGTATCCTTTTCTACTTCTGCGAGGCAATGTAATTCTGATTGATTTTATTATTTTTATTAATTGTATCTGTTCTGCAATCTTGAATAATAGTAGGCACTATGATCCAAACCAAATTCCAGTAAAAATGATGAAACACTCTTTCAGCCATATTTCATGTGGAGTTAGTTACCTTTGATCAAAAAAATCCACCTCTTTCCTCCAACAGTTCCTGTAATGCCTTGAAGAAATTTACTGAGAGAGTAGCTATTCCATTGGAAGAGCATAGAACATAGTGGAGTCTTGACTTTGAATGCTACCATTCCTTTCCATCTAACCTCTTGAATAGGTGCTATATCTACCTTCATTCTGTTTAGTTGATCTACAACTACTCTGATCATGACAATTCTATACTGAGTCTTAACATTCCAAGTCACAAAACTTTTCCATTTGCTGGGTTGTTTCCATATATGTCTGAAATCTAAGGCTTGTCTATTGGTTTCCTTGTCAGCCTTCCCTCCAACTCTCCTGTTTTATCCAGGCTTTAGACCGGCAGTAGGATCTAGCAAGCTAATTTCACCGGCCATGTTTATCTATATATTTATGATCTACCAGATAATCAACATTTATTAAAAAGAAACTTTTCAAGCTTTACAAAAATATTTTGTTAGTGTCAAAATAGAAAATTCATCATATAAAATAGAAAGTTGAATTAGGTAAGGTGCAGACATTTCTACCCAAAACAGCTATGGACTATGACTAAATACAAAACTTCAAAAAACCAAAATATATTTTCATTCATATATATTGGGGCCACCTTCGGTGTAGTGGCTAGCATAACAGCCTTCTATGGCCAATGTAGTGGATTCAAACCTGGCAGGTGGCCATTAATTAATTAATTAATCCATTAATTAATTAACCATTAATTGATTAAAGATTCCTTATCATAATTCAACCTGGACAGGCTAAATTTAGGAACTCCACTGTAGCATCGTCCGATTGGCCACAGCAGCATTAAGTGATGTTAATAAATGAATAAACAAACAATTATATATATTAGGAATCGTTCTTTCACTCGCTTATGTGGAAGTCCTAGTAGTACAATATGGGAACGTTGCTGCCTAAGAATTCCTCTTTGTATTTCCTGATGGATTTGTTCTGTTACTTAGCCATACCTGGACTAGGCATCTAAGTGTAAAGTCTTTCTAAAGCGTGATGATGAAAGCAATTGGAATGAATCTTGAACAATAAGAGACAGTTCTTTATTTATTATTATATTAAAACTCATTTATTTTGAAGTGTTAGTGCTTATGTAATAGATCTTTCTTTAATGGGTCCTTCGAAATTTTATTTTCCTCAATAACATTATCCAAGTAATTTAATTTAATCTTGAAAATGTACATTTATTTTTATTTAAATGTAAATCATGAGATTTATTTCCAAACAAGTGCATAGTAGATTACAAGCCTTTTTCAAGACTAAAATAAATTATTTAGGTTATGATATTGAGGAAAATGAACTTTTTAAGAACCCATCCGGAAAGAAAAGTGATTACATAAGCACCAAGACTTCAAAAACAATATTCATTCCAAAAAGTTTAAAAATCATGTTTAAGGTAGTCTTCAAAGCTAGTTCCTCTACCAGAGCATCGGCACACAAATACAATAACTTTTCCATATTGTTACGCTGCTTTCTTAAAAATAAACACCAAAGGGGAATAAAATATTTATTGCCAGCTTAAAATAGTGCCCTTCCCGCAGAGGACATGGGTCAGCGGTTAAAGTAGAATACTTAGCAAACAGCTAGATAAAAAAAAAAAAATTATAACAATAATCAGAAACTAATAGAGGGATCAGCAAACCAAATCTTTAAATTTAAAATAAGTTCCAATGCCACGTTTTTTGAAAACTCTCTGTACTTGCTTAAAAACTTTTTGCCCTTTGGCCAAATAGCATAACTCCCAAAATGTTATAAAGGATAAAATAAAATGTTATGATTCCAAATAAAAAAAACAAGTTATAAATTGTAAAATAAAACAACCTGCTAACTACTTTTAAAATATCTCTTTGTTAAATTTTATCTTAAATATTAAATATTAATCTACTCAAATTAAGTTTATAAACATTCAGTAAAATTAAAGGTAAAAATAAAATATTACATCAAATCAATACTTCTTTTCAAATTATGAAAGTAAAATTAAATTAATATTTCAATAAAACCTAAACTAGTTTTCCAAAAAAACAAACAACCATTATTAAAACTCACAGTACCATGTGCTGTTTCCAAAATAATTCTTCTATCCCATCTCCAAAGAAGGGTAGAGGTCCTCGTCTTGCCGATTTTTTTTTTATGTGGAACACAATAGCAGGCTGGTATTCATTGATTAGAATTTGTAGATCTCTGAAGTGTAGAAATAGACAATTGCAGTTACCATGATTAAGTTTTATGTTGTCAATTTTTTAAAAAGGAAGTGTTTAGAAGTACTTATAAAGAACCTGCCATGATAAGATTGTTTGAACTAATATATAATTGAAGAATCGGAAAATAATATCTGTTTGCTAGGTTTTTACTATTTGTTGTGATCTGGTTATTTTAGAGTTTCTGATTTCAAGAGTTTTCTTGTTGATACATTTACTTGCCATATTTTAATGCACTCTTTTACAGAATTAAACACTTTTAATTTCTCTATTAATTTTATAAATGGGACAAGAGCGATCTAGGCCATTATGGCCACATCCACAATTTACACTTTTGGGTGGTTTGGTACATTTCCCATCTGTGTATTTTTCTTCTCAAAATTGAGAGCAGGCAATCTTATTTTTTGTGCATTTCAAAGTAGAATGGGAAATGCCCAGACATTTATAATACCTCATAGGGTTTGGGACTTATTTTTGAACTTTAAAATATTGATGAGGAAGATGGTTGGGGGTGCGGTCATAAATTAAAACCACACAATTAAAAATAAGAGTTATTTTTATTATGTGCCGACGTTTCGGCCTACAATGTGGGCCTTCATCAGGGCTATAAGAAACAAGATAACAACCAATGTAATTAGACTTAATAATGCGTTAGGTATATAATAATAATATGACAGTAATAAATTATGGGAACATAAATAATATTAAATGTAAAATGATAATAAGATGACAATTATAAAGTATGGAAATAAGGTGACAGTTATAAAGTATGGAAATAAACAAAATTAAGATGATAGTTATAAAGTATGGAAGTAGACATAATTGAGATGATA
Source organism: Piezodorus guildinii (assembly GCA_023052935.1). Taxonomy (NCBI): domain Eukaryota; kingdom Metazoa; phylum Arthropoda; class Insecta; order Hemiptera; family Pentatomidae; genus Piezodorus; species Piezodorus guildinii. The sequence goes on along the minus strand of CM041292.1, from coordinate 110,483,548 downwards.
ATATTGTAATGAGAATATATAAATAGAGACTCAGTAAATGAAGAAAAATGATAAAGGAAAAATATGTGAACAATTAAAATTTTAAATATTAACAATTATGAGTTGATATATGACGGTAATATATTAAAAACATAGTTAAGAGTATAGGTAATATATAAAAAAAATATAGTCATTACAAAAGAGAAACAGTATGAATAAAAAATAATAATTTAAATTTTAAAATAATGTAATATTAAACTAATAATTATATGTCAGGATATGTAATGGAGAAATATATGAGTATGGAAAGGGGGAGAAAGAAATGGGCGATGAAAAAAGACCCTTATAAATAAGAAAAAAAATATACATACATGACGTGCAAGCTTTGCCTACGAAGTGTTGTTTCTCAGTTTAAAAAACGCTCATTGCGTGGAACGGAAAATATGAGAACTAGAATGTCCGTTAGGAAAATTCCAAGAAGCTAAGTTATGTTTTCTGATTCGATTGTTAAAAAATAGCCAAAAGTCATTACTTGAGAGTACTTGAGTTATTACTTATGAGTATTTGATAAAATTGTAAGAAATAGTGACGAGGTAAAGATTAAAAGATTTTAAGTAATAACGGATGACGATAATAAATGATGAATGATGATAAGGTAATAACGAATGACGATAAGGAGCTGTCGAAGGAAATGATAAATAAACAGTAATCTAGTAGGTAAACAAATAAATAAATAAAAAAGGGGAGTACGAAAATTAAATAAATATATAAATAAAAAATTGATAATAAATAAATAAAAATAAAATTATGAAGAGATGATCAGGTGGTTGTTTAAAAAATGAGCTAGGGATGCTTTATTAAATTTAATATTTGGGAATAAGCTAGTGACAAGTTATGTTTGTCAGTCTTTTGATTAATAGGAAGGGGTTCTAGTTGTATGTAAATGCATTCTGTAATGAGTCGTTTGTCATGGTTGGGAACAGTGGCAAGAATGGATGTTTTATCAAAATCAAAGGAATGGTTAAGGGTTAAGGAATGTTCTGAAAGTTTTGAAGCGGTAGAATTTTTAGAGGAAATTGTATATTTGTGTCGGGTGATGCGATCTTTGAGAAGGTTTTTGGTTTCACCAATATAGGCAGAGTTGCAATTAGGAGTTCCGCAAGGGACTCTATAAACAATTTTTGAACGGTGGTCTGTTGGTATACTGTCTTTAAGTCGGCTGTAAATATTGGAGAGTTTGTAGTGGGATTTTAAAGCAAGTCTGAGGTTTGGATAGAAGGATTTTAATGATTTTTTAATTTTTTCTGAAAGAGAGGGAATGTAAGGTACGGATCTATATAAGAGAGTTGGTGATGATGATGGAGTAGAAAGAGAGGTTAATTGAGGTTGAGACTGATTTCTGTAGTTATTTATAAGTTTGTTTATGATCACGGTAGGGAAGTTATTGGCCAGGAGAATTGTCTTTATGCGGTTAATGTTGATGTCGTGGAAACGGGGATCGGAAAGGAAAAGGCTTCGGTGTATAAGATTTTTAGCAACGTTAATTTTTTGATGATGGGGATGTTGGGAATAAAAGTTTAATAGTCTGCCAGAGTAAGTCGGTTTTGTGTACCAGTCAGTGGATATTGTGTTATTAGGGTTTCTAATGATGAGGAGGTCAAGAAATGGGAGGGAATTGTTAGTTTCGGATTCAGCGGTAAAATGTAGGCGGGGGTGGTAAGAGTTAAAGGCTAAAAGTATGTCAGTAATTTTGTCGGGGTTAAGAACAAGGAGGAGGTCGTCTACGTATTTTTTAATAAGAATAATATCCTCAGGAAACTGAATATTGATTTTTTAAAATATTGATATCCTACTCTAAGTGTTTCTGGTGGATTTAGGTGGGAAAAGGTTATAATGTATGAATTTGTCAGTTTTTATTTTGTTACACTATGTTTTTGTTTTTATTCTTAATATATATTTTATTTGCACATTAAATTTAGGTATTATTTTGTACATATCTAAATATTCTCCATCTAATGACCCCTTTGCTATAATTTAATGTGGAATAGGGATGGTTAATATTTGGATTCTTTACACTTTTTTGCTTGTATTTTACACTATAAATGTTTCTTAAACACTTCAAAATTACAATTTAAAATACAAAGAAGTGTTATCACACTTAACGTTTCAATATCAGATGTGTATGCTTTTTGTCCATTTCAAAATGTGAAAATAGTTATATACTTCAAGATTCTAATTAACTGATACTAATAGTCAAATGTAACTTCTTTTGTTATTTAGGTGGTCTTGGAGGTGAAAAGACACGCTGGAGTGAAGCAGCTAAAAAACTGCTGTCTGATCTAGAGAATGCTATAGGTGATGTTCTTTTATCTTCAGGTGTGGTGGCCTACCTTGGAGCATTTACAGTTGATTTTAGAAATGTAAGTTAATTTTTTATTTTCAAGTCATGTAAAATAGGTATCAAAATTAATAAGGTGTAGATTCTTTAAGGTGAAGGTAAAATTCTGTGAATAACATTGGAGGCTGATTTATATCTTATAAATCGGTATTATAATTGTTATTTTAGGTTATCTTCTTCTTCCGGCACTATAAATCAGTAAGAGTCAAGGCCTCCTGCAACATCAACCGCCAGTCTGCTTGGTTTGTTGCCACTGCTCTCCAGTTTCTCCTAAGATGGACCATGCATCCTCTACCACTCAATTGGCCCACGTCAGTCTCTGTCTTTCAACTCTCCTTTTGCCATATATCCTTTCTTCCAGAAGTTTCTTTAGGAATATTTTTAGATCATGGATTGTAGATACTGTACCATGACCTAGAGTGTTGAGTTATCACCCGAGAAACCTTAAGTCAAACTGTGCCAGTTTGAATCCAGCCTTGGATTAGATTTAATCTAGTAGTGATAACATTGTAGCTTACAAAAGGTGGAGTATTTTTTGTACTGACACCTTTTTAAAATATCCAAGTTTTCAAACTCCACCACCTTGTTTATTTGTTATCATCGTAAAAAAAAAAAAAAAAGATGAAGAAAATAGGACACTCAGAAAAAGAAACATTTTCTGTGACTTGCTTTTACTCTATTTTATTGAAAAAAAAATTGTCATTTTCATTTTCAGGACCATAAAATGTTTTGGTACCATTAAAATTTAAAATAGGTTGTAAATAAAAAGAACATAATTATTAGAAATGAGAAAACAGTAAGAATAAAAATTGTTAAATAATGTAATATTAAACTAACAATTATATGTGAGGATACATAACAGAAAAGATATGAATAGGAAAAGAGGGTTAAAGAAATAATTGGTGGGAAGAGAACATAACAATTATAAAGAAAATACGTGCTGACTCAGAGGAGGTGTCTCAAGAAATGATATAAAGACACTCTGAGGTGGTACGGAAAGTACGAGAACTAGAAAAAATCTGGTGCTGGCAACACACAACTTTCACTTACCTTGACTGGGATCACTTGTAGCTAGGTGGCTAGCGTAACAGCCTCCCATGCCAAAGGTCACGGGTTCAAATCCGCAGGTGGTCCTAGGATTTTTTAATGGGAGTAAAAAATCCTTAGTTACGCCGTCCTTCAGAGGGGACGTTAAAAGGTGGTCCCGAGCCTGTGCGATGTCAGGTACTCGTTAAAGATCCCTATCCTAATAAAACCTGGATAGGCAAAATTTAGGACTCCCACTGTAGCATCGTCCGATTAGCCATAGTAGCATAAAGTGACGTTAAATAAATAAACAAACAAACAAACTTACCTTGACTGTTAAAATCAATTTAAAAACTATTAAACATACTTTAATTTCAAAAATATTTTAAGTTGATTTTAATAAGACATGTATGAGCGGCGTGGTCTAGTGGGTAGAGCACTGGTCTACTGTGTTCCGGGTCCTGGGTTTGAATCCCGGCTGTGGCGGAATATTATTTATTCTGTTATTTCAGTTGGGGATCGACCCTAGGGTATGTAGACAGACCCTCCTGGGGGACACCCAGCCTCTATAAAGTGGGTACCCAAAAATGGGAAAAAACCTGGTGGCTGAGCGTGGTCTTGGCCGAATCCCGTTATTGCACGGCCGTTGGCCTAGAAACAGTACGAAACTCTACATGTATTGAGCCCAAAACTCTTCATGGGTTGTAGTGGTACAGGTTTTTTTTTTTTTTTTTTTTTTTTTTTTTTTTTTTTTTTTTTTTTTTTTTAAGACATGTATTCATTTTCTGGGAGAAGTTGGTTCAGGGGTGCAGTCAATAGAACACACAATTAAGTATAAACTTAATTTATTGGTGCTGACATTTTGGCCTAAATTATAGACCTTCTTCAGGGCTATAAGAAACCCCTCCCCCCCAAAAAAAACAAAGATAACAACCAGTATTGGAATACAATATATAAAGATGATAAAAAAATTTGGTGTGCGCAACACACGACTTTCACTTACCTTTGTTATTGATATCAATTTGAGAATTATGAAACAAATTTATAATAAAAAATAAATTATCAAAGAATTATTAACATTGGATTTTAAAATAAACATGTATTTTATTAAATAACCTATTATATTAATATCTACGACAGCCAGTTTATTTTATCTGCTTTTCATTACTCTCCGTTAAATTTTACAATAGTATGTATACGATAATATTTTTCTAAAATCTTTAGCATTCCAACGGTATATTATGTTGTAGGTATATTATCATGTTGGCATACTAAATATCTATATGTGTGTAGTTAAGAAAATATCATCCAATGCTTAATTAATTATGTATATATTTTTTTTTTTGTGGGGGGATATTGTGTATATTATAATATATAATTTAAAAATTTGTTCATTGTAACCATTTAATGTCATGAATTATTACAGGATTTGATAAGAATGTGGAATGAAGAATGCTTCAATTATGAAATACCTTGTTCAAGAAATTTTTCAATGACAATAACTTTAGGAGATCCTGTTAAAATTCGCGCATGGAATATTTTTGGCTTACCTGTAGATACTTTTTCAGTTGAAAACGGTATCATAGTTTTTAGTGCTAGAAGGTGGCCTCTAATGATTGATCCTCAAGGTATAGTACTTACAATATCTTTTGTTTCGTTCTTAATATTTAAAAAAAATAAATATCCTTCTCCCTAAAAGTTTATGAAATTTATTGAATATTAAGGAAGGATCCAGAACGAAGAAAGATAACAGTCCAGAAAAATAAAATTACTTTCCTTAGACTAGTTAAATTAAGCATCTACATTATACCTTTAATTATCTAGTTATACTACATTTTACATCATGGAAATTACAATAATGAAATACAAGTACATTTAAAGTACTATTGCCATGTACTTAGTTTTCTCTGCATTTACCTCCATTCCAAATATTCTGGCAGCAAAGCCAAGAATCCTTCTCTGACTGACTGCAACGACTGCCTTATGGTATCCACCAGACCAAACCGCTCCCATATATTCCACAAAACTTAATCATTTATTTTTGCTTTAATTTTTATTATAAAAAATTTTTAATTTCTTAAAATGAAGTTCCTACTACTGTTGGAAAGAGAAAGATTTTAGAAAAAATAATAACTTATATACAAAGATGTAAAAGGTAATATGAAGTGACGAATAGGGAATAAACTTATTACTGATTAACAATTTAATACAGTTATATTATTTAATCTAAATCATGTGTTTCCTACGAAAATGAATACACGTCTTATTAAAATCAACTTAATAATGTAACCTTAATATATCAATAACAATATGTATTTTATATAATAATCGATAATATTATATAGGTTATGCTTAGTAATATATAATTATTTTTTGAAACTTCTACTGTGAAAAATTATGAAAAGACAGTCTATAATAAAGACTATCATTCCTACATTAAATGAACATATTTCCATGATGTGTATATTACACTTGTTTGTTTCTATATAACTTAATCATTTATATATTTTTTATAAATAATGTTGAGTGGTAACAATAACAAAAATCAACTCTGCTTAGACTAAGAATTGCCAAACAATTGTAAATGGTCCTGTTGGTTTGGAGACCTGCATCCCTCACTGCCTTCTCAAGTGCCAAATTAAACAATAGGTATGCTAGCGCATTGTCCTAGTAGTGCCCTTTTCTTGAGAAATGACAAGATGGAGCTCTAATAGCCAGATGTATGGATGACTACCTCATCGAACATACATCTAGAAATATTTTTAAAAAATTCTTTCTACCATACTTATTATAAGATTGCTTTTCTATTGGTCCTAAAACTCTTACTAAGCAGCTAATTAATTTGATGAAATGATTAATTATGTCATGATTACTAGCTCGTCAAAATACGATTAGTTTTTGTTTTAACTAATCAGTTGTCTCAAAAATGACAAAAATACATTTCTTGCGGTTTAGAAGTGCTTACTAATGAACACCATTAGTTTTGTTTTTATATTCTACGCTTTGTTTAAGGCCTGCTTTCACTCATATAAATAAATAAATAACAACCCATGAAAACTTTTGGCAATAAATGTTGTAAAAACTAAAATTCATGAAGTTCAATAAAAAATAAATTAGTGTATATTAACTGCTATTGTAATATTAATATAATAAAAGTTTTCATTGGTAGTTTTTTTTATGAATGATAGCAGGCCTAAAACAAAATATAGCATTCATAAAACAAATAGTTGAAACATCCGGTATATTCATGTATTGCTATGTCTATAACCGGCTGCTTTTCTAAGGCAGCGGTAACTTTAAATCAGTAATTAATCTATTTAATTTAATTATATATTATACCTTTCGGAACCATCGGATTTCCTTTCCAAAGGTTTCGTGTTTATCAATTCCAATGAGTGGCATGCAGAGGAAGATCAAATTACTGACAGATTTAAATTAGAGCAATTATTATTAAATATAACTATAACATAGATTTCAGGCTTACACTCTATTTACATAATTTCCAGACCTATGATTGAGAATACTGAGGGGTTCGTGGTTATTATCTTTGCCATACAATATAACATTAAAAGGTTACCTTAAAAACACAGCTACCGAAGATGGTGGAATTGGTCACTACTAAGTTTCGTACCCCAGCGACTCGGCTCTGCTCTCTCTGGTCTCCGACGGACTTCTTTTCGACCTCTGTCTCTTTCGTGGCTCGACTCAACTGCTGTTCTCGATGGTAGTACCCGTCTTGTCTCTCACTTCACTTCCACTGCCTCTTCTTGTGGATCGCACACCCTCGTCACTTCTATCCCCTCTTCTTTTCCAAAAAAGTCCCATATTTTGGAATTTGCTGATCTTTTATCGAACAAAGGAAGGCAGGGCTGATATGGGAGTACCCAGTCCAGTCTTTGTCCAGCCTAGCGGCTGGGGTCTAGAATGTTCTTGGGGTATCACGCTGTCCATGGGAAATCTCATGGGGGGGGATGTCCAATCCTTTTAACTTTTACCGACAAAGGGTTATAAACCTTTACTTGACTAATTTCAAACTTATTTAATACTGAACTTATTCCCTTAGTATTCTCAATACATAACATTTCTCCCAGTCTGCGAGGAAAGAAAAATAAAAAAGTGTACGGTTTTTTATTTTTCTTTCATTACTAGATTAACAAAACGGAAACTTATACCAAACACCTACAACTAGTTAGAACTTTACAATTATAATCTTGCAAAAAAAAAACTTACAAACATCCTCATGAACGTGATACATACACCTATTAATACCACTATAGGCAATAAACTTTTGAATTTTAACCTAAAAATGGTATATACAGTATATTTACAACATGTCAAGATATTCAACTTAATTAGACTTAAATACTAAAGGTAATTTAACTATGTAAAGGGGTGGCAACACTTCGGACCAATATGGTCACAATCCTTTGTATTAATCCCTACTACTACTAACAACACCATATTAAGATTATATTACATATGTACAAGTTTATTAGCCTTTTTATCTAAATTATTTACAAATCCAAATATGATTATATTTAGGGCACTTGGCTTATAAAAAATAACAACCATAACGAAATTGGTGATCAAACCTTTAAGTACATCAATTAAATTAACTATTATATGTTTATATTCACTATCCTCACTGAATTTACACTGATGGAAAATTTATTGTCTTACTAGCGAAATATTCTGCCCTTACAAAATTGTCTTATTATTATAGGAATTCACATTCTTCATCCCCTTCTGTGACAATATTTCCAGATGCATAGTACACCAACATACAAAATAAAATGTGTCTGTAATACCTTTTTATTGTATGGCAAATTAAGTAAAAGTAAAAAAAAATACATCAACAAATGAACTGAAAACAATTATAAACATGTTTCTTTTACCTTGTAAATATTAAAATTTAATCGTTTTGATCCTTTCAGTATTCTCAATCTTGGGTCAGCTGAGTTTATGAGTAGTTAAAAAATTTAAGAGGAACCCAAACTTTCTTTTCAAAAAGATACTATGTTCATATTAAGAAAAAACAAACTATCATAACAAGGCTTCTTTAAAGCCCTTAAGTTTGATCTAGGAAATTAAGAGACTTATTGAAAAAACGGCTTAAGGAGCGATCCATGGAACGTGCCTCTAATGGCTCCTTTTAAATCTTCCTCTGTCTTTTCTTTCCAATCGGGTATGTCCTCAACTTTGGCTAACCGGTAAGTGGTGTTTCCGTACTTTCTTATGATCGTGTAGGGACCCTCATATAGTCTTAATAGCTTTGCGGTTTGCTTAGTCGGGTCGGTGATTACTGGTAAGGCTCGTATCAAAACCTTATCTCCGATGTGAAATTCATATATTCTGTGGGTTTGATTAAATTTGTTCCGGCTGCTCTCTCCACGTTCCTCTATTCTCCTTTTTACTTTGCCTCTAAGATATTTACTTTCCTTCTCTGTCAAAGACTTATTTACTTTAGGAAGGTGCAGAGTTATGAGTTTCTCCCAAGGAACACTCCTTCTTCGGGCAAAGTGCACCTCAACCGGGACCGCACCGATAGAGGTTTGATATGTGTTATTAATTGTAGTGTTAATAACTTCTGTGTATTTGGGCCAGATCTTATGATTTTCGCCTACCAAAGTCCTATAAAAATTTCCTAGGTCCCTGTTCACTCGTTCACTGATATTTGCCTGAGCATGTCTTACAGAACAGAATATATTTTTTATCCCCAAGGTTTCTAATGTATTCTCCCATGACTTACTAGTGAACTGGGAGCCTCTATCTGTCAATATCCTTTTGGGAGTCCCATAAGTCTCGCAGAACTTTTCCACGCATCTCAGTGCAGACTTTGTAGTTGCGGCGCGTAAGTTCGTCAACTGCACCACCTTACTGAAATTATCGATCATGACAAAAATATATTTGGTCCCACCTATGCCGGTACAAAGTGGTCCAAGGAAGTCTGCACTCACTATCTGTAAGGGCTCATCTACTCCTATAGATTTTGCTTCAGCATGATAGATTTTATTTGGAAATTTCGATACCTGACACTGATAACATCGACCTACTACTGTTTTCACTCTCGTATGTGCGTCATGGATGTGAAAATATGGATTTAATGTGTTTAAAAGTTTCACCATCCCTATATGAGCCAATATCTCGTGACTCTTTTTTATAAATTCCTCCGCCATGTCATTTGGCACCAGTATTCGCGGATTCTTATCAGCCCTTTGTGTTATGATATATTTTCCGTCAAACTTATACTTATACTTTCCTTTAAAATATTCGTTCTCAGTATTTTCAATCAGGAATCGCAAATTTTCTTCTTCTAAATCATTCTGGTTATACTTAAATGCATTGGTTATCTGGTTCAGGTCCTTTTCTGGTAAAAGCCATTTGGCAGCCTGTATTTGATTTATTTGTAACTGAGTATCTTGGGTCTGTGTAGTCGTTTTCCCATCTATATTTCGACTCAGGAAGTCAGCTACAACATTATCTTTCCCTTTTATATGCACTACCTCGAAGTTAAATTGCTGGAGGTATAAGCTCCACCTCAACAACCGATTAGTTGTGTTCCTGCATGACTTAATGTAGGTGAAGGCATGGTGGTCGGTTTGGATCTCGAAAGGGCGCGCCGCTAGGTAGCTAATGAATTTTTGAATCGCCCATACGATAGCTAGTAACTCCTTCTCTGTTGTACTGCACGACAACTCTGGCCCCTTTAGTACTCTACTAGCATAAGAAACGACATGTATTCCCTGGTCATCCCTCTGCATCAGTTGGGCAGCTACAGCGTATCCGCTGGCGTCAGTTTGTAGAATAAACGGCTTGTTAAAATCGGGATGATACAAAAGTACTTCCTTTATAAATGAATTTTTCAAATCTTCTAACGCCTTATCTTCTTCGGGGCCCCATTTCCACTTCTTTCCCTTTTTTAATAGATGAGTGAGTTTACTTAAATGCTTCGCATATTCTGGGTTAAATCGAGAGTAATAATTAGTGAGTCCCATTAATCCCTGTAGATCTTTTACCCCTCTTGGTGTTGGGATATTCTTAATGGCCTCGACCTTGGAGGCCTGGGGCTTTAGTCCGTCGGTTGTTAACACAAAACCAACATAATCCAATGAGGTACGAAAGAATTGGGTTTTCTCTAGATTTAGAGTGACCCCTCTATTCTTTAAGACTCGTAGGAGTTTATTAAGAATATCTAGGTGTTCTTCGTGGGTTTCACTCATCACTAATAAATCGTCTACATAAGGTCTGATTTGGTTATTTAATGTCCCTAACAATTGGGTTAGCCCTCTGCTCAATCCGGCTAATGAAACCTTCAAACCAAACGGGAGCCTCTTGAATTCGTACATACGCCCTTCGTGCATGAAAGCAGTATATTTCCTGCAAAGTTCCGTCAGTGGTACTTGATAAAAACTTTTAGTCAGGTCTATGGTCGTGAAAATTATCTTCTCATTACAGTATTTTAAGATGTCATCAATGCTTTCCGATTGCTCGTAATCTGCATACAGTTTGTTATTCAGCTTACGAGCGTCTAGACAAATCCTTACGCGACCATCACTTTTATTAACGACTACAATCGGGTTAAGATAGTGACTACTACTAGGTTGAATAATATCATCTTTAATCATCCTTCGGATTTCTTCCCTAACAGCTTCCCTTTTGTGAAATGGGATAGGGTAAGGTTTTACTCTGACGGGTTCTTCGTCGGTAAGCTTTAGCTCGTATTCGTACCCCTTAATCTTTCCCGGGCTTTCGGAAAAAACATCGGAGTTTTTAACCAGAATTTGTTCGAGTCCTTGTACAATATGACTGGGGAGGTGGGCTTGGCCTGCCTTAACCTGCTTTATTTTTTCCTCTATACCGAATATCTTATCTTCTATATTGGCCCTTGAGATTTCTTGAATGCTAACCTCCTCACTGGGCTTTGTTTTCACTTTGTTTCCATCTTCAGAGAAAGTAACCCTTCTTAAACAGCCGGATTCGGCCTTCATCGTAAAATAATTTTTCTCTATGTTAATTTATTTTATGTGCGCTTTCATGAAATCGTACCCTAAAATACAATCCTGACTGAGGTTAGGTATTATAAGGAAGTTTAGTTTTAAAGTATAATTTTGAAAAGATGTACTAATAAAGACTTGGCTCTTGACCGATGTAGACTTCTTTCTGAGCGCGGAGTAAATTTTGAGGCTGGAAACAGGCAGTTTTTCGTGTAGAAACTTCTCTTTATTTCTTTCATAAAACGCATCATTTAGACAAGTTACTTGGCTTCCAGTATCCAGTAGTGCATCCACTTGAATTTCTCCTAGAGTTAAGGTAACATATGGGCAAATGACATTTTGGAATTGATTTTGAAAGTCCATAGGTTCAAGAGTCAGAAGATCGGTAAACTCTTGGTATAAGGAAGAAATGCCCAGATCCGAATCCCCAGTCTCTATTTCTCATTGGTGGTCTCGCTCTTCATCACTTTGTCCAGTATCTCCCGAAGACTCTATTTCTTCTTCTTCTACATAGTGTTTCATATTATTTCGGTTAAACGTTGGTTGGTACTTCCTTCCCGTCCAAATTCTACGTGGTGATCCTACCTTGTCTTTACTAATAGAACTGTCATTTCTTTTCTCCCCTTTAACCTGTAATTCATTTACCGCGAGTTTTTTTCGGGTTTGTTGTGGCCTATACGATCTTTTATACCCTCTATCCTCTTTGTTGTAATAATGTTGAGTTCTCTGATAGTTCCTTTGTGGCCATTTACCTGGTCGCTCTGCATCTTCTCGGCTTCTTAAATAATTCCGGGGCCTATTATCAACATAGGTTCTCTTCATGCCTGAGTCACCTGAAGTATATTTTGTCCTGTTCGATTCCTTGGATCTCAAAATATTTTCTCGACCAACGTCCTCCAAGAGCTGCATAAATCTATCTATATTTTCGATTCCTTGATAGATGACAACCTCTTCAACTTTTGGACCGAAGTGACGTCCTAATGTCCTGCATATGTAATGGTCATCCAGGCTGCTTTTTCATGCCCTAGCCCGAATTACCATCCTACTAAAATATTCAGTTGGAAAAAGGTGAGTATTATTAAAATAATTTCCACGGTTAAGTTCTTCATACACCAAGTGGTCATACCGAGAGCCATGAAACCTCAAGAGAAATTTTTCCTGAAAATCATTAAAGGTTCCCATTGTGCCTTGGCTGGTAGCATACCATGCCAGGGCGTCATCCAACAGATGGTCTTTCACGAAGTGTTCTAACGGCACATACTTTCCATACATTTCATATTCGATTCGGAGGCGGTTGATGAACTCCGTTGGTATGTCTTTCTTACTGTTGGAAAATCTACATTTTTCTGGAAGCTGCCTTCCTAGTATTGCCATCGGATTCGTATTCCAGATATCTGGTAAGACCCTATCAGGAGTAGGTGGGTTTCTGGCTATCGATGGTGCTTGAACTGGCGAAGCTTCATGGGTTTCTACTTCGGCTTGGAGCGGTGGCCTCATTGATGTGATAAGGTCCATACACCGTTCGATCTTGGCCTCCACCGCCTTAAACTTATTATTCACCTGAATCTTTAGCTCAATCTTCAGTCCTTCAATCTTATCGTCCTAAGTCTTTCAGTTGTTGATCGATTCGCGAATTTAACTGGTCACTTCTCTCTTCGCACGCATAGCTATGCTGCTGGCACCCAAATCTGACCTCGTCTATCTCTCTATAAAGTCCTACCATCCTCTTCGTCATGTTTTCTTCCAATTCTTTTGATTTATCACTAGCAATTTCTTTCATTTGTTGAAGCATTATTCGAACATCATTCTCCTCTGTATCAGCATTTCCCTTATTATTATTAATTAACTGAATTCCCCTTTCTCGTTCATTTTGATTATGTCGCTGACTAGTTCCTGGGACTGAAGAATCCGTCTGTAGAGCTCTCTCTGGATCTATTTGTCCGTGTTCCGAATCCGACATTAGTTCTTCTTCCGAACATTCAATTTCGGAAAATACCCTTTTATCCTCCTTTAAGGCCCTACTCACCGAACGAGTATTTTTACTTGCCATTTTTATTTGAACGGTAAGAGAGAAGAGAAAAAAAAAATAATAATCTTGGGCAATCTAACACTTTGTCAACTAACCGTGAACTGTGGAATGTTTTTAACTTATTATCCTAACCCCAATAGCTGAAATACACAGAGACGCCACGGATCCTTACAGATGCTGAAAACTGAGTTCTAGTGCACTTAATAAAATCTTAGGACAACCCTCATGCTGACAACCCTCTTGTGGAGTGGATGAATAATGGCTCACTTCCACTGTTGAGGCATTTTCTCTTCAATCCAGACAGTGATGATTACGTTGTAGAGGGCTCTCATAAACTCATCTCCACCATGCTTCAGGAGCTCAGCAGGAATCTCATCCTCACCTGGAGCCTTATTGTTATCGAGTCTTTTTACAGCCTCTTCGATATCATCATTTGACGCCCGCTAGATAACTGATTTTCTCTTGATAACCGACCCTGTTGGGTCCTTGAAACATTTTAATGACCTTGGGATGTACTTTTTCTCTCAGTGTTTTATGATTTATGTAACTATAGAAACCAGTGGCTGTCAATGTAAAACAAAAAAAAAATGTTATTCATTTCAATCATCTGACACCTTTCCTATGAATTAATTTAATATACTTGAACAAAATAACGTTTATAAAAAAATTACAATATGTAACAACTTTTTCAATTTATTTTTTGTACATTTTGCTTCTTGAAATTTTAAATAGCACCCCTTACAGTATTTTTCAACTTTATTAAAGAGCCCTAGTTTTTTATAAAATTTGTGCGACTGGAGAGATCGTCGACTAACTGAAAGTGAAGGAGCGGAGTCACTCAGAGGATTTTTTCAAGAAGTACTTGAAACCTCTTCTTAAAATTTGTTTTGGACATATTTCTCGCCTAAAGCTGTTATAATTAGGGTATTCAGTAGAGAGGCTCCAAAAATAAGATCAATTGTAATTTTGTGATACCACTTAAGCTTGTGGAATAGGATGACATTTGGTCTGACGTATCGATTGACAATTTTCCACTATTGTAATCGACAATCATCTTTTGTTTTGTAATGGTTAGTCTCAATTTCATCATTTCATTTCATCATTACATCATTTCATCCATATGTTTAGTAGAGATCATAAGGATGCCTCTTTTATCCTTCAGCGAGCATACACACCCTCTAGTAACTGCATACAGACGCCCGCTTCATTTAATAATTAATTTTTTTAATTAAAAGAACTTTTTTCAATACTATGTGTTTTTTGGGTCAAAGGCAATTAAGGCAATTAACATATTTTAATTTTTTATCATTTTGTCCTTATAAATAATAAATAACATGATATGGAAATACCTGTGGTACACACCGTCTGATAAGACAGACTTGTGCGAGCCACCAGTGGTATGCAATACCACATGGGACAGACTAGTGCGAGCCACTGATGATACGCGCTGGAGTGATCAGGTTAAAAAAAAAAATCTTATATGGTCAAGCAACAACTTATAAGATATGTGATTCCCTCATTACCTGGTTATTATTGATGGTAGAGAAAACAATTTAAGGTGTTCCTGAACCAGGAAGTTTTACTTGAATTAAAATTGAAAGAAAAGAAAAAAAAAATAGTAACAAAGTCTAGTATAAATGCTTTTGGTTTATTATTTTAAATAATGAACCTTTGTAGTCGACCAAACGAATAGAAAGAATTACCTCCTCAAAATTTGAGGGCTTACGTTTCAAGATCTGTAGAACCCGAATAAAGAATTTTTTAAAATCTGTTTTTCTTAATTAATAAATAAAAACTAAAAATTTCCTACAAAATGAATCAAGAATCATTGAAATTGGTTCAGAACTAGCAGAGATATAATGTTTTGAAATTACCAGTGGTGATATATTATTTTATATTACTATTTTATATATTATTATTTTATACAATACTATTTTCCTTTGGATTATTTATTGCTTTTCATAGTAGTGCTGTCTTTTAACCGGCTGCTTTTCTGAGGAAGCGATGTCTCAAAAATTGAATTAGGTGGCATGTAGGGGAACATTAAATTAAACAGATTTCAATAACTGACCTTATTATTAAAATTAGCTTACAAATATCCATTCTATTTACACAAGGTCTAGATTGACTATAACCATTACTGTTAACTTTGCCAAACAATATTACAAAAAAGAGAAACCTTAAACACTTAATAGACTGCAAAGGTGGAACTGTCTTAGGTGTCCCTTCTCGGTTCATTCCTAGCATCTGGTTTGACTCCTCTCTAGCTGCTCCAACCCCTGGTGGACTTCTCTTGGATCTTTGACTCCCTTCGAGGATGCACTTCCACTCTTCTGTCTCTTGAATAGGACTGACTCTTCCGATTCTCATTGATCCTCATCACCTCTATTCCCTCTTTTCAAAAATACTAAAAATTCATTTCATAAATTTGCACACCTACCTGTCTCCTATTGGTGATCATGACAAAGGGGAGGGGAGCTCATATGGGAAGTGCTCTAGGTCGGCGGTCCAGCCTTTGTAGATACTAAAGGATGTTTCTAATATCTCAAGGGCGATTTCGTAAAACCTTAACATATGCTTATCTGTTGGCCACCCTTATTATTACTTTTGATTATCCTTTTTCAGTGGAGGCCGTCTTCTGAATCTGGAAAGATTTATAGCAGGCTGTGGTTACAGTCGAGCGTAACTTATCTTTCATTTTCTCCCAACTCTCTTTAAACATTCCAAACCTGTGCTCCTCTTTCTTTGTGCTTTCATATCTCTTATCTGGAATTGCTTGGAGCATTTTCATTATTTAGCTCTGACGCTTGTTTTGTCGTTTGTAAATAAATCTCTTAGTCTGCTTTTTTAGCGATCTGTGGCTGGATTTTAGTAATAAGTCAGCCAACCCCAGATCAGATTCTTCTGATCACGTAGGCTCAAAAAGTATATCTATCCTTAAAGCCAATTATTAATAATAGTGTGCATAAGAAAGCTAACACACTAGCATGACAAATATAATACATAAAGGAAATATTACAAAATATCTTTAAGTAGTAAGATAATAATAATATATAAAAGAAATAGCCACTTGAATAAGTAATAATAACGAAGCACAAATTAAAATCATTATTAACTAAGAAAGTTAAGTATATGGTGTTTAAATCTTAATGCATGATGGTTAGACATTATATGATGCTCTATTATATGATTAAAATTATTTAATTACCTTAATACCACCGATCAAAAACATTTAATATAATTATTGTGGATGTAATTAGTTGACCGTTGAGAATTACTGGAAGGAATTGGTCCGGGTGGCGGTCATTAAATGAAACAACTAAATAGTTTCAACTATTTTATTGTTTGCCAACGTTTCGACCCCCTTTGTGGGTCATCATCAGGGCGCATGGTGGGAGAATGGAAACTCGTTTACAACTATTTAGTTGTTTCATTTAATGACCGCCACCCGGACCAATTCCTTCCAGTAATTTAATATAATTAATATTCTTTGCTAATTTAATTATTGATATTAAGTATTGTGAATTAGTAGATACGTCCCCACAATAGGGATGCCATTTTACATGATGTATTTTGACCATGCTGTTTTCTAGGGCAGTGGTAGCTCCTAAAACAGTATTAATTAGTAAATTTACAAAAATATTATCCAATAATGAATTTACTGCCCTCAGTATCCTCAATACATACGTAACATTAGTTAATTGCCTCTTAACAGCTATATAAACAGTTATACCCTAATATAGTTATTTGGAAATAATAAACCGTTATGTAATAATTTGCAGCATTTTTATAAATAATATTTAATGATATCATATGATTTTTTTAGAAAGTAATATTTGATGTTATTATCCAATAGTTAAAAAATATGCCTTCCTCCTTTCCCGCTTCTTTCCTGAACTCTCACAATACCTTAATTTCACAAATTTTCCATGAGGAGCACCCAGTTACCAACCAAAAAAGGCACTCGATACTGCTTGTGATAGCGACAGTTTTTCACAGGTTTTAGGTGCTAGTTGAGAAAAGTTAAGTCCCTCAGTTACAAACGTTACAGAGATTTTCAAATACTAGGAGATATCCTGGACAAATATTCCAACAACTCTTTCCTCATTATTCGCCATTACCATACAGTCGAGCATGAATTAATTAGAGTCCTTAGGAAAAATTGTTAAACATCATTTATAGACTGCCAAACAAATGCTCCTATCTCGTTTATCATAACTTAAAATTTCTATTTGAATTATTATCATCCGAATTTCAAGACATAATTCATCATATTTTTATAATTTGCAGGACAGGCTAATAAATGGGTAAAGAACATGGAGAGGGAGAATAAACTATGTATTATTAAGTTGACTGATTCAAACTACATGAGGACTGTAGAGAGAGCTGTTGAATTAGGATTACCTGTGCTACTAGAAAATATCCTAGAAGATATAGATGCTCCTCTAGGTAAATTACTTATTATTTGTAATCTTAAAATATATATATATATATATATATATAGAATAGAATAGAATAGAAAAATGAACTTTATTCTGGGACATAGTCCCTTAAGAATAACATTGATGTTACAAATGAATATAGCTCTTCTGGCCAGAATACATTAAATAGATTGACTTATTTACAAACTTAATTATTTACATAAACAAAGTAGATTTAAAAAAAAAAAAGTATATGTATATACACACACATACATATACATATATATACATACATACAAAAATCACAAAGTAATAATAATGATGATAAGTAAATAGAATGAGAAAATAAAAACCACTAATTTTGAAAACAAAAACCAAAAGCAAAGTAAAATAAACATTTAGTCATTATAATTATTAAATTATATCGTCAATTATCAGATTTAAGATCAACAAGCCTCTGCGAGGGATAATAGAAGCTGGAAAAGGAGATATTTAAATGTGGATAAGGAAGAAGTATATAGGAAGAAATGGAATTCCAGAATGCAGTGGAACGGGCAAGAAAGGATCGATCATAGGCTTTAGTACTATGAGATGGGATATAAAGGTCAGAGTGGCACGATCTTGTACCAAGCAAGTGGACAGAGGATTTAAATTGAAGGAGACTGTAAATATAGGAAGGATGCTGGGATTTTATCGTTTGGTAGAGAAATGACCCAAGGAAGTACTGTCTGCGTATGGAGGGAAGGAGCTACTTCAACTCGGCGTAGAGGTGAGTCACGTGAGACCATCTCGAGGTACCAAAAACAAATCTTAAACAACAGTTCATGATCCGCTTCAATCTGTTCTCAAGTACCATACAGAGGCCCCCGCATACCGCACAGCCGTAGTCGAAGTGGGGGAAGATGAGTGAGGAGACAAGGATTTTACGCGTGGATTCGGGAAGAAGGTGACTGGAGCGATGGAAAAATTTTAGGGTGCTTATGGCTCTATGTGAAATTTGGGCAATATGGGGTTTCCAGGATAGGGATTGGTCAATAATAATTCCTAGGTTTTCGACAGAGGGACTGAAAGCAATGGGATGACCATTTAGGAATAAGGTTGGAAAGGTGGAGTTGGATCTCAGGAGAGGGTTGGAACCAATCATAATAGCCTGTGTTTTCATAGTGTTTAAGCTTAGCTTATTCAGTTTATATATATATATATATTATAAAAAATAACAAGAGTGTTATTATCTTTTGGAAACATTCTTAGTATTTCTATCTGAGAGGTTTTTGAACAACATTGTGGACTACCAACCCTCATTATTTATAGTTGCCAACATATGAATATGGAAACACTATGTTTGATGTGGGGTAAGTAGCCCCATTTAGGATCACTTGTAGCTGGGTGGCTAGCCTAACAGCCTCCCGTGCTAAAGGTCATGGGTTCAAAACCGCAGGTGGTCCTAGGATTTTTTAATGGGAGTAAAAAATCCTTAGTTACGCCATCCTTTGGAGGGGACGTTAAAAGGTGGTCCCGAGCCTGTGCGATGTCAGGTACTCGTTATAAAACCTTAATTACGTTATTGCCTAATAAAACCTGAATAGGCAAAATTTAGGACTCCCACTGTAGCATCGTCCAATTAGCCAAAGTAGCATAAAGTGACGTTAAATAAATAAACAAACAAACAAGCCCCATTTAGGCAGCCATTATTCATTGTGAGGTGTCTGGTACTATGTATTATATCTTCAGTATTTTATCTACAATGCATGTTTAGAGAAGATGAACAGTGAAATGTTATTACTTTCCCTTACTATATATAGTAAGGGAAAGTATTGCGATTGTGAAAATTTTCGAATTCCAGTTTTAAACGGAAATGCACATTTTAGGGTCCCCTGAGTCCAAATAACCAAGTCCCGCAAAAATGTTTGTGTGTGTGTGTGTGTGTGTGGTAATTCCCGGGTGGAAACGACGGTATGTCCTATGAAACTGAAATTTCATGTTTAAGACAAATATATGCCCGAGACGTTACAAAATCTTTTTCATCAAAATGAGCTTACCAGAAGAGCCACTTTTTTATACTATGCATTTTGCACCTTTTTTCGATTTTCTTGAAAACGGTTCCGAAGATTTTAATTAAACTCGCTATATCGATGTAGAATTTAATGGGCTTTAATATCATGTAGGTTTCATTCTGATTACAATGGTCTGACAGGGCTTAAATGCTGATAATTTAAATTTTCTTCCTCTTAAGTACCTTTAATTTTGTTGATTCTATAAAAATAACCATAATATGTTGTTAGCATTGTTAAATAAAATTTAAATATGTAAGTTGTACAAATTTGAAAAACAACTATAGGAGAAAACTGAAAAAATATTTTTTTAAGCAATGTTTTGTTTTTGAACATAAGAACTGTAATATACATGTATGATATACCGTTTGAAAGCTAAAGATTTTAGAAAAAATATTATCTTATACACAAGCTTTTAAAAATTAATAGAGAGTGACGAAAAGCCGATAAAACTAACTGATTATTTTAGATAATAATAAAATAGATTTTTTAATAATAAATATTCTAGAAGGGAGAACATAATTGTGAGAGGAATTCTGGTAAAACGGGGTGAAGACATTTATGATGTCTTGAGGAGAGTGTTGGAAGTGATTGGGCTGCCAGAATCTGTAGATGATATAAGTGTAGCACACCATTTGCCTTCGAAGAATCCACAGTCTGTTCAACCTATCGTAGTTTGATTTAGCCGTCGAAGAATAAAAGATTCTTGGCCTCAACATTTTCAAGAAGTTGCTTCAAAAGATGAATCAGGTCCGGGCCTTAGTGTCAGTAGTTTACATCCATCTCTGGGAAGCGGAAGAGTTTTCGCCGGGGACCATCTGACACCTGCAACCATTCAGCTTTTGGAGTCAGTGAGGCAGGAAGCTTCGGCTTGTGGGTATTGCTTCGTCTGTGTGAGGAAGGAAGAAAAATCTAAGGTTATTGTTATTAAATCTTATTCTGATATTGATAAATTGAGAGAGTAGTTTTGTTATAAGCAGTTATTGTATATTACAGCCACTATGATTCAATTATAATTGGAGACATGAATCTTAATATATTGCCTAACATAGAGTATACAGCTACTCAAAACATGTATCTTAATATATTGGGAGAGGGTGGATACAATTCTTATATTAATACTATTACAAGACCGTCATCCATGTCAGGATCATGTATTGATCATATATTTGTCAAAGGGAAAAATTTACCTTGTGAATCGGGTCTTATTCAATCATCTATAACAGATCATTACCCAATTTTTTGTAATATTGACATCAATGTAGCAATGAAACAAAAAAAGATCCTGAAGATGTGTAAAATTAATCAGGAAAAGTTAAAACTTATTTTAAGTTCGGAAAAATGGGAGAAAGTGTATCTCTAACCAGGGATGTAGATATTGCAGTGGCGGAGTTCTTACTCCTGGTCTTGTGGCATGTATGCGGAAAAGAGATAAGCTAAATAAAACACTAAAAAAACAACCATTCAATAGCAGACTAAAAGAGTATTATACAAAGTATAGGAATAACTTAAAAATTATCATTAGGAAAGCTAGAGAAAATTATTGCAGCAAAATAATTATGGAAACTGCTCATTCCCTAGTAAAATGTTGGCAAGTTATCAATCAACTATCGGGTAGACCAGCAAAAAAAATCAGTTTTCTTATCCGACTTTACAGATAATCTTGGAGATGAACATAAATTGCTTGATAAATTAATTAAGTATTTTGTGAATGTTGGTCCAACCCTTGCTGGAAAATTCGGAAAACCAACTCGAATGTGCTGTTCTGTTTATAGTTCGTTACCAGAAAGGTGGTGTGTGTTTAGGGAATTCACGGAAGCAGATATTAGGCTTAAAGTTGGTAAGCTAAGGAGTCGTTCAGCACCTGGTCCGGATAATATCAATGTAGAAATATTAAAACAAAACATAGATCATATTGCTGAACCGCTCACTCATATAATTAATTTAAGTCTTAGCAATGGGACTTTTCCAAAACATTTTAAAACCGCTAAAGTAGTCCCGATTTACAAAAGCGGGGAAAAAAAATTAGTTTGGTAATTACCGTCCTATATCAATGATAAATGTGTTGTCTAAATTATTAGAAAAGTTAGTTAAGCAAGAGGTAGCCAATGTTTTGTTTACAAACAACTTAATCAGTCCTAAACAGTATGGCTTTAGCCGAGGCAGGGGGGGGGGGAGGATGCTGTATTGTACTTAACTTCTTATATTTGCAGTGCTCTGGATTGTGGGGACCACGTTTTGGGAGTCTTTTTGGATTTGGCGAAAGCTTTTGACAGCATAGACAGAACTATATTGCTAGACAAAATTAGGAAATTAGGCATTAGTGAAAAGGTACTGGAATGGTTTAATGGCTACTTACAGAACAGAATGCAGTATGTCTCATTTGAAGGCAAAAACAGTGTGGAATATTATGGTGTTATTCAGGGAAGTACATTGGGACCATTGCTGTTTTTATTGTACATTAATGATGTTAGTTCTTTGGAGCCAACCTTTGATAGAATAATTCTCTTCGCTGATGATACAGCTATATTGTATAGAGGAACATCTAGGCCTGAAGTATATGAGTTGGCGAATTCTCATTTGCAATCGATTACTAACTGGTTCCATGGTAATTTACTTACAATAAATCCAAAAAAAAAAAAAATTAATCCCCTTTTCTATATATCACGATGATCCAAAGTGTGAGCTAAAAATCCACATGCGAAGTGCTTGCAGCTCTCCTTGTAATTTCCCTGTTGTTCATAAAGTTCATCAAGTTCAATATCTTGGAATTGTTCTTGATTACCGATTAAGATGGAATGCACATATATCTAATGTCACTGCTCAGCTAAGGAAATATTTTTACGTATTCCATAAGTTAAGAGGTATTTTATCAATCAATAAATTAAGATTAATTTACTTTGCATATATTCAGTCGCTGATTCAATATTGTATATTGATTTGGGCGAATTCTTTTGCTGCACATCTTTTTCAGCTTGAGATTGTGCAGAGAAAGATTATTAAGGTAATTTTGGGTATCAATAAAAGACCCCCATCAATTAATATATTCTCGGACCTTAATGTAATGTCTGCAAAAAAATTAAACATGGTCTCAATTATGAAGAAGCTGTATTTTAGACGGGATGAGCTAGTCGAGAAGATTGATCACCGTTTTTCTACAAGACTGAAAAATTACTTTAGCTTAGTTGTGCCAAGACCAAAACATACCTGGACGACTCACCAGACTTGTTATTCCATTGCTACTGTGTACAACAATATTCCTCCAAAGTTTCAATTTTCTCACACAAATCCTCCAAAGTATTCAAATTATTACTACAATGTTAAAATGTGGGCGAAATCCCTCAGTGAAGAAAAATTGCTGAATTATGGAATCCAAATTACTCATCGCTATAGACATATCGTCAATGCCAGCCTGCATCACTCATTCTGATATTTATCCTGTATACAAGTATATGTATTCTTTATTGACTTTTGATTTTGTCTATTTCTTACTGTGTACTATGTAATGTATCTTTATATTGCTTATCATGTAATTCAAGCTTGTATTTACTTGCCTTAATTTTATATCTTGTATATATGAATTTGTATTCCTTATTGCTTTTGGTTTAGTCAATTACAGTTTATTTCTGTGTACTGTTTAACTGTTTCTTATAATTGTTTTTTGTATTAATTAGGTATTATGTAATTCAATTTTATATTTGCATGCCTTAATTTTATATCTTGTATATATGTATATGTATTCCTTATACCTTTTAAGCTTAGTTAATTACTGCTTCATACTGTGTTACTTTTTCTTTATAATTGTATTTTATATTCCTTATGTATTATATTGTTTTTGCTGTGCAGTGAGTTACTGTTTCTTTATAATTGTATTTTATATTTCTTATGTATTATTTAGTTGTTTTTTTTTTTGCTGTATAGTGTGTTACTGTTTCTTTATAAAATTGTGTTATATTATTTAAGTATTGTATTGTATCATACTGTGTACTGTTACTGTTTGTTATTGTACTTTTATTGAATTGCCGCAGGTGAACTCCTTTCTCACACACGCCTTAGTGGGATAGTGACTTCTACTTGCACTGTAATATGTCTGTGTTTTAATTCGAATAAAGAAGTTTAAAAAAAAAATAAAATAAAATAAAACACATGTTTCTATAGAAACTCCATTTATTCTTTAATGGTTTCACTCATTTTTATCTCTTACTGTACTTGCCAATTCTTTAATCGATTTCAAAAATGGACGTAAGTGAAAGTCATGTGTTGCCTGCACCAGATTTTTTTTTCAATCATACAATCTCTGTTTACAAACTCTGACATCCAATTTTTCTTCATCTGCCAATTCTTTTATGTGTGCTTAGGAATATAATATTTCTTGACCTATAACATTTAAAACACCTGATCTTTACAACTCAACTCTTACTTGCATTGAATCCGTTAACCATTCACTTGAAACCAGATTGTCTAATTCTGTTCTAATGAATTTTCCATCTGCTATGCCTCAACCTTTTATCTTCCATCAATAGATCCTATCCCAATGCTGGAGAGTATGTGTTGAAGTCAAGACTTCTTCAGGAATCTGTAAGAGAAGCATCTCATCTTATATCTATCTATTTCTTCCATGCATAATATAGGTTTTTTTAGTCAAATTCATAATTTTTTCTATCAAGTTCTTAATTTTTTCTATCGTGTTCATATTTTTTCAGTCAATTTCAAAGAACCCACTTTATAAAGGTAATTTAATGAGGTTTTGCTATCAAGAAGTTAACATTCTTATTAAAACTTGTTTTTTAACTATTTAACTTCGCTTTATTTTACTGTGGCTAATCGGATTTTGGTTTAGTGGGAGTCCTAAATTTTGCATATCCAGGATTATTGGGATAGGGATCTTTAATATGTTCCTGAAGGCTCGGGGCCACCATTTTATGTTGTCTCCAAAAGGTGACATAACCTTGGGTTTTTTATTCTCTTACAAAATCCTAATGCCATTTGATTGGTTTGAACCTGTGACCTTAGGCATGTAGAATCTATTTAGGATCACCTTCTCTGCCCAAAATTATGGGTTCAATCCCAGTAGATGGTCCTAGCATATTTTTTGAAGTTTTCATCCGAATTCATATATTTTTTACATCCTTTTTGTCGAACAAAATAAACAATGATTTTTCACTCCCTTAAAAAATCCTATCTTATTAAATTATGGATCACCTGTCGATCAGTGGATAGCATAACAACTTTCTATGCCCAAGTCTCGTGTTCAAACCCAGCAGATGGTCTAGGAATTTTCAAGGCTGTAAAAAATACTTGGTTATGAAGTTCAAATGATTTTATAGCTGTAATTAATTATGGCCTGAATGCAAAAATCAAATAGCTGACTTAATTTGATTGTGTTGAAATTCCTCTCTGCTGGTCAGACCAGGCCTGACCTGACCTACTGAAAGAGTTTACACATATCAATCATCATGGTTCTGAGCAATATTACTTAATTGCCTATCAACAGTTTTATAGACAGTTATATCCTAATATTGTTATTTGAAAATAATAAACCATTGTTTAACAATTTGCAGCGTTTTTCAGATTTCAGCCATCTAGGAACTATTTTAATGGACTCTATAGCTTTCCAAGTCATTTCTATCACTAAGGTAATTCACCCACTATAAATCTCACTTTCTTGGAGCTATACTTAGAAAAAAACTAAGACTGATAAAAAATTTCCGAACTGTTTTCAATTTATTTTTGTATTGATAAAGGGATATATTTCTATAAGCGGTAAAAGAATTAAGTGTAAAATTTAAAGAAATATAATAATGATATTTAGTCATGATTATGACCAAATAATAATGTTTTACAGGTTTGGAAATGGCTAATGTGGGTTAAACACCATAGACATTTTGAAATAAAATAAAAATTTACCTAGTGACTTTTTTGTTTTATTCTTACTAAAAAAGTATTTTGGCACCAAAAGCAGAAAATATGACTCATTACATATGCTTATTTTTAGAACCTATTTTACTGAAGAACTTGTTCAAACAAGGAGGTATTAACTACTTAAAGGTTGGAGAAAATTTATTGGAATACCATCAAGATTTTAGATTCTATATCACAACTAGGTTAAGAAATCCTCATTATCTTCCAGAAATTGCTGTTAAGGTAATTACTTTTTTTAATTTTTTTTTATCACTAATAAACAAAAAAATTAAAATTTCATTATGTTTAATTTTTAATACAAATTTTTGTCTTAAAAAATAAAATAAACAATGTTTGTAAAAAAAATCCAAAAAGAAATTACTTTTTTAAATAATATTTTGCCAATTAATACATTTACTTACCTATAGCATTTAAGGGAAACGATACCTATAATATAGCAGAAGATGGATGAATCCAGAAATATATCGCAAGATACTTGGTTCCCAGACATCTGTCTCAAGAACTATCCTGGGTTATGAAGAGACTGGCAAATAAAGGAGACCATGTTCAACATGGGGGCCAAGGGTGACAGGATCCGCAACCCAGACCTATACCTCATTGAATACTCTATGGGACCAGAGCAGGTGAGACAATGATTGAGGCTCTCTTTGGGCCTCCAAGAGCTAAGAATAGTAGTTGTGGAAGAATAGGAAGGAATTCCACAATATCGAATCGATGGCCTGATACAAAGTATGCCAAATAGTTGGAAGCTATCTTATTGGCGAGAGGAGGAAACACTCGCTACTAAGCCACCAAGTCAACTGTAAGACAAGGGGATAGGTTTATTTAATTTAAGAAAATCATTCAGAAAACATTCCTTCTCCTGGTAGAGTACTCTTCTCGACCTGATCCTACCAGACTGTATAATTTTCAGCCATGCCTCTTTCTTTGCTGTAAGAGCTTGGTGGCATCCCATATCAAACCACTCTCTTATTTTTCCTTCCCATTACTTCATCTGCTTCTTCTCCCAAGCTGTTTTTGATAGAATTCCTTTTTGGTGTCTATATTATTCATATTCATTTGGTCAGAAGCTCTTTCTAGTTTTTTAGTAACTCTTTTTACTACATTCTTCCTCCTTCAGTTTACTAACAATGTATCTCGTAGCTTTTCCGAGGGCACAACCAGGTTTTTTTTTAAAATAATATATATAATTTGGCGCCCAACGTGGGGCTTAATTTGTTAAATATTAAGACCAGGGCAATCAGTGCACAATTTATAGTTTAATAAGTTTTTCAAGTGTTATTTGTGAGCAAACAATATGAGGACCAAGGAAAAAATAGTTATTCAGATAGGACAGAAAAGATTCAGATGTTCAAACAACTCATGATGATGATGGAAAAATTGGAACAAAAAATGAATAAATTTGGAACAGAAGTATTAGAAACCTTTACAAGTATTACAATAGAAATGAAAATTGATTCCCAGAATAGAACCTCCACTGAAGATGAAGAAAACAAGAATAAAGAGCCTACAGTCCAAGTACAAGAGTATGAAACAGAAACAGTAACTCCTCATTGTACAGAAGAACCTCTATCAAAGACTGTACCTTCTGAAGATCCTATTGACCTAGAGTGTGAAACAGAAACATTTAACTCCAATGTGTACAGTAGAACCTATATTAATGACTAATCCCTGTAATGTTATGATTGAAGAGGCCCAGGACTTAATGATTAGCTCTATTGATATGAAGCAAAATGTTAACATCAAAGAAGATGAAATTTGTGAAATTAAACCCAGTGTTTCATAAAAGTGCTTAACTTTCAGACCTTTAGTAAGTGCCTTAAGTCTCCAAAATAAACTCCAGGTGTTATTTTATAGGTTAAAAGTTTTAAATAATCTGAAAATAGGTTCCTCCATCTTCAATAATTGTTTATTACCAATAGTGAATATATTTAATCAATACAGGGATGTGCAAACCGAACATATCATCACCAAAATGTTAGAATATGAATTTTATAATGATTACATGGTCTTGGACCATGTTAGGAAAGATCGGACACCATATAATTTTTGGACGCGGCAGTCTTTATTCTTTTCCAGGAGATAAAAAGGGATGATTAGCGCTCCCTCCGTTAGATGAGCTAAAAAATGGGCTGTCTGAACAATGCTCAGTTTGAACCATACTGGAATTATTTATAAATAAGTTGTAAATAATGTAGTAATTAGAATCACTCAAGTATTAAATTTTAATAGCTGGTCCAAATGTAAATCTTTTACACAATATTTTGCTTAAGTTTCTTGATATTTAAATTTACATATGCTCACAACTTCATTTAAAATTATGTTCAATTGTCTTATTGGTGTCTTGGCAATAGTTATATTTTTGAATTTGTTACACTGTTATTTTGTTTATATTTTCTTTCTTAATATTTTTTATTTTTTTTTTTTATATGCACCTAGACCTTTTTGTGAGTAAAATTTGAGTATATAGTTTTTGTTGAAGATTTAGTTGGTTATATGTTCTTAATTGTACAGAGGGCGTGTATAATTTTTGTGTGTATATGGTTCTAGTGTATTTTGTCCCTAGTTGGTTAGCATTTGTCTCTCAATGTGAAATATTGTATATAAGCTTAGTTTATAGAGTATTGAAAATGATTTAAAGTATAACGAAGAATTGTAAGAAAATATGTTTATATTTTGAAATATTTTAATTTGAAAAAAAAAAAAATATTTCCTTCCAAAATATATTTTTTTTTACCTAGGATTGGGGAGAAATGTAATATACCCATTTTTTAAAATATAATTATAGTAATCATTTATTTATTATTTGATTATTGTGTTAGGCAGGCTAATAATAAGTTAAAAAGTAAAACTTAAATTTAAATAACAGCTCCTATTTTGGATGCAAGGGGCATACCCAAGATAACAGGGCAGGTAGAAGAAAGGTACCTACCAGGTAAAGAGTTTTAGTTTGGAGTAGGGACCTGAGGTAGGTAGGAGCTGCTGTCTGAACATGGAGAATAATTATAGTTAGCCTGCATATTGTTTATATTATGTTTGTAAGTTATTATAATAATTAATAAAGTTAAATAATAAAAATTTGCCTGATTGTCAAGAACCCATACCATACCCTGAGAATAAATTAAATTTAATGAAGTAATTATTGAGTGAATTGATTTTTTTTTTTAAATAAAAGAATATTTTTAAAAATAAGCATATTATAATATACATATTTTATATGAAGGAGTTACGGCTAATACCTGCTAATGTGAGCTCAAAAAGGATATAAATCCTGGTAATGAGAACTTTTTTATAATTTTTTCCTAATGTTTATTTAGTTGTTCAGATCATAAATTTTCAATATCCTAATTTATTATTCTCAAAAATATAAATCCAACTCCATGTTAAAAATAAGCTATATTTTATTTAACTGGATTTACGTAATTATTTAGAGGTTTTAAAATGTGTTTGTTGACAGGTGACCCTTCTAAACTTCATGATAACTCCACAAGGATTGCAGGATCAATTATTGGGTATAGTTGTAGCAGAAGAAAGACCTGAACTTGAAGAGAAAAAGAATGAACTTATTGTTGAAAGTGCCAACAATAAAAAACAATTAAAAGAGATAGAAGATAAAATTTTGGAAGTTCTTTCTTCTTCTGAGGGCAATATTTTAGAAGATGAAACAGCAATACAAATTCTGTCTTCTTCAAAAGTATTTTTAGTCTATTTAATATTTATTATGATTTTATATAAATACAATAAAGTTAAGCATTTTATATAAACATATATATATATATATATATATATATATATATATATATATATATATATATATATATATATATATATATATATAAAAAACCTAGATTATCTAGTTAGTATATGTTTAGATCTCATTTATCTAACAGATTAGATATATTTTGACTTAGCAATCGGTATATATATAGATACAAACTGCCAAATGTAGTTTTGTATTTGTAAAAGCTTTAGCTAAGGGAAAATTCTATATTATCATATCTATAAAGAAGGGGTTAATTTAAATTTTGGTATTTTGACCGGGTGGTTTATGTCTATAAAGCAGGTAATGAGATTGTTATTATTCTCATGGCTCTTTATAGATGAGACTAGAACTGACCTGAAAAAAAGATTTTGGTGTGGTCTCCTAGCTAAAGCTTTACAAGCACAAAATTGAATTTGACATTCCTATCTATCAGTAGCAAGGAACATATTTCCATACCATGCACAAAGGAATGATACAAGTTCAAACGTAGACCCTATATAAATAAATTAACGGTCGAAAATGGGAGTTAGGGGAAGGAAGTCAGTGGTGCCCCTAAATTTTCAGTGAATTAAGAATCTGCTCTACTGCAGTTACTGAGTATGATTAGATGCCAAATTTTTAATTCCGAATCTGCAGAGTAACCCAAAAGAAGATGATTTGAAAATAAAATATTAAGGAGTGGGCAACATGTTGCTCAATCATAGCACAGGCAGTGGAAGAATTTCAGGTCGAGTAAACAAAGATTTTATGTCTCCTTGGTTCAATAAGAGTGCATAGTCCTCACAGATGTAAAAAACAAGGCCTAAAGAGCTATGATCATGGAACTTTTGAGGCTGACAGGAAAAATACCAGGAAGAGAAGTGATACCATGGAAAGAAAAAGTGACAAAAATTAATGCTGACCTTGAAAAACTGGCTGGAGAAGCTTAAGTCTGAAAATAAAGGTAGAATTTTTTCTCCAGAAAGTCATTTTATTAAGAAACCATTTAAGCCAATTCCAACTATGTGTGTGAACGAGGAGGGTACCCTATTTACCGATGCTAAGGTCTGCATGGAAGAATGGAGTAGATATTTTGAAGCCTTATGAAATGGGAGAGAAAAGAGAGAGAGAGAGAGAGAGAAAGAGCTATCATTCTCAGAGAACAGCTTTATGAAAGGGAATTAAAACCACCTGAAATGGAAAAAGTTGTTGAAGCATTGATTGGTTTAAGAATCATAAAGCTCCTGGCATTAGCATACTACCTGCAGAACAGGGACTGAAGGAACTAGTAAAATGCCTACACAATGTTCTACTAAATATTTGGACCAGTAAAGTCTGCCTGAGGACCGGAAAAAACTGTGATATGTCCTATAAATAAAAAGAGAGATATATTTAAATGCAGTTATTACAGAGGCATGCCTTTGCTTTCAAACACATTTAAAATCCTTAAAAAGAAAGATCAGTCTGTTGAATAATCGTAAAGCTTGGCATTGGCTCACCCCATGCATAAATTCCGGCAAGGCAGGTCTACTACAGACCTTTAATTTTCTGCCTCTGAACTATTCTCAAACTAGGAATGGAGTATAACATGACAACACAGCACCTCTTAGTTGATTTGTTGGCATATGACACCATTATGCAAATGTAACTATATAAAGCATTTTTTGTTTTTTATAAATAAGTTTTCTTTATCAATTTAAACAGTACAATAGTTCAACAATGATGGGGTATTCCCCATACACTGTACATAAATTGTTGTTACCATTTTTTTAATATTCTTATAATGATTATTTTTGTTGGTAAAAAATAAAAATTTTACTAACTCAAAGTATCTACAAACTATTTTTTTAATATTTTAAAAAATAGAATAATAAAAACTATTTATCAAGATCACGATATAGAACAAGCCGGCTTCCGTCCTACTTTCAGTACAACAGATCAACTCCAATGTATAAATCAGCTCATAGAGAAAAGTAGAGAATACGACAGGCAGATCTATTTATGTTTTATCGACTATTTCAAGGCTTTCGACTCAATCAGACATAAGTATTTATGGGAAGTACTATGTGAATCTGGTGTGGAGAAACTCTACATTGAAGTAATTATGGAGCTTTATAGGAACGGAAAAGCATTGTGGCGTTGGATAGGGAAGGCGAATACTTTGAGGTTGAACGAGGAGTGAAACAAGGGTGCCCTCTATCTCCGATTCTATTTAATTGTGTTTTAAATAAACTATTTAGAGAATTAAATTGGGAAAGCCTGGGAATATCCGTCAATGGGAAAATGCTGAACAACTTAAGATTTGCGGACTATATATGTCTAATATCTCCGGACATAAACGGCCTAAGGCGGATGATAGAGGAAATAGTAGGCATTAGCAAAAAAGATGGACTTAATATAAATACAGCAAAAACTAAAATCATGACAAACTCAATAAAAATACCAGTTTATGCTAACAATAGTGAGATAGATTATGTAGAGGAGTACATTTTAGGGCAGACAATATCATTTAGAGAAAATATAAATAAGGAAATAGAAAGAAGAGTTAAGCTCGGGTGGTCAAATATTGGTCTCTCCAAAAGATCTTCAAAAGCAATCTATCACTAGATCTTAAAACCAAAGTTCTGACCACATGTGTATATCCCACGGTTCTCCTGGGCACTTACAAGAAAACTCGACCGGAGGCTGAATACCATGCAAATGCAGCTTCTAAGAAGTATAATGTTTATTCAGAAAAGGGAGAGAATAAAAAACAAAAATATTCTTCAGAAAGTGAACATTAAAAGTCTAAGGGTTGAGGCACATCGATTGAAATGGAGCTGGGCTGGGCACTTGGCCAGGCTGAAGGATGAAAGATGGAACAGAGCTTGCACGGAGTGGATCCCAAAAGAGGACAGCAGACAGAGGGGGCAACCACATCGCAGGTGGAGGGACGAATTGAGGACTGTTGGCGAAAACTGGTGGCTGGTTGCGAGGGACAAATCCTGGTGGATAAACGTTTTAAAAAATATTTAATTTGTGTTTGATTTTGGTGTATTTTTTCAAGGACGCTGTTTTGTTTTTTAGGTTTTTTTTTTATTTTATAATTATTTGTATTTTTTCTTTCTTTGGATTATTTGCTTTTTTTCAATATTTTATTATTTCTAACTATAGCCAACTTCTATAGATTCCTCCCTATGGGAGAGGCTTTTGTCAATACTGATGCCAATAAAGCGATTATTATTATTAATTAAAAAAAAAAACCAACGGAAAAAAGAAATAAGATATAAAGCATGTGTGAGCTGACAGTACACTGTCTTAACTGAAGTGAGGTAAGAAGATACCCCATCATGTCTACTTTTTATTATGGCACTGGGTAAAGCAATAAGAGAGACTCCAAGGTAAAACCACAGGCATGGTATAAAATAGACAAGTGCAAATGTTAGTTATGTAAATTGTAGGGTGATCCAGAAAAGTAGTGGTTGAAGTCATCCTTGCTTTAGTAGCTTCATCAAAATACATAGGACTTATTATGATTGAAGCTAGGACTAAGTATAAGGATGAGGTTCCAGGGGTCTTAGATACTATTTTTAGTTTTGGATCATATAAGTTTGAGCAGGTCCCACAATTTGTATACTTTGGTTCCATGTTAAATTACAACAATGAAACCGCAGCTGAGATCAAAAGGAGCATTTATGAAGCCATCTGGTGACCAGGCAAACTAAATTAACTATCTAATACATCCTTATTCAGTCTTTATACGCTATGGCTTAGAAACTATGGTATCTAGAGCTGAGGACCAGTTCCACCTCATATTCGAAAAGGCCCTGGTGGGATTGTCAACGAGAATAATGAATTGAAGCAAAGAAGCAAAAGGGAGCTATATGATTTATACTTTGAGCCTGAGATCACCTATTTCAAATGATGTTTATGAGGCTCTGATTCTGATTTATATTATTTACTATATTATATTATAATATGCAAATTTATATTATCTATAAATTAAAAATTTGCAGTGTTTTTAGGGACGATGTCTTAAACGAATGAACTATTAAATTTCATTCAGGAAATTTTTAAATCAACGATGTTAAATTACAACAATGAAATCCGCAGCTGAGATCAAAAGGAGCATTTATGAAGCCATCTGGTGACCAGGCAAACTAAATTAACTATTTAATACATCCTTATTCAGTCTTTATACGCTATGGCTTAGAAACTATGATATGTGTTTTTAGGGACGATGTCTTAAACGAATGAACTATTAAATTTCATTCAGGAAATTTTTAAATCAACGATGTTTAGCAGTCTGGTCTCCCACATGAAATTGAAACGAGCAATGTTAAGGCCATTGTTGATTAAAATCCCACCCAATCTATGTGAAAGATGGTCTTAAATGTGTTGTACACAAGCTTAGAAAACCATTTGCACAAGCTGGGCTATGTTTGCAAGCTTAATGGTTAGGTTTCTCACTCTCTAACTGATGAAGTAAAATTGGCAACACGCTTCTCTGTACAGTGATTCACTATGAAAACGGTAACGAAAACGACCCATTTTTGAAAACGTTGATGACAGGAGATGAAAAATGGATATTTTACGATAATGTAGTCCGTAGAAAATCTTGGAAACCCAATGGTGAGGATCCTACAAGAACATCAAAAACCCAAATTGCATCCAAAGAAGGTGATGCTTTCCAAATGGTGGGATTTCAAGGGTGTTATTTTATATGAGCTATTGCCATCAGAACGAACAATTGATTTAACTCTATACTGCTCACAATTAACAAATCTGGATCAATCAATTAAACTAAGTGCCTAGAATGTGAAAACAATCAGAAGAGTGTTTTGTTCCACCAAGACAACACTAGACCCCATACCTCATTGGTCACTCCCAATACGTTATTCAGCCTTGGATGGAACCTTTTGCCCCAACCTCTCTATACTCACCAGACCTTGATCCAAGTAACTACCACTTATTCTGGTCTCTACAGAACTCCATGAATTTAAAGAAAAGTTAGTGGAAAGATAGGGAAAAGTCATATTAAAGAATGGTCAATACATTATAGATTAAAATAAATTTTATGTCTATAATACATTGAGTTTTATTTTATCCTGAAAATCTGAAAACTTAATTGTCAATCGAATATTTGAATCAGTAAAGTAAGTGTGATATTTAATAAGTCAAGAATTGTTATTTTCATTTAAAATGTATGAAACCTTATGGTGATTACAGTCTCACCAGTGAAATTAAAATGACCTAAAATATAATTATAGAATTTAATTAAAGTAAAATAAGTTCCCTTTATGAAATACTTATTGATCGTTCTATTAAGTAAAATATTTATATATAAATGTTTTGTTTTTTTTTCCCTTTAGATTTTATCTGAAGAAATTTTACAAAAACAAAAAATTGCAGCAAGCACTGAAGTTGAAATTGACTTAGCCCGTAATCTATATGTGCCTGTTTCAAAGCATTCTGCTGTACTCTTTTTCTGTATTTCAGAACTGGGCAATATTGATCCTATGTACCAGTATTCATTAGTATGGTTCATTAACTTATATTATCATGTTAGTATATTTTTTAGATCTCATGTATTTTAGAGATAAAATATATATATATATATATTTTTGGTTTAACAGATTTATTGATATTAACTTACAAAACACCAATATTTAAACAATTAAACTTGTTACAATCTATATGTAACTAAATAGAAACATCTCCACAAACAATTACTCTGTATGTTCCTTGACAGTTGGCCACCATTTCATTCAGTTTTTACAAAGGTATGACTTAATTTTTTGCTCTGGTTTCTATTGCTATTGTGGATCATGTTTCTTCCTTTAAATTTTTAATTTGTCTATTAAACTATTTATACAGTATTTAAGTTTGCTTGTAGAAATTTTTTTTGAGAAAAGGAATCTGATAAATATGGTAGTGGCTTTGGTCAGCATCCAAAATGGGGTCTGTTTGTATCTTTCTCCATTCTTCCTTTACGGTCTCCCATTATAATGGTTATACTTTGACAATCTTCAAAACATCAAAAAATGCTTCCTTTTCTCTCTGATTGCTGTATCATGTAATCCGTAAATCATGAATAATTAGGACAACTCTTCTACTTACATGAATGTATCACTAACAGCCTTCCAGTCCTTTTATACAGCGTTAAGTCTTGATGAAATAGTTAATTAATATGTAATAGTTTTCCAGGATTGCCTCCTGTGTATAATAATACGTGTCTGCTTATCCTTTGCTCTCCTTTACCTATGTTCTTAGTCTCTGTGATCTCCTACATATCTATCCTTGTTCTTTTCTCCACCAGATTCTATTCCTTTCCATTTAAGCTTTTACTGTTACATGTACCGATACATGAAATCTGTTAAACACACTGTGTCTATTGCCATGAAGTCTGATTGGCTCTTTTCCTTTCTCAGA
The DNA here is from genome assembly GCA_023052935.1 of Piezodorus guildinii. Classification (NCBI taxonomy): domain Eukaryota; kingdom Metazoa; phylum Arthropoda; class Insecta; order Hemiptera; family Pentatomidae; genus Piezodorus; species Piezodorus guildinii. Next base: position 110,447,575 of record CM041292.1, on the reverse strand, counting down.
AATGCAAGGAATGAGCCAATAGCTGTTAATACCAAATAGAAGGGCTTCTTCCTAAAAGCTTTCTTGACTAGTTCCCTCACTACTTTCATTATGAATGGAAAACTGCTTTGAGACAGTGCTTACCCATGATAGAGTGCACCCATTCAGACTTTAATGGGGACCCTTCCTCCTTTACCAGGGCTTGAGGCCTGCAGCTCCCCTTTAGAGGAAAGTAGGCAGTGTTATTTATAAATTAATTACACATGATTGTATTTGGAAAAGCTACATCAGAAACTTTGTTAATGATACCTTTATCAAACATCAACCATAAGAAAACATCTAAAATATCATCTCTAAAAACATAATAAACAATTCCAAAATTGAAAATTTTTTATTTTGATTATTAATCATACGCCAATTCAAAAATGGATCAGAACCTACAAAAAATTAATGATCGATACCTATATTAACGACAGGAACAGAAAGCAGAAAGCGATTGCTGTATATATATATTTTTTGTATATATAGCTGCTTGCTCTCTTCATTTTATTTAGTTATTTTAGCATCTGCTTTTATTACAGTGTTATTATTCTTTTAGCACTTTTGCTTTGAATAAAGTTCTATTTTATAGTTTATAAAATGTTTTGAAATTATTTAAGAAAATTTTTATGTAAAAATATTCTTCACCATCATCATGGGCTCTACAACCCGGTTCGGTATTTGCCATGTCAAATCGTCACCTCTATTCTTCTCTGTCCTGACCCAGGGTCCCCCAAGCTCTGGTGTCCACCAGTTTATAGACTTCTTCCTCGACCTTGTCCACCCATCTTAGTAATGGAAACTCTCTTTTCCTCCTCTATCTAAGTACCCAAATAATAGTTTTTTAATATGTGAGTCACCATCCATTCACGCAATGTGACCGGCCAACTTCAGTCTTAAAATTCTTATGAATTGCACCAAGTCCGGCTCTTGATATTGTTTGTACAGTTTTGCATTGGACCTGAACTGGTATTCCTCCTTGACCTTCACCAATCCAAACATTCTTCTTAAGATTTTTCTTTTGAAAACCTGTAGGCAATTGGTATCGGCACATGATAAGGCCATTGCCTCAGAAGCCTATGTTAGTACCTCTCGGATCAGTATTTATATTAACAGATTTTTGTTTTTCTTGATAACAAATGGCTTCTCAATGTTTTCGCCAGACCAAAATAGCATCTGTTTGTTGTTGAGATTTCCTCTGCACCTCTCGGTTGGGTCTATTATCCGCACACACTAAAGATCGTAGGTACACAAAATTCTTAACACGTTCAATGTGTGCTCTCAAAAAGTGACAGTAGGTGGTGGTGGCAATATGGAGTTGATAGCCATATATTTGGTCTTTGCTTGGTTTATTTTCAGACCCATATTCTGTCCTGCAGCTTCTAATATAAGAAAGGTACATTTTAATTCCTTCTGTGATTGGGCAATAATATAACATAAATGTAAAAATATTAGATTGTTTAATAAACTTTCTTATATGTTTTTATCTTTAACATATACTGGGAAGATTGATGAATTTGTCCACTTTTTGTTAATAGTTCAAATCGCTTTAAAATATCTCCAGTACTCCTTGCCTTGTCTGATAATAAATCATATTAGTTATCGGATAGGTCAAAGTCTGCTCTTTGAAACTGTTATGTTTGGTTTCATTGGAATTAGTTTTTTAGTGCTACAGCTTCGTGAATATTGAATATGAGTCTAAGATGCACCCCTTAGCAAACATCATAGTAATTTCACCATAATGCAATAGATTATTACAATGTTAATGGTTTTATCGAACAGTTTTATATTATAGCTAAATTATTATAGGATGATGTTTAATTTTTATCTTCTACTCTTTTTAACTTGTATATATCACACCTTCCTGAACTCCCGTAAGTTGAAAAGTCCCAATAAGCAGATGATATGATCCCAATACTATTTACCAAAAGAAGACCTTTAATACCTGATGATATAATTTTAACTACGATTTCAATCCCCTCAGCGGATTCAGTGGTGTACCTTAGGCTAGAGATGGGAAAAAGATTAGCCTTTTACAACACACATTAACAACTAATGCAACTAAGTCAAAAATCTTATCAACATTTTTTATTATTATTATATTATTATGTTGCGAAAATCCCATCACTATAGGTAATTACATTTAATAATCCTAAGACTATACATAAACAGGCATACTGAACAAATTCTTTTGAGCAATGACTAATTTCTAGTACACTTACTTGAGTCTTTCTGGTACTTTAATTTTCTATGTAATATATGTGAATTCTCCTTTATTTTTTGTTTAAAATCTGTTTTTATTTATGAAGTACTTATCCTAGTAAATTAAGTAGGTTTTATGTTTTCTTTTGTTTGTTTTTCTGGATTATCATTTCGCACTGCAGCCTCAACCAGGCTTATTGTGTGCCGTCCATTATCTTGTTAATGCAGGTCTTTTGCCTGAGTTAATCTGACCAAACTGTAAGAATTGATCCGTTCACACAGCTTAGGATCTGAAATATGGTCATTGCCAAAATGGTAAAACCATATCCTAGCAAGCTCTGGACAACTGCATATCAGTTTCATCTTCCTTCTTGCAGAATCTGCGAGTCGGTGAGTCTACCAATCCTTATTAAGCTGACAGTGTCCTGTATATAGTCCTGTCACCCTCCTCAGATTTATCCAGTCCATTAAGAGAAGAGTACAGCTTCTCTCTTTGCAGGGTCCCTCCACAAATATCTTAGAATGGTGTTGCTTTTCAGTATGCCTCCAGTATAGCCTGGTTCTATAGCTGAGGCTTATTCCAAAAACAGGTTCGGGTGTGGAGAGTATTTTAGCAAAACCCCTCCTTGCGAGGTTATCAGCTCTCTCGTTGCCTAAAATGCCTGAGTTACCAGGCCCTCAATGAACTGAGATTTTATTCTGCAGGGTGTTGAGATTTCTTTTAGAAGGTTTTTATGTTACTATTTAGTTATTTCTCCTTGTACGTTATGTAGGTTTTTTGTTGTGATTTTTCATACTGTTAAATAACACAAATTGCCATAAACAGCCAAAAGTATATTTCACATATTTACATGAAATGTTTAATTTATGCTTACATTTAGAATAATAAATGTTACAAGACTGCTAATTTAAAATTTTTGAATAAAAGTATTCTTCTTCTTACCTATTTTAATATTGTTTTCACTTTTATGAGCTATTGTAATATTATACTAGATAGAAAGCTTCCATTTATACAAATGACGTTTCTATTACATATGATGCTTATTTGTACTATCTTTATTATTCTAGTCAATTCAGCACAGTGAGAAAAGTGATGATCTGACAAGGCGTTTGAATTTCTTAAATGAACATTTTACTTTCAGTGTTTATCGAAATGTATGTAGATCATTGTTTGAAAAAGATAAAATAACCTTCTCATTTGTCCTCTGTCTTGGTATTCAGAGATCAAAGGTAATTTTAAGATTGAATATTAAGGTAAGATTTTCATAAAATATCATATTCTAATTGACTTTTTTTTTTTTTTTTTTTTTTTTTTTTTTTTTTTTTTTTTTTTAGGGTCAAGTTAATGAAGAATTATTCACATTTCTTCTGACCGGTGGAGTTGCTTTAGATAATCCATTTCCAAATCCTGATCCTTCCTGGTTATCAGATAAGTCTTGGGCTGAAGTTGTGAGAGCTAGTAGTTTACCGGGGTGATTGTATTAATTTTTTCTTTGTTTGAAATAGAAATTTTACTTAGTTTATTTAATAAACTTTGTGAATGGTAGAATATCATACATTTGACATCAAATCAAAACCTGCGTTTGTAAATCTTGCTAATGAATTTTAAAAAAAGAAAAAAATCTTTATCTAATATTAGTTAGCTTTGACAGTGTTGCTTTTGTAAAGAGTAAATTGGTTCTGTTGAAGTTCAATTATCTAATACTATAAAGATATTTATATTTATTTATTTCCTCACAATAGCTCATTTAAGTGTATTTGAAATTCTTCATTATCTATTGGAGAGCAAAAAGGTGATACTCAACTCCCTCCTGCAAGAAGATGTGACCAAATACATGTGCAAAAAAGAAGGCTTGGTACGACTTTCAGAAAATCTCTGGGTGAGGATGGTGGAAGAACCTAGTGGAAGACACAAATCCAGAAGAATACAATAAACACTTTGACGACCAGAGCGGGCCTATACGCCCGCTGGCCTTGTCTACACCTGGCCTGCTCCCTGGTTCAAGTGCAGGGCGAGAGGGACCACAGCGGGCGTATACGCACGCTCGCCCGCTCTCACTACCAGCCTCCAGCGGGCGTATACGCCCGCTATACAATCGGTTTTCCTCATCCACAAACGTTAGCCCAAAGGACCAGACGCCCGATAGATAATTGATTTGCTCTTGATAACCGACCGTGTTGGGTCCTAGAAACATTTTAATGAACTTGGGTTGTACTTTTTTTCTCAGTTTTTTATGATATTTTAAATATAGATACCAGTGGCTATTCTCGATGTTAAAACAAAAAAAGTTATTAATTTATTTTAAACAATTAATCATAGCAAATGATTATATTAAATAATGTACAAATCAGTCATCTGGCACCATTCCTATGAATTACTCTAGTATACGTACTTGAACAAAATAACTTTAAAAACAATTACAATATGTAACAACTTTTTCACTTTATTTTTTGTACATTTTGCTTCCTAAAATTTTAAATAGCACCCCTTACAGTATATTCTAACTTTATGAAAGAGCCCTAGTTTTTTTTATCAAATCTGTGCGACTGAAGAGATCGTCAACTAGCTGAATGTGAAGGAGCGGAGTCACTAAGAATCTTTTTCAAGAAGCGCCCTTAGAACCTCTTCTTTGAAATTTGTTATGTTCTATAAAATTTCCTGCCTAAAGCTGTTATGAATAACTAATGCATTTAGTAGAGAGGCCCCAAAAATAAGTTCAATTGCAATTTTGTGATACCACTATCGGGTTCGCCGCAAGCTTGTGGAATAAGACGACATTTGGTCTGAGGTATCGATTGAAGATTTTCCACAGTTATAATCGACAATCATCCTTGGTTTTGTAATGCTTCTTCCTCTTCGAGTCACGACTTCAGTCATTTCATCCGTGTGTTCAGTAGAGAGCATAAGGACATCTCTTTTATTCTTCAGAGGGCACACACGCCCGCTAGTAACTTCCCCGTGGGACCGCAGCGGGCGTAGGCGCCCGCTTCATTTATTAATTGTTTCATTTAACTTAAAGTAACTTTTATCACAATTTTTTTAATACTATGTGTTTTTCGGGTGAAATAAAACACAAATAGCTGATAATAATGTTTTGGGCCATGGAACCAAAATAGCCAGTTTTGGTCGGTCCTAGTTGGAACTGCTGCAGCGGACTCATACGCCCGCTATGGTCCACAAGAGAAGGTGCTCCAAACACGCGTGGTCGTCAAAGTGTTAAGAAATGAAGCCAACAGTGGAGTAACCTAATAAAATATTTCCCCACAGTTAAATCTCACCCAAAAACAAAATAGCTGTTTTGAACTTTACACAAGACATTAAGGGTTCTGAGTTAAACTAAGAGCCTAGCAGATTAGAGCCAAGGGAATATTCATCCTGCTTAAGAAAGAGTTTCCTCGGTTAGTCAGTGAAATCAACTTCCCTGGTTCAAACAGTTCATTTACAGCTAAATGACAGCTTTGGGCTTAGCCCACTTCATCTTGGAGCTCGAAGAGGGATGGAAGAAGGACAGTACAAAGAAGACCACTGGAAGAAAGACACTATTCCTTAGTTGAGTAGGAGAATTAGATAGCCTCAGTTAGTGGGTATCAGTGCTGTCAAGAACCCTTGTAAACCTTTGTATCCTATAAATATTTTTAAACCTTTGTTTACAAGAACTAAACAAAAACATAAGTTTAAAAGTGTATATTTTTGCTCTTTTCTCCTTTGCTTGATTAAAAAAATTCGTTCATCTTGTAATTTACCTGGGTTTTTTTCAATACTACCAACATAGTTAATTTTTCTAACCTACAAAATTAAAGATACTTCAACCCTTTTAGTGTTGGACGAAGATATATCGTCGTTTGCTACACTTACCAGAAATGCCAACGTCGATATATCGTTGTGCGCGTAATAGCACCTTATTCTTCGCACTGCGAGAAGGCTTTATCTAAATTAAATTTCATTGACAAAGAATTTGTAAAGCGGTTTTTGTCTGCCATTTTACACATTCTATAACAAAGCGTGCTGACACCGTTGATGCTGAAGCAATAAGATGGACAGTCGGCAACACACACTCTTTTCAATTTTTATTGGAGAATCATTAATTATTGCTTAATTCTCCATTTTTCCTTAATAAGTGGCATTTTTGAGCATGTAAATATCATTTGTTGTTTGGTTTTTATAAGCCTTTTTCCAGATTGTTGCATATTTGTCAAATTCAGCATGTTATCTTCGCATAGGCACTCGTTTTTGATCTGAGACTAAAAGGGTTAAAGGAATACAATTTAAAATATCGGCAGATAAGCCCTGTCAGACTATTCCAGTCCTGACTATTAAAGCTTATTAAATATGACACTGATGTAATGAATTTAATCAAAATCATTAGAGCTGATTTTAGAAAATCATAAAAAGGTGCATGATGCATGGTATAAAGTGGATCTTCTGGTTTACTGATATTGTTGAAAAAGCTGCTGTAACATCTCAGCATATACCATGCTAAAATATGAAATTTCAATGTTATACAACTTATCGTTTTCGAGATGGGCTTATCACGTACACACACTTAAATTTAAACATTTTCATGATCACAATACTTTCTCTTACTATATATTTCATATATTGCTAAGTGAAAGTATTAAACTATACTAGTTTAATTTAGTTTGCTAAATAAGGTAGGTCAATTTTGGATACTAGTTTTTAATTAAACTATAAGTTGAGATTTATCTTTTAATATAAACTAATTATATATAATCATTATAATTTTTATGAAATAGAAAAATATCTTAAACAAATATGTATAAAATTATAAATATTCTTTTAATTCATAGGTTAGAAGAATTTAAACGATCAGTGGAGACTAGCAAGAAATCTTGGAAAGTGTATTATGACTCATTGAACCCACATGAGATGCATCCACCTCCACCATTTTCAACTATAAGTGGTTTATCAGCACTCACAGTGTTACGCTGCTTAAGACCAGATAAATTAGTTCCTGCAGTTCAGGTATGTTTCAAGAAAAGTTTTTTTAAAATTATGAGCACTCGCTGATTTACATTATTATGATGTTGTTGATTTTATATGCTATTTTATTATTATCATTTATATTTATAGAAGAACGTAACAATTCAATCACTTTTCTGGTCATCACAGTGTCAAAAATTACTATGGTTATGAACTGAAATTTTTCCTGAAGGTTCGTCTTACCATCTAGATGTCCAGTAGGCTGGGTTTGGAATATTCCTCTTCTAAGGCCCGGTTGCACCAACAGCCTGTGTTAAAGTTAACTTTTGCTGTTTACTAACCCGGGGTAAAAGCTAATCATGATTAAAGTTTTTGTCCAGTTGCACCAACAAATTTTTAATTCGAGTTAGTTAACATGGGTTAGCGCGGGACGTCATCATATTGTGACGTATTTAACAACTCCAAACCCTCTAGACAGAGACAGTTAGGTTATATTGAAATGATTGTTTTACTCTGCCGATTAATATATATTAATACAATAATGGATTAATTAGTTGACCGTTGAGAATTAATAATGAAACATTTTAAGATCTATTGAATATCAAGGAAGCTGGATTGTATTGTGAAAACCAGACTGACAATGAGTATCTAAATGGAATAAAAACTATAGTATATAAAATGTTATTAGATGTATTCGAAAAAATTAATAAATTAAATTAGTACAATGAAATTAAAAATGACCAAGACAAAAAACCTTAACGTTAATAACAATAAATTGATCAATAATAAACCAAAAATTGATGACAATATAAACAATAAATAGTAAAACCTAAACAAAAAACTATAACAGATCTTTACCAGAATGAAAATAATAAAAAAACAATTATAGGTAATATCAATAATGCGATAAATATAGACATGATAAGTGGAAAAATAGAAATATATACCATTATCAAAAAATGCAATTTATACCTCATCTATCCAAAGAAATTAAGAGAACACTTGTTGAATTTAATTCACCACAGACAAAATTAGGACTATATAACCATAATAAACTAAGTAATCATTTATCAAACATTAAAGATTTTACACATGAAAAATAAAATATATAATTTCATAAAAATAGGGCGAATAACGTGGCTATCCAAAAAATAGGAAACACTTAGTTGTTAATTTAATTCACCCGACAATTGGACTATATCCATATACTAAGTAATCTATCAACATAATTTTTCCCTCCAACTATTTATAAAATGAAATTGTATAGATTGTGATAAGATATACATAGGAGAAACCTCTAAAAAGATCACAACTAGAGTCAAACAACACAGCAATAATTGTAAAAATATAAACACTACAGCATTTGCACAACACAGTATTCAGCTTAATCACAATTTTGATTTTGAAAAACCTACAATATTGGATATAGAAAAAACAATTGAATCTATATATAAACAAAAATAGAAAAGATACCATAAATTATAAAACAGATTTAAAACACCTCTCACAAGCAGTTCTTGCTACAATTGGGAAATTAAAATTTGTAAACCTTACCTTAGTGACCTATATTTAATAATAAATCAGTGTATACTTACTACAGTAAATAGTATGACCCTAATTCATCAGGGGCAAAAGAATATGTCAGTTAAATGGGTATTTTTCCTTAGTGTTAATTTAAAAAACAAAACAATTTTATGACATAAATTTTTGACAAAATTTTAATCAAAAATGGATAATTTTTTTAATTTTAAATGAATTTGGGTAAATATAATTTTTTTGTAAATTGTTATGCATATTTTTGGTAATGTTTTTAGTTAATATTTAAAAAGTTATTTTATAATGTTAATTGATAATTTTTTGATGTATTTTAGTGAGTCCTGATGATGGGGAAGGCCCTCGAAATGTTGGCTCGTTTTAAAGTTAATTGTAATAAACTGTTTTCGAAAAGATTTAGAAACCTACAAATTATTTATTATCATTTTTCATTCTTCCAATTAACCTATTTTTATTAATAATCAATTTACTGAATTAGAGGGAAAAAAATATGTAAATAAAATACAAAAATCAGACTTTATTGATAAATATAAACAAATAAAATAGCACTTGACAACAAAAGAGGGAAAGGTTAATTGATTTAATAACACACATTGCAATTTATACAAAATTATGTCATTTCCTTTCTCTTGAAAAATTTGTGTCAACAAGTGCTCTGCGAATAGCTATATCACTTTCACATATAATTTCTGATGGTGAAACAACATCAGGAAAGTAATCTCTGGTTCTGGTACGTTGTAGATGTCCTGGGTTTCTATTGCAATGTTATGGAGGACAGCTACAGCTACAATAATATTTAGGGCTTTTTTTGGATCCCAATTCCATTGGCAAGGCAAGGAAATCTTCTTTCCATAAAACTGAACGCTCTCTCAATGATTTTTTGATTTTTGTGTGACAATTGATTTTTCTTCAGCAGCATTTGTTGGGTTTAAAATTGGTGTCAGTAAATATGTTTTGCAGCCATAACTACTATCTCCTAGAAGCCAAAAATCTCCAAATTCTCTTGACTCAAATCTCACTCATAATGCACTTTAATTGAAAACCCAACTGTCATGCACAGAGTCAGGATTTTCAAGTTCCCATCGCACACTACTTGTATATTCAATGAAAACCACCCTTTTCTATTTCGAAATAGTTTTGTATTAGCTCCACTTAGAGACTGGATTTTAATATGAGTGCAGTCAATCGCACCAATTACTCAAAGAAAACATTTTATCCTGTAGAAATCTGACACTGTTTTGTTTTTATCAACTTATGTTACGGGCATTTTAATTAAATCACTTGAATTCCTGGCTATTAATACTGTTATGCGTGGAATAATTCTATAAACTGTAGATTTATCAATATTAATGATGTCGCTAAGAACCTGCTGGTAACTACTAGTAGTATAATACCTCTTGAGGTTAAGTAGAGTATGATGCAAAATCATTAATATTAAAAATGTCAATCATATTTAGCACTGTTTCTTTTTGAAATCTATACCTTCTTATGAATTCCACATCATCCTAAATTTCAAAGGGATTCCTCCTTACTTTGTAAAGCTTGTTCCTAGGAAGTATATATATCAGTTGCATTATATCTTCATCTGATGTTGAATATTTATCTGAAGAGATTGTGTTCATTTTTCCTCGGTGTATTGGGATAAATGTTACGAAAATATTCAGAAAAAAAACAAACTAAAACTGTCACAAACAATGTTTCAAAGAGTAACTGGTTTGAAGGTGTTATGGATGTTCCTGTTTGTAGGATATGATTCAAAATCATTAATATTAAAATTGTCAATCATATTTAGCACTGTCTTTTCGAAATCTGTACCTTCTTATGAATTCCACATCATCGTAAATTTCAAATGGATTCCTCCTTACTTTGCAAAGCTTGTTCCTAGAAAGTATATTTACCAGTTGTATTATATCTTTATCTGATGTTGAGTATTCATGTGAAGAGATTGTGTTCATTTTTCTTCTGTGTATTAGGATAAATATCACGAAAATATTCAGAAAAAAACAAACTGAAACTGACACAAACAATGTTTGAAAGCAAAAGTAACAGTAGAGAAGGCAACATTGACATTGGATAATCGAGGTAGGAAGGTGAATTAACTTAACACCATCACTTAACATAGAGTTAGGGCTAACCATGGTAGGTGCAACGGAATTTCTGCTAACCCGTGATTTACTTATCCAGATTAGTAAAGTTAAAGTTAACCACGGTCGGTGCAACTGGGCCTAAGTGGTTCAAAAAAAAAAAAAAAAATTAAAAAAATCTAAAACCTTTATAATTATGTTTTTTGAATAATTCAAAAACTAAACATCTTCCGAAAAATTATACTGGGCAACAAAGTTTTCTTCACAAGAAATCTGATTCGGTAAAGAAAAGGAGCTGCTGTTTTTAATATAATCTCGTAAGCTGAAATATTTAAGACATATAATGAGAAACAGCCAGCGGTATAACTTGTAGGAGTTGATTTTGTAGGGCAAGGTGGATGGCAGGAGTAGGCCTGGTAGGCGAAGGATATCCTGGTTGAAGAACTTGTGAAAATGGTAAAATACAACAACAGTAGGCCTTTTTCGTGCAGCAGTGGATAAGGTGCGCATTGCCTTGATGATCGCCAACATCCATAACGGATAGGCACCAAAAGAAGAAGAAGAATTTTATCACCATACTCTAACTTCAATTGCATTTTAATGGTTCTGTTATCTACTGAATTTTTACAAATACTTTTCAATTTGTTTAATGTGAATTGACAATCATCGTTATTATCAATATACTTAATATTTCTCTCATCCCAATATTTGTAGCTTTATCTTGAGGACGACCGACTTTACCCCCAGTGTTCGGTTTCAAGAAAGAATTGTAGCAATCGTTATGATACTTAGCCTTGGCAGCTACCAAATCATGTTCAAATTCAATTCGAGAAGCAACAGCTTTGATTATCACAGTTACATCATCACAATGAGTTATAGCTATATTTTAGAATACTGTCTTTGAACGAAAGTGTAGTCACTTTAAAAAATCTTATGTCGCTACTGCAGTGCTTTTTTTTTTTTTCTCCAACTCTTCATTTAATTCATTGCCGCAAAATAAACAACACTGATTGAAACAAAATGTAGTTTCACTTACTCGTGCTCTAGTAGGTGGAGGACTTATTTTTGATGAACCAGGTTCTTCTTCTTCTAGGCGCTGTCTTTTCACGGCATCAATGCTACTTTTTTTAGTATAATTTTTTCAGATGTCTGGTCTTTCAGGTACTCTGAAAACTCATCATCTCTTTCAATACTTGAATCAATTGATGCTTTCATACCGCTATCAACAGTAACAACTCCACTTTCAGTCAAATGTTGACTACAAATGAAAAATGAAACAGAATTGTGGCTTTTAAAACAAAAAAAAAACAACAGTAAAATGCACAAACTTTGTTACAAAATATAAGCAATAGCCACGAGTTGTCACTACGAAGGAATGCTTATGACTTACAGAATTTTGTTAAGTATGAGACCTTTGAAATGGAGCACGTATACGAGCATCACCACGGGACTAAATAAAAATAGGGGTAGAGTTTTTGACATTCATTTATATTCTAAGAATTTTATAAATTGTATGTATAAGACATAGGGACTCATATTTTTACTTGCATAATGGTTCAGAAATGTATATAAAAGTACATTAATGTGCATATTACGAATAAAATAATTTTTCAATTCTTTAAACAGCTATATCACAGAAATGGAAAGTGTAGAAACATTTTTTGTATAGAATCGGATGATCTTCAACTTTTGTCTGAAACTATTTTTGCTGTAATACTCACCGTTTAGCTGAAAAACGCGAAAAACCTGTTTTTGCAAACCTTCACCAACAACAAAATTTTCGCACAAGGGGGATTGATGAGGACTTTTCACAATTCATTTATATATTACCTAGTTCTTGTATGTATATATACATATATATATATATATATATATATATACAATGTAATACTTTGTATATTCAAATCAATTTCATGTCTATGAAAAAATGAGTTTTATAATTAATGAAAACCTGGATAGGCCTTTTTGCTGACATGATCCATTGTATCACAAAATTTGAGATTTTTTAATAGTTAATATTCTAGTTTATAGTGTTAAAGTATTCATTACTTATCAATTTTTATATGTGCTTTTAGATGTACATATGTGATAGATTGGGTCACAAATATATTGAACCTCCTCCATTTAATCTAAAAGAAGCTTATCTTGATTCAAATTGTTGTTCACCTTTAGTATTCATACTTTCTGCGGGTGCAGATCCAATGGCAAGTCTTTTCAAATTTGCTGATGATATGGGTATATCTAGAGCATCATTGATGACCTTATCTCTTGGACAGGGACAAGTAAGATTAATTTTTGTCTGTTATATTATTATGGGATTGTAAAATAAGTTCCTGGCGTTTTTCAATTTAATCCTCTGTGTGTTTATAAAATCATGTTTACTTGGTCAATAATTATCAATAATTTACATATTCTAAAAAAGGATTAGTTAAGATGCTTTTGTGCATCAGTTCCAACTGAGATCCCTAAGTGGTATTTTGCTTGCTCAAAATGGGAAAAGAAAAAATTAATTTTCGTCATTCAAAAATACCTGAAAAAAGGCAACATGTAATAGATCAAAATGGGTCATATGTATGTATATATATATATATATATAATATATATATATATATATATATATATATATATCCATGGAACTACAGACCTATGTGGTCCTTGGTCTTCTCAATAAGTCTTTGCCAGGTGGTTAAGTCTTGTGTGGCTGCACGCCAGTTGTGGGTGTCAAACAGATGATGGGCATCTCGGGCAATGGTGTCCTCTCATCCTAGCCAAGGTCTTCCTCTTCCCCTCTTCTGGTCGAATAGGGAAAACTCAAAGCAGAGTTTTTTACGGTGAAGCCTCTTCTCCTCTCTCTGTCTGTCTGAATACTCCTGATACTCTTCTTGTGTGTCGCTTCTGATGCATGTTTTTGTAAGCCTTGTTTTTATTTTCTGTTGCGGTCGAACACTCTTCATCAAACCATTGAGACCGCACTCTTCGTTCCTCTTTCCCAAGGGTTTCCTGGACCATTCTTTTAACTAAGGGTGAGATCACATTCCATTGTTCTTCCACAGGCCTATCTGGTACATCAATGTCCATGATTACTTCATGAAGCTTCTGGCTGTACTCTTCACTAACCTTAGGTATTCTCAATTTGGCTTTACCTATACTCTCTCTCTCTGTTCTCATAGATTTCTTTGATATCCTGGCTCTAATTTTTGACATTACCAGGTAATGGTTGGTATCAATATTAGCCCCTCGATATGATCTGTAGCTCATCAAATTGGTTTTATCTCCTACTAACCAAAAGGTGGCCAATTTCACACACAGTCCTACCATCTGGAGAGTGCCGTGTACCTTTGTGAATTCTTTTTTCAGGGAATAGGGTGCTTCTCATAACCAAGTCCTTTGATGCGGAAAAGTTTATGAGCATATGTCCATTTCCGTTTGTGGAGACTATATTGCTATGTTCTGCTGAAAAAACATATGAATTTATGAGGGCCAGGGTGGCTGAGGGGGTTAACGCGTAAGAACAATCCGCACATTGCCCAGCAACCTGATTTACGAATTGAAGATAAAAACGATTTTGAGTTAGCATCTGCCAGGGAGCTTTTAACTCAGCACAAATCTCCTGCACTCTCCCTCTGGCGAGCAAGAAACCCCCCTTATAGCATATAAAGGTAAAGTATAGTATAGTATAAAAAACTCTAATCCGAAATAGAGGTTTACAAGTGTAAATTTTTTTTTTAAAAACTCGGTAAAGATATGTTGTTATTTTATTTTTTAAAATATCATAAAAACTGTGCTTCCTAAGAAAGTTATGATGATAAAGTAAATCATGCCTCATTTAATAAGCTTTGATTGGAGTGGTAATGGATATCTTTGCATTTAAGCGTATTTCATAAAGATAATAATTTGTGAGAAATTAAAAAAAAAACTATCATGATTTCCCCCCTACCAAACCCGACATGGGAAACTCCAAGACTTTTTACCAGTTAATAAGGAAGGGTACTGAAAAATTTGACTGTTTTCAGTTTTTTTTTTTTTTTTTTTTTTTTGAGATGTTTCTAAAACATATGTTATTTAAACCTAATTTTACTGTACTCTAAAGCTCAACATGAATGATCTCTGGCTGCTCCCTTGACCACAAACCCAGTACCAGATATATGCACTGATCCTGACAGCTATAATAGATGGCATGGGACCATGTCTCTAGGATTCTGCTTCTGCCTATTTTATAAAGGTCCAGCTGCTATAGGAGCTGCGAAGTAATCCCAGTCTGTATAAAGATAAAATATTCCATTAGACAAATGACAGGTACATATGATGTATCTGTGGTTGTTTCCTTAAAGACGGTATGGCTATTTCTTTATGAGGTCTCAAAACAATATATGTTTTCTCGAGACAGATTTGTGTTCAAGGTCCACACTCTCTAGAAGCAATGTCTTCACCACAACTTTAGAGTTGTAAAGGACGCAGCTCCCTTGTATACCAGCTGGACCTTTATAAAATAGGCCTATTCGATGTACAAGAGGTGAGGTGGAAAGGAAGCAGAATCCTAGAGACGTGGTACCTTGCCATCTATTATAGCTGTCAGGATCAGTGCATATATCTGGTACTGGGTTTGTGGTCAAGGGAGCAGCCAGAAATCTTGTCATGTTGGGCTTTAGAGTACAGTAAAATTAGGTTTTAATCCGAACATCTCAAAAAAAAAAAAAAAAAAAAGCTGTAACCAGTCAAATTGTTCAGTACCCTTCCCTTATTAACTGGTAAAAAGTCTTGGAGTTTTCCATGTCGGGATTGGTAGGGAGGAAATCATAATAATTTTTGTTTTCAGTTTTTTTTTTAATATCTCATAAATTATTATCTTTATCAAACGCGCTTAAATGTAAAGATACCCATTACCACTCAAATCAAAGCTAATTAAATTGGGCATGATTTACTATATCATCATAACTTTCTTAGGAAGCACAGTTT
Source organism: Piezodorus guildinii (assembly GCA_023052935.1). NCBI lineage: Eukaryota > Metazoa > Arthropoda > Insecta > Hemiptera > Pentatomidae > Piezodorus > Piezodorus guildinii. The sequence goes on along the minus strand of CM041292.1, from coordinate 110,431,819 downwards.
TTATGATATTTTACAAAATAAAATAACAACATATCGTTTGCCGAGTTTTTGAAGGGGGTCATATATAATTGATTAAAAATATTTAAAAGAATCTGAAGTTTTTAAGAAATTACATTTTAAAAAATGCTACAAACTTTATTTTACAACCCAAGATTAATGCATAATTTTTTTCTTTTTAAATTTAAGATCAATTATTTATAATTACAGGAGGAAATTTGTGCAAGTAGTGGTCAGTGAATGAGAAACAAATAGCTTTTAACTATTTATTGTTAAATAAAATAATTTTTAACTATTTATTGTTAGATTAAATAGTCTTTAACTCTTATTGTTAGATTCAATAGTTATTAACTATTTATTGTTAAATTTAATAGTTTTTAAATAACTAAATCGTTTTTATCTATTTATTGTTAAATTAAATAGTTTTTTTTTTTTTTTTTTCAGGGTCCTATTGCAGCTAATATGGTAGACAAGGGAATAGTTTCTGGACAATGGGTGGTTTTACAAAACTGCCACTTAGCTGAAAGTTGGATGAAACATCTTGACAAAATTTGCTCTGAAGTAATTGTTCCTTCAAAAACTAATCCTCAATTTAGGATTTGGCTCACAAGCTATCCCTCTAGAGCATTTCCAATCTCCATATTACAGAATGGTAATGATTTATTTCCTAGCCAAGTCGTGTAAAAATCACTTACAAGAAGAGGATCCGAAATGTGTCTCACAGATTTTGATGAATTTTTTTGTCTTGGGGAGCATTGGCCTCTAATATTTTGCAGAGTCGAATGGTTTTATGTCTAGTTGTTCCTTAAAAAATTGGTGAGACACATTTGGGATCCTTTTCTAATGAGCTCTGTATTAAAAAAATTAAATAAATCTATCATGTATTATATAACAAAGGCAAGAATACTATGCATTACATTTTATTTAGCTGTTCAGCTGAGATTTATTATTTAGATGTCTATGTTTTTTAAATACTATATTAGGCTTAGGATGTAAGATAGGTTAAAATTTATAAAACTATTATTCTTCCAACGGTTCTTTACGGATGTGAAACGTGGCCGCTTACTTTGAAGGATGAACAACGGCTTAAGGTCTTCAAAAATAAGGTATTGCGTAAAATATTTGGTCCGAAGAGAGATGAGGCCACTGGGGAGTTTAGAAGGTTGCACAACGCGGAATTGCGGAACTTGTATCCTGTGAATATAATTGAGCTGATTGCATCGCGGAGACTCAAATGGGCGAGTAAAGTTGTTGGGCTCGATGACAAGCGGATTCCAAGAAAGTTGGTATTTGCTGATCCGACTGGTAGGCGTCCGAAAGGTAGGCCGAAGCGTAGATGGGAGGATTGCGTTAAGGCTGATCTCGGGAGCTTGGGCTTCATTGGTGAACATTGGACGAGTCTGTGTAGGCAGAATTTGGTGGTATCGGCATCGAACCTTCGGGTTCGCTAAGCCTATTATTATTATTAAGATTTGTCCTATTTGAGTCAACACAAAACTGAAATCAAGCTCAACTATGTTCCCCAAAGAGTCCCAAAGTCTTGTAACATACTGAGTTGGGCTTCTACAGCAGGATTTATTTAGTGTAAAATAAAAATCGCCTATCTGCCTACTATTAACCCTTCCTACCCTGAAGTCAAGTCCCCCAAGCATATTACTGTCATCTATACTCCCCTGGACCAGTTTGACAAGGTGTCTTATGGCCGCTATTGTATATCTGTCCTTCAATGTATGCCTTACATTAAATTCACACATCAATTGACTGTATGAAATTTCCCAACCAAGGTAATAGAAATATTTTTAAAAATTTTAAAAATCACTTTAGCAACCTTTCAACCAAATTAACTCCTTTTATGGTTTCAGGAAACCATATAAGCGCACCATATTCAATGTAAGGTCTTACAATAGCGTGAAATAAAAATAATAATGTACCCGTGTCCTTAAAATCATAGCACATCCTTCTGATGAATCCTATTTTCTGCAGACATGTTGAATAAATGTTATTGATATGAGCTTTGAAGGTTAAACGGTCATCAAATAAAATTCCTAAATCCTTTACTATGCAACATCTCTCAAGTATTTTACCCTTTATCCGAAACTTATAACTAATTGTCGTTTTTTTCCTCGTGTATGAGACCACACAACACTATTGAAATTTAGTAAATTTTCATTACTCCATCTAGTAAGATTTCCTAAATTGAGCTGAAGTTTAGCACAATCATCATCATTAATAGCCCTAAAAAACTTCAAATCATCAGCAAACAGTAGGCACCCAGGGTAATTAAATTTTTTTTTTAATATCATTTATAAAGTCCAGGAACAATAAAGGCCCGAGGTGGCTTCCTTGAGGCATGCCAGAGTATACCTTATAACATTTAGATTTCACTCTATTTATTTTCACATATTGTGTACAATCTTTCATATACGAGATTAGTAGCCTAATATAACCAATTGATAGACCCATTTTATTTAACTTAAGAACGAGAATGTCGTAGTCCACTTTATCGAAAGCTTTCTGGAAGTCACAATAAATTACATCTACTTGTTTGCATATATTTAGTGATTTAGATATGTACTCTGTGAAATTGGTTAAATTTGTTACAGTAGAGCGCTTTGGAATGAAACCATGTTGTTCAGTAATAAAATGTTTGGATAGATGGCCTATTAATCTATGAAAAATAATTTTTTTATAAATTTTGGAAAAAACAGGTATAATTGATATGGGCCTATAATTTTCTATATTACCTACATCTCCGTTCTTGTGCACAAGGTTAATACTAGCATTTTTCCAGAATGTAGGGTAAGTCTCATTTTTAAGAGAAAGATTAAAAATAAACTGCAATGGTTCTAAAAAAAATCTGTATTATCAATTAAAGTGAAAGACGGAACTCCATCAGGACCTACAGATTTAGAATTATTAAGTTTATTTATTGCGTTTAATATCTCATCCAGGGTTATTGGTAACACAGGTAAAAAATCATGTGTTTCCATATCAGATCCTAAGGTCCTTTGGTCATATTTAGGAGGTTTAGTAGAGTAGACCGATCTAAAATAAGAGTTTAAGAGATTTAAAAGACAACAAAGATTAGTACAAAGAAAACAAACTCTAGTATTACTCCTTGTGGAAAGACATCAAACTGCTTTGTATACTGCACTGTGTGCTTGGTGCTCCACCTTATCAGAAAATTTTTAAATTAATTTAAAACTACTTTCAGAAGGTTAGTAAAGAACATTGCATTTTTTTTTCTCAGTTTGCGCCAAAGCATGCCTTCTCTCCCCCATTCACGGTCAATTAGAGATTTTTTTTTTCATGGATATATAGGAGTGAATAAAATTTTGATCATGATTATGCTGCTCATTATTACTGTCAACGTAGATTGCTTTGCCAAATATCAAGGATTCACTGAACTCCTGCCCGACAGTTTTTAGCCTCATTTTATGTCGACCACCGTACGTTAGAGTTCCAGTTGGATTGGTCAATGGACTCTAAGAGTTTAACTACTGGTTTAGGCCTTTTTTCTTTGATAATTCCATCAAGTATTTTACTTTGTACCTCTTGGGTATAGAACGGATCGTTATTCCAAAACTTTTCTTCAAATGAGGAGGATTCAACTGGTGAAAATTCTCTGATCCTAATTTTTCCTTTACCTTGCCAGCTTATCCTAATTTCATCTTGTCTGTCAGTCTAAGTTATTTTGTACAATTCATGATATTGTCCATTATTTTTTAGTTCACTATAGCAATTAATTGTTTTGTTTTTTTCATTTTGTCTATTTAACTTCATTGATTTTCTCCACAAGAGTAATTTTTTCTTTAATAAAATTTCTGAACAAAGCTCATTGGCTGTAATTATAGATTTAAAAATCACTTTTGACGAAGTCTGGAGGAAAAGGTTCCGACATAAGCTCATCGGCATGGGAATACATGAGTGTCTATGCAGGTTTCTTACATCCTATTTGTTTTTTGTACAATACTTTCAGTAAAAAAATTTTTTTTATATACTAAATATGTTTCTAATATAAAAAATGTTGCAGTTACATGTTTACAAACCTGGTATTGTATTACTCATAAACAAATTATAAATTTTTATTTTCTCTGAATAATTAGCTTGCTTATTAAAGATTATTTTATTTTAATTTTTTTTTAGGAGTCAAAATGACAAATGAAGCTCCAAAAGGTTTAAGAGCAAATCTGTACCGTTCTTATACATCAGATCCTATTTCCGACCCAAAGTTCTTCTCAGACTGTAAATTTATTTCGGAATGGCAAAAGCTTCTGTTTTCTCTTTGTTTTTTTCACGCAGTTGTTCAAGAAAGAAGAAAATTTGGACCATTGGGCTGGAACATCCCTTATGAGTTTAATGAATCAGACTTACGAATCAGTGTGAAACAACTTCAGGTAAATATTATTAACACATGCAAACAGACAATTAAATATGTCCAGTTTTTAATTGTTTAGATAGGGATCATCAAACTGTATTTATTTCCATAATTTTTAAAACTTCTCAATATTCTGTTGGTCACACTGTAGGCTTCAATGTCATGTGGGGCATCTATGACAAGGGAAGGGAAAAATGATAGATATTCAAGTTTTATTTATTTATTGTTAAATTAATTAGTGTGTTTTTAAAATTCATTTTTTTTGGCTACAAATTAAAACATCTTATTTTTTATTTATACAGAAATTTTAAGAAGTTTGTCTGATTTTCATATCATTATCATAATTTGTATTCGAAATTCTCCATAAAAAAAAAATGATACATATAAAATAGTATATATATATATATATATATATATATATATATATATATATATATATATATATATATATATATATATATATATATATATATATATATTTATATATATATATATATATATATATATATATATATATATATATATATATATATTTTATATTTATACATTTATTTATTTATTATTTAAATATTATGTTAGGCAGACTAACAATAAGATAAAAATTTAAATTTAAATAACGGCTCCTATTTGGTTGTTTGTTTCCAAACATAGCATTTTGGGTGCTAGGAAAAAACCCTAGCAGGTAGAAACCCTAGGTAATGGGGCAGGTAGTAGGTCAGTTGGAGTTAAGGCCTGGACTTAAAAGGAGGAGGAGCTGCTGCCTGAAATGGTCAAGATTATTAGCCTGCATATTGTTTTATTATTTTGTAAGTTCTAATTATTATTAAAAAGCATTTACAAAATAGTGCCTGATTGTCAAGAACCCATACCCTGAGAGTAAATTAAATTTTAATGAAGTAATATTGTGTGAAATTATTTTTTCTTAAAAGAATATTTTTTATACAAATAAGCATTTAATAATAATAGTAATAATAATAATAATAATAATAAATAAATATATATATTTATAAGTTATCTAAGGGATTCGACATTCAATCAGTAAATAAGCAATTGTGTTTTACCTACATTTTGAGAATTTATTGTTCTCATATTTATGCCCTAACAGTGGAAAAAAACAGAATGTTAAAATTTGTTTACAATAAGTAATAGATGATGTTATTTTTACAAAGACTGAAAACAAGTTTGAATAAATTTAAGAATGCATTGAATTCACAATGAATGGATATAAAGTAGTTAAATAGTCATCTCTATTTGAATTTACGTTTTTTTAACTTTATAAATACATATAAAATAAATTATTATGGGATCACTTGTAGCTGGGTGGTTAGCATAACAGCCTCCTATGCCAAAGGTCACGGGTTCAAACCCACAGGTGGTCCTAGGATTTTTTAATGGGAGTAAAAAATCCTTAGTTATGCCATCCTTCGGATGTGATGTTAAAAGATGGTCCCGAACCTGTGCCCGAACCGAAGGTACTTGTTAAAGATCCCTATCCTAATAAAACCTGGATAGGCAAAATTTAGGACTCCCACTGTAGCATCGTCCGATTAGCCTTAGTAGCATAGAGTGACACTAAATAAATAAACAAACAAATAAATTATTACAATTTCAGATAAAATAGTGTCTTACATAGACCTTTGTGGATATTATGAACTTTGAAAGAATACTGAAACAAAAATGTTAGGAATGGTTTAGAGAGAGGTAGGGAGGGATATTCCAAATTACTGTAGTCGGATAATCATTTTTTTTTTTTTTTTTTTTTTTTTTTTTTTTTTTTTTTTTTTTTTTTTTTTTGTAAGCGCTTGATGACATTATTATTATTATTGTTATTGATGGATATTTTTAATATGTGTTTATCAAATTTGCATAACTCAAATTAAGATTTTGGACATCTGACCTTTTGTCTATGGCGCGATTTTTATTTTTTTCAATGGTAAACATTTCTTTCATATTTCATCTGAAGCTGTTTTGTTCATAATATATAATTTTGGGTGAATGGAATTTGAATGTATGTCTTGTTTTCCTGAAATGAGTAGTGAAGGCAGTTTGATCTGGATTATTAGAGTTATTTGTTATTGAAGCAAAGCTGTATTTGTGTTGATACACTCTCCTTTTTAAATATTGTTCTGATGTTCCAAAATAAGATTTTATGCATTTATCTTTGCAAGGAATTTCATATATAACGTTATATTTTTTAATGTAATAACAGAATCAATATTATTTTTGTTGATATTGAGTGCTTCAGAAAGTGTTAGTATGTATAGAACAGTGTATAATCTTTTTGTGCTGTTCTCATTGTGTGGTTGTTTTCAGAACATTGGTACCTGATTTGGTAGTTTGCAAGTTTCTATTGATAATCATTTTTTAGAAGGAGTTGAACTACTTCGTTTTCAGCAGTTTTTTGGTGTGTTGGATGCTTATTTTCTTGCACGATCGATTAAATTTTTTGCTGTGCTTATTTTATATCAATTGGGACATTGACTTGTATAGTGGATGTATGTTCCAGATTGGATAGGTTTTTTCCACTATTTGGTTTATATTTCCTTGTTTGGTTTGCGAATCAATAGTACATCTAAAAATGGTATATTATTATTACTTACAAATTTAATCTGGCTGAATATTTATTAAATTCTGTTAAAATGATTTCTTTTTTGGAATCTTGAATATTTAAGAACGGAATATTGAACAGCATTCGGAGAATAACTGTAGTTCTTCTGAATTGGAGCATTAGATGGGGCATGGGGCAGGCAAACTTTGTAATATAAAAGTTTTTATTGAACTGAAAATATCCTCTATCCGTGCAGAGAGTTAGGAGTTTAAGTAATTGGTTTTAGGGATAGTCATATGTGTTTTTATTTTGTTCCACTTTTTTTCTATTATTTTTACTTTCACTTACTATATATAGTAAGGGGAAGTATTGCGATCGTGAAAATTTTCGAATTCCAGTTTTCAACGGAAATACACGTTTTAGGGTCCCCTGAGTCCAAATAACCAAGTCCCGCAAAAAGGTCTGTGTGTGTGTGTGTGTGTGTGTGTGTGTGTGTGTTTGTGTGTGTGTGGTAACTCCCGGGCGGAAACGGTAAGTCCTATGAAACTGAAATTTCATATTTAAGACAACTATACGCCCGAGACGTGACAAAACTTTTTTCATCAAAATGAGCCTACCAGAAGAGGCACTTTATACCATGCATTTTGCACCTTTTTTCGATTTTCTCAAAAACGGTTCCGACGATTTTGATTAAACTCGCTATATCGATGTAAAATTTAATGGGCTTTAATATCATGTAGGTTTTATTTAGATAAAAATGGTCTGACAGGGCTTAAATGCCGATATTTTAAATTTTCTTCCCCTAAAGTACCTTTAATTTTGTAGATTCAATAATAATAATTAGATTATCTTGTTAACGCTGATGAAAAACTAGTAAATATATAAATTGAATAAATTCGATACCCAACTAAAGGAGAAAACAGAAAAAATATTTTTTTAATGCAATTTTTCGTTTTTGAACATAAGAGCAGTAATATACATGTATGATATACCGTTGGAAAGCTAAAGATTTTAGAAAAATTATCATCTCATACACAAGCTTTTAAAAGTTAATAGAGAGTGATGAAATGAACATAAAACTAACTGATTATTTTAGATAATAATATAATAGATTTTTAAATCAAACACATGTTTCTATAGAAATTTAATTTAATTTAATTAATTCCTTAATAATTTCACGTATTTTTATCTCTAACTGTATTTGAAAATTCTTTCATTGATTTTAAAAATGGAGGTAAGTGAAAGTCGTGTGTTGCCCGCACCAGATTTTTTAATTTTCAAAATAAAAATGTTTGTAAATAAGGAAGAGGCGTCTGGTGAAATGAGTTTAGGTATATGAATTTAGGTAATTTTATTTTGGAATACAAATTAATCTTTGACATTATATTTACTAGTTGTCAGATAGTTTAAAATATTGACCAAATATTTAGAAAGTTCATATATAGGGGGATTAATGAACGATACAAAAGGTCTGACTGGGTTTCCTGATTTGTCGTTTTTTATAACTGAATTTTTTATGACAGGTTGGTTTATAAAATGTTTGGAAACTTGGCCTTATATATCATTCTATTTTCCCCTCTAGTCTTCACGCACTTAAAACACTGAATTATAATATCCACAGTAATTATAGTGGGATACTGAATTTCTGTGAAGTGTAAACCACCTACATGAGTTTTCACTCACATTGAATGGAATCTTTGAATTCGATCCTAAAATACTTTTTTACAAAGTTTATATCAAAATAATGCAAGTCCTTCTTAATGCATGTGACTCCCTCCCTAAAGAAAGAAGTTTAAAAAAAAAAAAAAAATGTTAATCAGTCTATACGATAGCTCAATAATCTCATCATTTGAATATCAAAAATGATTATTAAGGATTATAATTATTTTGGTAAAAGTTGTATTGTCTTCTACATTATCCAATATAATGATATTCATAATTAACTGTTTTGGTTTATTATTTTCAATAATGAACCTTTGTAATCGACCAAACAAATTATCCCCCTTCAAAATTTGAGGGCTTACGTTACAAGATACATAGAAACCGAATAAAGAATAAAAAAAAAAATTTTTTTATATGTTACTGCAAAATATTTTTTGGGTTATGAGTTGAGAACTTTAATGGATTCATCATTATTTTCCGGATTATTTATTTTGGTACGATGTTATATTATTATTTTAAAATAGGGTGTAAAAAGTATAGAGATATTATAAAAATATAATTGTTTTACAGATACTTGAAAATGGCCCTAAAGGCCGAAATGTTGTAAAATACGAAAATAAAATAAATCAATCAACTTATTCTGGAAATGGCCAAAAATATATCTTGTAAAAATATATGTCCGCTGTCCACGTCATTTCTCTGAACTACTGCACTAATTTTTTTTTAAATTTTCCTCAAAAATACTAGGGCATCTAATGATCCTAACACCTAGACATTGACCCAATTAAAGGTGATTTAATTCAATAGCTCAGTTATTTTATAAGAAGGGGCAAAAATTTATTAGTGTTTTTTTACCAACAAACCACAAATAATTATAAAAAGAGAAAAAATGTATATAAAAAATTGAAACTTTACCCATAATTATGCCCATAACTCAGATATTTTTAAGATGGAGAAAAATATGTATAGAGTTTTAGAATCAATAAAGCCCGATAAACAAAAAAAAAAAGTTCATGTGTATATTCAAGTCAAATTATAATAGATTTAATTCCACCAAAACTTGGTTATTATTGAAGATGAAGAAAAATCAAAAAGATTTTCTAGATCATGACACCGTGATGAACAAAGAGAAAAAATAAAATAAATAATCTTATATGGTCAAGCCACAACTTATAAGAAATGTTATTCCCTGATAACTCAGTTATTATTGATGATAGAGAAAAATGTAAGATGTTCTGGAATCAAGAAATTTTATTTGAATGAAAGTCGAAAGAAAAGAAAAGAGAATAGTAAAGAAGTCTAGTATAAATGTTTTTGGATTATTATTTTCAATAATGAACCTTTGTAGTGGATGAAACCAATAAAAAAAATTATTCCATTCTCCCTCATAATTTGATAACTTACAAGATACGTAGAACCCGAATTATGAATATCAAAATAATCCATTTTTCATAATTAATAAATAAATACCAAAAAGTATTTTTTAGTCATATGTCATAGAGAATTAAAGTTCCTACAAAATGAAAAAAAGAATCATTGAAATTGGTTCAGAACTAGCCGAGATATAGCGTTTTGGTGATATACCGTTTTCTTTGAATTATTTATTTTGCTTTTCATATTAGTTAATTGCCTATTAACAGCTATATAAACAGTTATACTAATATAGTTATTTGGAAGTAATAAACCATTATGTAATAATTTACAGCATTTTATTTTATAAACTCACTCATCATTCATGTTGATATCTTTCTATTATGTGTTACAGATGTTTCTAAATGAATATGATGATATTCCTTTTGATGCTCTCCTTTATTTAACCGGAGAATGTAACTATGGTGGAAGAGTAACTGACGACAAAGATAGAAGGCTTCTTAATTCATTGCTTTCAATATTTTATAATCAGAATGTACTTCAAGTTGAAGGGTAATATTTTTTATTTTGTATTTTCATCAAACTTTGCACTATTAGATAAGGTATACATGAGTAAAACATGTTTATAGAAATTATGTCATTATAATCGTTAGAGAAAATTAAACCTGCTCAAAAATAGCTCAAGTGATTTAAAAGAAACTTGGATAAAATCTTCTTTTAAAAATTATTTAAATTTTCGTTTGTATAGTGCATTCCTAAGAAAGTAAAGGAAAGTATTTATGCTAAAAAGAATATTTGATTTGTGACTTAATGAAAAATATATTTGTTTATGGTAAAATGTCAATTCCAGATACAAATTTAATTTTGAATTATTATTTTCAATAATTAACCTTTGTAATTGGTAAAAAAAAAAAAAACACCGCTTCCCTCAAAATTTGTGGGCTATGTTTCAAGAAACATAGCACCCGAATAACATATACAAATAAATCCGTTTGTATGCTTTACACTATCCGCAGCTTTTCTCCAAAACCACTGAACCAATTTTTTTGAAATTTGGTACAAAAATAGTAGAATGATGATCCTAACACCAAGATGTTGATATCAGCCAATCAGTTTTTAAATGGTTGTTGGCTAAAAATTATTTAATCGAATAACTCAGTTATTTTTAAAAATAGAGACAAAATTTATTGGAATTTTTTAACTAGGAAACCCCGAATAATTATAAAAAATGTAAATAAAGAAAATTGAAATTTTACTCATAATTACGCTCATAACTCAGTTATTTTGAAGATAACGATAAATATGTATAGAGTTTTAGAATCAGTAAAGCTCGATAAAAATAGATAAAAAAATCAATCTATATATTCAAGTCACAAATTATAATAGATGTAGTAATTGGCCCAAAACTCTGTTATTATTGAAAATAGAGAAAACTAGAAAATATTTTTGAGATCAAGATACGGCGTTGAACAAAGAGAAGGACAAAAAAAAAATTTATATTAATTTTGATAAATTGGTTGTTATTGATGATTAAGAAAAAAGTGAGTGGTTATATAATCATGAAATTTTACTTGAATGGAAATTAAAAGAAAAGAAAAGGTAGTACTAAAGAAGTCTAGTATCAACGCTTTTGGTTTATTATTTTCAAGAATGAACCTTTGTAATTGACCCAAAAAAAAATTATCTCCCCCTCGAAATTTGAGGGCTTGGCTTGCGTTCTAAGATGCATAGAATTTTTATATGTTTATATTTAGAGTATTAAATTAATATTTAGAATATTAAATTTCTTACAAAATGAAAAAAGAATAATTGAAATTGGTTGAGAAGTAGAAGAGATATATCGTTTTAAAATTATCTTTAGTGATAGGCCATTTTTCTTTGAATTATTTATTGATTTTCATATTAGTTAAGTGCTAATAAACAATTAAGCTAATATAGTTATTTAGAAATAATAAACCACTGTGTAATAATTTTTTAAAAAATAGATCACTATCAGCAAACATAAAAGAAACCACAATGGTATTAGTCTTTAAAACCAAATTTAATTGGTTTGGTACAATTACCAAGATAATTGTATAGTACCTTAAATATTCATTAACATGGTTATTTTTAGATATAGCTTTTCTCCCAGCGGAATATATCACATACCTGAAGAAACTAATTATGCAGGTATTATTGAATATGTTAATACTCTACCTCTTTCACCATTTCCAGAGGTGTATGGACTACATGAGAATGCAGACATTACGAAAGATAATAAGGAAACTCAAAATGTAAGACTTTTCCTATTTGAATTAGTATATCTAAAAGTTGTTGTTTTTTCATCCCATTAGCTTGCCAAAATTGAACAATTTTTATATCACTTTATTATTTTATATAATGAATATATAATTTTAATATTTTATATAATTGAAGATTTGGATCCTAAACAGCAATGTTTAACAAAAGATAACTCTTGCCACATTTGTTCGATTTGCCATCAATCATTTAAGAGTAGTCGTGGGCTTGTAATTCATACATCAAAGAAGCACCCGATAGAAGCGAATAGGATTAAGTTGGGAAGGATAGAAAGGAAGAATGAAAGTGAAAAGGTCCAAAGCTCAACTGAGAACAACATTGAGTTAGATGTTAAAAAGTGGGCGGACACATTTAAAGATCTGCTTAAGGCTCCTTTCAATTCTGAAAATTTTGATAAAAACATGAGGGACTTTCATTGTTTTCTAAGAGAAGCTAATAAAACTCTCCCAGGTCCAAAACATCCAGCAGTACGTTTTTACCAAATGCGTAAAACGAAAAAGCTTGCGATGGGGGGAAAGGGTGAACGAAAGGCTAGCAATCCTCAAAGATCCAACAAGGCCGCAAGGGAAAGGAGGCGCGAACAATACGAATACGACCTGGCCCAATACAAATACTACAACTGCAGGAAGAAAGTGGTTCAGAGTGTACTGAATGAAAATCGCCCAAAGCAGTGTCCCATCGCGATTGAAAAGGTTGAGGATCATTTCAAATCACTTTTTGAGATAAAAAATGATAACGAAAAAGAAGACTACCCTTCATCACCAGGTATTCCTAACGTGCAATCAATTGATTTGAAAACAGTACACAGGGTAATAAAAAATATATCTTTGGACACATCAGCCGGTCCAGATGGAGTTCTTATAAGAACAATAAGGAAAATAGGAATCGCACATATAATGAAAACAATAGTAGAAATAATCCTGAAATTCGGACACGTCCCCGAAATTCTCCGCTGTGGACGAACATTTTTAATTTATAAAGGAAAAGGGGATAGCAAGGATATATCCTCTTGGAGACCGATTACAATTTATCCCATCGTGAGGCGTATCGTTGAAAAGGTTCTTGACTTCGAGCTTCGAAAGCAAATTTCATTTCACCCAAGCCAGAGAGGTTTCATTATTGGCCAACCGGGGTGTCATGTCAATGCCAGAATAATTGATGCTATTCTCAGGGATGCAAAAAATAAACAAGAAGACGCGGCAGTCGCGTTCTTAGATGTGACTGGAGCATTTGATAACATCGGACACGGCCATATCTTGAGATCTTTGGAGTCGAGAGGAGTTTCGAGCGACTTAAGAAAAGCGATTGAGGGCCTATTGTGTAAAAGCACGATAAAGATCAATCTTGGGATCAATAAAACAAACGGTATCCATGTTTTGAGGGGAGTACCTCAGGGTGGGCCACTTTCACCAGCGCTGTTTAATCTAAGTATAGATTTTCTATACACCGAGCTCTGTGATCCAAAGGTAGCTAACGAGTATGGATACAAATTACTTCCAAACCACGACTCTGTTTTACTCACAGGTTTTGCGGATGATCAAGCCGTGACCTGTCACAATGTGGAATCTGGAGAGAGAGCCATCAACTGCGTCCGTAGAATACTTGGAGAGCTAGGATTATCTGTTAATGCAAACAAAAGCACAGGTATAATCTTCAAAAATCGAAAGTTGGTTGGGTCAAAGTTTTGTTTGGATACGGGAGAGGAAATCCATTCTATTCAAGATAAAGATTTCATCAAATACCTGGGTTGTAGATTTTCGGGGGAATTAGAATTTGATGAGGAATCCGTCGATAGGCTGAATCGAGATATGGAAAAGCTTGTAAATTCTAATCTCCTAAAGCCTGACCAAAAAATAAACATGTTTTTCCTTCCGTGATATACCCACTGCAGACTGCACCACTAACAAAATTGCGCCCATCTTTGTTAGAGGCAATCGATGTCATAATTCGAAGATGTATAAAGGCTATCATAGGATTGCCAGCCAACTCCTGCTCTTCTATGCTGTACTCGCCGCGACGATACAGGGGTCTTGGGCTTCTGCGTTGTCAATGGGAAGCTCCTCTTCAGCATTGGGCGATTTCTCAAAGATTGGCCGGAGTAACAGACGCCCTGTTTCAAAATATTTTCAACTTAACGGAGGAGATCTGCGAGTGCACCGAACTACTGCGGATTGAGGGAAATGCTATGGAGGCCCCTCTCACGGTAAAGAATGTGAGACAGTTCTTGAGGGAAAAGTCTTTTGAGGAGTGGAGCCAGTGCAAGTGGCAGGGTGTAGGCGTGGTCCATTTTAAAGCCAACCCGAGCGTAAACAGGTTTATGTTCGATCGAAAGATGTTAACAGGATCAGAGTGGACCAACGCACTCAAATTGAACATAAACTACGCACCACTTCGTGGAGTCCCAGGATCAAGATGCCAGGGTAACGAGGCTGTTGGACCCCTCTGCCGCAGATGTGGTCGAGAGTTAGAAACCCCTTCACATGTGTTGGGAAAATGTCCACATAACATGCTTCTCGTTACCCGCCGAGCGGAGCTTTTGGAAGTGAAAAAGTATAAATGTTTTCAGGAAGTTTTTTGCTTTGATACAGATGGGTCGACAAGATTTGTGGATATCTTGGCGTTTAATGCCACAAAAAATGAAGCACTGATAGTGGACCCCACTATCAGATATGAAACAAATGACCAGGAACAAGGCAAGAGGATAAAGAGAACATTTATACAAAATGTATTCCATACCTGAGGGAAAAATTTCGTGAGGAGTTCGGCGAAAGGGAATTTAAAGTCGTGGGACTTTGGTTCGGAAGCAGAGGAACCATCCCAGTAGCCACTGCATTGTTTCTAGAGAACTATGGACTCGGAAGAAATGAGATGCAAAACATGGCGGAGACGATAATCTTGGACTCACTGGGAATCCTGTATCACCATATTTATTGAGGCTGGTCTAGATTTTCGGATGTCCATGATCAATTTCAAAATTAGTAAAATATATGTATTTCCTATTTGGCGGAATCTCTCTCTATCTTTTTTCTTCTTTAAGATTGTCTTCGGGATTGATGCGGTATGCTGTGTACTATAGCAACTCAGCGAAGTTGAGCAGCAGATCCAAATTGGAATTTCCTCCTTGTTGTAAAATATCTTTTAAATTAAATATAAGTTAATAACCTTAGCCAAGACTACAAAATTATTAATAAATACCCTTATCAGTCATAAATATTAATTAAAAATTAAAATATTATAATTATATATATATATATATATATATATATATATATATATATATATATATATATATATATATATATATATATATATATATATATATATCTTGTGTCACCGTGTTTATGGTTGTACTTCAAACATGGGGGAAAATAAATTTCAGAAAAAAATGAACAAAATTTTAAACAATTAGATAATCAATTTAAAAAATGAACAAAATTTAAAACAGTTAGATAATAAATTTTAACAAAATTTTAAAGAATTAGATTATAAATTTGAACAAAATTTTAAAAAAATTTCAGATGAAAATCAACAATTAAATAAACAACAAGAACTAAAATTTGGAGAATTATATAACAAAATCGGTGAACTTTCTAAGGGAAATAATAAATATAGTTAATAACCTTAGCCAAGACTACTAAATTATTAATAAAAACCCTTATCAATCATAAATATTAATTAAATAATTAAAATATTATAAATATATATATATATATATATCTTGTGTCACCGTGTTTATGGTTGTACTTCTCCGAAATGGCTCGACCAATTTTTATGAAGTGTGTATATTTGGTAGGTAACAGAATCGGTCCTAAAGTATATTTCATACTCCTAGGTGATTCAAGTGATCCTATAAAAATCACTAATAATGTTTTTTCCTTGAAAATGTTTTTGTTTTTTTTATTTGGCTTAAAAAAATACCTATAACTCCAAATTTTCACCATCCTTCCCCAACTCTCGCATTTTTTAAAAATTGACTTTAGTATTTTTGTATGAACAATATCCAAATAGTTTAAATGTTGTTCGTATTAAAAAAATCTGTTGCAGGTAAAACATGATTTTCACTTACCTTGGCTGTTAAAATAAATTTAAGAGCTATTAAAAAAACGGAAGTTGAAATAGTTTTAATTTAATTTAAATAAAAGTTTATTCAGTTTCGTTGGAAAAATATGATTTAGATCAAATAATATAACAATATAAAATTGTTATGTATAATAATCAGTAATAAGTTTAAGTCCTCTTTGTCACTTTACAATAACTTTTAAAAATTTGTATGAAAGATATATTTTTTCTAAAATCTTTAGCTGTCCAATGGTATGTGTTAACTCCTGTTGGTAGTTAATATATAAGAAATACATTGAATAGAGAAAATGAATGGAGGGTTTTTTTTTTTTTTTTTTTTTTTTTTTTTTTTTGTTCTTATTGGTGGTCATCATTTACAGTGTTCCATTCTTCTTTCTAGGTCAACCCCACACACTTACAATATATTTTATTTCTGATTTAACAGTGTAAGAACAGTGTTTGCCGGATCAGCTAATGTATATAATAATATAATATAATATAATATTATATATATATATATATATATATATATATATATTATATATATATATATATATATATATATATATATATATATATAGCATTTCCAAGTCAAATTCAACCTTTTCCATTTCAAATTCAACCTTTTTCGATTTTAATAATATAATAAAAACAAATTAACATAATTTTATGTTTTTATGGTTATTTTAATTATCCATTACCTTTTTAACCATTGTGGCTTGTTAACTGTTCCCAGGGACCTTTTTATATATAATAAGTCACGATTATAATAATAGGTATAACCCATACTTTAATTTTCTATACAAGGGCTAGTAGTCGGATTAGCAGGGGTTCGTTTTATTTTAGTTTTAGAATCGAGGGTGAAAATACTATTAGGCTCAGTAGCTGCGTAACGGGGGGTTCTATCCCGACCATTCCATTATTTTTAAGTGCGCTCGCTCAAATATGGGTTTATTATAACTTTTTTGTATTTATTCTTTATTAGACTCAGTTGCTGCGTTAAGAGGGATTCTATCCCGATTACTCTATTAATTTTAAGTGCGCTCGCTCAAATATCGATTTATCATAACTTTTATGTATTTATTGGATACTAGGCTCAGTAGCTGCGATCCCAAAGGTTCGTTACCGATAATACCATTAATTTTAATCGCGCTCGCTCAAATATGGATTTATTAAAACTTTTTCATATTTATTCGCTGTTAGGCTCAGTAGCTGCGTTACAGGAGGGGGGGGTTCTATCCCAATTATTCTATTAATTTTAAGTGCGCTCGCTCAAATATGGATTTATTATAACTTTTTCGCATTTATTCACTATTAGGCTCAGTAGCTGCGTTACAGGGGGGGGGGGGTTCTATCCCAATTATTCTATTAATTTTAAGTGCACTTGCTCAAATATGGATTTATTATAACTTTTATGTATTTATTGGATTCTAGGCTCAGTAGCTGCGTTCCCAAAGGTTCGTTACAATATCCAATAAATACAAAAAAGTTACAAATAAACCTCTTTTTAAGCGAGCGCGATTAAAATTTAGAATAATCGGGATGGAATCTCCCTTAATGCAGCTACTGAGCCTAATAGCGAATAAATACAAAAAAGTTACAAATAAACCTCTTTTTAAGCGAGCGCGATTAAAATTTAGAATAATCGGGATAGAATCTCCCTTAATGCAGCTACTGAGCCTAATAGCGAATAAATACGAAAATGTTATAATAAACACATATTTGAGCGAGCGCACTTAAAATTAATGGAATGGTCGAGATAGAACCCCCCGTAACGCATCAACTGAGCCTAATATGGAATAAATACAAAAATGTTATAATAAACCCATATTTGATTGAGTGCACTTAAAATTAATGGAATGGTCGAGATAGAACCCCCCGTAACGCAGCTCCTGAGCCTAATATGGAATAAATACAAAAATGTTATAATAAACCCATATTTGATCGAGCGCGATTAAAATTAATAGTATAATCGGTTAGAACCTTTGGGAATGCAGCTACTGAGCGTAGTATCCAATAATACGAAAAAGGTAAAAGAAACCTCTATTAATAATATTTTCACCCTCGATTCTAAAACTAAAATAAAACAAACCCCAACAAAACAAAACATAATGTATAATTAAAATAACCATAAAATTATGTTAATTTGTTTTTATTATTTTATTGAAACCGAAAAAGGTTGAATTTGAAATGGAAAAGGTTGAATTTGACTTGAAAAAGGCTGAATTTGACTTGGAAAAGGTTGAGTTTGACTTGGAAATGCTATATATATATATATATATATATATATATATATATATATATATATATATATATATATATACATACACTTTAGAATTTCTAATATAAATTACTATAACATTTGCTGAACTTTCAGCTTTTAGACAGTGTTCTTCTCACCCAGACACAAATAACTGCGGGTGCAGGAGGAGAAGACATGGAAATTATCATAACTGAATTGTCAGATGATATTTTGGGTAAATTGCCCGATCCATTTGATGTATTAAGTGTTGAAAAAAAATATCCAATAGAATATACTCAAAGCATGAATACAGTTTTGCGACAGGTAATTATTCAGTTTTAATTTGTATATTAGGCATTTAAATGTTTCACAGCTGTTTAAAAAATAATTTACTTCTGATTAATAAATTAAAATATTTACTAGGAACTTATTCGATACAATGGTCTGACAAACACAATTCATAAGAGTTTAATAGACGTGGTAAAGGCTGTAAAAGGGCTTGTGGTAATGTCAAAAGATCTGGAAGAAGTATTGACAAGTATGTTAGTTGGGAGGGTTCCCAACATGTGGATGAGTGTTGGGAAATCATATCCTTCACTCAAACCTCTAGGAAGCTACATTCTAGACCTTCTACTGCGGTAATGTATTCCATTAACATTTTTTAGTGTCTAACAATTTAAGTATAACTTGTACTAACAAAGACCTGCTTTTCTAATTATAATTTCTGTCAGTTAATTTACTGAACTGGAAGAAAAACACTTTATTCTGGAACATCTTACACATATCTCATTACCACGTAGGTGAGCATCCCACTGGTTGCGGATGGTCAGTGGAAGCTCCTCCCAGCTAAGTCTGATAAGACTCGCTGGCCTACAATGAGAGCGGTCCTCCAGGCTTGCTAGGTTCGAACACCTTACATATTTTAGTTCACAAAATACAATGAATAGTCATGGATTCCTTTGAGGTAAAATGCTCATTATCTGGAAGTACACTAATCTCCCGTTTGGGTATCTGGGTTGGCACTGCTTTAGAAGAATCATGAGGCTAGTTGAAAATTAGAGATCTAACAATAGGGAAATGAACGTTAGAAGTTTAAATACAGCTGATGGGTTACAATCGGTCGTGAATGAAGTTAAGGGGTACGATTTGGATATCGTAACATTGGAAGAGATTCACTGGCCAGAGGAGGGTTTGTTAACAGGAAGGAAGTATAATGTTTAATATAGCGAAAGCACTAATTATTTTTTAATGGTGGAGTTTAGTTGACCGTTGAGAATATTAGATGAGGAAGATGGTGGGGGTGTGGTCATTAGAAAGAAACACATTAAAAAGTATTACTTAGTTTAACTGTGTGCCAACGTTTCGGCCTACATTGTGGACCTTCATCAGGGTGACTCTGAAGCAGTGTCTAAAGAAGTCCTGTTTGTGGGCCCCGGGTGGGAGGGAGGATTCATAATGATTGAATTTAGTTGACCGTTGAGAATATTAGATGAGGAAGATGGTTGGGGGTGCGATCATCAGAAAGAAACACTCATTAAAAAGTAGTACTTAGTTTACTTGTGTTCCAACGTTTCGGGCCTACATTGTGGGCTGGGGGGTGACTCTGAGGTGGTGTCTAAAGAAGTTCTTCTTCTAAAGAATGATCATCTGGTTGTTGGACAATATAAATGGACTAGTTGACGTGTCACTGGGGACCAGTAAAGTGTACATTTCTGCATGGCATATTTTTTTAGGCTTAAATTTTTTCAAGATTGGATTGATGAAGGAATTCCGAATGTATTCTGGCTGTCTGGATTTTATTTCACCCAATCCTTCTTAACTGGAGTTCTTCAAAACTGTGCAAGGCAGCAAAAGATATCCATTGATCAACTTGGATTTCAATTTGAAATAATGAAATATGAGTCATCAACTAAAAAAATTCCAAGCTTTGGAGTTTATTGCAAGGTAATTAAAATTGTTTATTAACTCAATTATCCATTGTTCATGACATTTTCTGAGTAATAAAAAAAAAAATAGTAATAAGTGTTGTAGTTCTATTAGGCTACATACGCATTTTCATTTAATTAAATGGTTGTTGGGAAGAGGAGCGACTTTGAATTCCAAAATGCAATTTTCCAATCCCGTTTTGAACTGATTCGAATCACTAGCAGAAGACAATGAAAAGATTAGCTGGCTGAAAGGATTTTGATTTTATAGAAAACTAAGCTGAAATTCAACAATTGAAAATAAATTATTGAAAGCAAAAGTCATATTAACCATTGTTTACCCATCTAGTAAATTCATAAATAACATAAGTTAGAAAATAGTTAAGACTAGTAAAATATACACATAAATGGAAAAATCACAAAGCTTGTAATAAAAAATCGGAGTAATGAACAAAATAAATATATCATCTTTTTTCTGTTTTTGCATAGAAAAATATATTTAAGCAAAATAGATATTTTTCATAAATTTAGTTTTTCAAACTAAACATTAGATTTGAATTAAACGTTACTTTTAATTGGATAAAAGAAATTATAAATTTGTACAGAGTCACTTTTTATAAATAGTTATTTTTTTTGTCCTATTATTTATGTGAATTTCGTTAGATATTTTCAATTTCTTGCAAAATAATTAAGTTAGAAATGTTCAATGTTTATCACCCGGAGGTATAATGTTAATATCAATCCAACAAGGCCTTTCCAACGGTCCACCGCTCGGTGTAAGTGTTCCAGCAATAGGTTTGCTTGACCAGGTGCCAACGGTGTTGTTTATTCAAAAGAAGTAGATAGTCAAGTCAATGTAGTGTTATTGATGGAGTAAAATGAAGCATGTGAAATACTCACTGGTGGAGGAACAATTGATAAACGGTAGCATGAGGAGTAGCACTTTCCTGTTCGACAAAGTGAGGTTGACTCACCAACATAATTAATGCACAAAAAAAACTAATTTTGCTATTTCGAGGAGTATGCCCGATTTTCATATTTTAGGAAATAAATTGAAATATTTCACTGGTAACTAGGATTATCTCACTAAAAAGACCACTTTTAAATATCGCAACTCTCTTCCCGAAGCAAGAATCGGTCCGAAATAGCATAAGTCTGTCTATATAAAGAAGGGAGGGTGGGTTACTCATGAAAAGGACTAATTTTACTATTTCGAAGGATATGCCCGACTTTCATATTTTAAGGACTGTTTTAATTTCTTCTTTTCTTTTTATTCTAAAGTCGCCATTCTCGTTGAAAGGATTCTTAACAACTGACTATTGCAATTAGGATAAGGTTCAAAATGGAAGAGAACCACCACTTGTTTATTCACTAAAATCATGATTTTGAGAACGATTCATTTCCAAATAGAATCAATTATGTATACAAAGAACATTTCTTTAATACTTAACAATAAATTATCTTACATTAAAAGTGAATTAATTATTTCTCTTTTCTAAAAAATAAAATAAAATGTTTTTGCTTTCAATAAATTATACTAAAAAAAAAAAAAAATTGAAAGAATTGATTTGCCATAAAATTAAAGAGTTTAGAAAAAAAAACTTTAAAAACAAATTTAATGTTACTTTAGATATTACATAATTTCTTAAGGGATTTTTGAAAAGACTGATCATACTTTTTAAAAACCTTTAGTTGAGGTAAAGGTTACTGTAATATTGAATATAATCATCAAAGTTAGGACCACCCTTGGCGCACAATAAATCTTATTACACATTATATCATGAGTTTGGCATACTTCTTGAAATATATAATTTGTAATTTTTTGTAGGGATTATTTCTGGAGGGTGCTCGCTGGAATAGAGAAGCAATGTTACTTGCTGAATCTTTTCCAAAAATCCTTTTTGATACTGTACCAATAATATGGTTTAAACCAGGAGTGAAGGTAAGGTTTAATGTAGTTATTGTTAGCTTCCCCACTCTTTACTGTTTCAAATATTCACTATTGTCGAGTTCCTTTTAGTTTAAATACTAAGTAATAAATACAACTTCACTGTTTTCTCCAACCATTAGATTTATCTGAAAGATATAATTTTTGCCATCATTTCCACCTAGTAAAGTTCTGATTGTTTTTCTAGTGTTTCCATAATACATTTTACCTCGTCGATGGCTTAAAGCTTGGCCTGTTGAAATAAACAAAATAACAGGAGACACAAAACTAAGCACCTTATTGCACTAAAGATACTCTAAGACTAATGGGCTGGTCGATTAATGGTATTTAAGTTTTGTATGATCTTGTGATCGGTACCAATCTGGTTTTGTGTCTTTAGATTTTACTATTTAGTCGATGATAAATTCTATAAGTTATTAGATAGAAAAATGAATAAAAATACTTCTTTCAAAATCAGTTGTTTTATTAAAGTAATTATTTTTATTACAATTGAAACTTGTTTTAATGAATAAATGTATTGTTAGGTTCTTTTTTAATTAAAGTGATCCTTTTTCATTCAACATTTTTTATTTCTTTTTTCCTTCTCCCTATTTACGTTCTCCCTAAGTAGGTGATAACAAGCATGACAGGGCTGGTCAGCCTGTAATAGTTTTTTTAAAAATGTAACAAAATGTATATTTTTTATATAAGTGCAATATGAAGGAATATTAAGGATCCCTTGAAAATAGCAAAAAGCCGAAACGTAGGTGGAAGGAAAAAATAAATAAAAAATGTTGAATGAAAAAGGATCACTTTAATTAAAAAAGAACCTAATAAGTAATTATTTTTATTCTCACTTATTAATTAAAACTTGATCATTTTATTTTCAGAAAACTTTCAAGCCTCAACCAATATATCAGAGCCCTCTTTATAAAACATCAGCTAGAAGAGGTGTGTTGTCTACTACTGGACATTCAACTAATTTTGTTATGTATTTGGAATTCAGAAGTGATAAAGAGCAAAGACATTGGATTAATCGAGGAGTAGCCGCACTTTGTCAACTAGATGATTGATTAATTTTGTTATTGTTTTAGAAATAAAACTAGTAACTGTAATCCTCTGTTTGTTTTTTACTTATAAGATGCACCAAGGAAAAATGAATAAACTGAAAGTGATTTTTATTATAATGTTGGACTGATTATTTTGCATGTATTACTTCTTAAACTATTTTATTTACTGATGTTGCTTGTTCACAGAAAGCCTCATTTGAACCACAGTATTTTTTATTTTATTTTTTCCTCTGAGTTGGTAAGGAAAAAATTAGGAATATTACATTATTTTTTTAACTTGTTGAAAGTCTGCAAGCCCAGTTATAATAGCAGAACAGAAATGTTATTTGATCTACCACATAATTTTTTTGAGTTTTTGATTTTTTACCCTATTACATAGTAGAGGTAAGAACTGCGATCCTCGCGTTTGAATGAAAATTGAGTTAAAATGAAAATACAGGTTTCAGATATCTTGAATTCAAGTAGTTTGTTTTGCTAATGGCGTCAAAATGAAAATACAGGTTTCAGATATCTTGAATTCAAGTAGTTTGTTTTGCTAATGGCGTCGGTGGCATTGAAGGAAAAGACAACATCGGCATATAATGATACTCCATGAATGAAGGAGAACAAAAAACAGAGAAAAATAAGATTGGTTAGTTTCTGGTGGGCTGTAACTAGCTGTGTGGAGATTTAGGGAGATTAATAAGATCATGTTGAATGTAGTAACATCTCGCGTGCATAGTTGTCTTAAATATGAAATTTCATTTTCATGTGACTTTTGTTTTCACACTAGACTTACCACATAGAGACCTTTTGTGGGACTTGGTCATTTGGAGTCTTATAGAGAGATATATATCATCTTGAATTATCCCATCGTTATCTGAATTACTATAGACTGTATGAGGATGGTACACACTGAACACAGAATATAATAGAAGCGCTACACTGGCTCAGGTAGGCAGACATGATTGGCACCACCTCGCCAGCTCCCTCCCCACTCCAGTGACCTCCTCGCCACTTAAAAAAACAACAAAAAAACCTGTACTACGACAACCCATGAAGAGTCTTGGGCTCAGTACATGTAGAGATTCGTACTGTTTCTAGGCCAATGGCCGGGCAATGAGGTGATTCGGCCAAGATCACGCTCAGCCACCAGGTTTTTCCTCCCATTATTGGGTACCCACTTAATTGAGGCTGGGTGTGCCTCAGGAGGGTCTCCATACCCCTGGATCGCCCCCCTGGCTGAAATAACAGAATAAATAATATTCCGCCATAGCCGGGATTCGAACCCAGGACCCGGAGCACAGTAGACTAGCACTCTAACCCCTAGACCACGCCATTCCCCTTGCCGCTTAAATTTTTTCACCAATTATAATTCATACTTTTAGTGCTGCAGCCGTTTTAAGTCAGCTTCACAGCTGAAGACATGTGTTAAGAAAATCTTTCTACTTGTAATTTTTTAGATATCAAATCAAAACAAAAACCAACAATAAGATAAGGATATGCTTCATATTTGTTGTCCCAACAACTAATTACCTAAATAGTGAAGAATTTTGAATAATTTATTTTTTCACAATGTTTACATGAAATTTTGACTATCAAAATCATAATAATTTTGGAGACTAATCTTACCTGTTTTACTGCTGAATATATATTATAAATTATCATAATTAAATATCGATAAATTGGGACAGAAAAGTTCTTAAATATTTATTTGATTTTTTTTTTTGGGGGGGTTTTAAAAGTAATTATTGGCCTATAGATAAGACTAACGTATTTCATATAAATCAAATTTTCTGATATTTATCTTTAAATCTTAAGGATAGATTTTAAATATTAATTCTCTAACAATGATATCCAATCTTTTTTCTTTTCACTTAACTTGCCTAATTGGACAATGATTTTAAGTTAAAGGATATCGTGTATCATAATAGATGTACCTCTGTTCATTAAAAAATAAATATTTATATTGCAATTGATAATTCATATTGAAAAGATTATAAAATCACAGTTGTCCAAGATCAGTTGCTGCGATAAACAATTTATTAAAGCAAAAAAACAACAACAACAGTGTTATTACTATAAGCATTAAATTGTAGCTCTATTATATTCATCGATTTTTTTACTGTTGATATTTTTATTGGCTGTCATAAAGTTCTTAAGTTCAGTAGTTATATATAAAAAAAAAAAAAATTCCTTTACGGGACTCCGGGGACTGCATAATTAATAACTATGAGTAAAAATAACTTACAATAAACATAATAATTTAACAAAGAATAGCGGTAAGGAAATAATAAACTGATTACTTTCATAAAGTAGGAAATGTAATCTAATTAGAACTTGATTTCTTAAAAAATAAATTAATTAAAACTTAAAAACAAAACAATAAAAATAATCCCAATAAATTATTAATTATAACAATTAATTTAATATTTAATGTTCTTTAATAATAATGAGTTTTATTGTGTTAAATAATGAAACTTTTATTATTTTCCATTCGTATAAATATGATTTTATTTTTTCCTCAGACCTTGAGCGCAGGATTATATGAAAAATTGTTGTGAACAAACCGTGTCATGCAATTAAAGGAAGAAACTTACTAGTGGAAAATTATATCCTTTTTTATTGGCCTTTTTCTAACTATGTCACTAGTACACAATAAGTCACAAATAATGATTTAAAAATATCAATAACAGAAAACAAAAACTAATATAAAGCTGAATTTGCAGTTAATAAAACCAACGAGGAGGTAACAAGAGTGGGGGGAGGCGATATGGTGCCACTCCAACTCCCTTGCCCCTTTTATTATATTCTTTGTTCTGTGGCGGTACACATAACACATTTTTTTTTTTTATGAGCTGCCATTAGTATCATGGAAATTCGGACATCTAGGAATATGCTTTATAACTGGTTCAAAAGATTGATATATTTGTGAAAGAATTAAATTAGTCTTCTTTTTTTCTTTTCTTTGTTGTTGACTTTTTTGTCTGTGTTATATTGACGGCCCTTAATTTTCTCTTCACCTTGAACAGTGTGAAGGTAGTTTAGAGCAAGATATTTTAAATTTTCGGTATTTAAGCCCTGTTAGACTATTTCAATCAGAATGAAACCTACATGAAATTGAAGTCCATTAAATTTTACATGTTACAGTGAGTTTAATCAAAATATTTAAAGCCGTTTTTGAGAAAAACGTAAAAAGGTGCAAAATGTATGTTATGAAGTAACACTTCCGGTCAGCCGATTTTGGTGATAAAGTAGCTGTAACATCTTGGGCATATAGTTTCCTTAAATATGAAATTTCTGTTTTGTACATCTTGATCTGAACATCTGAAATTTCTTTTTTGCACTAGACTTACCACATACGGACACACACATACACACAGACCTTTTTTCGGGACTTGGTTATTTGGACTCAGGGGACCCTAAGACGTGTATTTCTATTGAAAACTGAAATTTTAAAATTCCACGATCGGGATACTTTGCTTTACAATATATTTCATACATAGGTAAGTGAAAGTAAAAACTATTTTTTTTTTAATTAGATGTGGATAATTTAAGGAATTAAAATCAGCCACTAAATTTGATCCTACAGTACTTATCGTATTGAAGTATAATTTGTTTGAGTTTCATTATTTTTCACTCAATCGTTTTTGAGGTATTTAAATATAAATATTACTGTGCTGGAAAATAATCCTTTTTTGAAAATTTCTATAACAAGTAGTGCAATAATAAGGCCATATAAGTAAAAATAATTAAGCATGAAAATCATTTCTTACCTCTTGTCATAGCACACCTAAGGTTTCAGTTGATGTAATTTTAAGTGATTTTTTTATACCATTTCTTGGCTACTAAGGTAATGTGTTGTAAGGACCAAAATTATATAAAATACCCTCATCATCATTCTAGTTTTTGTTTGGATCTTAAATATACAAAATTACCGGAGTTAATATTTTTTAAAGAAAATGTTATTTTAACAGTTGAGAGAATTTTATAACTCTAGAACCAGCTTAGTCTCTAAGACCAAATTCATATCGCTTAAACACATCATATAGATTGGTGATCTATATTAGTTTAATAATTCTTCATTCTGTCCCTTTTAAAATATTGATCGTGTAAACATCGCAAAAAATGAATTTTTGCCAATTTTGAAAATTCATATACAAAAAAGGACTATGTTCTCAAGATCGAAATTTTTATAGCAAGTAGGACTATGACTAAGCTATATAAGAAAAAATAATTAAAAGTGAGTCTCCTTTCCCTTTATATTCTTTAATCTCGTTTTTTATTCATTTTCAAGAATATTTTTAACAACTTTCTTCACTATTTAGGTAATGAGTCATGGGGACAAAAATACAAAGCATGTCCTTAGCTTATTGTTTTTTTTTATTTTGACTTTATATCTAAAAAATTACAGGAATCAGAAAGATTTTCCCATCACATGTTTTTGCCCGTGAAGTTGACTTAAAACGGCTGCAACATCCAAAGTATTGGCCAGAATTTTTTTTTTTTATTTATGGTTTCATATTCACGAAAGGATAGAGAATAACTGGTCAAAAAATCACGAAAGTCAAAATGTCGAGGACAATTCATATCAATTTCCTTATTCATATTCATATTATATAAATTCAACGCTCACTTTTATTTTTAGGATTAAACATATAAAATTCTAATTATGACTTTTATTGGGCTAAAAATAAAATTAAAAATGTGATTTTTATTTATCAAGATCAAATATGAGTAATTTCTGTTATCGCTCTTTGTGTAAAAACAAAACTAAGGTCGTGGGAAAACAAAATTAAAATAAATAATGCAATAGCCATGAGTATCCTCTTTAATAATGAGCAAATAAAGGGGCTGAGGTATGCAGACAGACAGGATAGAGAGCATAAACATAAACTTTTTTTCTGATTAAATAAAAATATTCCTTTTATCTCAATATTAAAGCTTTCTCTCTTTTTGGTGCATACAATTTGAAAACTCAGTGATAACAGACTCCCAAAAATATGCTTCTGTACACTAAAGAAAGCGCATAAACCCACAAATAAAGAACAAAAATACAACTGGTTACACCAATTATACTGTATATATAAGTTCAATGATACTGTTTACGAATCATATGGAGACAAACAAAAGTTAATCCCCCCCCCCTTCCGGTAAATACAACGGTTCATTCATAACAACAGACATAAACCTCAAGCTTACCTAATATTAAACGCACCGTTTCCTGTCATAAAAATATTTACACAATTAAGACTTTCTGGAAACTACAACACTAAATTAACATGATACCATTTGAAGGCCAAGGAAAACTGCACTCTAAGTAATTTCAACGAAAGAGAGGACTTATTCCTCATTTTCATTCAATGCCCCATATATGCACCGTTCTGAACCCATTACATCCCAAGAGCCTTAAATATGAACAGTACAAATTTTATCGCCCTGTTTACCACCGAAGATATTGAGGAATTTTTTTTTAAAATTCATTTATTGAAATTTACAACTGTATGTTCATACATCAAGTAAATAGGCTACTTATATAATACACATGAAAAAAACATGAAGAGAAACTGCCCATTGGCAGCACTCAAGTAGTGAATCTACACAAGAAGGTCTCGAGGCATCTTCTTTTCAGAGTGGCGGATTGTCAGGAATTGAAGTGGAAGCAAGGATTAAAACTAGTGGATTAGAGTGGGAGTGGAGTTTTTCATGGAAGGAGTGATATCCTGGTACAGGCCAAATCAGCAACATATGGAACATTAAGGTCTTTGTGGATGATTTTGTTGGTGACAAAGTAAGGAGCGTTAAGGATTTTGCGAAGGATTTTGGATTGTAAGGATTGGATACGGGAAGAGTTTGATGGTTTAGTAGAGCCCCAAAGCTCAACTCCGTAAGTCCAGATAGGCCTTATGATTGTCATGTAAATTAGTCTTTTGTAGTAAAGAGAAAGGTTAGAGCGCCTGTCAAGTAAATGTTGAAGTAACCGAAATCGGTGAGCAGTCTCTTGTCTTTTCAGTCTTGTATGCGGATTCCATGTAAGATGTTTGTCAAGCAGGAGGCCTAAATAACGGATCTGTTCAACAGGAACAAGCGGAATATCATTAAAGGACACTGTAGGGCAGGATGTCATAGTTTATGACGAAGGGTAAAGGTAATCTGGTGGGATTTATTGGAGTTGATTTTAATTCTCCAATTCTGACACCATACCTCAAGGTCTCTGATGTGGGATTGGAGGTTTTGAGAGGCAATACTAGGATCGTTATTAACTGATAGCGCTCTCGGATAGCACTCTTTGTATGCTCGGAACCCAAACTGGTGGTCTGGGATTATGGGATTAAGTTCCAGGATTGGATAAAGACGTTTAAGGATGAGTCTTTCCAGGATTTTACCCATAATAGGTAAAAGAGAGATAGGTAAGTTCTAGCGTTTTTTTGGGTTTTTAGGGATCATTTTAACGATAGATAATTTCCAGGAATCAGGAAAATAGGTAGTACGGAGTGTGGCATTATGAAATATATGTGAGGAAGAGGATGGCTTTTCTAGGAAGTTGTTTTAAGATATGGGCAGTGATTAGATCGTTTCCAGGAGCTTTTCGGGAAGGTAATCTATGGATTAAGTTTAAGATTTCTGACAGATAAAATGCTTTAGGAGGAAGGGTCAGCTGGAGTGGAACATCCAGTTCTGTTTCAATGCATTCAAGGTGATGCTGGTTAAGGAAGGATATCAGGATGCGGTTGAGGAATTAAAAAATATTTATTATGCTAGGCAATGTTGCCAAATTAGATCATTTATAATGAATGGGTAAAATTATTTGTTAACTTTATTATATTATTTATCATGTTTTGCTGTATTATTTAAATTAATATGTTTATAAAATTATTATATTGGAAACTATTATATTATTCATATATTGTCTTTTTTCGTTATTTTAGTTATAAGTTTAATACTGTACCTAGAGCTGATATCATAGTGAATTAGTATCTTGTCAACTCTTTTATTGAAATATATTTTTTATCTTATATTTGTTATGTAGCCAGCTCTATTTGTATGGGGATTGCCTCAAAAGCAAATAAAGCTCTTCATTCATTCATTCATTCATTCATCAATGTAAGTCATT
The DNA here is from genome assembly GCA_023052935.1 of Piezodorus guildinii. Classification (NCBI taxonomy): domain Eukaryota; kingdom Metazoa; phylum Arthropoda; class Insecta; order Hemiptera; family Pentatomidae; genus Piezodorus; species Piezodorus guildinii. The sequence continues at coordinate 110,401,249 of CM041292.1, read as the reverse complement.
TCTTGTCTTATATTTACTCTGCCCCAGAAATAAAGAGTTATTTTGTATCGCAAGAAGCAACAGCTTGTTTCAGAACAAAAAGAATCTCATTAAATTATTTATAAAATACTACAAAATAATTTCATAAATCATATATTTTTCTGTATAGTACAACAAAATAATGACAACTTTGGGAGAAAAATAACAAACATAAATCCATTTCTTACTTTTTCCTTTTCCCCCCTTTCTTCTTTTTTTTTTTTTTTTTTTTTTTTTGTTTTTGGTTCTGAAATAAAAAAATAAATTCCACCATACTAAGAAACTATAACTCTTCGTTTTTATTTTCAATATTATTATTTGCATTAAACATTAACCACCACTTGCATGTAACAAATTCAATGAATAAGTAAGATTACAGAAACTACAAATGGTACAAAACGCCAATATAATAAGCATACATCAGTGAAAAATATTTTTGTGCATAGTATTTAAGTTTACATCTGACTAGTCCTTAGTAAATAAGGGTGTTAAAAATTATAAAAATCACAAGTTCAATATGTTTCTTTATAAATCGTAAATGAATAACAATGTTTATTTTCCTGGTTTAAAAACAACAAAATTTTAATATATGAGATAAAATAATATTTGAATTTGCTAAATTTAGTATTTGTATCTGACCTACATCATATGAAGAATGAAATATAAGTTTTCATCACATATGATAATTTTAGAACTTTTTATAAATTAAAAAGGAAAACTATTTTGATTAAACTTCTTTCTTGAAATCATTACTTAAAGTAGTTCAAGACTCAGAGTTCCTAAGAGATAATTATTGTAAATTATTTTTTTCAATAACAAGATGCTGCCCAAAATCTGTTAAGTTTTTTAGAGCAAATTATACTCATGGTTCAATTTTATCTTAGTAATAGTCAATGAACAACATCAGTGTTATTAATGTAAACATTTTGAATTGTTAAATTATTATAAATATTTTTTAAATAGAAAATATTCATAAAATTAAATGTGAACTGATTATTTTCTTAAATTAAAGCTTCCAAGTAAATAATTGTAAGTAATAAAGAAATGACCATGAAATAAAAAAAAATCTTAATTTGCTTTTATATATCAAGATAATTTATAGTTTATAAGATGAAGACTTAAATTAAGTAATATTAATTTGAATTTGTTTAAAGAGGCCTAAATTTATGTTTTACAAATGTTAAATCTTTTAACACCCTTATATTTAAGGTATTTTATAAATTTATGAACTATTAAGATAAAATTTATAAGTCTCTTTCAAAAAGAGTTTAAAGCTGTAAAACATCAAATAGTAAAACTAATTATGATTACTAACATTTAATTTATGACAGATTATGGATATAGAATGAAATTATACTGTATAATTATAAAAACAAAACAAAAAAATAAGTTATAATTAATCATAAAGAAAACATCTAACAGAAGAATAACTTTAGAACAAGTAATTAAGTATTTTCAGATGTGTGAGACACACACTTATGTATACACACAAAAATGTAATTAAAAAAAAAATGTAGAAAATATATTTTTGAATTATTTCCAAAATTAAATTCTAATAACACATACAAAATTACCTTTCTTTCTTACTAACTATAAATACAAGTGATGATACAGGAACGTAGTTCCAATTACTAAATTAGGAACAATGTGAGCATAATTGGAAAACTATTGATTGTTAAAACACCAATTTTCACATCAATATTTATTTGTTTTGGAAAAAAGAAAGAAAAAGAAGCAAGTGTGCAATCATAAGAGCACTCATAGTCAAGACACAAGACAATAACAAGGTCAGAAAACATATCCATGCTTAAATAATATACATATTGTGGGTGTGAGTATACACACACACATTTAAAAATAATTATAACAAAAAAAAACTTTTATTTAAATGGCTACCTATTTAATTCAAATAAAATAATGTTAACTGATAGATAATTTTAAAATAACAATTCAACAAGGGAATAAGTTTTCCAAGCTTGCGTGTGTTATTGTTCATTTGTCTATATTGTAAGAAAGAATCAAGTTCACAATGGCAATCATGCCCACATTTCTTACATACATTTATTTATAACAAATTTCTATGAATATTTACAAATTCTTTAACAATTTGATATTAGCGAGAACGAACAACAAATTATCCAAAACATATGAAACACTGTTTAGTGTTCTTATATAAATATATAAATTTTTAAAAAAGTTGATGGTTTACACTGCATGTACTGAATTTTAGCAACTGTAGTTAGCCAAATGGTAATGGTAATTGTTTGTGAATGTATTTTCACAAACATGCACACCTAAAAACTCACATACATGCTTATATAATTTCTATACAGGCAGTAAAACATAAGTCATTTTATATAAGGTATTTATACGTTTGTACATACACTTGTATGTCCATTCACATATATTTGTGTAATTTTATATTAAAGCTAAAGGTCATAAGTATTACATTGACTTAGATGTTAGTTATTTCTGCTGGAACTGGAGGCAAAGAATAATAGAAACAGTTATTTATTAACATTTAGTGCATATAAAATAAAGAATGGAGAGAAATGACAATATGAGAATAAATTACCTAATAAGAAGCAACTGATCAGTTATTCTTCGGGTTTTTTTTGTCTCCAGTGATTACATTTTTAATTTAAATAATTTGCTTCAAGCAAGAGTAAATTTCTGGCATAGAACTTAAATATGTTTAACATATTACTATCAAACATTAATTTTAATAATCATTAAAAAAATATCACCTTTGAAACAAAATAAAATAATATACTGGTAACAGAAAAAAAAAATTAATAAATAAAAGAAAAAAAAATCAAGTACTCATCAAAAATATCTCTCCTCATAAGTATTAAAAATAAAAATATTGTTTAACACAAAATAAATATTTGTGAATGAAAAATTTTCAACAGCAATAAAATTACTTTCAGAAGTAAACTGAGGATGACACATTATAATGGTTACTCGGCTTGCCTTCCCAATTAATTAAAAAAACAAACAATTAAATTAAAAGAAAATGGCTGGCTTAAGAGCTCACATAAAAAAATAAATATAGTAGCATTTTTATCCTGAAACAGCATTTACAGAATATATATTGCTTCCATTAATTTTTTTGGTGGTCAAGGAAAATATTTTCTAAACCAAAAAAATCGCCTATTATATTTCTATGGAGCAGATATTTTTTCACCTGTAAATGTATACCACAATTGAATTAAATATAGTGGGATTTTCAGGTATATTTTCTAAGCATAATAGTAATAAAAAATATCAAAAATCCTATTGCTATACAGGGTTAGTGATAACATTATATTTTTAAGACTTAACATATAATTTTCATATCTAAAATATACCCTAAATAATAGGCTCACAAGAGCACTGAGTACAAGGAGTGCCTGTTGCAGATATTGATCAAATATTTGATATTTTGTTTGGCCGATTTGTTATTGAAAAAAGTCTATGAATAATTTTATGTTAAAACCAATGGGTGAGAAAAAAAATGGCAAAACGTATCTACTTTCCTTCTCGCTAACAGGTTGAGTAAGATTTTGGTTGTACTATGTAGCATTCCTTAGAGATCATACCACGATTCACGTTGGTTGGTAGTTATCGTGTAGGGTCACGACTCCTAAGGCATATTTATTATAAGTGGTCACTAGTTGGCTGGTGGTGGGAAGCTATTAGTGAGTCCCCTTTTAATTATATGCTTATATTATAGTCAAAGAATTTCTAATGGAAATAAATTGTTTCTTAATCTTTCTATTTTTCTTAAGAATAAAATTTCCTCGGAAAATGATGGTCCAACAATTTTTTCAGCAAAACTTTATTAGGAGCATGTCACAAGAAAAATATTAAGATGAGGAAAATATTTATTTTCTAGTATTTCTTATTTTCTTTTAAACAATGAGTAATTTTTCAATTAATCTTACAATAAGATTTTCTATTTCAAAGGTGTTGTGAAATTTCTTTCCAGCCACAAAATTAACTTCTGGTTTGGAGCTTTGCATTTCGTCTTCAGACACTGTGTTTGTTTAATTAGAAATTTCTAGGCTCTACAGAAAAAAGAAAAGGTCTTGTTTCCATAGATAATAAGATGTATTGCATTGTCTAAGAAATTCTGTGTAAATTAATATAAACAAAATTAAGAAGGCTGTTTATGGATAACATTGGTTTTCGTTATATAACACATACAAATAAAAAAAAAACCCTGTACAACTACAACCCATGAAGGGTCTTGGGCTTAGTACATATAGAGACTCATACTGTTTCTAGGTCAACGGCCAAGCAATGAAGTGATTACACCGAGATCACGCTCTGCCACCAGGTTTTGTCCCCAATTTGGGTACCCACTTTGTAAAGATTGGGTCTACCCCAGGAGGGTCTTCATACCCTAGGGTCGCCCCCCTCTCTATCTCCTCCCCATCCTTTCCCTCCCCTCCCCTCCAGCTGAATTAACAGAATAAATAATATTCTGTATAGCCAGGATTCTCAAGACCCAGAGAACAGAAGACTAGCGTTCTATCCACTAAACCACACCGCTGCATATAGGTTCACAAAAATTTAAAAATGTGACATAGTGTCATAACTTTTATTCAGGTGCCATCATATTTATAACCATTACTGGATATGAAAGTGTATAGAATACAGAAAGAAAAAAAATTAAAATATATTTTTTTCCTCGGCGGAACCTAGGGATTAGGGAGGGTCCATTGGTGGATGGGGATCCCTCTTAGGAGGGATGGTCTGAATATACAGAATAAAGACCCGTGGACCAATAGGTACCCAGTGCTGGGGGGTAGGGTATAGCCTGGCCACTCTTCTTCTTGAGGGGATCTAAATATTCGGGAAGCCAGTAGTCCTGGGGTAACAGGGCCTCCTGGGCTGGGCCAATCACCCGCTTGGGAGAATAACTGATTCAAAGGAACATAGTGAATAGCCTCGGAACTGGACAGTCTAGAAGGAAACGACCCGGCACGGATAAGGGCATACGATTAGGAACCTGGAAGTGAGATCACATCACCGGCAAAGAAGTCAAAATTATAGAGGAAATGGCAACTTACAGGCTGGATGTTCTTGGTCTGAGTGAGGTAAAGAGGAAGGGTTCTGGCGAGTATGAACCGAGGGCACACTTTAGTTTACTAAGGGGTCCCACCGGGAAACAGAATTGTAGAAGGTGTGGGCATCATAATGAAAGATGAGCTTTACGATGAGTTTACGGATTTCACCTACCTCGGGGCACAATAATAGAAAGATCTGGGAAAGTAGACTCAGAAATATCAAATTGAATTAGAAAGGCATATGCAGTCTACTATCAGATTTGCAATACTGTAATAGGGGGGAAGCGAGAGGTGGGTAGAAGTGTTAAACTCCATATCTTTAAGTCAGTATATTTGCCGATACAATTGTATGGAGCTAAAAGCTGGATATTGACGGACCAGCAGGAGAGCAGAGTCACTGCTACTAAAATGAAGTTTCTGCAAACTTTTTCAAAGGAAAATTGTTTGCTAATGATTTAGAGATTAAAAATGTGTTTTTCACCAAGTTCAACCCAGGATTCTAATCCGAAATTTGGTTAGTTGTTAGCAAAAGTTTATTGAAAAAAAAAAAGGTAAATATTTTAAATAAAATATATTTGAATTTGATGGTTATTTTTTAAAATATTATTTATTTTTTAAAAATATAGTTTTTTCATGCTAACATGATAGAGGACTGGAGTATTGTTTTGAATAAACTACTAACTAATTAACAAGTTTTGGTTTGTTATGTTTCTGGCTCAAAACCTCTTCTGGTTTCCAATATAATCAACGGAGATAAGGTTTAAAATGCTCTTACTTTAATATTAAATAAAAAGTAATAAGTAATTACCACTGCTTACTGGCTGTCTATAGAATCATCATCTCGTCTAAGCTTCTTAACGTCATCGTCCTCTTCCTCCGCTTCTCGTTTTACTCCAATATCATTTCTTCTCTCACCAATGTAAGAATTTCTGAAAAATAATACACTTCATGTTAAACTCCTTAGGTTGAAAAATAAATAAAAAAGCCCTTATTTTCCATTTTCATATAAGAAAAGTTTTAAGCTATATGAATATGCCATGCTAAATATATTTATCCATTTACCATGATATCTGTTAAATTTTATTTATAAAATATAATAAAATTAGGGTGAATTGGGGGAATGAAACACCATATACTTAGTAAGTTACACTGGCAAATTATGAAATATATAGAATGTTATATATGCTATAAATAGAATGCCTAGACAAAGTATAAAGCATTTTAAAAATTCTTTTGCCTAGGTTTCACATAAAGCTGGCTCATAAGACAAAGTATAAAATGAAGTCAGTTTAATGCATTTTGATTAAGACATAAGTACTAAGACAATTATTTCTTTGGATTACGGCATTTAAAGCCTTATTTTAATCTATTCCAAATAAATTTTACCCCCTCTTCTCCCCAGTCTCTATAGATTTGAACCTGTCTGCTGAGTTGGCTGGAAAACTATTTTGCTATGTTAGGCATCTGTGAATGTCAAGATAAAAAGAGAATGCAGGTATTGATTGATTCAATGATTGATCCATTTACCCATTCATTCATTGACAGGTATCAACAGTTACCTATCTCAAGTTCATCTCGAGGAAACAACAGGGCAAGCCTGGTAAGCAATACTTAATTGAGAGGAAAGGAAAATTGCAAAATACGGCATGTGAGCAATATAAAAATGCACATATTAGGCAGTGGTTAATAGCTGGCCTCATTAACAACGTTATTAAAAAAAAGAATAATTAAAAAGTAATAAAAACAAAGTCTTGTCTGAATATGGATCTGGTTCAGCCGATAGGAAAAGCTAATAAAGCTAACGACCAAATTCAGCACAAAGAATCCTTATATCTGGTAAGGGGCAAAGAGAAGAGTCTGAAAGAGAATCTAGAGAGAGTTGTAAATGATGCTGCTCAGGACATCACAGTGCAAACTATTATTATATATAATATACTACAGCAACCTTTTTTTCATGCAAGGGAGTGGGACACATAGTGAATGCCTGTCAGAGCAAGAGAGAGGGTGCTGAGGCTAGGCAGATCGGAAAAGAAATAGAAGCTAGTAAGGGTTATGAGGGCGAACTTGGAAGGGTATCCATTAGCCAATTGAAATCTAAATTGCTTCCTGAGGTGTCTCCAAAACCGAAGCAAATTTTCATTAAAAGGCTTATAGATTAGAAACCAGTAACTTTAGAATATGATACAGGGTCAATAATATCCGAAAGAGGACTTTCACAAAAAAGTGGGAACTGAAAAAATACAACATTAGTTCTAACAACGTTTATATATGTAACATAACAAAAACTGACTACTGTGAATGGGGAACGCCAGTAGTGCTGATAGTAAAGACGGATGGCACTATTCGTTTTGTGTGCGGAATACAGAAAAATGGTAAACCACTTTGATGAATCAATGAAAACTTTTCCAATACACAGGGAGGAAGATATATCAGCCGCAACAGGGAGAGGAAAAATCTTTACCACTTTGGATATAAGGCAATGCATGCTTAAGTATTATGGTGGATACAGCAGAACTACAGCCAGATTGTAAAAGGAAGTAACTGCTATTGTTTGGGTGCTACATAAAACTTTATCCTATTGTTTATGGTAGAAAATTCTTATTAATCACAGACCATAATAGCCCAGTAGAGATAGGATTTCAGATATAAAAAGGTCTTTATACTTAAAAGATCTTGTGGAGTAGATCATATCTGCTATGCCACCTCTTCCAGATTTGCATAAATATACATCAGTTGCTTGCTTGGAGACCATTTGTGCTCTCTCCAATTCCTTTACAAGCAGTGATATAAATCTGGAATTTTTAGTTTCCATTCGCCATGATCGCCCTGATGATGACCCACAATGGGGGTCGAAACGTTGGCAAACAAAAAATAGTTGAAACTATTTAGTTGTTTCATTTACTGACCGCCACCCGGACTAATTCCTTCTAGTAAATCTGGATTTGTTCTTTTCATTAGATAAAAACTTTTCCTTCGGCACTTACCTCATTCGTTCAAATCAATTTAAGAACTAATAAATAAAGTTAAAAATCTGGTGTGCGAAACACACGACTTTCACTTACCCCCAGTTTTGCAATCAATTTAAGAATCTTTAAATGCATTTAGGAGAACAAAAATAATTTGTTAAAGAATTGGTTAAATTGAATTTCAATAGAAACATGTGTTTTATTAAATAAACTATTATATTATTATTTACAACTATCAGTTAATTTTATCAGCTTTTCATCACGTTCCATTAACCATTACAATTCCATGTATCAGATAATATTTCTTCTGAAAATCTTTAACTATCCAATGGTATATTATACATCTATATTACTATTCTTGGGTTCAAAAACTCAAAAATTGTCTTGTTGTTTATTAAATTCGCTCGACTTGCATATTTAGCTGCTATTTATCTATGCTAACAAGATGATGTGCCTAATTTTTTGAAACCTACAAAATTAAAGGAACTTTAGAGGAAGAAAATTACAAACATCGACATTTAAGCCCTATCAGACTATTTCAATCAGATTAAGACCAACATTATATGAAGGCCCATTTAATTTTACATCCATCAAGCAAGTTTTAATCAAAATCAAAATGAGAAAATTGTAAAGAAGTGCAAAATACATGGCATAAAATAGCACTTCCGGTCAGCACATATTGATGAAAAAGTTGCTATAACATTTCGTGCTTAACCTACACCCCCTCCACCCACACAGACCTTTTTTCGGGACTTTGTTATTTGGACTCAGGGGTCCCAAAAACAAAAAAAAGGATCGCAATACTTTCCCTTAAGTTACTGAAAACTTAAGTTTTTATTTAATTTAAAAGTACTGAAATATATCTGTGGCGGTTGTGAATGAGTGGTTAAGTCAAAATCTTTGATTTTACAGGTGAGGGACTTAAAGTTTTGGGTAATACCAAAATAGAGTTATTAATTAAAGCTTTCTTTCCACCTAAAATTTCTTCCACCAAGAAATTTCTTTAACCATTTTAACACTACGTAGGAGAAGGTCTGAGGGAGCAATACGTGAAGTTAACTCATTTTTGATATAACTCAAGTTATTTAGTTTTTCACGACTGCCATCGATATATAACCATTCTAAGTGAACCTAAAAATCTGTAAATAAAATACTGTTTCAAACAGTACTATCTTTTATTAACTCATTTAGTACTTGTCCTGAAAATAAAACAAAAATTGACACTAACCAGCCCTGATGATACGGTAGATTTTTATTAATTATTGGATATAAAACATTTTTTCTTTCTTTTTTTTTGTAATCACTATGAAAAATAAACTTACGTATAATTTGAGTATGTTGCTTGTACTATGACAGGTGCCTGAGAAAAAGGAGGTTGCTCTTCTGACAAACTCATTAAATTGTTTGCTGCAATAGCTGTGGCACCACTAGTGGTCATATACTTATCTGAAACAAAATGAGGTAATTTAAAACAAAGAACAGAAGAGAAAAAACTGAGAAAAATAAAACACACAGTATTTTCATATAAATCATTAATACTGACCACCAGAAAAGAGGAACAAATTAGGATACTCATCAATAACCCATCAATATTTACTGACTGGAATTCAAAGACCCTACTGTGCTCAGTGTTACATCGCTAATTTCCATAAAACACTTACTGACAGACTTCAAACAATTGATAGGTGTCGATTTCCAATATCATTTGTTTATTTATTTAACGTCACTTTATGCTACTATGGCTAATCGGATGATACTACAGTGGGAGTCCTAAATTTTGCCTATCCAGGTTTTATTAGGGTAGGGATCTTTAACAATTACCTGTCATCGTACAGGCTCGGGACCACCTTTTAACGTCCCTTCTCAAGGACGGCAAACCAAGGATTTTTTACTCCCATTAAAAAATCCTAGGACCACTTGCGGGTTTGAACCCATGACCTTTTGTCATAGGAGGCTGTTATGCTACTACCCAGCTACAAGTGATCCCCCAATAGCATTTAAATACTTTAAAAACATTAAAATAACTAGCTGTAACCCTGGCTTTGCTCGACTGAATAAGATCTGATGAAACTTTTACAGATTATACCTCTATATGATAACTATTGTAGTACAAAATTTAGTGACTGAGACTCAATTTGTTTTAGAAATATAATTCATTAAACATTTCAGTCTAGCAAGAGTTGCCCTCATCTTATCAACCTACTTTAAATTAAACCAAATTGATAATTCCAAAACCAGTTGAATCTCAACCACTAAATTTTTTCCTTAAGTACTTGTTATATTGAGATATAATCAGTACGAGTGTTATCTATTTTTGTTCATTTCAAAGAATTTTTAAACCACTTCATTAATTTTTTAAGTAACGAATTGTGGGGACAAAAAATATAAAGCATAGCCATATCTTACTGTCAATTATCGTTTTGATTTGATGAATACAAAATTTCAAGAATTAGAAAGATTTTCCCAACACACATTTTCAGCCACAAAGCTGACTTTAAATGGTGACAACACTAAAATTATTAACCAGAAAAATATTTTATCTAGTTTTTTGATCAGGAAGGGAAAATTGAAAATATTGAGCTGCAAAAATAATCAAAACTGGACAGTTTCAAATGGATTGACCCACCCATATTTGTTATTTTGCCAACCTTTTTACAATAAAATATATACATACATATATAAGGAGAAAAATGATGATCTATCTCATACACAAGAAGGGAGGCATTTTTAGATGCACAAACTATAGAGAAATATCTCTGCATACATTACATTTAAAATAATTTCAACCATTTTCTTTTGCCGGCCACTTTCGATTGTTGAACAAGAAACTGGTCATTAACAGGGCGAGTTCCGGTCGGGCAGATCTACCGCAGACCAGATTTTAGCCTCCATACTATTCTGGAGAGGGAAGGGAGTTTAACGTGACCAAGCATCATATCTTCATTGAGCTCAAGTCAGAATATGATAGCATTTATTGAAAAGAGCTTTACAAAGCACTATACGACCTGACTGTTCCACAAAAGTTCATAAGACTCATTAGGCTTACAATGGAAAATATTGAATGTGTGATCCAGGTAAAAGGTCAGGCAAGGGAATGCTCTGGCATGCCTACTCTTTAATATGACGTCAGAGAAAGTAATAAGGGACTCGTAGATTGACTTCAGGAATGGTATGGAACAAATCAGTGCAGCTGTTAGCATACCCAGATGATATTGATATTATAAGGAGATCCAGGCAAGTAGTAATTGAGGCATTCCTGGCTCTGGAAGCTGCTGTTAAAAAGATGGAACTTACTGTCAATGAAGCTAAGACCAAGTGCGTGGTATCGGTTCAAGCTCCGAGATCAAAAGGCACCATCCTTTCTATTGTACCCTACAGATTTGAGCAGGTCTCCGAGCTCGTTTACCTGGGATCAATGGTAACATGCAACAACGATGCTGCAGTAGAGATTAGGAGGAGAATATTTGCTGCTATTTTAGCAATTAAATTTTTCTTTGATTGTAAATTTTTTCTCATCATTGAAAAAATCTTTTAATGAAGACCATAGATGTAACGGCCAAAGAGCACTTTGCATCTATCCACTCTAATTTGTTTTAGGGAAGTGGTTATCCTTTGGCCTGTCATTCTTCTAAATGCATCCATCTTAAGGTCACTTTCATTATGGCGAGATAGGAATATGATAAAGATTCCCATTTCCTGAAACATGATTTGTTGTTTTCTAACAGGATTTCTTCTGATTGGAGCAGCCACTCCCTCACAGGATTTGCCATTCTCACTGTGTGGGGAGAACCCGGTTGTGGTCTGTCACATACATATAGGGTCTGATTATATCCATTTATAATGTGGTACACAACATATGGCTGATGCCGAAAGGTTTCAAAGTGTTGAAAATCTTCAACCTACATTTTTCAACTCTGTGAAAGGCCACCACGGCTATTCCGTTTTCTTTATCACCCTACTCCATGTAAACTGAACTAAAGCAAAATACTAACTAATTGGGATTATTACCCTGACAAGTAAAGAAAATAATCTGATAGAGGTGAGGATTATCTAAATAATACCCAAGGATATAAACCAAGTTCAACTTTTGTAACAGTATTTATGGATAGGTATAGTCGTATAAGAGTAGACATAAGCTGCAATAGTCAGATTGGCCCAAAACACTAGAAAATATTTGAAAGTCTGAAACTGGATGGCAGTGGCACAGAACAGAGAAGCATGGCGGTTGCTGTCAGAGGAAGTCGGTACTCTTTATGTGTTGTAGAGCTAATAAAAGAAGAAGAAGAAATATCGATGTAAAATTTAATGGGCTTTAATACGATGTAGGTTTCATTATGATTGAAATAGACTAACAGGGCTTAAATGCCGTTAATTTCAATTTTCTTCCTCTCAAGTACCTTAAAATGCCATAATTTTATTCATTAACATAACCATTATCTATCATCATATAGGATTGGGAAATTCAATGAAGAGGTGAACAACAGAATCAGAAAAGCAAATGTTTACCTACAGATCTGTAACTCCATTGTGGGTAAGATAAATAGGAGGAGACTAGCGACAATCCAGAGGCTGGCTCTTCTAAGGGTCACTAAAGCCTACAGAAGGGTGTCGCATGAGGCAGAGCAAGTGTTGGCAGGAGCGATTCCTCTGGACCTCATCCAATATAATGTTAAGAGGCAGGGGCTCGAGGCACTACCGGAGGGACTACATGAAAGAAGGAGGCCACTATTCAGGGATGGGATGGACAGTAGATGGCGAGCCCTACCATCCAGAGAAGATTGATGGTGAAGTAGGTCCTCCCTGATTACTGTGTCGCACAGTTGCTGACAGGACATAAAGGGTTCTGGGAGAAATAGCAGAAACACGGAAAGGACATCGACCCCCGGTGTCCCACCTGTGGAGTCCCTGAAACGGCGGAGCATGTAGTAGTATTTTGCAGTAGAATGACACCGTGCCAGGTCGTCGAGACATACCACGATCGCCGAGTCAGACTTCTCCCGTCTGATGAAGGGAGATTTTTACTCCTTCTCCAAGGAGTTTGTGTATGGGTGGAAGGAGGTGGTGGGCTCTGATCTCTTTACTCAGGGAAGGGCCAGACCACCCGACATCGGCGAGCCATCAGAGGAGCAGCGAGTCCAGGCAGGACTAGAGGTGTAACCCAGATGGATGCGGAGGACCAGACAGGCTGGAAGGACCCGGACAGATGGAGTGGATCGGACAGATGCAGCAGACCAGGAAGGGGGATAGAAAGGGATAATAAGGGGGATTAAAAAAAAAAAAAAAGTTGGAAGGGATGTAAATTTAAAAATATAGAAAGCTGTATGATGGTGGTGAAAGCTGGGTGACACTAGATAGACAAAAAAATAATATAATCGCAACAAGTATCTCCAAAAGGTGGTGGGAAAACAAGAAGAGACTATATAAAAGGCCATTACTTTTTGGAACATGGAATGTGAGGACGTTATACCGACCAGGAGCATTAAAGGAACTGTCAGATCAGTTATCGAAATGCAAAACAGATTTAGTTGTGCTATAAGAGGTCTGCTGGACTAGTAGAGAACCAAATCAAAGGAAAATAGTATGACACTTTCTGCAGAGGAAGTGTCAATAAATATGCTTTTGGAGCAGGATTTATTGTTTCCCAGTGCTTATTAAGGTCAATAATAGACTTCCAACCTATCAGCGATAAGATATGAAAAATAAGGATCAGGACTAAGTCAAGAAATATCACCTTAGTCAATGTGTAAGCACCAACCAAGGAAAAATGTGAAGAAGCTAAAGATGCCTTCTATAATACCTTGGAAGGAATAATGAATCAATGCCCCAGACATAATATAAAAATTTTCATGGGAGATATTAATGCACAAGTTGGAAAAGAAAAGCTATTCTGCCAAAATATTGGTAATGAAAGTCTCCATCAAACAATGAATGATAATGGGTAGCGAATGATTGATCTAGCAACAGCTAATGGACTAGTTATAAAGATCTTCATCTTCCCCCACAAAGTGAAGCATAAGCATACCTGGAGAGCACCAATTGGAACATTTCAATTGGGTGAATGACGTGAGGTCTCATAAAGGTCCGGACATAGACTCTGACCATTTCCTGGTAGTATTAAAATTAAAATTAAGACTGGTTTGACACCAGATTAATAATAGAGAAAAATGTGAAGAACGAATAGCTGAAAGGATAACAGAAATACGAGCTGTTGAAGGAGGCCATTCAATGGATGATGAATGGAGAATACTGCAGCAAATAATAGAAAAAACAGCTGATGAATACTGTGACAGGAATCGCACCAGTACTTGTAATGATTGGTATGACTCGGACTGATTACCGCAATTTGAACATTTCAAGCTTCCCCAGGTTGCAGAGAATGAAGTGGATCGGACACGTGCTCAGAATGGAAAGTAGCAGGGGCCCACTAAAAGTATATAGGAGCACTCCAAGTGGGACAATACCTAGGAGCAGGCCAAGATCCTGATGGAAAGACAATGTCCTTTCAGACCTGAGAAAAGCAGGAATAAGCACGACACATGTTGCAGACAGGAATGTCTGGGGCAGAAAGATCGAAGAGGCCAAGGACACCTTCATGCGTCAGTTGCGCCAATGAAGAAGAAGATATATTTAATTAATTACCTTTGTGTAATATATTAATAAATTGAGAGAAAAAAAAAATTCGTTTTAATATTATATAATTTTCACATTTGTTTGATATAGAAAACCTTTTGTAATTGTTAACTAATAAAGTTATTTTTGTATTGTGAATATTGTATAAATCGTAAAATACACAACAAATAAATGGCGACGAGGATGAACGAGTTTTAAGATCAGAAGAAAGTTTCAATAACAATAGCAAGTTTGATAAGTAATCCAGAATGCCAAATCCAAGCAAACCGGCAGTCAATCAAAATGAGCTTTTACTTGCTCAAAACCAAGAAATCATGAAAACACTCAATGTTCAATCCCAGGTATTGGCACAGTTACTTGGACTACAGTTACGTGGACTAGTGATTGTACTAATGCCTTTAAATTAATTAAAGATGAAATTGCCAGCGAAAGGATGTTCCATATCAACCTGAATTACCCTTGATTTTAGCCATGGATTTCTCATATTGTTACTGGTCAAGAAAGACCTATCGCATTCATTTCATGATCACTCACGAACAGTGAATCTCGCTATTCTCAATTAGATCGCGAGGCTGTCGCAATCTACTGGGCTTTTTAACGTTTGTGTTAATATCTTTACGGTAGAAAGTATATGCATATAATTGATAACAAGCCATTAGAGAGAATTTTGCACCCGAATAAAGAAATGCCTGTGATGTCAACCCATAATGATGATGTCTTATCAGATAAGCGGAATTTTTTTAATTATGAGATTTCTCATAGGATCTCAAAAGAGCATTCTAATGTTGATTATTTTTCTCAAAGATTCATTTAAAGTCAATGAACTTACAATTCAAAACATTTCGGATAAGTCCCCAATAACTCCTGAGCACATTAGATACAAAACAAATCGAGATCCAGAATTAAAACATTTTAAACAGAAACTAAGTAATGGTGAAATTAAAGGTTCCGAATACAGTTTACATGGAGGTATTAAAATGCGTGGTTCCAGAGTTTGTATTCCTACAATTCTATGTCCGGAAATTTTGGAAGAATTACATTCTTCTCATGTAAGAATAGTTAAAATGAAGGGCATTAGCCTGGAAAAGATTCTGAAATTTAACATTTAGTAGCATCTTGTAAAAGCAAAAATAACCCTGAAAAAGCTCCTTTACATAGTTGGGAAGAGCCCAAAGAAACATGGCAAAGAATACTTATCGACTAAGCTGGCCCTCTTTAAAGATAATTATTTTTTTGTTGTAGTGGATGCTAAAACTAAATGGGTAGAAATTACTATGTCCCCTAAACTTCCAACCTCTGGTTCTTCAATAAATTTGTTAAAAGAAATATTTTCAAGAAATGGATTATCTACTATTATAGTTGAAAATGCTGCTATTTTCAAATCGGATGAATTTTTAAATTTTTGTAAAGTAATGGTATTTCCTAACGGTTCTGTGCACCGAATTATCCTGCTATAAACAGGTTAGCTGAAAGTTCTGTTCAAAACCTAAAGAAAAAGCTGAAATGTATGGTAGACGATCCAGGAACCATGAAACAAAAATTAAATGTATTCTTGTTCGAATGTCGATCAACTCCTCTCGCTAATGGTATGTCACCAGCTAAACTCCACCTGAACAGGCAACTGCAAACACTTTTACATCTAATAAAACCAGCCAAGACATATAAGCCATTAACTTCAGACAGTAAAGTTCGAGTTTTTCAATCTGGCTGATGGAGTTCAAGCAAGAAATTATGCCGGTTCTGATCTCTAGAAATTTGGAACTGTAATCGAACGTTAGGGGAAACTACATTACCTTATTGAAACGGATCATGGATATGTCATCAAAAGACATACTAACCAGCTGAGGTCAACAGAAGTGGAAAGACAAAGACCTTCAGAGCTGAAAAGGGAATTCAACTCAACTGTTCATCAAAGCAACATAGAACCGCCTACTGTAGAAGATGCAACATCAGAAACAACATCTACAGTGAGGCGATCGCAGAGAGAGAGGAAGCCCGTAGTTAGACTTTACCTATAGAAATACAAAAACAAGTATTTAGTTAAGCGGCGGATAGTGTAATATATTAATATGTTCATAGAAAAAAAACACACAAAAAAAAAAAAAAAAAACACATGTTTTTAATATCATTGAATTTTCAGATTTGTTCGATATAGAAGAACTTTTTTAATTGTTAACTAATAAAGTTATTTTAGTATTGTGAATATTGTGTAAATCGTAAAATACACACCACCTTCATAATATACATCTATTTATTATTCACAAGCATTTTTTATCAATCCTTTTAACTGTTTTCAGGGAGTTTTTCAATTACATGTTTTGTAAATTCACAATTTAATTACTGAAGGGAAGAATCAGATAAATATCTGATTAAGCTGGTCAATGATTTAGATAATTTTGTATTCTTAAATAGACATTCTATGTATTCTTATATGGATGTTATATGTATTCTCATATAGATATTCTATTATAAAAACAAATATTCTTATATAGATGTCTTATTTACTTGATTTGTGTATTTTATTTTTATTTTTAACTATAAGTAAGTAATATCTCATGAAAACAACTTTTATAGGTGAAGTTCCCCTTCACATCTTATATAGATCTAACATATAGATGTTAGATTATGATTATTAATCATCTTATAACATCTTCATAATCTAACATCTTATATAGATGTTATATTTACTTGATTCGTGTATTTTATTTTTAACTTTTGGTAAGTAATATCTCATGAAAACAACTTTTATAGGTGAAGTTCCCCTTCTGTATTACTATACGAAACAAGTTAATTTTAATACATTGGCTGTATCTTTAAAACTATATGAATTTCTGTATATTAGCATTATAAATGAAACAATAATAATGCTTTTTTGGATGTCTAAGGTATATATACCCTCAATTTTATATTTTTTCTGCATTATTTTGCACATTTCGAGATTTTAACTGCACGTTTTTCGACTTTTTACTGCACCAAAATCCAATCTCTAATTATAACCTAGAAAATTGCACATCTACTAAAAATTACATATGAGAATAATATACTGCAGGTTAGCAGACAAAATATTCAAGTCTTGAAATTGTACACATCAATTTATATAATTTAATTAAAACAATAAATAATAACTTAATTAGGATGCTTTCTAAAATAAAATGTTTCGCTAACTCACCTGATCCTTCATGATTGTTGATAACTGCAATATGAGAAGAAGTCAAGAGTAGTCTTGTTTTTCCATGGTGAACATTGTGTACATTATTATTACCACCACCACTGCTATTCACCATGCTCCCTACACCATAGGAATAACCGAAATAGGAGATCAAATAAAAGGGGGAAAAAAAGCAACAGAAAATGGAAGAAGAAAACAAACCACTTAAGATAGAAAGTGACATGCAGTTAAAAGAGACATAAACAAAACATCTATAAAGTGCAAAAACATATGAATTATAAAATTATCAATAAACTGTTAGAATAGGCAAGCAATCATTTTTTAATAAGAAATAGAAAATCACTTAAATCAAACTATTTATTAAAATGTCTTATATTAAAGTTTTGTCAACCACAAATAAAAATAAATTAAGCATACCAATTAACTCAAGCAACCACAAGCCAATGTTATGAAATCTAAAGAAAAGAAAACAATATGATTTCTGAAAGTTTAAAAAAAAATTAAAACTCTTTGATTAGTGTAATACACAAGCTTAAACTACCAGGTAACTCAAATTATCATTTAGATTAATCTGTTTTCTATATTCCTGTTTCAATTACTCAATTAGCATCTGATGGGTGACCTAAATCTATCACTGGCTCCTAGACTATTGAGAAACTTATCAGATTACTATGGATGTGAAATCAATATCTATTTTATGAGATCAATACTTTAGAATTATCACCTTCCTATTTATTAATCATGCCAAATTTATTACACATAAATACTGAACAGTAATCAGAGAAATATTAGGTGGATCCATAACTTTGTTCAGTTTTTGAAGAGTGAAATACGACAAGTTTTTTTTTTGCACAACAAATAAATTTATTCAATAATGTATTCGCTGTTTCTATTCTAATGACCTCTGGGCCATCCTTTTCAATTTCATTATTCCTCTCTTGTAAAACACTTGGTCTTCGAAGCAAAAAACTGATAGAGATACATCTTCACATCTCTCTCGTCAGCAAATTATTTCCCATTGAGAGAGTTCTGGAGGGACTGGTAAAAGAAGTAATTACATAATGTAATGTCCTGAGGATACTGTGGGAGGATAATTTAAAACATCCCAGCCAAGTTGCACTAACTTTAGCTGCGTGATTATTGCCGAGGTATAGTCATGTGTTCCACTTTGTCCACTCTGAATTGAATAGTTAAGGGCGTCCAATTCATTTGCTGCATGCAGTAGATATTTGAATCAAACATTTTTCCTTATGAAAGCATTTTGTAAAACAGGAGGATGTGATAACATAATAGCAAAAGTCTTTTGCTGGGATTGCCATTAGCCAGCTTGTCAGCAGTTTTCCATGTTCTTCAGCCCACTAAATCATCGTAGATGGTTTGTTTCTGTATCTATCTGTTTCAGAAATGGGCCCCTTTCATGCAGGTTCAGCAATGGGTTCCGTTCAGAAAATAGTTGCAGATGGAAATTCAGTTGGCCAGGTATGAGGCAAGATATATAGCCAAGCGGATTTAAATACCTTGAACAGTTCCGAAAAGTTTTCAGTGTCTCTGCAATTTCTTGTACCAGTCTGATTAATTAGAGACTTGATATCACTCCAATCAACCTCGATAGGCTGAGCAGCATCTTCGAGAATGGAAAAGGACCACCATTTTTAACTCGATTTCCTTTTAAAAAAGATATGCATAGAAACATTTTCAGTGGTAAATAGAATTACCACACAAAAAGGGACACTTTCTGTACATAAAAGCACAAAGCTGTTTATAAAAGGAGGGAAGGATGGGTTGAGCATGAAAATGACAAATTTCACCATTTATATGGATATGCTTGATTTTGATATTCCAAGGAGTGTTTTAATTTGTTTATAGGTTGAAGTAGCCATTCTTGTTGAAAGGTTTTTCAACAATAGACATATCTTGTAAATAGGATACGATTAAAAATGGAAGATTACCACCATTTTAGACTCGATTCTCTTTTAAAAAGGATATTGATCAAAGCTTTTTCAGGGGTAACTAGGTTACCACAAAATTGTGTCTTTGGAAAGAAATATGGAAAACCATTTTTGAGCAGTTCATTCTGTTAAGGCTTGTATACCAAACCTATCTTTAAGTGGGCCTCCGAAGCTCGTTTGTCTTTTCGAAATAGAATAGCAAAATATGCTGAAAATTCACAGTCATTAGACATACTCACTACACTTTAGCACAATTAACATTAATGCCAATGAATCAAAACACAATAGTTTTGAAGAGTAGACTTTGACCTTTCCGATAACACCATCATTGTGATATAAGGCAATGAGGACTGTGGATTTTTGAAAACAATTTGCATCCCTAAAAAAAAATCAAACAAACTTATGGATCTACTCAATAAGTAAGCTTATGATGGAAAAAGCAAAACAGAAATTATGTTCTGCATTTTGCTAACACTGGAACAAACTATATACAAAAAATGGCAAGGAACATGCATAACTACACTATAATGCAAAATTATAACAAAATAAGCAAAATTATTAATAATGGCATATAAATATCCCTTTTTCTAAAATATTATGATAACCATGATCACATACCATCATTCCTATTCCTAGGTGAACCAGGGGCCGACTGACTGTTGAGACCAGCAGGAGAACCTGATGCCGATTCTGTAGGAGAACCTTCCCGAGAAAGAGACTCTGGTGTCATCAAACCAGACATTCCAACATGACTAGGTGAAGCTGGAGCACTCCTAATAATAATAATTTGATCATGTAATTGTTATATTTAAGAAGAAATATTGTTAGGATTAGTGTTAGATGATATTATAATATAATTTTAGTAGATAAAATTCAAAAACCTATTGGTGTATGCAGGGTAAAAAAATTATAATAGTCATAGATTACCAATTTTAGACATGCTATGATTTTTAAAATAGCAGACTACAGCCCAAAAATGTAATGTAATGATATAGGTCATTGAGAGAATTATCTTTTAAAGTCTTCAAGTATAATTACCCAAAATGTAACTTAGGTTATTTTAATCCAAATACAGTGATTAAATACATATCTAATCTAAATAAATCCAGCTTAAATGTTGAAGTTTAACAGAATAAAGAAAAATGACTCCTCATAACTGTATAAGTTAGGCATTTATTATTTACCGGCTGATTATAATAATTTTACAGCTAAAGCTAGTAACTTCATCATTTTTGACATAACAAACTCTTTATTAAGCAATAAATTTAGCAGCCCCTAATTGTATGCCTAGAATCAAACCCACTCAAGATAGGGCTACAAAATAAATTCTTCAGCAGTTTCAACTTCTTCACATTCTGTATTATCTTATGTCTCCACCTGGTATGCCGAGTTGAAATGGGTTTACCCAATTTCATAATGGCAATAATTTGTAGGTCTCTGTCTCTTCCATATTCCAGCCCTTGAACCAACTCATTCCTTCTGACAGAACTGCTTCCTTTAAGAGATTTTTCGTTATTCACACATCCTTAATCTTGGTGGGGTTCCTTACCAATCTCTACTCGTACATCCTGATCCACAAATTCTTTCAAATATCAACTATTTATCTCTCTACTTGAACAACAATAATAAACATTGCTGAAAATGCTTTTGTTTTGATGTCATGAATTTAATTATTTAGCCCCCTTATTACTTATTTAATTTTTATATAAGTTTTATTTTTCATATTTTAAAAGAAGCTATATTACCTTCAATAACCATTTAATTCATATTATGTAATACAATATGGGCAAACTGTATCAGAATAAAATTTATTTTTCAATTTCAATGCATAACACAGAGAAAATTTCTCATCATAGGAAATTTAATTTAAATATTTTTATTCCTTTTTTATTATGATGATGTTAGTCTGTATATTTACTAAATGTCACTTTATGCTCTTGTGACTAATTGGACATTATGATGATGTGAATATATTATAAGGTAACTAGCCTTTAAGGAAAAAAAAAAACAAACAAGAAACTAAAATGTGGACGCATTCAAACTTAAAATTTTGAGGGGAAGAAGAATCATTTCTTTCTTGGTCAAATACAATGGTTCATTATTAAATATAATATAGACAATTGAATAAAAAGGTCTAAAATAAATTTAATAAGGAGTTTAATTACAAATATTAACCAAGATTAATGTTGAATTTTACAAATAAATTTTGTATGTGAAATTATAAGTTAATAGTGAAAAAGAAGTTAATAATAAAGAACCAACAAGTTCCTATATTTTGCCTTGATCTCTGGTGTGTATTTCAAGGATTGATTCCATTGAATTCATACAAAAATATTTTTACAACATATCCGAACTCTGTGGGGAAACAAATAGACATTATTCATTCATAAGACAAACTAAAACTAAACATTAATAAAAATGAAGGACTTTGGTTAAAAACAAAAACTTCAATGAATTTAGTAAAACGCCTAATTTACCATATGAAACTACATTAATTTAAAAAAGTAAACAAGGTGATTTCATTTAAGGATAAAAAATGAACCAAACACTAATTTAAGTTTTATAATAAAATCAACAGAGCTTATTAGCATAGTATATGGTGATGGTCTAGACAACCGAACAAAAGATGTTTCAAACATTTAGTATCTGCTTTCACCAAGGTTCTATCGTATAAATATCAATCAATATTTTCAACTTGTCATTATTTTTGACATACTGGTAAAACGATATTAATATGCAGCCAACTTGCTATCAGGCCAAATATTAATAGGCTTGCTGGTTATTCATTATATACTTTATTACACTATAAATTCAATAGTAAAATTCAACAATAACCAACATTAATATTCATTATTAAAAAACCTTTTTCCAAGAGCTTTTAGGTTTGTTTACGATTCTATACATTCATATTCACAAAACAAAAAGATTCTAAATAAAACACTGATGACAGTAATTTACTCTGTATTGTACATAATGAACTAATTCTTCCAAACTATTTCTAATTACTTGAAGGCATTGATTCCTTTCTATGGCCTGTTGAATCTTTCTTCATCCATGATGAATTTAAATTAAATACTTCTCTAGATGTTGAGCGTGAATTTGTCTGTTGAAAAACTTAGCAGTAAGAATTTTGTTATTATAAGATATGATAAGTTAAAAAATCCTAGCTAACAAAAATTCTTAACAATTTTATTCTACACTGGATCAACACCAAAATTCTTTTCATTAACATCCCACTGACCGTGCTCTCATATCACCAACCTAATAGGTGATAATTGGGCTACCTCAGATCCCTATACTTCCCCTTAACATAAATCCTCATATCTTGATTCGCACTCACTATGTTGTAACTCTGGTTACCTATGTCTTCAAACAAATCAACTTAATAACCTCCTTGAATATATTTATTTTTTATTAAAAAGTATGTTGATGACCTATTTTTTATCCTTAACCCCAACATCATACCTAATATCCTGACAGTTTTTAATTACTACCGCCCTTTATTGCATTTCACCATTGAAATATAAAATAACTCACTTTCCTTTCTTCCCTCTATAGCACTGACAACTCTTTATCCACTAATCAGTATAAAAACGCACCTATTCAGTAAATTGGCAAATACTTAATTTAAAGTAATAGAGTATTTTTCTCAAATAATCAGACCTCTAATGTAATTGTAATGTGTATTGCATATGTACTGTATTATCTTTACTCCAGCAGGTAATTATGAAATATGATAAATTTGTTTATTGTTCATTTATTTAACGTCACTTTATGCTACTGTGGCTAATCGGACGATGCTACAGAGAGAGTCCTGAATTTTGCCTATCCAAATTTAATTAGGATAGGGATCTTTAACAAATACCTGACTTCGCACAGGCTCGGAACCATCTTTTAACAACCCCTTCGAAGGACAGCATAACTAAGGATTTTTTACTCCCATTAAAATATCCTAGGACCACCTGCAGGTTTGAACCCATGATCTGTGGCATAGAAGACTGTTATGGTAGCCACTCTGCTACAGGTGATCCCAGTACGATACGTACTTAGCTTTCCTCAAGAGCAATTTTTACTACCCTCATGTACTCAGACTAATTTTACTTTGAGTAATTTATTTTATAATGCAACCAGAGTTGAGTTTATTAACAAAATAAATACCATATAGATTTATTCCATTTTGAGGTCTATTAATAGGTCATTTACCAATTTTAAAATTCTTAAATACTGCAATATTGAGGTATTTTATTATGTTTTTTAGGTCATATTTGACCTTAAAGTTTTTATGTAACTCTTTAGTGATTTTCCCTCTATTATTTTTCTTATTCGTTAAATTATAACTTAGTATTCTAATAATTGCTTACATGTAGAGTGTAAAAAATGATAAGTAATGAAAAGCCAATAAAACTAACTGATTATTGTAAATAATATTATAAATTATTTAATAAAACACATGTTTCTATCATAAATCAATTTAATTAATTTGTTGACCTTTTTTCTTCTAAAAAAATCATTTAATTATTTACTATTTTCATTCAAAAATTCTTTAATTGATTTCAACAGAGGTAAGTGAAAGTCGTGTGTTAAGTACACCAGATTTTTTACAGGAAAGTTTAGTGTTTTTTGAACATAAGAATAGTATTACAAAAATTCTAATATATTATTAGAAAGCTAAAGATTTAATAATGTTATAATATTTTATCTAAAACATATGTTTCCACCAAAACTGATTATAATTCTTCAATTTTTTTTTTCAAATTTTAATTTATTTAATAGTTTTTAAATTGATTTTAACATTCAAGGTAAGTAAAAGTGGTGTGTTGCCCACACAAGATTTCTTTTCTTGTTTTTTTTGCTGTTTGTAATCTGATTCGATGTATGTCATGATCTGGGGTTGCAGTGGCATTGTTTTTAAGCAACATTCTTATCCAACAATGCTTGTATTCCAAATTTTTTCGGTGGTCAGTCATGTCACCTCATTTCATATGTCAAAATCAGCAGTACTGAATTTTTTAAACCACTCAAAGCACGGTGTTTTATGAGCATGCTCACATTCAAGGTAATGTGACACAAGCAAAGCAAGACAGTTTAGGATAGCTAGTCAAGATTAAATTAGGCAGGCACAGTTTTAACAGCAGGCAAATACATTATCTGTATGAGCAAGGCAAATACATCATCTGTATGGGCAAACTGATGCCAGTGGGCAAAAGGGCACTCCTGATATAGATTAAGGGCGACCTTTGTTAATAAAACCTTTAGTAGAGAAATAATAATTTTTCATCATTAAGATGGGAAGATATATTATCATTATTGGTGCTAAGACTGTTTTTTTTCTGTTATTTATCATTTAATTAAAATAACTGGAAAATTGTAAACGAATTTACAAGAATTATTTTCCAAACCCCAAAAATAGTATTTATAATAAGAACTTTGTAACTCGCTTGTAGTTTTAGTTTTAGTTAGTAGTTGTAGTTTTGAAAATAAGTTCATACAAAAGATATAGACAACTTCTCTTTACTTGTTATATGCTTTTTTGAGCTGTCACTTAGAAAAAGAAGTATTTTGCAACGAATAAAATACTATGCTTAGTAAACATATTTGGTGATTTTTCAAGAAAGTACTCATTTTAAAAGTTCTCTGCCTCAGTTGTTGCTGAGTTCAGAAAAAAAGTAATATACAAAAGTGATGGAAAATTTTTAACTGTTGTTAATTGAATCTAACCACTTTAGAGCTACATTGCTTGAAAAAAATAGGTATTCTACATATAACCTCTTATGTACCTTTTACAAAACAAGTTTTATGGCCAAATTAAGTTGATTCCTAGTGAAGCAGGTATTCATATTCAGACAATCATAATCAGATATAATCATTGTTTATGAATATGCTATATTAGACTACCAACTAATCCAGTACTAAAGTTTATAAAAGAACAACAAGGAACCATGACCACTCTCTTAAAAGAAGAAGTAATTATGGAAATATTGAGAGAACATTTCATAGATTTTCCCCAAGGCTATCTATCCTCTGGGAGAAGAGATATATAATAACGAAAGAAGATGATTACATCCCATAAGAAGAAACAGAGGATCTGATAGCAGCATGAAAGGGTGATAAAATCCCCAAAATATAAAAATATACGGGTGAGAAAGGATAAAAGAATTTCACTTCACTTACTAAATTTAGAGTGGAAAAAAAGAAGATCCCAAGAAATTGGGAAGTGACCACATTAATCTCAATATTGAAGACTTTATAAGAAAAACCCTTAATTTAATACAGTGAGAACACTGAATTGCTAGCCAAAGAGTTATGAACCAGTCTGGGGATATCACAGGGTTTCAGCTTAAGCCCTCTTCGATTTATTCTGATTCTGGATTCAGCAATGTCTCAGGCCAGGGTCCTTTTCTGTTTTCACTTGGGACGTGGATGCTTCAGCCATACGCCTATTCCATGATGGCTTTCCCTGATGACATAGTTGTCCTAGCCAACAACAGGGACTTAAATTAGTGGCATTAAAATTCTTTTAACAAAATTTTTAAAATTATTTCCAGACGTAAGTTCTATGAGGATACAGTAAAGCTGATTCCTGGCCTAATAGGAACATAAACATACTATATACTGTTTGTTTTTTGGCAAGTTATTACCTAACTCAGTTCTGTGCTTCTTGAATATTGGTGTTATTATTAATTATTTTGTGATCTTTGGTCTACAAGGTGGTTTAAAAAGCACTGGCTACAGCATTATTATAATTCCATAGCATTGTTCCAAGGAACCTCTTCACTCCTGCTTTGGGCAATCAATATTATGACAGAAAATGTTTTTTCATAATAATGAAACATGTGGCATTGTGTCCTATTCCCATCATTATTTGTACAG
Source organism: Piezodorus guildinii (assembly GCA_023052935.1). Classification (NCBI taxonomy): domain Eukaryota; kingdom Metazoa; phylum Arthropoda; class Insecta; order Hemiptera; family Pentatomidae; genus Piezodorus; species Piezodorus guildinii. The sequence continues at coordinate 110,374,593 of CM041292.1, read as the reverse complement.
TTTCAAACTAACATTATGCTGTAACTATAGGTAAGTAATTTTACAATAAAACAACTTTTATAATTGAGATTCTCTTCCATATAGATTTAGGTTAATTTAAATGTATTCACTTTAGAATTTAAAAATTACTACAAGAAACAAGTTAATTTTAATAAATCAGCTGTAACTTTAAAGCCATATGTATTTCTACATATTAGCATTATAAATAAAACAATATTAATACTTTTTTACTTTCACTTACTATATATAGTAAGGGGAAGTATTGCGATCGTGAAAATTTTCGAATTCCAGTTTTCAACGGAAATACACGTTTTAGGGTCCCCTGAGTCCAAATAACCAAGTCCTGCAAAAAGGTCTGTGTGTGTGTGGTAACTCCCGGGCGGAAACGGTAAGTCCTATGAAACTGAAATTTCATATTTAAGACAACTATAAGCCCGTGACGTGACAAAACTTTTTTCATCAAAATGAGCTTACCAGAAGAGGCACTTAATACCATGCATTTTGCACCTTTTTTTGATTTTCTCGAAAATGGTTCCGACGATTTTGATTAAACTCGCTATATCGATGTAAAATTTAATGGGCTTTAATATCATCTAGGGTTTTATTCTGATTAAAATGGTCTGACAGGGTTTAAATGCCAATATTTTTCTTCCCCTAAAGTACCTTTAATTTTGTTGATTATATAAAAATAACGATATTATCTTGTTAGAATTGATAAATAACAGCTAAATATGCAAGTTGAACAAATTTGAAAAACAATTAAAGGAGAAAACTGCAAACATATTTTTTTCATATTTAACATAAATTATATATTTAACATATATAATTTTCTTCCCTTAAAGTACCTTTAATTTTGTAGATTCAATAAAAATAACTATAGTATCTTGTTAACGCTGATGAAAAACAGGTAAATATATAAATTGAATAAATTCAATACCCAACTAAAGGAGAAAACTGAAAAAATATTTTTTTAATGCAATTTTTTTGTTTTTGAACATAAGAGCAGTAATATACATATATGATATACCATTGGAAAGCTAAAGATTTTAGAAAAAATATTATCTTCTACTCAAGCTTTTAAAAGTTAATAGATAGTGATGAAAAGAAGATAAAACTATCTGATTATTTTAGATAATAATATAAATGTATTACTTTCACTTACTATATATATTGGGTTGATGCAAAATTAATGCAGGTTTCCTCTATTGCAATATCTTAATTCCAATTGTGTAAACAAAGCTAATCCTAACATTGATCATTATTATACCAAAACAAACCTTATCTAATACCCTCTCTTTCACCATGAATTTGTTTAGTAAAATCGTTTGGTTCAGTGTGTTTAAAGGTCTTGAATCGAAAATGTCAAAGTGCGATTTACGTCAAATTTATTTTTACAAATTTAAATTAGGGCGCAGCGCTGCGCAAACGGCTCGTAATATTAACGAAGTGTGGGGTCAGGGGGCTATTAATGAGTGCACGGTGCAGCGTTGGTTCCAGAAGTTTCGCAGAGGAGATTTCGACCTCGAAGACGAGGAAGGTCGGGGCCGTCATCTTGCTCTGGACAACGACCAGCTGAGGTCAAAAGTGGAAGAAGACCCAACCAAAACCACACGAGAAATGGCGGCGGAACTCGGAACTCAAAAATTGCAACGTCTTTGCCCAGCATTGATGAATCGGAAGGGACCGATCCTGCTCCACGATAACGCCAGACCACACGTTGCACAACCAACGCTTCGACGACTGCACGAGTTGGGCTACGAAGTTCTCCAACATCCGCCTTATTCACCTGACCTCTCTCCTACAGACTTCCACTTTTTCAGGCATCTGGACAACTTTTTGAGGGAGAAAAATTTTCAAAACCAGGACGACATTGAAAATTCTTTTCGTGATTTCATTGAGTCCAGGGATTCGGATTTTTTTTCTGGTGGAATAAGAAAGCTTGTTGAACGTTGGCAAAAGTGCATTGATTCAGATGGAAATTATTTTGATTAAATATATATGGTCAAAGTAAAGATATGGCGTATTTACAATACCTACTAAAAACCTGCATTAATTTTGCATCAACCCAATAGTAAGGGAAAGTATTGAAAATTTTCGAATTCCAGTTTTCAACGGAAATACACGTTTTAGGGTCCCCTGAGTCCAAATAACCAAGTCCCGCAAAAAAGTGTGTGTGTTAACTCCTGGGCGGAGACGGTAAGTCCTGTGAAACTGAAATTTCATATTTAAAACAAATATACGCCCGATATGTTACAAAACCTTTTTCATCAAAATGAGCTGACCAGAAGATCCACTTTATACCATGCATTCTGCACCTTTTTTCGATTTTCTCGAAAACGGTTCCGATGATTTTAATTAAACTCGCTATATCGATGTAAAATTTAATGGGCTTTAATATCATGTAGTTTCCATTCTACATGGAAATATAATGGTCTAAACCATATAATGGTCTGACAGGGCTTAAATGCCGATATTTTACATCGTTTTTGAGTACCTTTAATTTTGTAGATGTTATAAAAATAAATATATTATCTTGTTACCACAGATGAAAAGCACATAAATATATAAGTTGAACGAATTCGATATCTAAATAAAGGAGAAAACTGAAAAAATATTTTTTTAATGCAATTTTTTGTTTTTGAACATAAAAACAGTACTATACATGTATGATATACCGTTGGAAAGCTAAAGATTTTAGAAAAAATATTATCTTCTACTCACGCTTTTAAAAGTTAATAGAGAGTGATGACAAGAAGATAAAACTAACTGATTATTTTAGATAATAATATAATCGATTTTTTAATAAAACACATCTATATATATAAAAATTTAGTGCCACAATGTTTGTTTGCGATAAACTCTAAAATTACTGAACAGACTTTGATCAAACTTCGTAAGTATCTGTTATTTGGTCCAACTTAAATGATAGGATAGTTTTTATTACTATTCTCTATGGTTGAAAAATATATTTTTCTAAAATGTAAAACAAAATTTGTTTAACTGTGGCAACACTGGTTCCCTTCCCAAAAGTAACCTTCCCATATCTTCACATATGTGATTATTAATTCAAATATAAGAGTGTTGATTGTTTCTATTCATTCTTATTTATAAAATATACATTCACATAATAGTTTCCAGTCATAATAAAATACATATTAGTTGGCGATGAGGATGGAATAAAATATACATTAACTCCATAGTTTCCAGTTTTAATGAAGTACATATTACTATAAGTTTCCAGAAAAATTATAAGTACTCATTTGAATGACTTGCAATGAATTATGAGTTGCAAAGGAGTTATGATGATATGCAACGGTTATGTTTCAAAGTTAAAATAATGTTACTGAATACTTCGGATGAGGCTACTTGATACTGGTATGTAATTGTAACATTGAGTAAATAAAATTGATATCTGACATGAAATAATAATCTTTCATTTATCATAAACAGAGTAGTTCATTGCTATTCGCCTGTATTTCTTTTATATAACCTCATTATACATAGTCACTATCAACATCTTTCATAATTTGTAGCAATTTCAATTTAAATTATTTTATTTATCAAATTGAATTCACCAAACCGCAAACAAAGATAAAGAAGTGAAGTTGTGTAGTTTTGTTCTATTTTTTCAATGTGTCTCGATATTAGAAACAAGATATTTATAGCTGTATTAGATTAATTATAGTAATAGGTTAAGTTGTTTTTAAATCACTTTCCTCATCAACCATAATTCTAACTTTAGTCTAATAAGTTGCCATTTAATTCTGTTAAATTTAAAATAGCAATCCAGTAGAAGTAAGCACCCTATATACCCAAAATTACTCAATATATTTTAGCTGTAACGTAATCGTGGTATATAGTCGCGTTTGCAACATAATTGTGATTGATACACATTAATCCAACAAATGGGAATATTTTCACTTGAAAATAACTTTGATAAATGTAATTGTTAAAAATATAATATTTATATTTCCTGAAAATTTATATATTATATAATAATGGAGTAGTTGTTGACCGTTTTGACTATATGGTAAAGAACTTGGTTGAGGGTGCACCCACCAAGAAAACACACCAGTAAGAAAAAAATCTGGTGCGCTCAACACACTGCTTTCACTTACCTCCGTTATTTATATCAATTTAAGAATTTTTTTATTCACTTAGAGATAAAAATAAATTTTTAAAGAATTAATGAAATTGAATTTCTACAGAAACATGTGTTTTATTAAAAAATCGATTATAATATTATTTAAAACAATCAGTTAGTTTTATCGGCTTTTCACCACTCTTTTTCTACTTTTACAATTTTTTGTATAAATTAATATTTTTTCTAAAATCTTTAGCTTTCCAACGGTATATCATAGATCTATATTACTGCTATGTTCAAAAACAAAAAATTGCATTAAAAAAATATGTTTGCAGTTTTCTTCTTTAGTTGGGTATTGAATTTATTCAATTTATATATTTACCTGTTTTTCATCAGCGTTAACAAGATAATATAGTTATTTTTATTGAATCTACAAAATTAAAGGTACTTTAAGGGAAGAAAATTATATATGTTAAATATATAATTTATGTTAAATATGAAAAAAATATGTTTGCAGTTTTCTCCTTTAATTGTTTTTCAAATTTGTTCAACTTGCATATTTAGCTGTTATTTATCAATTTTAACAAGATAATATCATTATTTTTATATAATCAACAAAATTAAAGGTACTTTAGGGGAAGAAAAATATCGTCATTTAAGCCCTGTCAGACCATTTTAATCAGAATAAAACCTAGATGATATTAAAGCCCATTAAATTTTACATCGATATGGCGAGTTTAATCAAAATCGTCGGAACCATTTTCGAGAAAATCGAAAAAAGGTGCAAAATGCATGGTATTAAGTGCCTCTTCTGGTAAGCTCATTTTGATGAAAAAGGTTTTGTCACGTCTCGGGCTTATAGTTGTCTTAAATATGAAATTTCAGTTTCATAGGACTTACCGTTTCCGCCCGGGAGTTACCACACACACACACACAGACCTTTTTGCGGGACTTGGTTATTTGGACTCAAGAGACCCTAAAACGTGTATTTCCGTTGAAAATTTTCACGATCGCAATACTTTCCCTAACTCATTTCATATATAGGTAAGTGAAAGTAAAAAAAAAAAAAGTGTGTCTTGTAGGTAGTTCCTTTGTTACCACATCCCCAAACAACTGCTCTATCATATGCGTTTTATAGTTACTACTTATAAACGCATTTAAATTAAGACAAAATAAAATATTCGCGAGCAAAGCCGCGGGTTACAGCTAGTGTTTCTATATAAATTCAATTTAATTAATTCTTTAATAGTTTCACGCATTTTTATCTCTAACTGTATTTGAAAATTCTTTCATTGATTTTAAAAATGGAGGTAAGTGAAAGTCGTGTGTTGCCCGCACCAGATTTTTTTTTTTTTTTTTTATTTGTTTAAGTAATATATTGTAATATGCCCATTTTTTATAATTATAGTGGTTATTAATTTATATATTTGTTGTTGAGTTAGGCAGGCTAACAATAAGGTAAAAGGTAAATTTTGAATACCAGCTCTTATTTGTTTGTTTGTAAACATAACCTCCATTTTGGATGCACGGGACATTCCAGGTAAAAACCCAGGTGGAGGAAAGATACCTGATCATGGTCAGTCAGAGTTGGGGTTATGAGCTGATAGGAGTCAGTAGTTTTTTGAGTGGGACTTGGAGAGTGTGGAGTTGAATATGAAGAGGAGGAACTGCTGTAGGGATATGAAGAATCATTGTTAGCCTGGCTGCATATTGTTTGTTGTGTTATTTTTGTAAGTTATAATTATGATTAAAAAAGTTATATAAAAGATTGTGTGCCTGATTGTCAAGAACCCATACCAGACCCTGAGAGTAAAATGAATATTAATTAAGTAAATATTTGTGTTAATTGATTTTTCTTAAAAGAATATTATTTTAAAAACAAGCATATTATATAATTTGGCTCCCAACTAGGTGTGGCTTAATTTGTTAAATATTAAGACCACGACAATCAGTGCACAATTTATATTTTAATAAGTTTTGTATGTGTTATTTGTGTTAATTTGTGAGCAAACAATATGGAGGACCAAGGAACAAATAGTTATTTAGATAAGGTAGATTTGTTCAAGCAAATGATGATAATGATGGAAAAATTGGAACAAAAGATTGATAAATTTGGAACAGAAGTATTAGAAACCGTTACAAATATTACAACAGAAATGAAAATTGATTCCCAGAAAAGAACCTCCACTGAAGATAAAGAAAACAAGAATAAAGAACCTATGGACCAAGAGTGTGAAACAGTAACTCCTAATTGTACAGAAGAACCTCTATCAAAGAATGTACCTTCTGAAGATCCTACTGACCAAGAGTGTGAAACAGAAATAGTAACTCCAATGTGTACAGTAGAACCTATGTTAATGACTGGTCCCTGTAATGTTATGATTGAAGAGGCCAAGGACTTAATGACTAGCTCTATTGATGTGAAGGAAAGTGTAAATATCAAAGAAGATCAGATTCATGATGTGAAACCCAGTGACAGCAAGTGCTTAACTTTCAGAACTTTAATAAGTGTCTTAAGCCCCCAAAATAGACCTCCGGTGGTATTTTACAGATTAAGTGTTTCAAATAATCCAGAAATAGATTTCTCCATCTCCTATAATTATTTGTCACCTATTGGTAATTTAATTAATCAATACAGGAATGTGCTAACCAAAACTATTATCGTTTTTATTTTAGACTATGAGTTCTACTTAGGCTATATGGTCTTGGATCATGTTAGGAAAGATCAAACACCATATTGTTTTTGGACACGGCAATCTTTATCCTTTTCCAGGGGATAAAAAGGGATGATTAGCGCTCCCTCCGTTAGATGAGTTAAAAAATGGGCAGTCTGAACAATGTTCAGATTGAACCATACTGGAAAAAATTGTAAATATCATGTCATTATTAGAATTGTAAGTTATACAATTTTTAATAGCTGATCTAATTATTTATTAAATTCATTATTCATGCTTTTTATTACTCAGTCTTAAATAATGCAGAACCATATCTCATTGGGTCTAGATAAACATAAATGTTTAAATTGTTATTCTGTTATTTCGTAAATCTTTTCTTTCTAAATTATTTTTTTTTTATGAACATTGATCAGTTAGTAAAAATTAGGTACTAAATGGAAATAAATCTATCATATAGTTAATTTTGCAGATGTGATTAGTTTTAATATATTCTTAATTGTATATAGACTTAGTGTATATCATCCTTGTATATTTAGTTTGTACATATGTAGTTTTCAAGGTAAAAATGCTGTAATATTTTATATAAACTATTTATATATAAGGTGTTAAAAATATTTAAAAATTGTAACTAAATGGGTTTATTGAGTGTGTTTTAAAAAATGATAAATAAAAAAAAAAAAAAATATTTCTTTCCAAAATATTTTTTTTTTTTTACTTAGGATTGGGGAGAAATGTAATATGCCCATTTTTTATAATTATAGTGGTTATTAATTTATATATTTGTTGTTGAGTTAGGCAGGCTAACAATAAGGTAAAAGATAAATTTTGAATACCAGCTCTTATTTGTTTGTTTGTAAACATAACCTCCATTTTGGATGCACGGGACATTCCAGGTAAAAACCCAGGTGGAGGAAAGATACCTGATCATGGTCAGTCAGAGTTGGGGTTATGAGCTGATAGGAGTCAGTAGTTTTTTGAGTGGGACTTGGAGAGTGTGGAGTTGAATATGAAGAGGAGGAACTGCTGTAGGGATATGAAGAATCATTGTTAGCCTGGCTGCATATTGTTTGTTGTGTTATTTTTGTAAGTTATAATTATGATTAAAAAAGTTATATAAAAGATTGTGTGCCTGATTGTCAAGAACCCATACCAGACCCTGAGAGTAAAATGAATATTAATTAAGTAAATATTTGTGTTAATTGATTTTTCTTAAAAGAATATTATTTTAAAAACAAGCATATTATAATATACCCTCAATTTTATATTTAGGGGTTTTGCTGCACTATTTTGAGATTTTTACTGCATGATTTTGCATGTTTCGAGGTATTTACTGAACAAAAATACAGTTTCTACTTATAAACCTTCAGGAAACAATGCTTTAAATGATAGTAAAAACCGTATCAAAGTCTGTCCAAATTTTTAAATTAAATATAAGTTACAAAAACCCATACCTTGATGACAGTCCAAAAGGCACTCTAAAACATGGTACACCTCGTTGTCTTCGCCTCCTAAATGCTTGCTCTATTAATTTACTTTCAGAGACAGGATCAATTCTCCAAAATGATCCCTTCCCTGGTTCTTCTTGAGAACGTGGTACTTTAATAAAATACCTGTTCAGAGAAAGGTTATGTCTGATAGAATTCTAAAAAAAAAAAAAAAAGAAAAAAAAAAAAATAAAACATTAAAAATTGCTTATAAAATAACTTATAAAATATCTATTATTATTTTATATTTTGGTTTACACACTTCCATTAACAAGTACTTTAGGCAACCAGCGAGGCAGTGAAGTTCAATAAACCCTCACTGATCAAGTATTATTTTGAATCTTGAACGAACCACTTAATAAAAAACCTAAACTACCTTGATACTTATACTATCATTTTTGAAAATACAATTAATTTTTTTGTTTATCTGAATTGAATCTTGTAAATTTTGAATTTATAAATAAAATACAGACTTTATATAATCAAATTAATAATCACCTGCCAGCCTTTGTCAGCAGTCCTATAATAAGGATAATTTTTAGTGATGTAAGAATATATTCCACTAAGTGTTAGCTGCTTGTCAGGAGCAGATGCAACTGCTTGAACGATTAACTGGGCATAAGAATACGGAGGCTTAGTTTCATCCTGGAACATCAAAGAAAACTATATATAAAATAATAACCTAAATATTCATATAAAAGCATCTCAATTGTATGTACCAGACCAACCTAGGAAAACATTTCTTCTCTTTAGGGTCATTTATACGATGCTCCATCCAGTGATCATTTATTTAGAATAATTTTGATTATTTGAAATCAATATTTAATGATTGAGAACTATAATATACAAACCAAAAATTATAATAATTTGAAAACAAAAACTTTTAAAATATTTTAACTTTAAGCTCATCAAATGAAGATGGGTCCAAAGAAAGGAAGGTGTCAATGGCTGAAGACAGCCAATCTCAAGAATTGTTATCTACAAAGGAGCCTGTTTGCAGGAATATGGTTCGGAAACACTGCTAATGAATAAAAACTTATTACTGATATAAATGAAAGGACTATTTCAATAATGACCTAAAATGGAAGAGAGTATTTTGTGCTTTTTATAAAGATTAAGTAGGCAAGATACCATTGTGTTGCATTAAGATTTTCCCATAGAAACAGCCATCTCTTTTTTACTTTCACTTACCTGTTTTTTTTTTATCCAAACCTCCCTCGCCTTTGAAGGCTATATGGGGGTTTCTCGGACCGGGGGGTTGAGGGCGGGGGATAAATGCTATAAAAGTCCCCTCAGCACCGAGACTCAAACTCATAATTATTTTCTCACAGGTTTATGGTCATCTGTAGTGGCTAGGCAACACGCGCTAACCAACTCAGCCACCCCGCAGCCTCACTTATCTATATATGAAATATATAGTAAGGGAAAGGTATTGCGATCGTGAAAATTTTCTAATTCCAGTTTTCAACGAAAATACACGTTTTAGGGTCCCCTGAGTCCAAATAACCAAGTCCCGCAAAATGGTCTGTGTGTGTGGTAACTTCCGGGCGAAAAATAAAGGTCCTATGAAACTAAAATTTCATATTTAAGACATCTATACCCCTGAGATGTTACAGAATCTTTTTCATTAAAATCAGCTACCAGACGAGCCACTTTATACCATGCATTTTGCAACTTTTTTCAATTAACTCAAAACGGCTCAAACGATTTTGATTAAACTCTATATATCAATGTAAAATTTGATTTGTGTGTGTGTGTGGTAAGTCTAGCACAAAAACGGTAAGTGGTACGAAACTGAAATTTCATATTTAAGACTACTATACGCCCGAGATGTTACAGCAACTTTTTCACTAAAATCGGCTGAAGGGAAGTCCTACTTTATCCCATGCATTTAGCACCTTTTAACAATTTTCTCAAAAACGGCTTTAACGTTTTTGACTAAACTCGCTATATCAATGTAAAATTAAATGAGCTTTAATATCATGTAGGTTTCATTCTGATTGAAATAGTCTGATGGGGCTTAAATGCAGATATTTTAAATTTCCTTCCTCTAAAGTACCTTTAATTTTGTATATTCTATAAAAATAAGCATATCATCTTATTACCATTGATAAAAAACAAATAAAAATATATAAGTTAAACGAATTCGATATCCAAATAAAGGAGAAAACTAATTTAATTTTTTTTAATGCAATTGTTTCATCCTTTGGCCATTGGATGGTGCTGTCATCACCGGACGCTACATTGAGTTCATTCTGATTGAAATAGTCTGACACGGCTTAAATGGCGATATTTCAAAATTTCTTCCTCTAAAGTATCTTTAGTTTAGTAGTTTTATGAAATTCACCATATCATCTTATTATTAAATCTAAAAAACAGGTAAATATGTAAGTTGACCGAATTCGATAACCAACTAAAGGAGATATTTTTTTTAATGCAATTTTTTTATATTTTTTAATGATTTTTTTTTTTAACTTAAGAATAGTAATATACATGTATACATATACCGTACTAATGATTTTAGAAAAATATTATCGTATACATACTACTGTAAAATTTAATGGAGAGTAATGAAAAGCCGATAAAACAAACTGGTTGTCATAGATAATAATATAATAGGTTATTTAATAAAACACATGTTTCTTTTAAAATACAATGTTAATAATTCTTTGATCATTTATTTTCGACTCAAAATTTGTTTTATAATTCTTAAATTGATATCAATAACAAAGGTAACTGAAAGTCGTAGGTTATTACTTATTACTTTTGTTAGTAAGTTATTACTTTTGTGCCACAAATGGAAATAACTTAAACATAATCAAATAAATGTCTTCTGCTAGATAATACTTTTTTTAGGGCAAATACTGAGTCAGTTAACCAAAAAAAGGTATTCATTTATTGTTGGAGAATTTAGTTAGGTCTGGAGATGCATCTAAATGGTTGTAATTATTGCCATTATCAACAGGACTAGCATTTTATTAACTTCAAATGTAACTAGATTTAAGGTGTTCTTTCATCATTTTACTGAGCTTTAAAAGTATGAATCTCGCACCCACTCATTCACTTATATAATAAATAATTATAACTATAATTGCTACATTCTCCAATTTGGCTTCATTTTGTTCTAAATTTTGTTTTCCTATCTAAAACTGAGAAAAAATTAATAACAAACCTCATTTATATATCTTTTTTTTTATTCATTGAAATTCTTTTATTGAAATTTACAACTGTACAATTTACATAGTACAATAAGTAAATGTGCTATATTTATATTTTAAATAGTAAATCACAGAATTGAAATAGTGTTAAGAATTAGACTCTAAAGTAACAGTATTTTTAACAAACATCAGCATAGATAGTAGATCTAGGAAATAAATTTAATGTTTTATAAACAAACAAAAATTAAAATTAATTACATATATAATCTCAAAACTACATGCGTCATTTGTATCTGTATCAATCAAGCGTTGTTGATCTAACTGTGTTTGTACACAATATAAATATAAGAAATAATGTGTTTATATGAAATATAACTTTATTATTTAACCGAACACTGGTAAATAAGATTAAAAATTAACTAGAACAGAAAAAAAATGCTAATTACATCAATATTTTATTTGGTGAAAAAATGAATGTTTTAAGACTATTTAATATCTTTTACTGATTTAAAATTAATACTTCAATAGGTATTCAAAATTATAAATACTGTGTCAATCTCTCTATACATAAAATGATATCGTAAATCTCTGTTTCCGCCATGAATTTTAATATGGTTTTCACGATATTTCAGGGCATTCTTCCCTGAGGGTTTATACATAAAATATATTGCAAATTAAGTTTTTCTTTGGAAGGGAAAATTAAATTTTCGGTAATCAAGTCTTAAAAAATTACTCCTGAATTATGAGTAGTAATATCGGCTGATTTTTAGATGGACATATTATTAACAGAAGCAAGTGCCTATTTAGAATGAGTAGGACCTCTTTAAAAACAATTATTGCTATCAACACAGGGCACGGTATACACAACTATCACATGTTCAAGCTTGGCCTTTCAAGCACTCCTCTGTGTAGACTATGCAGACAAGAAGATGAAACATCTTTTCATATAAACTGCTGGTGCGATAGGCTCTCAAGACCACAGTACACACTTTTTGGTGTTGACTGCCTTGAGCATCCATTAAGAAACGAGTAAAGGAATGTATATTTAATATATATACATATACATATATTATGTATATATACATATACATATATTATGTATTATTAATATATATATTATGTTATATACATATACATAATATATTGGGTATTATTATTTATATATTATGTTAGCAGGCTACAATCAGATAGAATTAATTGAAATTCACAGCTCCAAATTTGGATGATTTTACAAACATGGCATCCAATTTGGATGTTTGTTTACAAACAAGGAGTCTCCATTTTGGATGCTAGAAGACACAGGGAAAACCCTGAGGAGGAAGCAGGTAGTAAAAAAGTTAGTAGGTGTTTGGGCATGGAAGGGAGAAGACCTGCTGCTCAAGATTATTTATTATTTTTTGTAAGTTAGTTTTAGTTATAATTAAAGTGTGCCTGATTGTCTGAGACCCACACCCTGAATCAATAAATTTAAATATAGTAAATATTTTTTTTAAATTAACTTTTTCTGAAGGAACATTTAATAAAAAATAAGGATATTACAATATATATATTATCGGACCATTTCCCGATTCAATTGATTTTTAATACTTGCACTGATAAATACAATGACTTCATATGGAGAGAGTTTAAGTTTCAAATGGAACCCACGACTTTCAAAACAGTATCAAGACCATATGTTTATTTGCTACATCGATTCTCTGAGTAGACTTGGTATAAATGAATTGAATAATAACTTAGTTGACTCAATAATCAGAACTGCAAAATATTTAAATCTAATAAAATTTCTATGCGAGAAGATACCTAAATACAATAAACCGTGGTTTGACAATGAATTGAAGATAATGAAAAGAGAAGTTAATAAAAACCTTAAAATTTGTCAAAAGGTTAAATTTTCGAAATGCTCTCTTATACAAAATATACACTGCATCAATAAAGTCGTATAAAAACTGTATTAAGTTTAAAAAGTTTAATTATCATAAACAATTAGTACAACAACTGTCTGATGTCCGTGACTCAACTTCATTTTGGCAAATAATAAATAAATTCAGATCAGTTGAAAAACAGTTCTCCCCTATTGCATATGCTAAGTGAAAATCCTTTTTTCACAGCATTTATTCCAAAAGGGTACAATTTGATATAAATTTTTTTAATGTGACACATCCCTTGTTTGATACATATATTTCACTGGATGAAATTAAAATTTCTTTATATAAATTTAAGCCTGGAAAATCCTCTGGATCTGACAAAATAACTTATGAATTTATTAAAAATCTACCTGATAGATAATTGGCTACTTTATATAGAAATATTATTTAATAAAATTCTGGAAACTGAAAAAATACCTAAATCTTGGAGCAACATAATATCTGTGATGGTACACAAAAAAAGTAAAATGGATATTCCTGAAAACTATAGATGTATTGCCTTCAAAAACTGCTTACTTAAATTGTACAAAAGTATATTGTACAACAGGCTGTTGATTTGGTGCGAGGGAACGAAGGCTCTACCCGAATCTCAATCTGGATTTCGGCATGGCAGAGTGTGCTTGAACAATATTTTTGTTTTAACAACTCTCTCCTAAATAAACCTATTAAAACGCGGGCGTACTATTTGTTGTTTTTGTGGATTTTTTAAGAGCTTTTGATTCTGTCACACTCCAAACTCTGGTGTAATTTTTCGATGGGGATAAGTGGAAAGCTCTTCAAGATAATAGGCGACATGTACAGTCATGCGACAATGCAAATCAAATATAAAAACCATTTAAGCAATCCAATATTCATTACTGAAGGTGTCCTACAGGGAAAGATATTGAGCCCTCTTTTATTTTCATTATTTATTGCCGATTTATCGTCAGGTATTACGTACTGAAATCAACACTTAAATGGTTAAGAAAGATCTTAAACATGGATAATACCCAATATGTAAAGCAGTTTTTCCTAAAGTTGATGCTCTTGGATAGAAATGATAGGTGGAGTAAGCAGTATAACTGGGTCACGCAGCTAAGGAAATTCTTCGAGAGTTTCGGGATGTTTGACCCGTTATTATTTAACGACTTGATCACTGTTAGAACTAGAGAGAGGGATATTTTGGAGGGCTACAGCAAATATATGAGAATGAAGGATATAGCCACGCTCAAGAGTCGACCTATAGCCTGTGGTACAGTAGGGTCTATGCTGACACCGTCCTTCCACCAAGTTATTTAAAGCTGCAATATCGCGTATGTTAGGACTTTAGCTCAGATCAGACTGTCGGGAATGTATGCCATCTCTTTTAGTATCGAACCGCAGAGGTATACCCTGGACCCACAGAAGCCGTGCCCAGCTTGTGATGGAGAAGCATTGGAGGATTGCTTCCATTTTCTCACTCTATGCCTCGCATACCATGACAATAGAATCTGTTTCATGCCCATATTAAATGATGTAAGTATTGGTGGCTTTTATAAAATTCTTGCAAAACCCAACGTAATAGACCTAAAATCATTATTTATTTTTTTCACAGAAAATCTAAAAATAAGATCTCAACATCTTTCTTCTCAGAACGTTGATCACTCTTAAAGGTTTCGAGACTTATTAGTATTTTGTAGGAATTAAGTATTTGCTTTAGTACTATTGTTATTAAATAATTTATTGATATTGTTATTTTTAATTTTTGTTATTTATGTATATCTTGGATGAAAGTAATCATAAAAATAGCAACACCGCTACACTTGTTGCTGTATATGTGTTTTGCTGTTTTTGTTTTAAAGATTTATTCAATTTGTAATTAATAATGTACATTTGCTGGAAATAGATATATTATTTGTACTTTGCCAGCCAGCTCTATTAGTATGGGGATTGCCCTAAAGACAAATAAATAAAATTATTATTATTACCATATATATATATATATATAGCATTTCCAAGTCAATTGTAACCTTTTCCAAGTCAAATGTAACTTTTTCCATTTCAAATGTCACCTTTTCCAAGTCAAATGTAACCCTTTCCATTTCAAACGTCATTATAGTCCCCCGAATGTAAAATAATTAATCCCTATATCAATAAAAAACATTAAAAGTAAATGCGAGTTGAAATACGCATGAACGATAAAAAATACAGCTCGAAAAACGTAATCATAACCACCCGAAAGCACTTTAATTTATCCCTATATCAATAAAACACATAAAAAGTAAATTTTAGTTAAAATAAGCGAGAGCGATAAAATATACAGCTCGAAAAACGTAATCATAACCACCCGAAAGCCCATTAATTAATCCCTGTATCAATCAAAATCATTAAAAATAAATGCGAGTTAATATGCATGAGCGATAAAAGATAGAGCTCAAAAAACTTAATCATAACCACCCGAAAGCACATTAATTATTCCCTATATCAATATAAAACATTAAAATTTAAAGACCACTGCAAATGCAAGTTGAAATGAGAGCAAGCGACAATAAAAACAGCTTAAAAAAACGTAATCACAAGACCCGAAAAGATAATTACAAACGTCTATAACAATAAAAAATATCAAAAGTAAATCCGAATCGAAATACGCATAAGCGATAAAAGATACAGCTCAAAAACGTAATCATAACCACCAAAAGCACAATTATTATCTTTATAATAATAAAAAAAATTAAAAGTAAATTCGAGTTAAAATGCGCGGGAGCGATAAACAAATAAAACTAAAAAAACATAATTATAGGACCCGACAACACAATTATCAACCCCTATATCAATATGAAACATAAAAGTAAATTTTAGTTAAAATAAGCGAGAGCGATAAAAAATACTGCTCGAAAAACGTCATTATAGTCCCCCGAAAGTAAAATAATTAATCCCTATATCAATAAAAAACATTAAAAGTAAATGCGAGTTGAAATACGCATGAACGATAAAAAATACAGCTCGAAAAACGTAATCATAACCACCCGAAAGCACTTTAATTTATCCCTATATCAATAAAACACATAAAAAGTAAATTTTAGTTAAAATAAGCGAGAGCGATAAAATATACAGCTCGAAAAACGTAATCATAACCACCTGAAAGCCCATTAATTAATCCCTATATCAATAAAAAACATTAAAATTTAATGCGAGTTAACATGCACGCGAGCGATAAAAAATACAGTTCGAAAAATTTAATTATAATACCCGAAAACACATTAATTATTCCAAAAAACTACCCCTCCTCTCTAAAAAATCAATATCAACAACTATCTTAAAACTAAATAGACGATAATTAATTTTTTTAAATATTAGCTAGTAAAAAACAGAACTTGATATCAAATATCTAAGAGACCCAAAAAAATTATCAATTATTATATGCCAAAATGATTAAAAAAGTCATAATGTTTATTAAATTAATTATTTTTCAATAAATAAATAAATAAAACGGAATATTTAAGGCTAGAAGTGAAGAAAAAGGTGACATTTGACTTGGAAAAGGTAACATTTGAAATGGAAAAGGTGACATTTGACTTGGAAAAGGTGACAATTGAAATGGAAAGGGTTACATTTGACTTGGAAAAGGTTACATTTTAAATGGAAAAAGTTACATTTGAAATGGAAAAAGTTACATTTGACTTGGAAAAGGTTACAATTGACTTGGAAATGCTATATATATATATTATGGAAGTCGCAAATGAAACATAATACTTTGTAGCCCTAAAATACCTACTCTACCCTACAATAAGAATAACATTCATCATTGATTGTTGATAGGATCATGTACTTTTCATCGCACCAAGCAGTATTGTTAATACATACAATTTTGTCCATCATTTAATTATCTGTTTTTCTAGTCAATTGAACCTAGTATCAGGATTAGGTTTGGGTTGATACTTGAATGCCCTTTTTCAAAGTTAGAAAAACAAAAGTTGGTGTACAGATATCCAAATCTACTTCCAACTAAAAATCTTATTGAGGGCATTTACAATATTTTAATAGGAGAGCTTTATTTATTTTTTCAAATCTAATTTTTGTAACAACAACGGTGGCTCCAAACATTGTAGGGCAGGCATTACTCATGTAATGTGTAACATAATGCCTAGTTGCATAAATCATGAAATGTATAACATGAAAGCGATAGGTGGTTATTGCTTTTCTTATCTGAGATAAATAAAAAATGAAAAAACTAATGTCATAATTACTTTAGGTGAGGTATAGGAGTCTGGTTGGCAACCATTACTAGCACGGAAGAGTTTACTTTCAGAATTATTTTCAGTAATATCCAGCATATCTCTGAAAAACAACCATTATACCAATTAACCATTAAAAAATGTTAATCTACTTAAAAATAATACTTAATTCTAACAAACATGAAGCAATTAAAGAAATTATTTTGAATAAAAATTGAAAAACAGGCAGAATACTAACCTTCATCGTGCTTAGTAAAAATAAAAAATAATTGTGAGGGAAGTATGGAGTTTTATGAAATGACATAAGAATAATAAAATTTGTATTTTGGAACACTTTGTTCTCTAAGAATAACAAAAATTGAACAGGTCAAGCCTTTGACAGGTTTCACATAATTAATTACATGATGAAAATAATAAATAATATATAAAAATTTAATAGATATAGAAACACATTACCTCAAACTTAAAGTTTACATTAACTCTATATTTAAATTGTTTACTTATATTTATTAGCTTGATAGTTGAAGAGATAGAGAAATAAATGGTGTTTCAATGAGGTTAGGGAGCCAACTCAAGGAATGAAAATGAGTAAGGAATTCTAAAACAGAGTAACGTGGACAATAAAAGTAAGGTCCAAAGAAAGAAGTTCTATGAAAAGGAATACATCAATTGGTAGGTTGAGATTTTATTATTTAAGCTATGGGCGAGAGAAAATCAATATTTACGCGAAAGAATGTTTCAGGAGGACTGGAATAAGAAGATACCCTGAAGGTATTTTCTTAGGAATTAGGACAATGCCACCCTTGACCATGTATATAAATGTATATTTAACTAATAATATCATTTTAACTGATGATAAACCTATTCTAACTCTAGGAATAGAGGAAATTAACTACAATATAATTTTAATAATTCATATCCCAGTAATTGGAATGAATAAACTGGAACATTGAAAATCTTCAGTTACTTGGTTTAATAAACTGGTGCAGTTTAACCAGAAAATTAAAATGTAACAAGATAAGTAAGCACCCAAAACTAAAAGTGTATTTGACAGATGTTGGTGACCTTGAGGTTTTACGCCATAAAGCCAAAACAAACAAACTAAAAGGGCACTTAAAAATAATGTTAATACAAGCATTCTAACATAAATTTCAAAGAAAATATAAAATTTTATGTTTAGAAATCATAATTATAGATGCTCAAGCAAGTGATAGCTGTATCTGAAGCCATTTATGGAAAAGCGAAGTTGTTTGGCAGATAAATAGTCCTTAAATGAAATAACAAAGCTTCTTATGTTAATTAAATTGGAAATTGGTTTTGACTTATTTTTTGCTCTGAAGATGGTAAAAAGCATCAGCATACCAAGAAATACAAATATAAAAAAAAATTATAATAATGGAAAATGGATTTATAAAATTTTAATGATGGAATTTTAGTTGACCATTGAGACTGTATGATGTAGAAGTTTGTTCGGGGTGTGGTCATCGAGAAATAACAAACTAATGAGGAATATTATTTGTGTGCCTATATCAGAGGCGACTCCGAGAAAGTATCTCAAGAAGTGATAATGTTTGCTATTATAAACCCTTTCTACTCTAGGTATAGAACTTTGATATAGAAGATTAATTTACCTTTCATTGGTTATTTCTTTACGCTTTTTAATAAACGGTAATCTACTAGCTGAAGATGATCTTCCACTTTTAAGAGTAACAGTGTTTATTACTGTATTAATTTATTGATTTTTGTCCAATAAATAATTTAACATATATTATTTTATTTTTTTTAAATATTTATTTTCTCTTATTTTTTATGAAGTACTTACATAAGATTTGAATAAAAATGGAGAAAGTCTTATCTTTGATCCGCTATTCATTTATATCTATTACGCTTATAGATAGAAGAATAAAAACGTGGTCAAGCCAAACATATGGTCATCAAATAAAATGAACAAGAGCTATAAAATTGTACACTTTTTCAATTACTTCTCTCGTATTTTACTTTTACTATTCCAGGCAAAATTTTCTGAAGTCCAAACCAGAGTAGTAAATAAGATTTTGAAAACATGCTTTCATTTTCCATTGTTTTGTTTTTTTCCCTCTCCTTCTACAGTCTCAAATTGGTGAAATATTCTTTAAAACAATAATTTGACCTCATGGTAACTTTTGATTTCACAAAATCAAAGAATTCTCAACTCTTTTACCAACATACTAAAAAACAACACAAAACAAGTCAAAACAGGATATTTCTGAATTTCATTAAGGCTTTCATATTGACCAGTCCCTTAACTTGAATCACTAACCATTTTTCACATAATTAATGTGAATCTAGTTTCTTTTTCAGTGGTTAGTTTAAAAGAAATTACTGTAGTAGCCGTAAAAACCATGATTTTAAGAGTAAATTAGCAAATCGTCGGCAACCCATCAGCATTTCAAACATAATTTTGTTCATACTTATTCTATGTTTATAATTTGATATTATAGCACAAAAGAAATCATGATAATAAAAGAAAAACAGAAATAACGATTTTGAGCAAAAGTAGCATATATTATTTTTTTATTTTTTTTTACTTATTTAGTTGTTAGTAATAATACGTTAAAGAGTTTTGCAAAACTCTAATTACTGCAGTAAATGCATTTCTTTTAACTCAGAATCCTATTTCAAAATTCATAAAAAGTTTTCCTATCCAATTGTAAAACCAAAGTTGTGAATATGTTTTAAGAAACATATGTTTAATAGCTTCCAAAACAGATATGAAGTTGAACTTTCCCTTAATTGGATTCTCACTGGGATATTTTTACATTCCATGTTTTAATATATATTTTTTAACCTTAAATGTTTATATCAATAATAATTATTTAAACATCAGTCATTAATAATAATAAGGTACAAAAATTAATTTAAAGTCCTGATTAGAATCATTATTCTGACTAGCAATAACATCATCCAGTAATATTTATATTGTCATAAATCATTTAAATAACCTTCTCACTTGGCTGATAACCATAAAATTGTAATAAAAGGAGGAATAACAAACCTATCATCATGTGAAGTTGAAACAGTGACTGTGTTAACAACAGGATTTGGACCAGCTACAACTGCAGCATACGCTGCTGCCATTTGAAGATCAGCACTTACATTATGCCTCGAGTGACTTCCTGATCTGGGACTTGCTGGGCAAGAATTAGCAGCACTGTGAAAAAATGTAAGAATGAAATCAATAGAACAGTCCTCAACGTAGTTTTTAACTATAGTGAAAAATCAACAACAATAAAGCTGCTCTCAAGGCAGGGTCACTCCATACCACATCGTACAGAAATGTTGGGATATGATACCCATCATCTCAAGCTAATTGATGATATATGGTTTTCTTAAACCTCTGATATATATATACTATTATATGCGAAGTTATATTTTTCTACCTCACTTACTTAAATTTCTTTTTTGACAAAACCCCGATGTTTATATATTCTCAGAGCAATCAGAAAGACTTTTTAGCTCTATAGAAAAAAATCATATCATTAACAAAAAAACGAACATTATAATAACAACAGGAAGTTAAACAAAATAAATAAAATTTAAAAAACCTACTAATTACATAATTTATTCATGATTTATGCTACAAATTAAGTTCACAAAAATACGCTAAGCATCAAATTATGAAAAATATTAAGTTAACACTTTGGTTTCGAAAATGTTGTTATCAAACAAAGCCAGTATGTTAATTAAAAGGATAATATTTTTTAAATATTATTTTTAATAATATTCATGGTCATGTAAGATAATGCAAGTAGTTGAATGTATGAATCATAGAAAAAACATCTGGTCCACACAACACACAACTTTCACTTACCTATGTTGTTAAAATAAATTAAAGAACTTTTAAATAAAGTTATAATTGAAAAAAACATGAATGAATTAAATAGAGTTCTGATGGAAAAATGTGTTTCAGATTAAATAATCTAACAATAGAAATTATTATCTACATTAATCACTCAACTTTATGCCCATTTTGTCTTTCTGCATTACGTTTTACAGCTTTGTAAGGCTCAGGATTTGCCATACAAGACTGACTCACCTTCACCTGATCACAAAAGACTAAAATGCCCAAATTGTAAGAATATTCTGACAATAGCCCATATTTTCCAGGAATGTCCATACTAAATTAATAAATTAAAAGAAATAGGAATACCTCAAAACATTCCAATAGCCTTAGGGAACGATAGTAACAGAGCTAGCAAAGTAATATATTTTTTCACTGAAGTAAATCTGTTAAAACATTTTTAACGTTCATATCAATATAAATTACATAAAATAAACCATAAATAATAATTATGTCTAATACTATAACTAATATCACCATAAAAAGGATAATATATTTAAAAAATAAAAATAAAATGAAAAAAAAAAAACATGTATCCCAATATAATATTTTTTTAATAATTATTTGTTATTGGTATAATCTGATCTTTCCTTCCCTATTTGTTCTTTTTATTTTATTTGTTTAATGCATAAAATGATCATTGTAGAATTATCATCTGGATAGGGCGCTAATACCCTAGATGTTTTGCACCTTTCACATATTACAAACGAACAAACAGCTTAGTATACAAATCATTTTTTCTAAAATCATTAGCTTTCCAATGGTATATTATTAGATATCTATTATTCTTTTTTATGGAAAAAAATTAGCTAAAAAAATATATTTGCTCTTTTCACCTTTAGTAAATATGTTTGGCTCTTTCTTCTGTTCTTGAGCTGTACAAGTCGATATTTATTTTAACTTTTTCAGATTTATTTGATAGCTGCAGTACTGGGGGGTTCGCATACTGATTATTTCATTAATTTTAAGCTCAAGTATATATTTTTTTTTAACTCTATAATATATATATATATATATATATATATATATATATATATATATAATATAAAATTATGAAACTAAGTAAAATTTGGTGGCTGTGTCACGACTGGTTCTATTATTTATTTGGTCTGGCTCTAAGTAGGTTAATAATATGACAGCAACTCCATAGCAGTAATGTTTAATAAAATATAATCCTAAAACATACTGAGCATCAGCCAGTAAATTTTATCCTCCAGTACTTAATACATGGAGATGTAATCTGTATAGATTGTATGTAAAATTATTTTATTTTTTATTTATCTATTTTATTTTTTGCTAGCTTATTCCTCTTGCACTGCAGCTTCAAGTAATCTTATTGTGCACTGTCCATTATCCTATTAATAGAGGCATATTGCTTCAGTCAATCTGACAAACTAAGGATTGATCAGTTCACACTGCTTAGAATCTGAAATAAGGTCATTCCAAAGTGGTGAAACTGTATCCTAGCTATCTCTTTACAACTACATATTTAGTATATTGTTGTGATATAATAAGTAGGCAGAAATAATAAGGAGGGAATATCAAAATTGGGTGAAGAATGGCTTGTCATAAAAAAGAATCGAGATGCGCAGTAGAGTGGGAGAATACAGCGTTTTTTCCCGCAATGGCTCTCTTAAGTTGTGGGTCGTGGATGAAGACGAATCAAATGTGAATGGATTATGCCACCAAACATTAAATCAGTAATGATTTCAAGCCATCATGGTAATTAGTGCACTAATACATCGAAAATAAGGAAACTAAAGACATCATTTTGAAGAATAAGGATGAAGAATCAACTGCAGAAAACAAATTCAGATAAAATATAATTTTTAAATATATTCAAAATTTAATAGTTTTAAGTTAATTTAAGTTTATATTTATATGTTGTAGCATGTTTAAAATAGAATATAAGTTTTTAACCTTAGCCAAAACTTCAGAATTATTAATTTGAAAACCCTAAATTATCATTCATTATTCATTTAAAAATAAAATATTACAATATTTGGCACACAAAAGAGTTAAAATTTTTTTGTTTACAATTTTTTCAAAAATGGCTTCCGCAATTTTGATAAAACTTGATAAAAACATTTATTGGCTTTAATATCACATAGGTTTCATTTCGATTGAAATAGTCTAACTTAAATGCCGATATATAAAAGTTACTTCCTCTAAATCATCTTTAATTTTGTTCATTAAAAAAAAATTAACTATATCATCTTGTTAGTATTGATAAAAAATGGCTAAATATTCAAGTTGAACAAATTTGTTAAATTAAATACATTTAAACAATGTAGTGATGAAATATTACATTTTTAAATGTGAAATCATTATTATATTTTAAAGCTTTTATTTGCTACTGAATTTAGGGGTTGGTGGGTTTGGTAAGAGGATTTCTTTAAACAATTTTTATTTTTCCTTTCTTAAAATAAATAAATAAATAAAATTGTTAATAGAAGTCCAATGCAATAGAATAATATAATAAACCATTACAAATCATTGTTAAATATGTTGATGACATTTTAATCTTAATTGATCATAATGAAATAATTTTTTTTTACATATTCTCAATTCAACAACTTACCTTGAATTCACCTATGAAGAAGTAACAGATTAACATTAAAGGTTCCCTACATCAATGTATATAGAAATAATAACAGGCTAAATACAGAATGGACTAAGAAAGAAAGTAATAGAATTTTAAATTATATCAGTAACCACAACAAAGTCAAATAGTTAATAACGCATATAATTTGATATACAGAGCAATTTAATTAACGAGTTTGAAGAATTTAGACAAAACAAAAGATAGCATCTATTCTAATATTCTATTATAAAGCTGGTATCCAATCCAATAAAACTGATACAAAAATTATGGCAAAGAGTAAAATCAAATTTTACATCGATATATAGAGTTTAATCAAAATCATAAGAGCTGTTTTTGAGTAAACCGAAAAAAGGTGCAAAATGCATTGGTATAAAGTGACTCATCTGGTTAGCTGATTTTAATGAAAAAGATTTCGTAACATCTCGGGCATATAGATGTCTTAAATATAAATTTCAGTTTCATAGGACTTTTAGTTTTCAGTATGGAAGGTACCACACACACACACACACACACACACACACACCTTTTTGCGGGACTTGGTTATTTGGACTCAGAGGACCCTAAAACGTGTATTTTCATTGAAAACTGGAATTCGAAAATTTTCAAGATCGCAATACTTCCCCTTAATATATATTTCATATATAGGTAACTGAAAGTAAAAATATAATAAAGCCACATGTTTATGCGCTCACAGCACAGAACATAAGCGCCAAATTGATTTCAATAACCCCGCAAATTTAGCCATGGAAAATAACAGTAATAAAAGGAAAGTATAAGAAGCAATATATATCACTAAAAATATCCAACAGGATACATACACATTACTATACCAACATTATATCAAAACTAAAAATATAACAATGGGAATAAAATGGATCGTAATAAAGGATAAGTTTTGAATTACGTTCATCATTTGGTAAATTGGTAGTTTAATTTCAGTTTATGATTCGCCATTTTAATTTTATCACCCTCCCCTCCCCCTTTTGTGACATCCAATTCAGACACGAGGCTTCAGGGTGTAAGTACCAACTCACCTTAGGTAATTGTCATAATTTAAAATTAAATTAATGATTTTTTTATATTTATCAAACAAATTTTATTCAGTTTATTGAAATTTAACATTGATGAACATAATACATCAACTGATTTCATTCACAGTTATTCATGTTTTTTCTTGTGGAATTATTTTTATTTATTCTTTTTGTTTCATGTTTTAATTGGTTTTATCTATTTTTAAGAATGTAACGTTAGTCTTTTTAAACATTATTAGAAATTTTACTTCATAAATTTTATTTATTGTAATTAAAAATTTTGTATTGTTATTTAATTTTGATGTTACAATTATGAAATTGATTATTTTTAAAGAAACTATATTTGTACTTGCAGATTAAAATTGTTCTTTGCACCAGAAGATGGCATTATAGCCGAAATGTTGAGCGTCATAACAAAACAAAATAGTGGTGAAGTTAAATATCAGCCTCCAACTTTAATTTTAACTGTTATGATATAACTATTATGATTGTCATACATAATAATATAATAAATTATTAAATTAAACACATGTTTCCTTTGAAACTCAATATAATTAATTCTTTAACAATTTATTTTTATCACTAAACATATTTGAAAATTCTTAAATCTATTTATTTTTTCAATAAGAAAAGAGAGTATCTTAAAAGCAAAATAAAAGAAATGGAAAAACAACGAAGCCGGTTAAATGAATTAAATGATTTGAGCCCATATTGAACAATATAATAGTAGATCAGACTGAGGTATGAAATAAATTTAAACAAAACTTTGACAGTATTATAAATACAGAAAATAATAACCAATCTCTTCCCTCTGAATATCAGAGCGCTGAGCCGTGGATTGAAGCACTGAGTAATGAGGAAGTCGAAATTATACTGTGAATATAATTGAGATAATAGCATTGTAAAGAATCAAATGGGCGTATAGGTTGTTAGGCTCATTCAAGTGAAGAACGAATTCCGAAAAAGTTGGTATTCACTGAAACGACTGGTAGGCATCCGAAAGGAAGGCCAAGGCATCGATGGGAGGACGGCGTTAAGTCTGATCTCAGGGGCTTTGGCTTAAACGGTGATCATCAGACGAATCTAAGTAGGCAGTATTTGGTGGTATAGCCATCGAACCTCCAGGTTCGGTAAGCCTATTGTTATCAAATGTATTTTAACAATGGAGGTAAGTGAAAGTTGTGTGTTAGCTCACCAATTTTTTTTAAACTTATTAATTAATAATGACAATTTGGAGCTCTATAATTAATCATTATAAAATGAAAGAAGAATCAATTGAAGCCTACCTTATTGTCCCTGTAGGAGAAGGAAAAGGACTAGTAAAATTTGAATCAGGATCTGGAATGTTGATTCGAAGTGGTGGTAGTGGAGTCCTCTGCTTAACATTAAGAGGTGGTCCAGATTCGTCCACCAATGATTGAAAAGTGAGCCTAATTGTTGTGCTAGGAAACCTTAAAGTACACCTTAAAAAAATAATAAATAAATAAATGACTATAATATAAGAGAATAAAAGTAAAACATTAACAATAAAAAAAGTTTATAAATTGAGATCATTCTCACTTTCTTTCATTCTATTAGTAAGTGTTCACATCCAAGAATAATCTGTTCCACCTATTAAGAAAAAATTTGTACCTCACAAAACATTTGTGAAATCCTTTAACCCAGAAAAACTTTTATTAAAAAAAGATAAAATAAAATAGCTGAAGTAAAAATATATTTTTTTAAATAAATTAATTTTTTTTAAATAAATAAAATTAGAGAAGTCAGTAGAGGGTGCGGTCAAATTAACAAACAATTAAGTAGAAACTTAATTTAATAGTTCCGACATTTCTTATATGTTACATAGGTATTTTATATCTCATTTAAATGTCTCTCACCTTTTTACCTATCCACTCCGATCATTTCAACCTTTCCAATATATCGTTTTGTTTTTGGTTTTCTCCGTATTTTTTTATTATTATTATTATTATTATTTTTTTTTTTTACAGAGAGATATGTATACATTACTTATTCACTATATTTTATGTTATGTTTCACATTTTATGAAAGTATTGAGATTTTGTATGTCAATGATACGTAACTCTTTTTTTCTTTTATTTTTTTCATACTGTAAACATTTTTTATTAGTAAACATTTCTTATATCTGATAAACGTATTTTATAGCTGATTTAAATGACTCTCACCTCTTTACCTATCCACTCCTAACATCTCAACCTTTCCAACATATTGTTTTGTTTATGGTTTTCTCCATATTTTATTGTTTTCACAGAGAGATTTATATATACTTATTCACTATACTTTGTATTATAATGTTTCACGTTTTATGAAAGTTTTGACATTTAGTACGTTTATGTATAGTGATGTAACTCTTTTTTTTTTCTTTTTTTTTTGTCATACTGTAATTTTTTTTAAATTTTATAATGTTACACATTATTTCATACTGCTTTCATATATATTTTTTCTAATTATTCGCCTTTTATTAAATTTATTTTGCCCCTTTTGTTTCTAATTATTATAAAATTTGTCAATTAACATAACTACTGTTTCATTTTGTTTCTAATTATCAGTATAACTCCTTTTCCATCTTTATAAATTGTATTCTACTACTGGTTGTTATTTTTTGTTGAGTCCTGAAGAAGGCCTAAAATTTAGGCCGAAATGTCGGCACCATTAAATTAGGTTTTTACTTAATTGTGAGTTAATTTGACTGCAACCTCAACTAACTTCTCCTCGATAACACAGTCAAACATTCTCTCTTAAAAAATAATGAGAATAAAGGTCAACACAACGCTTTTTATCACAATTTCTTCCTTAGAAATACCATTTAAAGAACAACTTGTTTCAAAAAGACTATGTAATCTCTCATTTGATTATTAATTTTTATTTAAATGCCCAATAAAAATTGAAATATGAATAATTGAACTAGGGACAATTAAGAATGCATAGGAAGTTTTTTTTTTTTTTTTTAACTCATTTAAAAAAAACTAACCAAAAACCTGTACCTCTACAACTCACGAAGGGTCTTGGGCTTATTACATATAGAGATTTGTACTGTTTCTAGGCCAATGAGGTGATTAGACCGATACACTCAGCCACCAGGTTTTTCCCCATTTGGGTACCTACTTTAAAGAGAGGCTGGATCTGGGCCTGGAGGGTCTCCATACCCCATGGTCGCCCCACACTCTCTCCTCCATTCTGGCTGAAATAACTAATTACTTACTAACTAAATATAATAAATAACAGTAGACTTGTGCTCTATCTACTAGACCACACCCTTTAACTTATTTAATGACTAAAAACATTAAAAATTTGATGTCAGATTTGATATTCAAGTACAAAATATATGATTGTACAACAAATTTTATTTATTAACAATAAGTTTGTTTGTTTATTTATTTAACGTCACTTTATGCTACTATGGCTAATCGGACGATGCTACAGTGGGAGTCCTAAATTTTGCCTATCCAGGTTTTAATAGGATAGGGATCTTTAACGAGTACCTGACATCGCACAGGCTCGGGACCACCTTTTAACATCCCCTCCGAAGGACGGCGTAACTAAGGTTTTTTACTCCCATTAAAAAATCCTAGGACCACCTGCGGGATTGAACCCGTGACCTTTAGCATGGGAGGCTGTTACGCTAGCCACCCAGCTACTAGTGATCCCATAACAATAAATATTACACAAATGCCTTAGGGCATATATAGTAACATTGATCATCATTGGTTAACCACCGTTAGGATTCTGGTGTACACCTGTGAGAGAGACCTCACAGTGAAGGCACTCCTGCCATGAAAATGTACAACAAATAACAAATATATTCCTTGTTACTTTATAGGAAGTTATCGTTTAATTTTTACTTAAATTCCGCAGCTTAGGCACACTTTAGCATAAAATTAGAAGTATCTTTATTTTTAACATCATTGTTATTCTTAAGGGACTATGTCCCAAAATAATGTTCATTCTATTCTATTCTAAATTACAAATTCAGTTCAATGAAAAAATATAAATTAATGGACTAATATGATACATAATAAAATATAGATAATAGTATAGGGTAACTAAATCACAAAAAAATTATAAGAAAACCATGAATTACAAAACTGAAAATCTGGTGTGTTACAAGTATATCTCTTTTTTTTTTAAGTGTTTCATCCAAGATTTTTACCAACTGTTCTATTTTATCATAGAATGTATCCTCAGATATCCTTTCCAGTAGTTTTAATGAGATCATATTTCTGAAAATTGAAAATTTGGCTTGATCCATAAACATATTTTTTCTAATAGTATAAGAGCTAGCAACATTTTTAAGAAAGATATAAATTAATGGGATGTATTTAATAAATGATTGAACTGTACTCACTAAGATAAAAAAATAAAATAAATATTGTGCCAACAATAGAAGAGGCTACATGGTAATATTTTTTTAATTTTATAAAATATACGTCAAAGTCTGCTGATATTGTAATAATGGAACTGCCGCAATGAAATTATTTTAAAAATTCACAGAACTTTTAAAATAAATAACATTCAGTTAAGCACGCAACAAAAATGTCTTAATTTATTAAGCAGTACATTAGAAAGTTCAACACTATTATAAAATGTACAACAATCAAGTCAATTAACAGATTTTGTCCAATTATCAGCCATTTCATTATTTCATAGGATGCAGTTCAAATCAATAACATTTCGTTGGATTTTCTCTTGAAGAAAATGATCTATGTAATTAAGTGCCTTATAAATTTCTGTACCATTCACTACTTTTATTGTATACAGTTACGTATATTTATATTTCTGTGTAAGGGAAACCTGAAATAAATCTTTCATTATCCTGGTAGTTGACAAGCCAAAGAAATACTTTTTTTTAATTTTCAAATCATGGGAAATGACTACTGTTCAACTAACAATTGCCATAATTTTTACAGTTCTGTTCTCACAAGACTATTTCATCTGCTGTGCATGCTAAGTACAGACTAAGGACCGAAAAATTTTACTGTACATGCGTTGAGACAGTACTACACTATACACAAACTGAAAACTACTTTATTATTCTAAATATAACAACTAAAAAATTGTCATGGGGAGACAATGACTTTGTCAAAGCAACCCATTTATGTTGATCAGCATCACTTTCTCAACAGAGTATATCACACTCTCTCTATCAACCTTTCTATTTATTTAATTTTTTTTTTACAATTTTGAAGACAGAACTTTTAAACAAATTTTACAATTTTTTTTTTTCCCTTCAATATCTGTTTATTCAATTTTTTAATAGTTTTATAAAATAGTAAAAAACAAAATGTAAATTTACTTTTTTAAATTTTATTTCCCATTTTCCAGGGAGCGAACAATACAGATAAAATTTGGAGGGTCTACAAAACACTGCTCACAAGTATGATAAAACTAAGATTACGTAATTTATTTTAAATAAATTGGATTGTATAAATTCTATTTATGGACAGCAACTCCACTTAAGCCCTTATTACAGTAACAATATGTTGATATACTGTTTTGTTAGAACAACATTGATTTATTTTATTTTTTAACTGTTAGTTAATAGCTTCATTTTAATCCGTTTTTAAACACCACAATTTTTTATTGTTTCTCCTGATATCAGTGATGTTCATGTTTGATGCCTAAACTATGCAGTAAGATTTTATCATTATTGTGAAACAATATGAACTTAAAATACAGGGAAAATACTGAAATGTTCTCAACTTTAAGTTTTTTTTTGTTTTTTTTTATTTCTTGTCATATTTAAGTTCATTATCATATGTATTTTTTCTCATCCTCTGGCTTTATTTACAAAAATACATATTCACATACTTAACTATGGATATACAGTATTATCATATGTAATCATCTGTATCATATAAAGTACTTAATATCAAAAATAGTTACATCCGAATCTGCAGAAACTTATATGGATCTTACTTTAATTTTAATTAATTTAAAAAAACTTTAAGTCAATCGTCTGGCATCCTATATTAAAGCATGATGAAAAGCTATATTGGAATAAAACATCCCCATGCACTATAAGTCATAAATGTAATAGTATTTTATTTCAAACATGAACTATAGAACGAATGCTGTTCCAAAAAGGAACGACATTTTATAAAACATCAGGCAAAAGATGGAGAAGTTTATTTTTGACATAATTAGACCTAATATCTAAAAACATTGACACGAATTTCATAAAAATCATAATATAAATAAAAGCATAACAAACTATTGTATTATTGCAAACCAAGGTATTTGATCTAACTTATAACAGTAGATATCTAAAATAACAGAAATTTAGTATCTTTGCTCCCAATTATTATAAACCAAATAACTCTATTTGTTTAAAGCATACTTATTATTGATTATTTCAGTAAGTGTTCACCTATTATTTTATGACTCTTATTCAAAATCAATTATATACACATCTATTTGATAAAGTAACAGAAGTAATTAACTCCTGTTTTTAAAGATATATAATATATTATCTTCAATCAACTATACATTTTGAAATAGTTAAGTTCCAGAAATCTTCAGGGCAATACTAACATATTGTGATAAATATCAAATCATTAAAGTCAAGGTTGTAAAACTGGAGTTAAAATTTAGGTAAGTTTACTTAACAAAAGAGAATAACCTAATTTCCTTTTCATAAAGACAAATCATAACAAAAAAAATAGTAATAATAAAATAAACATTAGAAGTATATGATAATGAAGGAACTGACTAAAATTTTAATACACACAGTAAACAAAGTAACAAATAATTGCAACTCTCAGAATACGTACGCATAGTTGGACAAAACATGAATACAATTATAAACAGTTAACTACAGATTTAATAGTTAATTGAGTTCATTCATAGTAAACAATAACTTATTACACAAACAAAAAATTAAACTGAAAAAAGTTTAAAAAGCAAAAAACACATAAGAGTCTAATGTATTTAACAGAGAAGGACTTAATGTAATACAGTTATTAAGAAGTAACTGGATAGCTTAAAATACTAATAAAATACATCATAATCACTAAATGCATAGAATAGCAATTCATTGACTTTGACTTCTTTTATCACTAACAAATCCAATTAGACTGAGTAACTCTATCATTTAAGCTGACTAATAGTACCATCCAAACATAAAGAATAACAATTGAATAGACTGAAGGAAGTTTAGTTACAACTGAACATAAATAAGCTTTTTATCACTCTTCTTTATCTAACAGTAGAAGCAATGTCAGTTATCAAAATAATTCAGGACCAATAAACAAACCATTAGCTAATCAAATGTCTTAATCAAGAATATCTTAATATGTGTAAATTATGAACTTAAAAATCTGAATATTACTAATAAACATTATTATAATAAATACATCAACTAAACAGTGCAAAAAAAGTTAATCTAGATAAATAATTCGCTTTCCTTGCCTTATGGCCTTCAAATTGGTAAACAAGTTTGTTATAAACATGACCCTACCCACTTCCCAAATGATCTTACTCAACTAAATTTACTTACGTTTTTGGTAACTTAAAGGAAGGAGCTCCTTTTCGCTGAAAAACACCATCCACAAATACACCATTTTTTCCATTACACAACATAAAAAAATGTGGGTGTTCGAAATATAATTCTAAATGTCTACGGGAAATAAAACTAGAATGTCCCATATTCACATCAACTTCACCACGTGAACTGTTTCTTCCAATTATTATTCTTTTCTGTCTCACCATATACTCAAACTCTCGTCCTTCTAATTTGGCAATGACGGTACCTTTATTTTCTGGACTCCATTGAATTTTAGATGGACTAGCAGGAGTTGATTTCAGGGCTAGTAAGGCCCAGGCATCACTCTCCTGTGACCGTGACATAGACATCACGCAGAAGGCTAAACTAGGAGCTTAGAACTACGTTCCTCCTGCAAAACAGGGTTAAGGAGGAACTTCTGATTTGTTTACCCACAAATCCGAAACGTGGGTGGTCGAGAAAAGAAACCACGTGACAATCGAGCTGCGCGATTGTGTCAAAACAAAACACTGACTACAGAGAGAGCGTGCTACCCTGCTCCTATGTTTACTCAATCAACCACCAATCCAAACACACTTCTAGAAGCGCAAAAACCGGCTTTATTTAAATTTAAAAGATACGTAACTTAAATTAATACATTAATAATTTCTGGGCATGACGATAAGATTGGTCATCGAATGGCATCTTTACAAGGAAACTTCTAAAACATCTTCGCAGTTTTATATAAACTATCTTTTCCTGGACTAATTGATGAGAAATAATACACTTGATACATTTTCTTACACATCTCTCAAATTATTAAACTTTTTGTTTTCTCCTACTATAAATATACATTTTCTATTAATTGTGCAATAAAAGATCTGAAAGGGATCTTAATTTGTTGATTGATGAAAAATGTATTTACTAAATAGAATAAATCCAGTATAACTGTTACCTGATGCGACTTTTGAAATCATTCAAATAGTAATAATTGTTAATCGACCTACCTCACAAGATTTTCAAGGTTGAAATTGTATTTAGTTTAATGTTTTCATTTCAATAATTACTATAAATTAGCATTTTATAGAGGATAGACACTATCAATCAAATTGTGGATTTTTTTTTAATCAGAAAGATTAATGTGTCATTAAGACATGAAAAAGTTAAAGAGGGTTAAAAAAAAAAAATATGCGAGAACCACAACTTTCTCTTACTACTTATACATAACTATTGAGAATCGATTTAAAAATTTTACGTCCAGTTTCTATAGAAATCTCATATCTATAGAAACATCTGTTTTCATAAAATAATGTAAAAGGTATAATTATTAATAATGTAAATCAATTATGTTTATGGGTAGTCGTCACTCTCCATTACCTCCTACAACTTTATTTTTAACATAATAGATTTAATTTATATAACATAACCCACGAGTAGAGACCAGATTTACATGTTGTTGCATATTTTCTTTGCTTATGTGCATCAGCTTCAAATTCGATCAGGAAGCGAATAATACATTACAATTTAGTAATACACGAAATTACACGTTTTGCTCTTTTTGGCCTAAATTTTTCGTTTTTTATTTTAGCTGCAGGTAATTGCATGTTTTTGACTCTTTTGGTTTTTTTTTTTTTTTTAGTACCTATTTCTTCGATTTACACATTGAAATAGTTAGATATTTTATTAAATTTATCGTTCAAACTACAATATTATGATGTGAGGCATATATTAATTAAAATCGTATGTTCTAAAATTGTATTAATTCATAATCGTGGATAACAAAGAAAAATATCACCCAAGAAAAAAAAAAAAAATGTTTACATACTAGGGCTAAGTTTACTTTTTAAAAACAATCGTTTTTTCAATCAAAAGATATACTGGATGGTTCGCAACAAAATAGAAACTACTATAGCATGTTCTACATCATTTTCATTAGATATTGCGGCTCTATATCAAGGTTTTTATGATTCAATTCTGTAACTCAAAACATATGAATCTAGCATTTCTTGAGTTTTTAAAATATAACATTACTCTTTATTAATTTACAGCACGTTTTTCCACGTTTTGAGATTTTTAATGCACGTTTTTCGGTATTTTAATTAACAAAATCCGATCTCTACTCATGAGCTTTCCAAAGGTATAATATACATCCATATACTACTCCCATTTCCGAACTCGCGTTTCCATCATGAAAAAAATTACTCATTTATTTGTATTACTCATTATTAGGATGTATTTATTTATGTATGAAATTATAATATGTAGAATTAATCAGGAATCTGTCTTTTTTATATTCATTGTTTAATTATTTTTGACATTGACATTGGCATAACAAAAAATTATAATTTTGCCGACGTTTCGGGCCAAAGTTGTGGGCCTTTATCCGGGCTGCAAATAATGAAAAAAAAAAAAAGAGATGCATATCCATACGAAATGACAATTAAACTAAACTAATTAATGTAAAGATGATGGCAATGACAAAATAAAATAATGAAAAATACAAATAGACAGAAAAAAAGATGATTATGAAATTCAAATTATCTAGGTAAGTGAAAGTAAATAATTCATTAAATAATATAAAATAAAATAAAA
Organism: Piezodorus guildinii; assembly: GCA_023052935.1. Classification (NCBI taxonomy): domain Eukaryota; kingdom Metazoa; phylum Arthropoda; class Insecta; order Hemiptera; family Pentatomidae; genus Piezodorus; species Piezodorus guildinii. The sequence goes on along the minus strand of CM041292.1, from coordinate 110,339,468 downwards.
AAACAGCATAAAAATTACAAATAATCAAAAACAAGATGACTGTGAAAATAAAATTTTAAATTAAATCATTTAAATAAAAAAAATAATTAAAATAAAAGTTTGAGTATATTTTATTGTATAAATTAAGAAGACGTCGGTTGATGGAGCTGTCATCGAAACACTTCATTTAAGTAAACTTAATGAACAAATGACCAAATCCGGCAACAAGGTTTGTGTTTGCGATTGTTTTTGTTTTTTCCAGGTAGGGGAAAAATCTTTCATAGACGATGTGTGGCTATACAAGCCCACAACAGTGTGAGATTCCTACTCACTAAAAAACCACCTCTCTATTCGCCTTCACCACCCCACGGAACTCGCCAGGTATTACTTCGCGGGAAGTAGTAATCAATGTGTCTACTTCAGTAATGGACATCTATCTATCTTATTATTCTTACCTGGCCGCTCCTTTCGCGCTCTTGAGATCTGAGTTTCTTACCGCCTTGCGCCGCATATTCTATCACACCATTCCAGTTTTCCTCTTTGGTCATCATTAGGTTGACCAAGTTTTCTGGAACAGCCTTCTCTTCAAGAATCCTGTCTAGTTCATCCCTTTCTTTAGCGAAAATTGGCAATGAAAGAATGTATGCTCCACTGTTTAATCCTCGGACAGCCAACTTGTGCACGATGATTCATCTTCTATTTTAAAACGTGCTAAATATGTGTGTGTGTATGTGTCCGTATGGGGTAAATCAAGCGCAAAAAATAAAATATCATATTTAAGACAACTATAGGTGAAGGGAGAGGGAGAGGGGGGCGTAGCTGAGTGAGTTCCTTTAAAGTCCGTTTAATTTTGTATATTGAAAAAAAATTAGGCACATCACCTTGTTAACATTGATAAATAACAGCTAAATATGGAAGTTGAGTGACTTTGATAATTAACTAAAGGAGAATAGTGCAAACATATTTTTTATGTAATATTTGTGTTTTTGAACATAAGAATAGTAGTGTAAATATATAATATAACGTTGGATAGATAAAGATTTTTGAAAAAATATTACATACAGAATTGTAAAAGTTATTGGAGAGTGATGAAAACTAACTGATTGTTGTAGATAAAAATATAAGATTATTTAATAAAACATATGTTTTTATTGAAATTCAATTTAATTAATTTCTAGTGGATTTTACATCCGGTAGCGGATACTTTACACGCTAGCTCACAGATAGCGCTGGCTACTTAAGTCACCGGCCGAATATAAGAAGACGCTATATTTAATAATATTGTATATTTTAACTAAGTAATACGATTGTAAATATTTTTATCTATGTAACTGTCTCAAGAGAATAAATAAACCTTTCGAGGTAATTCGACCTAGGGTCAAGACACTAGTCTGGTAGAAAAGCTCTCATCGTCAATTGTTGAGATGGTGGACTAACATCCCCAAGAGTCAGCTCAGCTCTTCAGATCACCAACCTGCTTCTACCAGGTGCTATCTCTCTAGGTCAGAATATCACTGCCTTTGCAACAAAACGCGGTCTATCTTTATTTACCTTCCTTAATCAAATCTATTTCCTTCTTCCTTCCTATCCCCTCAGGGTGCATGGCTTCTACCCATGTTCACCTATGAGGAATCCTATCCGCTGCTGTTGTGCTTCTACCACACGGAGCATATTGTTCCTAGCCATTCTCCTCTACTAAGTGGTAGGTGCGCGTTCGCTCCCTATCTAGCAGAGTAACTTCTAATCTGGTGCTGCGGTACGTGCTTCAATCACAGCGAACACTATTTCCATCTATTCTCTTTCTTGCATGAACACGCAATTGTCGAGACCTTTTAGTACACTTTCTTGTCCATTATAATAGCCATACCTCGACAAATTCTTTAACAATTTATTTTTAACTCTAAATGTATTTAAAAATTCTTAAATTGATTTTAACAACGGAGGTAAGTGAAAGTATTGCGCACACCAGATTTTTTTCCTCCTGATGGCCGCAAGTATGTTCAGTGATGTTTTTTGTTATATTTTCACGTAATTAAATTAAATTAATTGATTTTCACAACTGTATAAATAACAAAACAACTAGTAAATGTCATAGTAAATATCAGTCTGGCCAGTGAAGGTATCTAGGCAACACCTGTGTTCTATCTCACTGTTTGTTAGTTTTTATCTCTTTCTTTTACTTTTATTCATTATTATATGATTGTGCTATAAAACTCATCAAATAGTCAACGAGTTTATTAACAAGTTCATTTATAACCACTTTCGTCTATTATTTAACAATTAAACGAAAACTATACAAATTTACAGCGCCACGACAGTAGAGGTTGCGTTTAACCCTAAGCCTTAGAGGATTTACTGGCGAAAATATCTGTAATTCATTGTTTTATCTACTTATTTATCTCACTAATTAGGCAAATGTTAATGTGCACGGTCTGTGACACCACCATCACTAGTGATGATAAAAACAATTTGAGCTGTAGCAAATGTCAATTGATTTTTCACGGCAGATGTTGCAGCCTCAACGATAAAGATATTGAAGCTCTCAAGGCTCAAAAAAAATATTTGTTTTGTAATAAATGCGAATCAGTAAGAAAGTCTGCCGGGTCTGGTAAAGAAAAATCGCCCAGCCCAACTAGATCTTTGACGAAGATTACGGACTGATCATCGAAGAAGACCGAGCCGGTGCCGAAGATTGCCGAGGCGGTACCAAAGATTGCCGAGCCTTCGTCAGCCGATATTCTCGCTGCAGTTAATCGCCTCCGCACCGAAGTAAACGAAGAAATAAAATGTATAAAATCGTCGCTAGATAAATATGGTGACCTCAGCTTCGAGTTAAATGAAAAATTTTCCAAAATCGAAAAACATTTAGAAGGTCAAGCAAAACATTTAGAAGATATAACTTCCGAAAATAATTTATTTAAAAAATAAAGTGAGCGAACTAGAAGTGCGTCTTAATAAAACAGAACAAAGTTTGCTTTGTAGGTCTGTTGAAATCCGTGGTGTACCAGTTCGCCCAGGTGAAACTCCGGCAGCTCTTGTGACCAGCGTGGCGGCGGGGCTTGGGGTCAAGATAGAGCCAGGGATATAGTGGAACGACGAAGGCCACGAAAAGAAGATATGCAGCCACCTTCCATCATCGCTCGCTTCGTAAGGCAATTGCTGCGCGACAAGATAGTGCGGCAACGCAGGGTGAAGAGGTACTTCTCCACGCGAGATATCGGTTGGGAAGAAAATGACTTCCATCGAATTTATCTCGGCGAAGAGATGTCGCCAACAAATAGGCATTTATACTGGCTCGCCCGTCAAGCGAGAGCTGCGAAAAAAATAAAATATGTTTGGTTCGCGGGTGCGCTGCCGGAAAGATGATGGCCACACGGTGATCTACACCGACAAGACTCAAGACCTCGATGTTTTTAGTTGAAAATCCGGAACTTGTCTACCTACTGGGAATCATCGGAATGTTATAATGGACCTTTATCCTAATGATATTTTTTCTATTTATTTTGATTCTAGCTTTATTTAATTTTACACATGGATTTTATTTATTTTTCCTTCATAGATTATTTTATGTTATTTTATTGTTGAGAGGTACTTTCTTCTCGACCATTCACATTTCTGTCTTATCTCAAACGTCTTTCTTCCCAAAAACTTTATTTCTTCTCCCTTATGTCTAACGTCCTACTTTCCTGCCACGTTAACGCACAGTCCTTAAGCGCACATTTCGACGAGTTCCATAATTATTTCACCCAAAACTCTTACCACCTTATTGCCGTTTCCAAAACCTGGTTAAAACCCTATATTCCTTCTTCTTCTGTCTCCTTCCTGATAACATAACAGTACCGAGGTAGGTGAAATCTGACACCTCTTCCATCGCCTCTCCATTGCAGTATACCAAAACATCTTCCTGTATCCTTGCAACCTGTAAGATCTTACTCTTGCTGGTACTGATGGTCATGCCCTTCCTGCGGAGCTCTTCATTCCATTCGTCAACTGCCTACTGCAATTTCTCTACAGAATCTGCAATCAGAACAATATCGTCCGCATACAGGAGAAGCTGTATCACGACTGGAAGCAGATTCCTTCGCCCTAGGAAAGTCCTTTCTTTTCGCCTTTTGCAGATTGCAGCTATTTCATCCATATATAATGTGAATAGCAATGGGCTTAAGCTATCCCCTTGTTTAACCCCTCTAGCTATGCTAAAATGGTCAGATTCCTGCCCATTCAGTCTCACTATACCCTTTCGATCTTGGTATATGGATTTTATAGCTTCCACCAGGCTTCTTGGAACATTCTTTGCTCTTAGTGTTTCTCCATATTTCGTTTCTTGGGACCGAGTCAAATGCACCTTGAAGGTCTAGGAAGGCAAGGTACAAATTTTTATCATGATTCCATGATTTTTGCGTAATATTCCTAAGGGTGAATATATGGTCCTGCGTCTGACGTCCTGGTCTGAATCCAGCTTGCTCCTCTCCTATAAACGGCTCAACTAGAGGTTTCAGTCTATTATGCAGGATGATTGTATACAACTTGTATACCACTGGAGACAGGCATATAGGTCTGTAGTTGGAGCATTCAGCCTGGCTGCCTTTTTTATGTATGGGAATTATCACATTATATTCCCATTCTGTAGGGATCTTTTTCTCATCCCAAGCTTTTTGAAAAAGTATTTGGAGAGACTTCATTAACTCCATTCCATCATACTTAACAAACTCTCCAACTATAGTATCCCGTCCTGGAGCTTTTCCTGTCTTGATCTTTTCGATAGCTAGCTTAAATTCTTCCTCCTCTATGACCTCATCGAACTCAGCTTCATTCCAGCACCCTTCTTGACTGTTCAAAGAATATATATGTTTAATTATGAATTGTTTTTCATAATGTCTCCTCCATACCTCTAGGATGCCTTTATCTTCTGAGACCATTTCTCCTAGCTCATTATTAATATTCCTGATTCCCTTGACTGTTCGGCCTCTCAGTGATTTTTTTCCAGAATAACTTTATGTTTTCACCACTTGGTTCAATTTTTCTCCAAATTCTTCCCAAGATCTCCTTTTTGCAGTTTTTACGGCCTCTTTGGTATTATTCCTGGCCAATACATATGACTGCCATTTTTCCGCGGTTTTGGCAGTGCAATCATTTTTCCAGGCTACCTTCTTTTGCTTAACCAGCGCTTTTAATTCATCGCTCCACCATGCAGTCCTTTTACATTTTGTATATATTCTTTTGACTCCGCAGACCAATGCAGCCGACTCTAGGATACTCTCCTTTATATGTTTCCATACATCATGCAAACTAGCATCCGCATCCAATTCCTGAAGTTTTCTTTTCAGTTCCTCTTCATACCTCTGTCTTATCTGAGGGTCCTGAAGCTTTTTTACCTCAATCCTAGCGTATGTTTTTGGTTTTGTCTTGCGCTTCTTAAGTATCCTCGTATCGGCAACCAGTAGCATATGATCACTACCAATTTCTGCTCCTCTGATAACCTTAACATCAGTGAAAAACCTCCTGATTTCCCGGTCGTATATAAAATAGTCAATGACGCTATTTGCATTACGTTCCGCTGCTGAGAAGGTGATTTTGTGCACTGGCTTGTGAGGAAAATAAGAATTCCCAATAATCATATTATTGTTCACACAGAACTCGATCAGTCGTTGGCCGCTATCATTCTTCACTCTCTCTCCTCCATGAGGACCAATTACACCATGCGTTCTCTTGTGGCCATTGCCTATCCGCGCATTGAGGTCTCCCATAATTAGGATGCTCCTGTTACTATTTTTATTTTTGGTCACTAACCGCTGAAGGTCTGCATAAAACTGTTCCTTATCCAATATGTTTGCATCGTTTGTCGGAGCATACACTTGTATTAACGTCCAGTTTCCAGTGCGTAAATAAATATTGACTGCAATAAGGCGTGAGATCACTGGCTCCCATTCCTCCATTCTTTTGAATAGCTCATCCCTCATTATAATGCCGACTCCCTCTACAGCTCTATTTCCTGGAGCAACCCCCGAATATATTAACCTATGACCGTCGTCCATCGCTACCTCTCCAGCTCCTTTCCTTCGTACTTCACTGATTCCTAGAATGTCTAACCTGTACGTCTTCATCTCTTCGATTATTTCTGATTCTTTGCCTGTAAGAGATCTAATATTCCAAGTTTCCAAACGTATGTCCTTTTCCATGCCGAGTCGTTTCCTTCTAGACTGTCCAAATCCGAGGCTATAGCTAATGTTTCTTTGAATCATTTTTACATTCTTACGGGTGATTGGCCCAGTAAGATTATTCCAAACTGACGCTTGTTAATTTTAAATTTTCAATTAGATTTTTCAATATAATCATTATAAGGAATGAATATCCTGTTTATTTTTTTATTATTTTATTTCATATATACATGTTTATTGTGTTATTTCATATATATATATATAATATATTTATTATTATTATTGTTAGTGTGTTCAAAATTAGTTGTTTCTTATTTTCAATTTAATATTTGTTTACTTTACTTTTTTATGCTTTTTCTTATCTTTGGTACATAGAGGTGTGTATGTACATACATTTATATAAATTTCTTTTTCTACCTCTTTTACCTATGTTCATAATTATATCTATTTAATGTTATCTGGCCAGATGTGCTACATTTCCTTGTAAATTTCATGTTATTCTTAAGGGACAAAGTACCAGAATATATATATTTTTTCTTTCTTTCTAAATGTAAAAGATGTGATAATTTGCTTGACTAAATCTGGTGGAGAAGCTACCTAAAGGACATTGAGTTGGAGGTGATTGCCCCAAACACTAACTGATTGTTGTAGATAAAAATATAATAGATTATTTAATAAAACACATGTTTCTATTGAAATTCAATTTAATTAATTTTTTAACAATTTATTTTTATCTCAATATGTATTTAAAAATTCTTAAATTGATTTTAACAACGGAGGTAAGTGAAAGTCGTGTGTTGCGCACACCAGATTTTTTTTCTTTGTTCATCGCGTTGTCTTAATCTCGAAAATCTTTTCGATTTTTTTCAAATCTTCAATAATAACAGATTTTTGGTGGAATTACATCTATTTTAATTTGTTACTTGAATATACATGTAGATTTTTTTATCGCGCTTTACTGTTTTTAAAACTCAAACCATATGTTTCTCTATCGTCAAAAATAACTGAGTTATGAGCGTATTTATGTGTACATTTTTTTTTCTCTTTTATATAATCATTCGCGTTTTTTTTTAAATCAAAACCCTAATGAATTTTTTTTTTCTATCTTTAAAAATAACTGAGTTATTGAATTAAATCGCTTTTAATCGGCTGCCATTTCAAAAATAATCAGCTGATATCAACCTCTAGGTGTTAGGATCATCATTGCTTGGACTATTATTTTTGTAGCGAATTTAAAAAAATTGGTCCAGTAGTTTCGGAGAAATGCCGCGGACGGCGGACAAACGGATTTTTTTTTATTCGTTATTCGGATTCCACGCATCTTGAAACGTAAGACCTCAAATTTTGAGAGGGGGGGGGGATTTTTCCATCTTGTTTTGGTCGATTACAAAGGTTCATTATTGAAAATAATAAACCCAAATAAAAAAGTTTTCGTACTAGGAGACTATAAGAGAGGCCACCTGAGTTACGAAGATCGATTGCGGGAGTATAAGCTGGAAAAAATTTGTGCGAAGAGGTTGATGAAGACACATGGGAAGACCGTAAAAACTGTCATGACTAAACTAAAAAGTATAAGTTTGACACCCCCTAGCTAGCTGTCCATTGTTGTTGGAAAGAAAAGCGGAGCTGTTTCCAAGACAGTCAAAAATCTTTTTTGAGAAGGTTCAGTCTCAGGAGCAAGTGTCAGATATTACGCAAAAAGAACTGGACCTAGCCTACAAGAGGATAACGGACTCCAAGGCACCTGAACCTGATAACATCCCAAATCTTGCCTTGAAAGTGGCTATTAGATCAAGACCAAAGCTCTTCATAGATGTATTCAACTTCTGTCTTCGCCAGAGTATCTTTCCGACCCAGTGGAAGAAGCAACGTCTTGTACCCATTCCTAAGGGGAAAGGGCCTCCGGATAACAGCGGATCTTATCGACCAATTTGTCTCTTAGACACTGCTGGTAAAGTATTAGAGAGGATACTATATAAAAGGATAACTGCCTTTACAGAAGGAGTCCAAGGACTGTTTAATGAAAAGTATGGTTTTAGGGAGGGCAGGTCCACGATAGATGCTAACGGCTTTGCGACTCGAGCTGCAAGGGTGGCCATTGCAGGAAAAAGGTGGAGAAGAGGTGGTAAGAGGTACTATGCCATAATAACTGTAGACGTTAAGAATGCGTTCAACTCAGCACGTTGGGACATCATCATGGAAGGACTACAAAAGATGGATGTTTCACAGTATCTTGTCGACATTCTTGGAAACTATTGCACGGGTCCTAAGCTATGATACTGATGCGGGTCAGAAACTTTACGACGTAACGTGTGGCGTGCCGCAGGGATCTGTCTTAGGACCACTATACACATATAGTGGTTCCACAGTTTCCACAGAATATTAGGTACGACTCAGTGCTTAGACTCTCTATGCCAGACGACACAACTACGATCGGATTTGCTTATGATCTAGCCATTGTAGTTTGTAGAAAAAATGCCGTAACAACGATTCGTCATTGGCTGTAAACGGTAAAGCCCCAGCTTGCTAAACACAAAACTGAGGCAGTTCCCGTCACATGCAGAAAAGTTAAAGAAAATATTACACTAACCATTGGAGATTAGATATCTGAACAAGGTTAGTGTGAGAGCCCTAAAAGTGACAAATGCTGTATCTAGAATCATGCCAAAAATTTGCGGCCCTAAGATGTGCCGAAGAAGGCTTCTGGCCAGTGTGGCAAGCTACACGCCTTTATACGCAGCACCAATCTGTACGGAAGCCGTGCTGAAGAAATTTTACATTGGAAAGGCCATTAGTGTGTACAAAATTAGTGCTCTTCGTGTGTGTCGTTTCTTTCCGCACTGTCACCTATGAAGCTGTGTGTGTTATCCCAGTATGCCTCTTATTGATATTTTGGCTGAGGAACGCGAACAAATTTTTCGAAGAAGGCAAAATTTAAATGCTCATTGGGCGACAGTTGCAAACGTAGAGAAGTCTCAGACGATAGAAAAATGGCAAAAACATTGGAATGTCTCATCCAATGGAAGATGGACCCACCGTTTAACCCCCGATTTCTAGGAAGCACGAAGATGTAGACTTCTACCTTACCCAATTCCTTACAGGGCATGGCTGCCTAAAATCATATTTAGCACAATTTAAAATAGAGGATGAATCATCGTGTCCAAATTGGCTGTCTGAGGATCAAACAGTGGAGGTTACATTCTTTCATTGCCCAATTTTCGCCAAAGAAAATGATGAACTAGACATCATTCTTGGAAAGAAGGCTGTTCCAGAAAACTTGGTCAGCCTAATGATGACCAAAGAAGAAAACTGGAATGGTGTGATAGAATATGCGGCGCAAGGCGGTAAGTAACTCAGATCTCAAGAGCGCGAAAGGAGCGGCCAGGTAAGACTTATAAGATAGATAGATAATATAAAGATGTCCATTACTGAAGTAGACACATAGCCATACTGCCCCATACGAACTAATGCCTGACGGCAGTTCCTTGGGGGTGGTGAAGGCGAATAGGGAGATGGTTTTTTAGTGAGTAGAAATCTCACACTCTTGTGGGCTTGTATAGCCACACATCGTCTATGAAAGATTTTTTCCCTACCTTCAATAAAAAAAATCACAAAATAATAATAATAATAATGAAAATAAATACAATAGAATGAGAAAAAAAACAACACCTAATTATGTACAAAAAACAAAAACAATTAAATTCTGTACACCTTTCATTTGTTAGACGTTTCGCTAAGATCAAGTCTTTTCCATGTATGCGGTAGGAAATGAAAAGTGAAAAGTTTGCCAAATCACCAATTTATTCCCATTTCCACCTTCTCGTAGCTACTAGCTTAGTCCTTCAAAAAGTTTTTCTATACCGAATTTGTTAGAAGTTTCGTTGTCTTCATTTTATAGCGCCATCTATAAATACAAAAATACACTGGGAATCAGCAAGAGGACCAAAACTGAAAAAGTGGTGATTTCAAACCGTTTTCTTCAAGATGGCGGACATAGCTAAAGTGAAGATGATGAAAACTTGGTTAAAGTACTACCAAATGGTCCCAAACGACATAAAAAAACAAAATAAAATAATGTACCTTTTGTAGGTTGAACCCTTCTTTCCCTCTATTGGCCGAACTATTTAAAATATTAATTTTTTTAGTTGAGAAGAGGAGCTTGGTGAAGAATTTTTTTCTTAAAGATTCGAAATATAAAATCGTTATAGTATACAACTTTTAAAAAATATGATTGGGTGGCAATGCAGAAAAATATTTTGAATCCAATGCAGTTTTCATATTTGAAATCCATCCAACGTTCAGTATGAAATACAAATTTCGAATATCAAAGGAATTTCCCGAGAGTGCTAAGTTTTCGGCCACTGCTTTTCTAGGACAGAGATAGCTCCAAAATCTGCATTGATTAATGTATTTTTTTTTTTTTTTATGGTATATACAAGAAGAACTTAGTCCGGGTGGGGGTTAGTAAAAATAAACTATTAAATATTTTCAACTATTTATTGTCTTCCAACGTTTCGACCCTCATTATGGGTCATTATCAGGACGAATTGTAGACGAGAGCTAACAACAATGAATGTGCGATTGTTTGTGTTTAGTTCCCACCTATTATAAAATTCGCCTTGATAATGACTCACAATTGGGGTCCAAACGTTGGCAGAAAATAATAGTTATTTAATTGTTTCTCTTTAATGGCCGCCACCCGGACTAATTTCTTCCTGTATCTCTTAACGGTCAACTATTAATATCCAGTATTTATATACTGTATTGTCTAAAACCATTGGAGTTCTTTTCCAAAATGTTTCCTGTTTAACAATTCACTTTTGGATCAGGTAAATTACAAAGGAATAAAATGAGTAAGAGTACTGAAATTAAATTAAACATATTTACATCAGATAATAATTATAATTGAGAATACTGAGGTCATAGTACTACTATTTTTGCTACATAATATTACATGAAAAGGTACCTGAGATGGACGTGTAGCTGTCTGGCGCGTATCAGCGAAGGTGGAACTCATCAGTTATAGAATGAGATTGACTTATTAATAAAACATAGTAATTTAATAACTTACTTTGTCTATACCTAAGACTATCACCCATAACCCTAAACCAGCTACCTAGAAAGGACCGACAAAGGACACATACCTGTACTTAGGACACAGTATCCACCACCTGCAAGCACTTGCTTTGACCGCCCATGCCGCCTCCTCATCCCCCCCCTATAATTCCTTGCTATATGTACCGTAGGATCCTCACGACTTATCACTCTAGTAGTAACATTACTTGTGTCACACTCATAGGAGACTTCGGAATGTACACTTGTAATTCCCAAACCTCTCAGAACAGTGTATTGTATTCAGAATATGTATTATGTTCTCATAATAAAAGCAATATTTTAATATCTTCACTGTGTGTGATTCATTAACTATCTCTATGGCTCGACCCCCGGCTCACTTCTATCCCTGGTTGGAATACGACCCTTTCGTGGTTGGTCCTTGACTGCCTATTTTTAAGGATCCACTACTATTCCCTCGTTTTTTCTACTCATCCTCTTCTTATCAAAAATACCATTTTTGGAAAATTGCCGCGCATACCAATTTTCTATTCGGTACTGTGACAACTGGAGGCGAGAATGATACGATAAGTCCTCTAGTAGATGGGGGAGGGTGATCTGGAACCTCTTTGAAGATATAAATACTAAGTGATTTTTAAGGATATTCTTAACACCCTGAAGGCGGCATCATAAACCCTAGGGGCATGTTTTTACTGTAGGCGTTTTGGGGGCTGAAGCGGTAGCTAATTTCTAGAATTGTAGAGCCTCGCTAAAACGTGTCCATTATTAACAAGCCTTTAGAGGTCCCCAAGGTCGAACATCTGGTGGACTTACTATCGCTCGGGGGTTCCAGATAAATGCTTTTGTACCTACCTGTTTGCCGCCATATGTTTATTTATATTATTTTGTATTTAAATATTTCAATAATGCATTTTCAGTAACTCCAGTATTCTCAATACATAGCATCGGTTAAGGGTAAAAAGGAATGGTCGAGAAGTAGAAAGAGGTACAGTTGACGCGAGGTTTCATTTTTATTTTCAGGAATAATGATATCCTTCTAAAAAACTCCAAGTTATCCAGGTGATATTACTCGTCTCTGATACAATAGCCAAAAACAGAGCCAGCAAGTGCTGTCCTTGGGCTCATACCTCATAAAGCAGTCGGATACAGCAGGAGAAAGTAATACAACTGAATCAGCTAGTTATTTATAGATACCCGATCGAAATTAAATATTAAGTACTGACCTTGTGTTTGTATTTGATACAACGCAAATCCGTTATAACGCCATTTACACCGCTCATTTCAGATAAGCAACTAGATACACAGCCGATGAGAACTGACCTTGGGTTCAGGTCTGATATGAAATATTCAAATACAGCTCCAGTTGATACTTTTTGTAATTAGTTCTTTTTCAACAGTATTCCTAACATATGATAATTAATTTTTTAGGGTGTCTAGTTCAGTTGTCCATTGAGGCTAGTTGTTTACCCTGCTCTCTCTGAAAATGCCGCCTTTAATGATAACTTCAGTGAAGTTTGACCATGAAGTTAATTTTTTTAGAGCTTGAATATTAGTTATGAGTTAATTAGTGAACTCTTCAAACATTGTAGAAGTTGCATAGGAGAAGAGGAGAAACAGAGGTATATAGGGTCTCTATATACATGTTAATTGTGAAAGAGCGATGATGGCTACCACCAAGCTGATCCATAATGCTTCTGGTAGCCTTGTTTGCCTGGTTATAAGTTCCTAAATTAGATCAGGTATTGTGCAAGTTTTCCACATTTAAGAGTAGAAGGTTGGTAGATCTTCAGGAGTAGAAATGAATTTTACATCAGTCATCATGCATCTACCTCTTCTCTTTCTTGCATGATAAAGCCTATGCTGGAGAGATTGTATCAACCGAGACTAGACCTTTATTCAGGAATATTCCTTGCTTGAAAGTTATTATTTGGGCAATAATATTTAAAGACCATTAGTTGTTGGTCTTCCATTTGGATTTTAACACCTGTTATTTCACTTTATGTGTTTTGTTGAAGTTCATTTGAAGGAATTTCTTTGGCTGGGAAAGCATGATGAATCGTCAGTATTCCTCATATTTTTTGCTCTATTCAGTATCTTATAAATGTTTGGTAGCTTCTAATGCTAAATCTTAGGCTGGGATCAGCTAGGTCTTCTGGATGCAGATAATACGAGCAAGTCTCGATCCTGCATACTGTTTAACTTCAATAATAATCTTGTTTAGGATGCCCTCTGCATTCCATTGGTGAATTTTTAGGGACTTCTTGCTAGTTTTCTCTGTCAGTAGCTTTTATTGCCCACAGTCCTATGGTCCCAACAGCGTGATAAGGGAGAAGGTTTTTCAAAGGAGTAGATCCCTCCAAGTAAATCACCTCTTTTGCAGTATCTCCATTCCACCTGATGATAATCTTCAGAAACCCTGATGTTTTCATCTCCAATGAAGTGTGTAGAAGCCATTTCCGGTCATCGTGGTTTATCATTTGGGGTTGTCCTCTGTAGGTTTTTCTTTAACAAGTTAACATGCCTTACTAACACTGTGAGTTTTTAAAGACTTTTTGGGGATCCAACCTTCCTCCTTTAGGATTGTCTATAATGGAATTTGTGATAACTCGTCACTATATGAAACATTGACCCCAAAAATTTCAATTCTGGAAGAAGAAAATCTACAAAGCCAGTAAACAGAAGAGGTGTAAAAGCAGATGAGGGTAAAGTAAAGAGATCAATTTGACCAAAAAATCTGATTAAAAATAGCAAATGATTTCCTAGAATATAGAACATTCAACCCTAGCAAAATCCAATTAGACATAAAGTGAATAAATGGTGTAAATAAGTTTTCCACTGTATGGAATGCTATATTTTAAATAATCACAATTTCAAGGACAGAAATACTATCAATGGATATATTGAGGATGTATAATCGACTGTAGAAACTATTATAGGTGGAATAATCAATGGATACAGTTTGGACGTTATTTTAAATTAATAACAATCAATAATGTTAGTTTTACAATTATCTGTTTGATTAGATAATATCAAATCATCTAAAAGTGAAATAACTCCATCTGAAATTTGAGAAATCCAATTAATTTTTTCATGTTCTGATTTTATTACATCAAACTTAAGCAATTCAGTGACAAATTTATGAACTCCAAGTTTCATCCTCTTCTTTAGACTAGTTTTAATGGGTTTATTAAGATCAGTTTTTAATAAACCAGCTAGAAGACTTTGATCATTTTGAGATATTATACTTTCAATAACTTCTTCATTTGTTCGCTTCAGCTTTTCGCAAATGAACTGTAAACAAATTATGTGGTGTTAATTACATAATTATATTATATTATAAATTACAAAATTAAATTTAGTTAAAAAATATGTTTTTTTACTAGGCTACTATTCTCTTGTTCCTTGGTCGAGTCTTACTGTGGTAAATAATTGTTCATTCAATTATAAGAGCACTAGATTGACTGTAGAGTTGTAATAGTGGCAGACTAATTTCAAAAAATGTGTTTTATTTTTTTCGACTGAAGGGAATTCAAGTGAAAAGATTAATTGAAAACAAATAATGCACATGCATTACAATAATAAAACTTATTACTTGCTAAAGTGGAAAAGAAAATAAGATTTAACTAAAACCGATCATATATTTTCCATTAACACATTCACGCTGGCGTTTACCACTGGTGGCCCGCACTAGTCTGTCTTATTGGACGGTGCTTATGACATGTATTTCCATATCCAGGTTATCTATAACTAATAAAAAATCCTTAGTTATGCCGTCCTTCGGAGAGGACGTTAAGAGGTGATCCCGAGCCTGTGCGATGTCAGGTACTCGTTAAATACCCATATCCTAATTAAACCTGGATAGGCAAAATTTAGGACTCCCATTCTAGCATCGTCCCATTAGCAACAGCAGTATAAATGGATGTTAAATGAATAAACAAGCAAAAAATTTATCTTTTAAGACTAACCAAGAATCTACCCATTTTTTTTTATCTTTATAAGAATAGAAATGTTTCTCAGCTACGGTATGTGTCATTGAAGGAAGTATTAATCAGAAGGGAATACATCTAGTGAATATGGTGGGTGAGACAATACTTCTCATTTAAGTTTACATGCCGGTTTTTATTAATTTTGCAATATATGGCTGAGCATTGTCATGTAGCCTGGCTATGCACATATAACATCCATTTTCCTTTTATGTCTTAGCTAAAACCCATCATTTTTTTTTTTTTTTCCCCGGCTTATCTTATGCACTGCAGCCTTATTAGGCTTATTATGCGCCGTCTATTTCTGGTAATACAGGCCTAGAGCTTTGATGAATCTCACCAAGCTATAGGATTAATCAGTTGACACAACTTTGGATCTATAATACGGTCGCTGCCAAAATGGTAAAACCATATCCTAGCAATCTCTGGACAACTACATACCATATGATATGCAGTTTCATCTTCCTTCTACAGAATTTGCGAGTAGGTGAGGCCACCAACCCCCCATATTATGGAGATGCATGTTAAGCTGAGTGTCCTGTATACAGTCTTGTTACTCTCCTTATCCTATGTACAGTCCACAGAGTTATCCTCTCCATTGAGAGTAGTGTACAACTTCTCTCTTTGCAGGGTCCTTCGAAAAATATCTTAGAGTGATGTGGCTTTTCAGTATCCCTCCAGTATTGCCTGTATCTATTGCCAGCAGCAGCCTGGATCAAACCTTTAGCATAGCAGAGGCTTATTCCACACACAGGTTCAGGTGTAGAAGGTAACTGAGCAGAACACCTCCTTGCGATCAGTTTTCTCATTCCCTAAGATGCCTGAGTGACCAGGCACTCAATAAATTCAGACTTTATTCAGCAGGAAAAGGGTATTGAGATTTCTTTTGCATCCCTCTACTCCGAGTCATATAACCACCCACAGTTCCGATTGCAGCTTGACTATCAGTATGTATAGCCCCAGAGTCTGTGATGACTCTGCTATCAGAGCGCCTTCGCCTTCCATTCCAGCGATTAGACTTCTGAATGCCTCTGTAGGGATGTCCTCTTCATAAGGAAGATACACAGAACAAACTGTGATCTTCCTTCTGTTGTTACCCCCGAGAAGGGTCACTGTAGCTGCTGATAGAGCTCTGCAACAATATTGGCACAAGGGTAGCATCTTAAGGTTATTTTTATACAGTATCCAGGTCCTGGAATGCATGGGCACAGCTATTACACTGTACTCCCGCATTTTCAGTCCCTTTATACTGTCCTTAAAAAGGTAAGGTTCTTGTATTAATATAATATCAATATTCCTACCTCTTACATACTGCTGCAGGGTACCACATGCTGTAATGCAGTGAAATAGAAATAGAAAGACATTTTTTTTTTTTATTCTGGGACAGGGTCCCTTAAGAACAATTGATATGTACTATTAAGATATAGGATATAGATTAATCTACATTAGCGGCAGTACAATTACTGCTTTCTAGTTTTACGGGGATCATACCTCCCAGCGGAGGTACCTGAATCAGCAGACCCCCCTCTTCCCCCGAGGTGCCAACCCCATATGGTTGCGAGGTGCTATGCTTCCTCCCGGACCCCACAACAGGGTCAACTCCGTAAGCCAGAGCAGTTTTCTCCCTCATCAAGAGCAGCACTCCTCCATCCTGACCAGTTTCCATCTTCTTTCCTTCAGCCTTGGCAGACCTTAGTAGCCATTTCCCTTGCTAGTTTGGGTGGCCTCTTCTCCAGAAACCTGAGTTGAACCTTGCCCATTCCGAAGGTAACCAGTCCGTTCCTCGTTTCTAAAATCATATACACCTACAGAAAGAGTTCTCTGTGAGCTTCTCCCCAAGGAAAAAGCTGCCGCCTCTGACAGGCTTCTTGAGCTCCTCCTCAAAGTCACCAGTGCGTAGTACTAATCCCCCGTATTTTTGGAGGTTTCCGACAACCAGTCACACCAGTGCCACCTTCCTCTAGCTTATCAACAAAACCGATCAGCTGCTTCTTAACCTCCTCACTCTGCTCCCAGGTGAGCTGTTCAGCTGGGTATCGAGTAGGGATGATTGCTACCTTGCTCCCTCCGGCAGCTAGAGTGTAAGAAATGACATTAGGAGCCACACTCCTGGCTCTCTTTGCCATAGGCACAGAGGTCCTGGGTGAGGTCCTTGGTCTCTTCTCAGAGCTCGTTCCAGGAACCGCCTTACTCTGGTCTTCCAGAGTGCCACCTGACTTTAGTTCTCCGGGAGTCCCGAAGATCCAGCATCATCCCTGATCTGATCCCTTAATTTTTCAAAATGTTTTTCTCTGAACACCGGAAGGCTTCTTCACCTCCTGGGGCTTGAGGGTTCTCTCAGAGGTCCCACCCAAGCTCCACTCGCCCTCTGATGCTACCTCATCTAGGAGCTCCTAGTTTCTTCATCGTCTGGCTGCACTCTAGCAGTCGACAGGTCATTTTGAGTCCCTGCCTGGCCATGCAAGGATGATGAAGAATCTTCCATGGCCATCATCTCCAACAACTTCTCCGCCTCCACTTCCTCCTTGCTATCTGAAAAAGTTTTAATTGTAAGTGACATATTGTTGCCATAAGTATGGGGGTAAATACACTACAGGTAGGACCCCTTCTCCCTGCAGCAGACATTTAAGTTACAATGGGGTGAGCCAGCTGTCCCAAGTAGGTCGATTAAAGACAGTGTATTTTTATACACCTCATGCCATTCAGCCTCAGCTTGAGCGCCCTCCACCTGGCTTGGGTATCTTGACGTCACCAAAGTGACGAACCCCCGCCTCTGACATCTGTGAGTCCCATCGCACTCTCCAGGGGGCACCTCGAGGTGACAGTACGTGTTGGTGGGGATCGAGAGGACTGGAAGTTTACCCAGTGGGTATGGCACTATGGCTTGATAAATTCGCAAAGAGAGGGGAAGACGTCCGCACCTATCTCCCTCTCTAGCCCTCCTGTCACCCACAGATTTACCCACCCTCCCTTCCCCCATCATTTTTAGTAAATAGCGATCTCTTGTAGTTTGACCAATGATCCTTAGGTGTAGAGATAATAACCAGAATTTACTAATAGACAGTTAAAATAAGAATTCAGCTAAGTATGACAGTAGATAGCCACAGAGAAGGCTAAAAGACTTTGAAGATGCTCTTATATAGAAAGCTGGAAGTAAAATAGACTAGGTGGGAGAAAGATTTATTTCAGAACATTTACTCTGGGTGGCCATAATTTTTATTATAAGATTCTTTTTTTTTTAAACTTACTGGTGGGTGATTTTCAGTCCCTTCATTATGTTCCACTCTGTCGCTAGAATCAGAATATTTTGAGGATATATTTTCTGTCTCAGTGTTATTCAAATATAAATGGGTATTGAATTTATCTATCAACTTAAACATTTTTGTGATCAACTTTCCTGCTTCTTTTGTTACCTCTATTTCACAATCATTCTGAATAACTTCCCACAAAACCTAAACATAAAAGTAAATTTGTCAATAAGAAAAATAAAAGAGAAATAAGTTTTTAAAAAATAGGGTATATAATACAAATAAATAAAGGTAAATAAGTCCATTTATTGAGTTATGTTCTGGATACAAGAGTGATGCTCTGGTAATTTAATATTTTGAGGTGGCAAAAAATAATAATTAACATAATCCGACATTATACCAATCAATAATACTCTAATGATGGCCTAAAGTTTGGCTGGAACTTAACACTGCAATGTCAACTAACTTCTCCAATAATTTATTCCAATGCTTCCATCATTAAAAATGTATATTGATTCATAAAAGAAATAAATTGTTTAAAAATATTGACCTAACTTTCTGTTTTTACTTTCACTAATTTATATATGAAATATAAAGTAAAAGGAAGTATTGTGATCATGAAAATATTTAGATCTGAGTTTTCGATGTAAAGTTCAAGATTTTTTTAATCTAAATTTCTAAGCTTCGCAAAATGGTATCTGTCTGGAAAGTCGAGTGAAAAACATCTTCAAAGCCGAAATTTCATATTCAAGATACTATACCACAAGGTATAACTTTTTTAACAAAATCAACTTAGTGCTATCTTATACTAAGCATTTTCTCTTTAGACTACAATTTCTCATATGAATATGTACATATTGAAGCATTAAGAATTTTCTAAAAACAGCTCCAATGATTTTGATAAAAATTAATATCAAAATATAATTAAATGCTCTTTAACATTTGACAGATTTTATTCTCATTGAAATAGTATGACAGGGCTTACACTAATTTTTCTTTCACTTACCTATACATGGAATATTCACTAAGGGCTAGTATTGTGATTGTGAAAAAAATTTTAATTCCATTTTTTAACATAAATTCACTTTTTAGAGTTCCCAGAGTTCAAATAACCAAGTCGTGCAAAAAAAGTCTTTGTGCCCGGGTCTGTTTGTGTGTGGTAAGTCTACCATGAAAATAAAAAGTCATACGAAACTGAAATTTCGTACTTGAAACAACTATACCCCCCCCCCCCCAAGATGTTACAGCAACTTTTTAATCAAAATCAGGTAAAGTGCCACTTTATAGCATGCATTTTGAACCTTTTTATGATTTTCTCCAAAATGGCTACAACGATTTTTTTTATTTTTGTCCATAAATACTTTAATATTATTCTTTTGAACTCATTGATGGCTTCTCATTATTCAGAGTATTAAGAAATGTATAAATATAAAGTAAGTAAGAAAGAATTTGATAATGACAGGCTGGTATTGTGGCCATAATGAAAAGGAAGAGGTTAAGGGGTCACGTTAAGCATATAGAGAGCAGCCAACTCCCAAGGAAGTAGATGCATGGAAAGTTAGGTGCCTAAAAACACGGATATTCTAGAATGTGATGAGTGAACGGCTTGGGGCAGGTGAAAGAAGGATGGGAGGAAAAAAAAAAAAAAATTTGCAGCTGATAGATCAGCCTGGCAGGCTATATAGGTCAATAAAACCAAAATTGACTTTTACTTCCTGTATTTTTTTTTTCTAAAATACAATTTATTTTTAATTTTAAATCAAACTTATACTGGACAGCAAGTCATAACTTATCAGGCCATCCTAATAGGTTCCAATTCCCTCCTCCTAATCCTATATGATCATCTAATCACCTTCAGTTCCTTTGTCAAAAACCTGGGTTTTTGAACCCTTTCCTGGAAACCTCACATTGTTCAAATTTCCAAATGAACTATAAGTACTCTTAAGTACTTTCATCACTCCTGTCATGCTCGTTTCCTCGCTTATTTTTCCCCACTGAGATTATTGCTGTGTGGTATATAGTGGCCTCTCGACTGTTCTTGATGACAGACTCAAGCAGATAATGAATATGTTTATAAGATTCATCTTCAGTACCTCCAAGAGGTCTTCAGTGACCCACTTGGACAGTGAATTGAAGTGGCTCCTACCTTCCATATGTAGACAATATTTCCTTGGAACATCCTCTATTGTCATTAACTCTTAAGTCATTAATATCCTCCATACATTCACAGTATCCTACAATTCAAATCCTCAATCCACTTACTTGAAACTAGATCACGCCATTCTGACCTTTACATTCCTGCCCATAGAACTAAAACTTTTTATAATTCCTTTTATATCCGCTCTGCAGCCCTCTGGAATTCTTCCCTACCTTAACATATTCACCATGGTTCTTCCCTTCTCTCATTCAAATCCCATATTTTTTTAACACTTTCCAGCATCCCAAAGAGACGCACACTAAATGTGACATTGTAAGTCCACTATCATACTTTCAATGTAAGACAAAATTATTTATTTTACCAAAATCCTAGAGTTATGGAATAATTCATTTATTTTATTTATTTGAAAATTGTTCATGGCTGGAGAGAGTGGCTGAATGCACCTCCACGCTAATATGAGGCAGAGGAGGAAAGAGAAAGAAGAAAATTGTTAAGCCCTAGTATTTTATAGATTTTTTTGTTTGTTTATATTCCATATATTTTTAATATATTTATATAAATGGGTCTTTTATTTTTTTTACACATTTGTGAATAAAAAATGTTTTAATTGGTCTCTCGACTAGACATGTATATTGAAGTGTATTTACTGAACGACATTGTTATTCTTAAGGGACACAGTCCCAGAATAAAGTTATTTTTATTATTATTAATATTCTGGTGGAAATAGCTAAAAAGACATCTAAAACTATAGTATCCTCAAAATATATATAAAAAAATATTACGTATAAACAGCCATATTCATCCAGTTTCTGAAAGACTTTAACAATTCTTAATGACATCTCTGAGGGTGTTAGTTTAATTTTTTTTGTCTTTTCCGGAGAAAAATTGTGATCAGGAAACTCTCCATTAACCATCCCTTCCTCAATTAAAAGTTTTTCTAAAATACTGTCCCAAAAAAGTATACAAGCCTTCTTTACTTCCCAATGTAAATCACTAATATTAACATGACAAAGTAGATCAAGCATTTTATCAAGGCTCTCTGGGCTGGAAAAAAAATTTAATTAATCAAATGAATAAATAACATTCATGAATAAAATAATAATATATACAGAACTGAATGAATGAAGAATATTTTTTATTCTGGGAAATAAAAACCCCTAAGAATAATACACAAACAAAAGTTGATCAAATCAGATAATGTACACTTGGTGTCCATTATTTAAAAAATGCCAGTTAGAACTTTCACCAACCATTTTCAGTTTTTAACTTTTGACATGATAGTTGCAGTTGACGCATGGGTAAAACTTTAGGTTTCCAAATAACATTTTGCCATCCAAAAGTTATGAAAGACCACAGTGAAAGTGCATTTTGAAATTTTTCAAAATTAAATGATGTACAGTATTTCACACAATACAGATGTCAAATTTAATAGGCTTTAACATCATGTAGGCTCCATTCTGATTGAAATAGTCTGACAGGTCTTAAATGCCAATATTCAAAATTCTCTTCCTCTAAAGTAACCTTTAATTTTGTAGATTAAAAAAAAATCATCTTGTTAGCATTGATAAAATACAAATAAATATACAAGCTGAACAAATTTGATAACTAACTGAAGGAGAGAAGAGCAAACATATTTTTATAGGTAAATTTGTTCCAAACATAACAATGGTAATACAGATGTATAACATACCGTTGGAAAAAATGTTATTTTATTTACAAATTTGTACGACACAATGGTTAGTGATTAAAAACAGATAAAATTAAGTGAATGTAACAGTTATTTCTATTGTTGGATTATTTAAACTAAAATAAATGTTTCCATAGATACTCTATGTAATTTCTTAAACTTTTTTTAAATACTAGGGAGCGGCATGGTCTAGTGGATAGAGCGCTAGTCTGCTGTGCTCCGGGTCCAGGGTTCGGATCCTGGCTATGGCAGAATATTATTTATTCTGTTAATTCAGTCGGGGGGGGGGGGGGGAGGGGAGGAGGGGGGAGAGGACCCTAGGGTATGGAGACCCTCCTGGGGCAGACCCAGCCTCTTTAAATTGGGTACCTAAAATAATTGGGGAAAAACCTGGTGGCTGAGCGCGATTAAGGCCTAATCACCTCATTGCACTGCCGTTGGCCAAGAAACAGTATGAATCTCTATATGAACTGAGCCCAAGACCCTTCATGGGTTGTAGTGGTACAGGTTTTTCTTTTTTTTTTTTTTTTTTTTTAAATACTAACATTATTTAAAAGTTCTTAAATTGGTTTTAACAATGGAGGTAAATGAAATTCATGTGTTGCTTGCTATAGATTTTTTTTTAATATTATTAAATCGTTTTACTATTTACAATATTACCACTGAGAAAAATTCAAAAACTTAATAAAACCGAAGCGGCTTGAATTTGAGCGCATTATCATTGTCATCTTGGATAACCTAGCTAAAGTTGGTGACTCGAAAAATTCTAGGGTGCATTAAATATACACAAAAGTAGGCAGAGGCAATCTGCACCGATTGCGATCAATGGTTGGATGATTGTACCCCAACAGATAGACCAAAACTTATGGTACTTTGGAATATTTTATTCTCTCCTCAACTCAATCATTAGTCCCAAGGAACTTCAAATTTCCTTATGGAAATGTAAAACAAACAGGCAAAAGCCCCGGTAGAGATGGTTTTAGTTAAAAATTTTACAAAAATCTACTCATTAACTGGAAATTATATTTACTACATTTATATAATGAAATATTTGAAACTGAAAATATACCATTATTCTAGGTAAAAACAGAATATATAAAGATATTTAAAAAGGGTATTTAGATATTTAAATCCTTTTTTTTTTTTTTTTTTATTTATTATAGAGATATTTACAACTGTATTAACACAAAAAATACATCAAGTAAATGTGACTGTTCACACATGAGATTTGGACATGATAGGCGTGAGAAGAATCTACCCATTGGTAGCACTTCAAAGGTTTTTCAGACAAGAAGGTCTCGAGGCCATCGTCGTTTCAGCCGCCTCGGAGGATGATCAGGAATAGAAGGAGATGAGATATTGCGGACAAGTGGGTTTGGGTGGAGTGGTAATTTGGAGTAAAAGGAAGTATATCCAATTCGGGCTAAGTCTGCAACTAATGGGATATTCAGGTCTTTGTGGATTATTTTATTGGTGACAAAGTAAGGGGCATTTAGGATCTTTCGGAGGATTTTGGATTGCAAGGATTGGATGCGAGAGGAATTTGATGGCTTGGTGGATCCCCATAGTTTAATTCCATATGTCCAAATAGGCCTAAGTATGGTAATATAAATTAGTTTTTTGTAGTAGGTGGGAAGTTTTGAACGTTTGTCAAGTAAATGTTGTAATAAGCGATATCTGCGAGCTGTTTCTTGTCGTTTCAGTCTAGTGTGAGGATTCCAAGTAAGTCGTCTGTCAAGATGCAGTCCAAGGTATCGGATCTGTTCAACTGAGGTGAGTGGAATATTGCCAAAGGATATAGTGGGACAGGCAGACATAGGTTTGCGGCGCAGGGTAAAGGTAATTTGGTGGGATTTAGTAGGATTTATTTTGATCCTCCACTTTTGACACCATTCTTCAATGGAAACAATGTGAGACTGAAGAGTTTGGGAAGCAATAGTTGGGTCATTGTTTACAGATAACACACATGTGTCATCGGCGTATGTAGTGAGAACAGTGCTAGGATGAGTAGGAATATCAGCTGTATATATGGTATAAAGGATTGGACCCAGGATGCTTCCTTGGGGGACACCTGCGTTCTGAGGAAATATGGCGGAGAAGGAAAGGTTATGGTTTACTTTAAAGGTTCTATCTGTGAGGTAGGAACGGATTAATAAGAAGTAGGTAGGAGGGAGGAAGTGACGAAGTTTGTGGAGCAGTCCTGGATGCCAAACTCGGTCAAAAGCCTGTTCCACGTCGAGGAAGGCTCCAGTGCAATACATTCCGCGCTCCAATGTGGAAGATATCACTTCCACCACACGGTGACACTGCTGTATAGTGGAATGGGATGAGCGAAATCCAAACTGGTGGTCAGGAATAACGTGATGAATGTCAAGGATTGGATATAGACGTTTTAGGAGGAGTTTTTCCAGTATTTTGCCCATGATGGGCAAAAGAGACATAGGACGGTAGGATGATGGATTTTCTAGAGACTTTTTAGGTTTAGGAATCATTTTAATAATGGACAATTTCCAAGGATCAGGAAAGTAGGTAGAACGAAGTGTGGCATTATATATGTAGGTGAGTAAGAGTATGGCTTTTTTGGGGAGCTGTTTCAGGATATGGGATGTGATGAGATCATGGACAGGAGCTTTTTTGGATGGTAATCTTTGAATGATATTAATGATTTCGGAAGGGTGAAAGGCCTTAGGAGGAAGGGACATTTGGAGAGGAACAGTTAGTTCTGCTTCAACATGTTCACTATGGCTGGGATTAAGGATATCAGGGTGCGGATTAAACGTGTTGAAAAGGTGTTCTCCAAAGATTTGTGATTTCTCTTCATCGGATCACGACCAGGTTTGGGATTTAGTGAGGAGAGGATGATTAAAGGTTTTAAATTTCAGCAGTTTTGCGGTTGTTGTCCATAAAGATTTGTCTGAAGTGGTCAAGTTCTCTGTAAAGTTCTGAAAGTTTTGTATTTTGAATTTTCTTATTTCTGTTTTTAATTTGTTTGTCAGGTGATTGTAATGCTTTTTGTCAGATGGATATCTTGTGTTGTGCCATTTTTTCCTTGCCCTACGTTTGTCAGTTAGTAGGAGTCGAATGTGATTCGGTAAGTTTGTTTTATGAAGATGTCCAATTTTGCGAAGCGATGTGTTGGTGTCTATGACAGTTTCTATCGACTTTGTAAGTTCTTGTATGGCGGAGTCTATGTCATGTTTAGTTTTTAACGGAATGTTTAAGTCAAGTTTGATCTCTAAATCATTACGAAAACAGTCCCAGTCAACGCGACCTTTAATCAGGGAAGGAAGAGAGGGTTTAATAACTGGTTGTGAATGCATGAGGAGAAGAACCGGACTATGATCTGAGGAGAGGTCATCGAGGGATTTGATTGTAGTTTGAGCGGAGGGAATTTGGGAACTAATAAAGATGTCAAGTATATCTGGACATTTTTTAAGGGAAGTTGGCCAGTACGTGGGATTCTGGGGTGACAAGATGGAATAGCTATTGGAGGTTGTGACGTTGGAAAGAATCCTGCCACGAGTGTTGGACGTTCGGCATCCCCACCGTTGGTCTTTGGCGTTGTAATCGCCCCCAGCAATGAAGCGCGGACCAAAGGATCGGAATAAGGATTCAAGGTTGTTATAGGTGAGAGAAGTAGCAGGAGGGCAATATACAGCTGAGAAGGTTATGTTAAATGGTAGGACAGATAAAGTAACAGAGGTCGACTGAATGGTGTCGGTTGGAGTGGAGGGAACCAGCGAGTGGGGTAAGGATTTGTGAATAAGGATACATGAACCAGCGTGGGATGTGTTGTCTGGGTGATCTGATCTGTAGGTAATGTAGTCACGTATGTAAAAGTGAGAATGAGTAGTGAAATGAGTTTCTGTAATCAGGGCTATGTCTATGTAATTGTCATGAAGAAATATGTCAAGTTCGTCCCGGTGATTATTCAAACCATTGGCATTCCAAAGAAGAAGAACTAGGGTCTTATTGTTCATTGTGGGAAACTAAGAGGGAATGCGGAAAGGAGTCTTGTAAGGAGAGTGATGAGGGGTCTTATTGTATTTTGTAGATCGAGAAGGAATGAGGAAAGGATAGACGTTATGTCAGATGGGTGTTGGCTGGGATAGGAATAATTAGTGGTATCGTGGGATGGAGTGTTAATTTGGGAAGGTGGTGGTTGAATTTTCCTTTGAGGCCGTTGTATAGGTTCTATAGTTGAAGGTACAGCTGTAGAGGGTGGGAACTGAAAGGAAGGAAGAGAGGAGACTGGAACTTTGGGAGGAGGAATAACTGGAGGTAACTTAACCCGCTGGGAAGCGTTTTTAGGGGTGAGGTCCGTTTTCGGAGATTTCGGCTGAGAATGGGAGGTCTGGGGAAGGAAATGAGAGGTCTGGGGC
Organism: Piezodorus guildinii; assembly: GCA_023052935.1. Taxonomy (NCBI): domain Eukaryota; kingdom Metazoa; phylum Arthropoda; class Insecta; order Hemiptera; family Pentatomidae; genus Piezodorus; species Piezodorus guildinii. Next base: position 110,312,800 of record CM041292.1, on the reverse strand, counting down.
TGTGGTTGGACAATCTGTTGTTGAGGATGATAGGAGGTTTGAGGTTGGGATGTTGAGTGTTGAGGCGGTTGAGGGCGAGGTAGCAGTATCGTTGAGTGTTGTTTTACTGAGCTATTGTAGGTAGCTGGTCTTGGGTTGAAGGTTGCAGTCCTCTGAGGAATAGGATCAGTTCTCGGTGAAGGACCGGGTATCTCTTCTTCTGGAGCAGTATTTCTCTGGCTTTGCAATTTATATGATAAGTTTTGAGCTTTTTGCCTAAACATAGTTTTATAGACTATGCAGCCTTTATAATTTGCAGGATGTTCTTCGTTACATAAAACACATTTTGCTGGTGTGTCTCGAGGCTTCTGGCAGGTGCCTGATGCGTGCGGACCTGCACATTTGACACATCGAGACTGATGATGACAATATGCTCTTGTGTGTCCCAAATGTTGGCAGTTAGTACATTGCACTATTTCATTTCTCCGTCTAGGCTCCTCGAATCGGATAACTGAGTATACCAAGCGATTTATTTCGAATATATCCTTATTGTTAGGTGCTGGCTCAAGGTCGACAAAAAATAAAGGAAGTGGGTACTTTTCTTGAGGATGAATCACACAAGAAATGTTCCTGACATTGTGTCCCAACTCTTCGAGGTCCCGCTTGATGGCAGCCGTAGGTGTTGTGCTGTGTAGTCCTCTTAGGACTACCCTAAATGGCTTTTCTTCTCTGAGTTGAAAACAATGAAAATCATAGTTGTTAGCAGTCAAGTGACTAACCACTTTTTTATAATTTTCTTTGCCGCTTGTGCAGATTTTGATGTCTTTGACTCTTGAGAAACATCTAAAATTTGTTTGTCCAATTAAATTGGCGATTTCCTTTCCGAATTTCATGAAGTCAACAATATTGCTGACAAATATTGGTGGTGGTTCTGGGTCCGTGAAGTTGCTGGGTACAGATGATTCAGTAGGTAGATCTTTGAGGACTTCAAATTTATTGCTAGTCGGTAAGGCTGGTAAGATTGGTGGATTGCTGCTGGTTGAAGGTAGACTTCGATTTTCAGACTGTTGTTTGGTTTTAGTATTTTTATTCTTTTTTTTGTTAGGCGATTTTGTAGGAGAACCAGGAGTCAGGTTCCTTTGGCGTTTTTGAAGAGTGCGTCTTTTGAGGTATTGTGAGTCTGTCTCACTCACCTCAGAGAAAGCGGTATCATCTTCAGTGTCCATGCACGAATTTTTTTCAGAAGACATTACGACTTATTTTTTAAGAAATAAAATAAATAAAATTAACTCTCTGAATATTTACAATTATATACAATATAGAAAAATAAATAAAAGGAAAACATTTCTAGAGAAAAGAAAATTAAATTTAAAAAAAAAAAAAAAAATCTTCTGGATACGAACTCGCGCACGAATAGATACTGCGTACTGAATGCAGCGCTCCAGCCGACTGCGCTACCAACGATCTGATAAGAAATTGCTCTAGTGAGTAATAGCCTCAGTACGGAAGCGGGCAGGTAACGGGAAGCCCCACCACGTGGCAGACACTCTAGGCTAGGTTCACAACGTCTCACTATTAATAGATTTAATTAAGCACTCACTCAATCAGGAATAATAGAAATGTTCATAAACACTTAACAATAATGTTTATAAAATTTGGACGTAATCCGTAGGCTAACACCACTAAGGATTGAAAGTAAATGCGGATCGACAACAAAGTTGAACTACAGTTGCGGCCATTGCACTCGCACTTGATATTTAAATCCAAAAAAATTAACTTTTAATTGTTTTCTGAATTGCATAATAAAAATATTCACCCAAATAATCCTAAATAGGCTCAATTTATGGTGTGATAAGATAAAAGCTCTTTCCAAAGTACAATTCGTGTTCCAGAAAGACAGAATATGTTCAGAGAATTTGTTAATATTAACCGCTCTTATTCAAATACAGCTGGGATCTTGTGGGAAAAATTTGATTATTCCATTTGTTGATTTTAAGCGAGCCTGCTTCGATTGGAGCAATATCTCCACAACCAATGTATTATTGAGTAAAAGGCAACAGAATCCAAGAAGAGGAACAAAACATATATACAAAATGTATTATCTACCTTTAGTTAAGTTTAAAAGTTTAGTGAGGAATTCGGTGAAAGAGAATTTACAGTTAAAGGGATTTGTTTTGGAAGCAGGAGGGCTTCTATCCCATTAGCTACAAAAGCATTTTTGGTGAAGCACGGTCTTGAAAGGAATCAATTTCAGAACATAGCGGAGACTACAATCCTTGACTCACTGGGGAGTTTGCACTACCAAATATATTAAGGCTAGGTCAGATTCATAAATTTCCAAGACCAATTTCAGTATAATTAATAATGATGTATACATTTATTTGGCAGTATCCCCATCTTTTTTTTATTTGTTTCTTTAGAATTTTCTTCAGGATTGATTCAGTATGCTGTGTATTCATAGCAACTCAGCCAAGTTTAGCAGTCAATCCAATTGAAATTTCTTTCTCTTTAACATTACAGACTGCTATAAATAATTTAATTTGACGGATCTTTCATAACTTTTTAATGGTTATAAAGGAGCATGAGCAAACAATAAGCACATAACTTTAACACAGGTGTTATAAGGAAACCCAAGGTGTCGGCCTCTTGTCAACTTTAGACTAGAGATGGGCAAATACTCACGCAAAAAGTACGAGTACTGTACTCCAATAATGAACCAGTTGAAGTAGAGAGTATACTTTTCACTAATTTGCCTCTGAACCTTTTGAGGTCTATTTATAATTTATTTAGACCACATTTTTTCCTACTATCGATTTTGAAATAGATTATTTTAAACTATTGAGTACAGCACTCGTACTTTTTTTGGTGAGTATTGACCATATCTGCTTAAGACTGAGGGTCTAAATCTTTTTCCTCAGACATTTTTTGATTGAATCATTCTTTTAGCCATGAAAACGTTTGGTTGGACCTCATACAATTATAAAAAAAATATAAATATAAAATACAATTATAGTAATATACAAACAAATGAAAAACTTTTTTTTTGGAGGGAGGGAGGGGGGAGGGACATTCAGTTTGAGACAATTTCATCATTGAATAGTGCAATTAATGAAATTGTTGAGAGGTTAGACAATATTTTCTGAAGCTAAATTAAGGATTAGGAGAAGCTTTATATATTCATAGAACATTCAAACATTGTAGTAATGTAAAAATCAATGAAATATAATCCCTAAAAATCTTGTTGTTTTTTTAACCAATTACTTATTTCAATTAATTATTTCTGCATTACTAAGGCAATATGGTGTGTACACAAAAAATGTAAACCTCATCCTAACCATACTTTTAATTTTTACTATACATCTGAAAAAATACCAAAATAAAGACATTTTCCCCAAAATTTTACTTTACAGCCAGTGTATTACCCAAAAGACATTTTCAACTGTGAATATAAATTAAAATGACTGCAAAACCAAAACTATGATACTGAAAACTGTTTTACCAATGGTTTTGAATTCAGGAAAAGATGGGGAGTAACAGGAAAAAAGTTATGAAAACAAAAATGTTAAGCGGAAAAATATGTTCAAATTGCCTTATTTTAAATCGATAGTTTTTTCTGAAGGGCGTTGTCTACATCCCTTTAGAAGTTTATACAGTAAAAGTATTGAAGAAGGCAAGAGAGGTATGAAATTAAAAAAATACCAATACTGTTTGATATCATCTCACTAAAAAAAAATTAAATACATCTTTCAACATACCTAAACCACACCATCAATAGCTATAACTAACATTTAGTACCTCAATTCATGATGATCAAACAAATTCTTTGCAAGGAGGATGGACTTATAGCGTACTATACCTTCTGGATCTTGAAGCAATATAACATACATAATGTCCTAAAAAATTTAAAAAAGAAAATTAAAAAAAAAGTTGTCCATTTTTGTTTTTTCAAAAAAGCCATAATATAAGTATATCTTATATTAAATTCATAAAAAAAATTAAAAGCAAGAATTGAGAATATTGGTAAATGAATTAATGTCTTGTAATCAATCATTGATGGTTCTTAGGGTTTTTTTTAAGCTTTAATGAAACAAGCTTAGAAAAGGGCACCTGTTAATTGATTAAATTCTGTTCTTGATGATAATTATCATTAGTCAATTGTACTATAACAGAGTTGATCTACAGAATTTCAATATACTGATAACTCAATTAGTAATCTAATGTAACTTTTGTGGCTTATTTATTTAAATTTTGTTTTCAAAGCAGAAAATAATGTGGGGTTACACTACATTTTACAGCTAATTATTAAGGTATTCTGTTATTTTAGTTATATAGACTTAAGTACATAAATACCCTAAATACCACTAATAATAGAATTAACAGAATACATACCAAAAGAGACTTATCCTTTAATACTGAATTCCAAACTAATTCCATTTGTACCATGTAAGAAAGACAAGACAATGCAGATGCTCTCACATATGGTTCAGAATCATTTTGAACAATAGAAATAAGGACATTTGGTAAATCATTTTCAAGAAGATGAGATTGAAATAAAGGCATTTCTGTAAGTAATCAACAAAAATATAAATTAAAAAAGAAAAAACATACCTAGAATAGATCATCATTTAAGGAGAACAAAGAATTCCCATTTAAAAAAAAAAAAACTAAGTAGGGAGAAAATTTGTTTTTTAAAGTTTATGAAAGTTTGCACCTAATGAAACTATTAGCATATATTTTACAGTCATATCATTGCACTAATTAATATAATACAGATTATACAGCCATAAAATAATTACATTAGGATAAATTTAGTGGCTGAGAATAAGTTGATTTCAGAATTTATATTACATTAAACAGACCTTGTAGAAGGTGCCATCTTTCAACCAATTTGAAGCCAAACCTACTTAATAACACTAGAACACCAATTGAGTCTCAGCCACTAACTTTTTGCCAAAGGTACTTATCATATGAGGTATAATATGTATAAGTTTTATTATATTTGACTCAGTCCCTTTTGAAATATTCTACTATAAATTTTAATAAACTATGCAATATCCCATTATGGAAAATTTATATTTTAAAAAAGGTCATGCTCACAATATCAAAATCTCTATGATTAGTGCAATAATAAGACAATACAAGGGAAAATACTTAAGATCATCATTCAAGTTTTTGTTTTGTTTGAAAATCTGCAAAATTACAGGAGTTAATAATGTTTACAGAATTTGTCAGTAGCGAAGAGAATTTTAAAACTCAAGAACAAGCTGAGTCACAGTCACCAAAATTATATCACTTGAACACATGATATATACACGTAATCTGTATTAGTTTATAATTTTTCATTGTCCCTTTTGAGATATTTTCTTTTAAATATTGCACAAAAAAAGGGTTTTTGCCATGTTTGGAAATTTATATTTAAAAAAATGACCATGCTCTCAGCATCGAACTTTTTACAGATTAAGGACTATGCTATAAAAGAATATCGAATCAAAGCTGAGTCTCTTTTCCTTCACAAACTTTTAACTCACTCGTGTCTTTTTTAAATTAATTTTTGAGAATTTTTTAAACTATTTCTTCACCATTTAGGCTATGTGTTGTGATGATGAAAAATGTGAAGCACATTCTTATCATATTGTTAGTTTTTGTTTTAATTTGATATCTATAAAATTATCAGAATTAGAGAGATTTTCCTAATAGATTTTTTCAGCCATGCAGTTGGCTTATAATGGATGCAAAACTAAAAGTATTTAACATAAAATGTTCTAAGCTTCAAGACATTTCACACTTCAACTGGCATATAAATTTTCAGTAACTAATGTCCAGGTCCAGTTTTAAAGAGAAATAGTATTCAAGAAATTTTGTTTCTATTGTAGTCCTGAGCATTAAGGCATTATGCATTTTTCCATGTATAGATTTAAATTTTTTTAGACCAATTAAAAGATTAAAAGAAATAACAGTGGTGTAAAAAAAACAAATTCCTATTGTAAGAAATAATGGGGAGTCAGTGGTGTAATATTTTAATTTTGCCAATGTTTCAGCTGAAACATGTGAGCCATCATCAGGGCTGCAAACATCAGAACAACAAAAGATTATATATATATAGATATATCAATACAATATGACAATGAAAAAAAATATGAATGTAGTAACAATGAAATTATAAACATAACAGATATACAGAAATATTATAAATACAAATAATATCTATATTTTTGTATTTTTTGAGATAGAGATGAGATGTATGGAATCGATCTGTACTGGGGAACTATAGTGGGTTGTGGAGCATGTGCAGGGGTGGAGTGAGGATTAGAAGAAGTTTTAATTAGGTGGTCAAGAAAATTATTGGATTTTAAGACCTTTTGTCGTTAAATTATATTGTCATTGTGAAATTTTGTGTCAGAAAGAGTTAGAGAGCGGTGTAGATTTCTGGCAATGCTGATTTTCTGGTGATGGCGTGTAAGGAAAAATAATTTAGGAGGCGGCCAGAATAAGTAGGGTTTGTTGTGTAGCAATTGGTGGATAGAGAATTGTCGGGATTATTAATGATAAGCAGGCCAAGGAACGGAAGTGAGTTTTCTGTCTCAATCGTAAAACAGAGTCGAAGGTGGTACAAGTTGAAATCTGTCAAGATATTTGGGAATGGATCCATAACCACCATTGCAATATACTAAAATTAAAAAAAAATAAATAAATATGTTTCTGAGGCTTTAAGAATCACTGTTTCAGAAATATTCATCACTTTAACTGTCAGATTGTTGAATCTGTTGTTAAAAGATACCCAAGTTTACCTGTAATTCTAAACAAACAGATATAATACCATTAAATATAAACATTAATTTCTTTGATAAAGGAATACTTACTCTGTTCTATTAATTTACATAATATCTGAAGTAGTTCAAGAGCTGAATCTCTAATTTCCCAATGAACACTATGTAGTAATTTATATATTTGACTGTCCAGCCTATGTATACTATGTCCATTAATTGTATCCATTACAAGACCTGGGCTGATTTGTAAATAACCCATTAATAAAACTTTGGTGACTTTCAGAGTGTCAATATACATCTATAAAATTAATAGGTTTTGTAATTTTTAAGTATTTTCACTAGGCAAAAACATATCATCTGTTATAAATTTACTTTCCCAAGGAACATCTATTATACAAATATACTGACTACAGTATTTAAGTCGATGCCTTTTCCATATTTTAAAATATTTTTTCCATGTCAACAATATTAAAATTTACCTTAAACCAATAACTTTTGGCATCTCATTAGGCATACATTAAATACTAATTATATGACTAATGGGCATAAGCAAAATTTGCATGTTTATTGTTTTTTTTTACTTGAAAAGAAGTGGGTTATGACAACCATTTTATTTACTAAAATGTTTTAGAGATCAAAATTTAGAGAAATTGAGTCACAAAGACTTGATTGTAAATATATTAATCTTCATACAGAAATGTTGAAACAAAAAGAGTAAGGAAAGAATGAAAAGCGTGTAATAACCTCTTAGACACACACACTTGATATTACTTTCAAAAACTTAACATCTAAGTATTATTACTTACTTATGTAATGGTATAAAACATACAAATAAGGGTCCTTAAGAAAACATAGGGTTAAAAAGGTAAATACCAACTCTATCTTACAACTGTCCCTCTGGTTTGTTAGAATAGAATATTATAGGTGGAATAATCAGGAATCAGTCTTTTTCTAAATATTTTTAATGTTGCCGACGTTTCTGCTCAAGCTTGTGAGCCATCATCAGGGCATTACTGAGCCATGTCCGAGCATAAACTGACTAAAGCATAAATTCAGTTATATACTAGTTATATATGCCACCTATAAAAGTTTCTACAGTCGACTATACATCCTCAATAGAATATAATAGAATACTAAATGATTTTATTCTGAGACATGGTCCCTTCAGAGTAACATAAATGTTACTTAATTAATTATTTACACAGGCAAAGGAGTGAGAGGAAAATATTTTAAAAAAATACAACAATAGAAAGAGAAGTTAAAAAAAAAAATGATTTTGAAAAAATTCGTTTATTAAAATGAATGAGTACTTTCAATAAAAAAATCTAATTCAAAATTTACAATCAACAAGCGTCTGTTTGGAGTAATAGGTATTGAAGAAGTAGAGATTTAAATGTGGATAAGAAAGAAGTGCCACACATATTGGAAGGAATGGAATTCCAGAATGCATTGGAATGGGCAAGAAAGGATCAATCGAAGGCTTTACTTCTGTGGACTGAAATTCAAAGGTCAGAGTCTTGTTTGCAGCAAGTGGTCTGATGATTTTAATTGATAGAGACTGTGGATATAGGAAGGATGCTTTGATTTTATTGTTTGATAAAGGAATTACCAAAGGAAGTACTGTCTGTTTGAGGAGGAGAGAAGCGACTTCAAATCATTGTAGAGTTAGGTCACAGGAAACTGCTCGAGGTACTGAAAGTAAATCATAAAAAAAAAAAAAAAAATTCAAGAGTCATTTTACTTTGTTTTTAAGTACCTTAGAGGGGCCAACATACACCACACAGCTGTAGTCGATGTGGAGGAAAATAAGTGAGGAGACAAGGAACTCATTCCTGGATTTCGGGAGATGATAGAAAACTTCAGAAAGGAGGGAGAAGATGCTAGAGCCCGGGACCACACCTGCCGAAAAAGACAGGAAGGATTATAAGGGATGATTAGGAATGTAAACAGCTTGAGTTAGACCAGAAAGGAATGATTGAAACCAGCGAATAAAGCTGTTGGAAAAGGATAGTATTCATGATTTTGAAGAAAAGAATAGAATGGTCCAAGGAATCCAAAGTTTTTAAAATCTAGAAGTGGTAAAGCAGTTAGTTTTTTTTCTGAAAATCTGGATGAAAACCAGAATGAAAGGGATCAAGTAGCTTTTGAACTTTTCGAGAAATTTAGATATTGAAGTCTGGATTATTCTTTTGAGAGGTTTGAGAGGATAGAAATAAGACAATTATCTTAAGGAAGGATAGGGGGTTTGCGGTTTTGTTAATGGGATGGACTAAAGCTATTTTCCAAGTGCTAGGGAACACTGAATTATGGGGAGAAAAGTTATATGTAAAGAGAAAAAGGGGCAGGATTTCAGGAAGGCATAACTTTAACAATTTAACAGGTTTTAACAGACGCTACTACTACAATAGAGCAGCACACGGTTCACATGCTCGCTCACAGATAGTGCTAACAGCGCCTACTCTAAAGTCACTGAACATACAAAAGAAGAAATTCTATTTAATAATATTGTTACTTTGTGATAATCATAGTAAATATCTTTTTGTATACTACTGTTTTATAAAATTGTATAATACTATAAAAAGAAAATTGTAAAATAAAATTTTGTAAACAAGGAAATTGTAACAATGTAGGTAGAGAAGACCATTTAATGCAGGTGAGGGCCAAATAAATAACAGCTTGGTACAACTGTGAAAAAAAAAAACTCTTTAATCGTTCTGGAAGTAAAGATGGTTAAACAAATAAAACGATGATGGTCAAATAAACAAAATGATGAACAACAAAATAAAAGAGAGACAACATGAGGAGCGCACAATAATAAAAGAGGGAATCACGACAACAGCTGGTGAGAGGTTACAATGGATTTGCCTCTGTACAATAAAATAACCTTTCTACAATAATGAAATACGCTTCTCTAAAAAAAGGCGCTACCGGTATTCAGCTGAATTCGAAATTTAATGTATTGAGCTCTTATTACGCAGACGACATGGCGATATTCTCATATTCCTACGTCGATACTAATAAAAAACTGGAAATTCTTTCTTCATATGCCAAAGAAAATTATCTTGAAGTAAATCGTTCAAAAACAAAAATAATCTTCTTCCATAAAGGAAAACAGAAAAAACTGAAAAACTTCTATTATGATGGAGAACTAATGGAAACAGTAACATATTACATATATCTGGGCGTTCCTTTATCCTCTTCTGGTCTCTTCTATGAGGCCTGTAAACACGCTCAATCTAAGACAGCCTGCACGACAGGTACTGTTATTGATATCTGTAGAAGGTCTAAGATGGAATCATGGGAAAGTAGGAGGTGATTAAACGAAGCCATTACTACTAGTTCACTTTTCTACGGTATAGAAATTTGGGGTCTCAGGTACCTAGATGCTATAGAGAAAGCACAGTTAAATTACTTTAAAAGGTTATTTAATTTAAATAGAAACATTCCTTTTTGGCTCTTAAGATTAGAATTTGGGCTTGAACATTCCACGACAAAAATAATAAAATGTGTCCTGAGATTCATACAGAAAATACTTATGATGCCAGACGATAGAATACCCAAAATCTGTTATATGATACTTAGAGAAAAACATAACAATCGACCATCTGCAAAATATAACTGGTTTACCCAAATATATAATCTTTTAGATAAAGCAGATAGCTCAGAGATACTTTTTGAAAATAACCCATCTACTCTACAAAGCAACAGTACAGTAATAATTGAATCATTTCAGAAATTACTACACAACAAAGATATCGAATCGTTAAGATCGAGTCAATACAGCCCTTTCTACAATAGTCTTTACCAACAAACTTCACACAGCCACAGTTATCAAACCATTCATAATATTCCGTTTAAGATGTTACAAAAAAATAATACAAGCTCGCCTCTCTGGAAAATACCATATTAAATTCTCTCATGCAAACAATACCTACAATATTAAACCCAAAGAAATCTGCACAATATGTAATATGAACACATATGAAACCATATACCACTTAATAGCAATCTGTCCAATATATTCTGCACTTCGAAACCACTACATCCCTAACATACCAGAAAGCCTATTTCCTACAATATTAACTATTGATGACCCAATTAAAATCAAACTACTCTATTATTATTTAGTTGGTACCTTAAAACTAAGATCATTTGTAATAAATGAGTAATATTTATGAACAATTACGAGCTATATTAGAAAATAATCAACTATTTATAAAATTAATAGTACTGTACCTAGTTAATGTTTCATAATAATTCCTATGTAATAGATAATGTTTGCACTATTGCAAAGAACTATTTTAATCCATAATCTGGTTTCACAAAACTCTTTTAACTATATTTATATATCAGTGTTAATTTAAAATCCTAATATTTAATATTCATTCACTCCGATGTTAATTTAAAATGTATTTATGTATATATATATATAACTATATGTATTAAAAATTTGTATTTCAAAGACTATTTAAAATCTAAAATACTTTAATACTTCTATATAAGATATAAGAAAAAAAAAAAAAAAAAAAAAAAATTATATAAACCTGTATAATTTGTTACTTTCTGTTTATTTTGTTTATTCTACTATGCTGTTTAATACTTATCTATTATCCTATTGTGATTTGTTGCGTTTCATGTTTATTACTTATAATTGTTATTAATTGCTGTTTGTTATGTATAGCCTGACCAGGCTCTATTTGTATGGGGAACCCCCAAAGACAAATAAACTCATTCTATTCTATTCTATTCTATTCAATAATGAAATACAGAAAATAAAATAGGATATAAAAATGAGCTTAAATTAAATATAAAGAACAAAAATGTAAACATGTTTGAGGCAGTGACAAATCCATTACACATAACCTCTTGCTTCCACCAGCTGTGTGTCCATAACCTCACTCCATCGCACCACACCAGGTCCGTCACAACCTCAAACAACACCAAATTGGACTGTCAACACTGCCACCTTCAAACCCAATCAGACGACTGCATGGATCAGCAGAATCATGATCTATACGGCTAGACTCTTTTCAGAAAATCAATGCATGAGGTAGGTCAAGCAAGTACTTCGTATGAAAAATTACACAGTTGCAATACTTTTCCTTATAGCTCATAATGGAATTATACATGATTTCACAGATATATAAGAACAGTAATTAGTAAATTTATAAATAATAATTCAGAATTTATTAACATAATGTATCATTATAATTGAATGAGTTACAAATAATGAAAACACCTTCCTATCAATGTGTTATAAATATGCAGATGTATTCGATACAAATAAAGATTTCATATTATATATTTAAAAATATATATATGAAAATACCCAGAAATAAGTATAAAATATCTCACCCTTGAAGGAAGATTTGGAATATTTAGAATTCCTTGTAAAAGCTGCATCACACAAATTGTTTCAGAAGAATCATGCCTTGTTAAACCAAAACGAGGTATGTAGTCATATAAAGCCTCCAAACAAGACGAGAGGAGTGGAAAATATTTTGGGAATAGCTCTCGGCAACTAACAGCAGGTACTTGGAAATCTAAGTCCTCATAATTATTAGGTATAATTTGTTCCATGACATGGACAAGATTTTGAAAAACTAAAACTACCTGCTCCTAAAAAATAATTAAACAATAAAATAAAACTATAACAAATTTTTAAATATTATTTCATAATTATAAAATTTTATAATGGTACAAAAATAATATTTAAACATAAGAATTATAAAAGTAGCGGGTTTAGGGATAAGGGGAAGGAGTTCAATGAAAACAAACACACTAATAAATAGAAACTTATTCCCAATATTTTAACCTAAATTTTAGGCCATCATCAGAGCTAAGTACAACAAGGAAGTAGGAAGATAAAAAACCTAAATAAAATACAAAAAAAAAAAAATTAAATATGCTGTATGAAAAATATAATATAAACCAAATAATCATAATTGATAATCTTGACAATGACTTCACTTAACTCCCAGTGGAGCAAAGGACTTCAACAAACAATTTCCATCCATCTCTGTCACCTAACCACGTCTTCACCTTACTCAAAGTCCTTCCTGCTTGCTATACCTCCTTCAACATGGATCTATTCCAAGTGATGCAAGGTAGTCCTTTTCAGTGTACTCCTTGAAGGTTCTAGTCCAGTGCCGACCTTTCCATTGCTCCAGGCTGATTCCCATGTTAGGGGAACAATTACACTGAAACTCACTCAGCATTCTTAATACTGCACCCCACACTTATAGACTAAGGACATTTACATTAGATGCCCCAGGGTCAATGTCCAAAGGAAGGGTAGCAAGTTAGGACACTCAAGAAGGCATTCCTTTAACCAGAACCATTCCCACCACCAGGGTTGATCACCCTTCCCCAATGAATCTTTCAATCTTCTTCAGTCCTGAAAGAGAAATAAACCGGACAGTCACAACGAAATAGACCTAGGATTTGCCATAAGGACCTACATTTTGTACAATGGAATATGCTTTCATTATACAGACTGGGGCTGCTTCGGCAACTCCTGAACATAAAAGATTAATACAGATTTGACATAGTTGCCATTCAGGAAGTGAGGAGGATCGGAAGCGGAATACTTTAGAAACAGCATCATAGAATATATTATAGTTGCCACAAGGAACAGCACTCTTTCGGTATGGGAAGAGTATTTTAAATTGATTAGTCCTAGAATATGTATGCTACAGCTTAAATGAAGGTTTCAGAACTTAAATGTTTTCAACTGACATGTTCTGACAGAAGTTCTTAGAGATGATGAAAAAAAACCACTCTATCAAACATTAGACAAAGCCTACAACAATGTTCCCAGAAATGATATGTGTGGTGACTGTATATTGGCCAATGATGGGCAAATATAGTGAGCACGAGACCAACGATAATCGTCACTAACTCGTAAACTATGCAGCAGCTAAAAATATGATCACTGGAAGCACTTATCTTCCAAGCAAGAAAATGTATAAAGGAACTTGGAGGTCCATGGATGAAAAAACTGCAAATCAAATAGATCACGTTTTGGTATGTGGCAGGCATTGGACAAATTTAATCAATACCTGGGTTCTTAATAGGGGCGCAAATATTGACTCAAAGAATATCTAACCGTTTCAAGGATCATAGCAAAAATCTTAAAGGGGAAAAGGAATAGAAAAAAAGGTATGAGAAGACTTGATGTTTTGCAAAACTTAAAGTGTCAGAACAGTGTTCAAATTGTCAGCATCAATTAGGTAATGAAAAGGTGGGATGGCCGAGATGGTTAGCGCGTGTTGCTTTAAACACGTGTTGCCTAGCTACCAGAAGACCAATACCTTGAAACCAAAAATTTTTACTTTTATCTCGGCATTAATCCTCACCCCCTGGTCCGAGAAACTCCCGAATAGCCTTCAAAGGCGAGGTAGGGGTGAAAAAAAAAAAAAATTAGGTAATGAACTTAGAACCCACTTGAGAATGACAGGCAATAATGAGGATGTACAGGAGCATTGGAATGCTTGCTTGAATGCCATTAAGAAAGCAGCAAAAGACGTGCTCGGTGTTAAAGGGTGTGCGGAGAGACCATTCTGGTATGTTAAGAATTGTGCACAAGCAACAGATGCAAAAAACACTCCATACAAGAATATGATCCAAAGAAAGCACACAAGAGAATCAACAGAAAAATATTAAATATTGCGGAAGAAAGAGAAAAAGCTTCACAGGCAGAAGAAAAGGATATGGCCCCACAAGCAGCTTGAAGAGATAGAAGAGCTGAGTAGCATAGCAGTTCTAAATTTCTAGGTTCTATGAATTAGCTATACCACAATAGGGTACAAACTTAGAGTTAAGCTGAGGATGGAAGCCTCCTGGCCAAAAAAAATGCTATATTGTCAAGATGGAGTCGACATTTTGGGACAATTCTAAATCATGATCTCCAGGATAAAAGTAAAAAAATCAAACTGTTTTTATAATGGCATTGAAGAGCAAGAACCACCAGAATTCATGGAAATGATGGAGGAAATTGAAAAATAATAAATCCTTATGTGAAGATTGGATCCCAGTAGAATTATTTCTGAAACGGACTGAAATCGTACATAAAGAAATGTATAATATTAAATTTTCCATATCAGCCAAAGAGAAAATTCCGAAGCAATGGAGGAAAGGCATTATATGTCCTACATATAAAAAGAGATACTTAATGTGCTAATTATCGAGGTACTACTTCAAATCAATGCGCATATAAGGTATTGTCTAGTATTCTTTACCTAGAATGCATTTTCAAATTCTTTACTTTCAAATGCATTCTCCAACATCTTTATTTGTTCCTCCTGTTTTCGAGACGTACATGTAATCTTGACAATGGGGGCGGGGTGGCTGAGTGGGTTAGTTTATGTTGCTGTGAACCCCCATTGCCCAGCAACCATAGACGACCAGAAACATGGAATTAAATAATTACAAGTTTGTGTCTCGGTTTGCCAATTTGGTCGTGTTTTTATCTTGGCATTAATTACCCCGCCCTCCCTTCCTGGCCCGAGAAACCCCCGTATAGCCTTCAAAGGTGAGGCAAACAAAATCTAAAAATAAATAGTAATCTTGATAATGGAAAAATATTAAAATGATTAACTAGAAAATCTAATACAATCTAGGAATCTAATTTATGTTCTCTTATCTATAATGAGCACCGTATCATCTACATACTTTTTAAATAATACAGGTTTTGGTTGTTATTACTAAATTTAGATTAATTAGATCATTCGTCATTTAGAATTATATTCCACTTCAATTTACTGACATTAAAAACAAAAATTTGAATACATTTTTGTTATGCTTATGTTTTGAATTTAGTTGTATTGCCGTCTACCCTGAGGATGGGGAAGGAACCCAAAAACGTTGCTTGATTAATAAACTAAGAAGATATGTGGAAAAATAAAAAATAAAAAAATTATTGAATACTCTTTCAAAAGAATTTCATCATATTTTTGAGATATTCACAAAAAAAAAAAAAAAAAATTAAAATTCAGGCAGTCATAGGGACTGCCAATAGATAGAAGTGAAAACTTGTTTTTAATTTGCGATTTGCACTGGAACTTTGTTGAAAAAAAGAGTACGTTCGTAAAATTAGATTATGTTGAGAATTCATTTTTTGTTATTATTGTTTAATTTAATTGTAAAAAATCATCACCTTGTAGAATTATATCATCTTGAATTATGTCATTGTAGACTGTATGAGTTGGTAGTACACATAGCACATTCTTTTTTTTTTTGGACCTGCCATTTGTATCATAGGAATTCAGACAATCAGGAATATGCTTAATAACTGATTTAAAAGATTGATCTATCTATGAAAGAATTAAATTAGTCGCTCTTTTTTTGTCTTTGTCTTTTTTGCCAGTGTTGATATTGAAGACCCTTAATTTTCTCTTCATCTTGAATTTCGGCATTATAATTAGAATTATTCTCTGTTTTAGAAGATTGATCCATCTGTGAAAAATGAAAATAGATGATTTTTTTCTTATATGTATACCGCCGTTTGTTTTTTCTCTTTTCTATAGGATGTTTAATTATATTTACAAATATTTTAGTGCCAAGAAAATTAATATATTCATAATATTAACTTTATACACAGTAAGATGTAAGTTCTAAGACACAGTTTATCTACCATGTCATTACTCATTTCATTTGCAACTGAATTTAATCCAATAAAATATTGAACTAATGCTATTATTAATATTGTTTTTTTGTGTCTATATAACACCAGTATGTATAACGTTCATGGAAAATTGATGTTGATATCCTATCTATAGTGGACAGGCATACACAGACCACTGCGCATGTGCCGGGTCAAGAGCATGTTGGTAACGTAAACCGTCACCATAGTAACAAAAAAAAGCTTTTACCCCTTCCAAAAATCACATAACGCGTGTAAAGAAGTTTTCACTTCAAAAAAATGTTTCTCTACTAACTACTTCCTCTTCTCTAAGCATAACCTGACATGGAAAACTTTAGGGCTTTTTACCAGTCAATATTCCATTTAATGGCAAACTCCCATCTGGTATAAAATATTTTAAAATACACATTTCAAAAAAAAAAAAAAAAAAAAAAATTACCTTTTTAATAATATCTGCAATCCTCAGGTAACACTGAATAACAGAAATAGCTAGTGTTTGCATTTCTGAATCGGATTGCATTCTGAAAAGTTCTCTGTACATATAGCATGCTTGCTTTGTTTGTGAAGAAGAACCAACAAATGCTTTAACTGCATGGTTATCACTACTGTCTGATTCCATAATATTTTCAAAACAAAAGATATATAATGGCTCAGACTAAAACAAGAGAAAAAAAATTAAAAGATTAAAATATTTTATTTTTATTAATTTTTTTCTAATGTAATTTAGAAAAAGAAAGAAACACCATCAAAGAAATAAAAAATATATGTTCAATAAAATGTTGACATGGAACACTATTTATTTATCAATTTGTCTTCGGGGAAATACCCCATGAGACTGTATACAAGCTAAGCTGTATACAATATAAATGGCTGCAAGTGAAGTTATGGCTCTGTAATAACTAGTTATTCATTGTGGTATTAGTCTATATCTCATGGTTAAAGTTTGTAAACATTGACTTTATATTGACGAGCACAACTTTAAATTGAAGTTTAGTGTGGTGAATGTTTGAAATTGACTTTATTAGCAGTGAAAACTACTGAGTGTTAGTTGGTGGAGTGACCATGTGATGGGCAGAGTTTAACCGACTAGCAAGGAGTTTATTAGTTTATCTCTATCATTCTCCTAAACTGTAACTATACTATCAGCTGACAGATAGCTAACTTACTTATGACTCTGCTACCCATACTGTTCACTCATTTTAGGCATGAGTTTGAATCCAGAGATAGTTATTAAATATTTTTATTTTTTTTAGAATTTTTTTTTTTTTCATTATTTATGTAAATACTTTTTAAGTTAAATTTAATTTTATTTATTAAAAATTTGGCCCGTACCAGGTATCACACCTTCCATGAAAAACTCCCCTCTCACTCTAATCCATTAGTTTCAATCCTTGCTTCCTCTTCCATTCCTGATAATCCTCCGAGGTGTCTGAAAAGAAGATGGCCTCGAGACCTTCTTGTTTTGACTCACTACCAAAGAGTGCTGCCAATGGACAGTTTCTCTTCATGTTCATTCCATGTGTTATAACATTACAGCATATTTACTTGATGTATTTTTTGTACAGTTGTAAATTTCAATAAAAAAAATATATTAAAAAAAAAAATTTATTAAAAATAAATATTATAAAATGAGGAAAACTTTATGTAAGACATAAGAGAGACTGATTTACAATACTTAAAACGAATAACGCTAGAAAAGAGACAAAGATACTCCCATCAGCTGAAAGTTTATTAAATAAAAAAAAAAATAAGAAGAAAAAGGTGAAAAAACAAATTTCATAAACTAATAATTGCAGTAATTACAGCCACCGAAATGAATCTATCTGCAACGCTAAACGCGTCTACCTCAACATTATCTACTATAAAAACGAGTAATGAATTTGCAGCCCTAAGTAACACAAAAACTGATTTAACCTAATCTAGACAATTCACTAAGCTAACTCTAGCAGCAAATGAAGCCAAAGGACAGATGAATCTCACAATCACAACTTCCAGCATCCCCAGGTAATATCAACCATGACAACAGGTGCCTCTATTTTCCTTATCTCAGCCTCGGATCTCCCATTCTAATTCTAAGACCTTATATCCTCAGGGTCAGATCTCCCAACCCCTGCCTAAAATCCCTGTAAATGAAATTAACTCCAAAAATGTATTATGGATTAAGCTGGCACCAGAGACCTATCCCCAACAACCTGTTCTTTCTCCATCTGCTTCTCAAATTAATCCTTGATAGGGTCAAGACAATGTGTTACAACATCGAAGGAGGAATCAACCCCCAACTTAGCCAGGCCAAATCTATGATCCAAGACTTATAAAGTTAATTTTATAAGTTATGATTGTGTGTTCTGTATTATATTTTTGTTGTGAATTCTTTCTTTTCAAATATAAGTGTATTCTTTATGAATTTTCAATTATTCAAAACATAACATTTTTCAACATAGCAAAATGTCTTCTTGGAATCCTCACATTATACTGAAAAGACAGGAAACTGATTCTCAGAAAAATTCTAGAAACTTCCCATTTAATAAAAAACAAATTTATATTGCCATCATTAGGTCTATAGGGACAAATGGGATTGAGCTATGGGAAACAAAAAAACCATCAAATTCTTCCCTCACTAATCCTTACAATCCAAAATCCTTCAAAATATCATGAAGATCATTTACTTTGCCGCCAATAAAACGATCCCCAAATAACTGAATATCCTATTATTTGCAAACTTAGCCCAAAATAGATAAACCTCCTTTAATTCCAAACTACTAGCCCACAAGAATACACTCGTCTACAACCTCTCATCTCCATGTATTCCAGACAATCCTCTGAGGTGCCTGAAAATACATGTGTCTCAAGTGGTCTCGAGACCTGCTAATAAAATAAACATTAAAGTGCTTCTGCTGGGTAGCTCTTCACAAGACTTTATCAAGCCAATTAACATGTTCAAATTCACTAGTTATATTACTTTCACTTACTATATATAGTAAGGGAAAGTATTGCGATCATGAAAATTTTCGAATTCCAGTTTTCAACAGAAATACACGTTATAGAATCCCCTGAGTCCAAACAACCAAGTCCCGCAAAAAGGTCTGTGTGTCTGAGAGTGTATTGTGTGTGTGTGTGTGTGTGTGTGTGTGTGTGTGTGTGTGTGTGCGTGTGTGTGTGTGTGCGTGTGTGGTAGCTCCCGAGCGGGATAAAAAAAGTTCTATAGGTGTTACAAAAACTTTTTCATCAAAATCAGCTAATCAGAAGAGCCACTTTATACCATGCATATTTCACCTTTTTATGATTTTCTCAGAAACAGCTCTGTGTGTAAAATTTAATGGGCTTTAATATCATGTAGGTTTTATTCTGATTAAAATAGTCTGTAGGTTTTATAAAAAATATTTGAAATTTTCTTCTTCTAAAGTACCTTTAATTTCGTAGGTACATATAGGTAAATATATAAATTGAATGAATTTGATACCAAACTAAAGGAAAAAATTGGAATAATATTTTTTAATGAAATATTTTTTTTCCTGTTTTTTTTTTTTTTTCTTATCCTCCAACTTTATTTACACAATAAATACACAAACATTCTATGTATATACAGCAGCAATGGTATATACAGTCCACGGCTCAGGCCTCGCATTGCCCATTGGCATTCTAAGGTTCCTTTCGCACTAGGCGCGGTATGCGCTTGAGGAGTGGGGTGGCTTTGTGCCTTTGTTGAAGTAAAATGGGGAGGAACCATTTCGCTGGTGGTTAAATGTATGCGGGTCAGACTGCAGAGTCCAGACCCCTTCCCAGGGGAGAGAGCCTTGCCACCTTCCAGGCGCAGGTGGTGGAACTACCTCCCTGAAGAGAGGGTTCGCACAAGCCTTTAACCCGTCAAAGAACTTTACGTGCCTCCTGCTGATGAACTCTGGCACCAAGGGAAGATGGAGTTCCTCGTGGATGGTGGCATTTCTCGCCCGCTGGTTCCTCTGGCTATCCTCCTTAGGACGGAGTTCTGATAACCCTGCAGCCTTTTGAGCGTGGACTGGTAGAGGTGGCGGAGCAGGGACGCACTATGGAGTAGAGTCGGTCTGATAACAGCCTTGTAGATTTGCAACTTGAGTCGCAGTGAGAGCTGCGGTGAGATGAGTAGGTGGTAGAGTCTATGGGACTTCCTGCGGGCCAGCTTGATTCTTTCCCCTACATGGCCGGAGAATGTCAGGTGTCACACCTAGGTAAAGAATTGAGTTGGAGAGAGGAAGTTTTACACTGTCTATCTCAAACTCGGTGGGTAACTTCTTCTTCCCCTTCCGGAAGGACAAGATGATGGCGTCCGTTTTGGCTGGGTTGACCCTGATTTCGATCTTCTTCAATTCTCCATCCATGACGTTGGCTGCTTTCTGAGCCTGGTCACGTGCCTTGGTGGCGCTCATGCTGGTGGCGTAAATGGCGATGTCGTCCGCATAGGCTACTACTGTTGCTCTCGGATGCTTTACTGAGACCACCGGTGCTGTGAAAACGACAAACAGTGTAGTGGCCCCAGCACAGACCCTTGAAGTACCCCGCAGATGGTATCGTGTGGATTCGACAGGCTCCCGCTGACCCTTACAACAAAAGATCTTCGACTAAGATAGCTTCGGATCAATCGGCATAGGGAGGCAGGGAACTTGAACTCCTCCAGACGGCAGAGTAATAGAGTGTGAGACACACAATCAAAGGCCTGTGTGCAGTCCAAGGAGATTAGTGCTGTGGCATCGTTGTTCTTCCTCATCCGCTCCATTGTGTGAGCCTACAACTTCGCCAGATGGTGTTCACAGGCTACCCCTCGTTGGAATCCTGTCTGTTCAGGTGGGATGATGTTCTCCTCCGTACAGTGCTTCATCAGATGGTGGTGAACCAGCCTTTCTAAGATCTTACTCATGTGCGAGAGAAGACTGATCGGGCGATAGTGTTCTGCTGAATCTCCACTCTTCCCCGGTTTGAGTAGCGGCACTACGATCGCTTCTTTCCAAGCCTTAGGAAAATATGATAACCGGATGCACCTGTTAAAAATGTTCAATAAGAAGGCTTTATCCCTCCTAGGGAGCATCTTCAACAGGACATAAGGAATATCGTCCTTCCCAGAGGACTTATTGCCCTTACTTCGTCGTAGCACCGACTCAAGCTGCTTGAAGGTGAAGTGGACGGGCTTCTCATTGTGGGACGGAGCTCTCCCTTCTGGAAGTCCAGGAGCAGCACTCACACGAGCCTCTTCCCTCGCTTCATAGTCGGTAACCAGGAGTTCAGCCTGTTCAACCGGGGTCAACAGATCGCTCTCAGACGTCAGGTGCACAGTCCTCTTCTTGGCGACATGAGTCCTGATGAGTTTCCAGAATTGCTTCTGGTCGTCATGAGTCCTCCGGAGTTGTTCGTGCCAGAGGGTGGTCTTCCAGGCACGCATGAGGCTGGCTATCTGCCGGGTCATCGCATTGATGGCCGGTTTCAAGCCGTAATCACCCGTGCGGTTTCAAGACGTTCCTCAGGTTGTTCCTTTGGGCTACCAAGGCGAGTATGTGCCTCGGAGGCTTTCTGAGAGCGATCGGCTGGGGGCTGAACCTAGGGATATTATAGTTCGCTGACTTCTGTATGGTAGTGGTGATGACGGCCACAGCGCCCTTCACCTCTTCTTCAGATCTCAGAGGCTGTATCTTGGGTAGTGTATTACCGACACTAGCCTTATAGCCCTTCCAGTCGGCCTTGTGAAAGAGGTACTTGCTCGCCGGGGGTGTGGCGGGCGTTCCCTCAAAGGTGTAAAGCACAGGCCGATGGTCAGACGGTCCGTACGGGAGTGCGAGGCATCCCGTGACGGTGTGCTGATCCCTGGTCAGGAGTAGGTCTAGTGTGGATGTCCAGCAAGGTCGGGCCACATGCCTGAAGGCCATCTGGTCTTGGAGATGTAAGTACCCATCATGTTATTACTGTTACACAGCCAGGCAGTATGTCGAGCGTTGAAGTCCCCAAGGACGACAAATCGACTTCTACTCTGGGCGTGTTGCAGCAGTAGCTTCATAGATGTTGCTATAGCCTTGGGTCTCCTATAGACACAGCAGAAAGTGTACCGATTTTTCAGGTGAACATCGACTGTGACTATGTGAGTACCCTTGGTAGAAGCAACCGGGTTGGGTATTAACCTTGAAGGAACATCTCTTCTGACCAAGATGACGACACTCTCATCAGTCCCTGGATTGCACATCTCCCGGTACGCGATGTAACCCTGGATATACAGCCACTCAGATGCAGGAAGAACGGTGTCCGTCAGCGCCACTACCGATGGCCGATGCTGCTGTAGAAGGAGTTCAACTTCAGCCTGCTTCTGACGTAGGTCTCGGATATTGTAGTTGATGACAAGATGTTCAGTCATAATGTTTACTTATCACCTTCGTCATCATCTCCATTATCCTGTTTATCGACGTCATCAGCTGGGTGATCTGGGAGCTGAGTTTTGCATTAGCCGCTAATACGTCGGCTAATGTACCACTCTGGCCCGGTGGTGGGGATAGAGGGGTACCTGTCATTGGTCCGTCTCCAGTAGGTTGTGGTGGTGGGGGCAGGTCCTGGCGCTGGTACTGCTGCTGCTCTGCCAGTGCTGCGGTAGGTCCGGCTGGGCTGTCTTGAAGAAGCAGCAGCTCTTGTAGTGGCTTTGTTTCTACTTTTCTTCATTGGCTCAATCTTTGTGGGCATTCCTTTAAAGAGGCAGGGTGGCTTCCACCACAGTTGGACGAGGGCAGTTGTGGTTGGCGTGAGTTCTCCCACACCACGGGCAGGCGGCTATGCGGCCACAATACTTCATACTGACAGTTCCTGCACTGGGCAGGGGCCCCATCTTCTTTAAAGGGGTAAACCCTTATTATTACCCTCCCAATGCTGCGGAGGGCTCTTATATCTTCAATCTTGACTGAAGGATCGGTAATGACTTGTACTCCTTCAATCTCATAAGCCACCCCAGCTTCGTTTCTCCGGGTTAGCCTCCTGGCTAACCTGAAACCAGTCAATCTGTTCTTCAGCTTCTCTGTTATTTCTTCTATAGGATGGTCGAGGTCGAACCCTTGAATAACAAATTTTTTGGATCTTTTGTGCCGTAGCAACTTCACTGCTATGTCGTGATCGAGATCATTTGTCAGATATAATCTCGTCTCCTTGGGAGAAGAGTTTGTCTTAAATTCTTGTATGCCTATCTGGAATAATTCTTCCTTCAAGGACGTAAAAGATATGGGTGGCGAAATGATGATGGGGGGAGGGAGCTTTTTCTTTGCTGTGATCACCTCAAACCTATTTGATGTTGACACCGGTGGCGGCACAGGGACCGGGCGGGATTTTAGAGCATTCCTTTTCGTCACTTGTATAAAACCTTCGCTATCTTTTTACGTGAGGGTTCTTTTTTCACCCCTGGCTTCGGTCGGGGCAACGTCCATATCGCTAGGGCCAGCTGGTCCTGCAGCCATAGCTTCTGTTGCCAGTTACCTGGTAAAGCCTTGTCAGCGCGACGCTACCTTAGCTGATGGGGTTAGGTCCACGGGATAAGTGTGGACCCCAACAGCGTACAGGTGCTAAGCTAGACAAGGAGAGAAGTATTCGGAGCAAAGGAGGAGTCTTCGGCTTCAGACAGAGATCTTCAAGCTGCTGTTCGACCGTGCTACTTTCTGCTAAGCGATGAGGTTCCGTGGTTGAAACCACGCCAAAAAAACTATAATTAGCAGTTAAACCTTTTTACTTCACGAGTAAGATCTTTCTTTTTGATGCAGACGAAGTCGCTTTAGAATATGTCAAAGAAAAGGTGGCATGTACTAAGAAGGTTTAAATTTGGGTGATAAAATTCCGATTCTGGGTAACGTCGATGATTTGGTACTGCTAGGGGAAGACACGGAAACTATACAACTAAATACAAGTGTGTTAATAAAAACCGGAAAAGAAATAGGACTCGAAATGAATACCGAAAAGACAAAATATATGATTATTAGCAGAGACGGTGGCGATCATAGTGATATTGATATATCAGGGCATACTTTTAAACGCGTAGAGAAATTTAAGTATTTAGGCTCAATGAAAACGAGAAAAAAATAAATCCAGGAGGAAATAAAGTCCTGGTTAAAGGCGGGAAATGCGTGTTATAATTCAGTTGCGAAATTACTTAGCTTCTGTCTAAAAACTTAAAGGTTAGAATTTATAAAACTAT
Source organism: Piezodorus guildinii (assembly GCA_023052935.1). NCBI lineage: Eukaryota > Metazoa > Arthropoda > Insecta > Hemiptera > Pentatomidae > Piezodorus > Piezodorus guildinii. Next base: position 110,288,229 of record CM041292.1, on the reverse strand, counting down.
TATTCTTCCGACGGTGAAACGTGGCCGCTTACTTTGAAGGACAGACAATGGCTAAAGGTTTTAGAACCTTACTACAGGTAAAATATTTGGTCCGAAGAGAGATGAGGCTACTGGGGAGTATAGAAGGTTACACAACGCGGAAATATTTATATCAATCTATATTGTTAAGTCATGTTTTATTTCAAGAGTTTAACTATTTAAGTTTAACTAAATAAACTATAAGTTTATTTAACTTTAATCGTTATTACGTTGAAGCATATACGTTTATAAATTTAAATAAATTACTATTTCTTTTGATTTATTCGAGTATAATAATCAGAACTATTATTTTAAGCATATTTAGGACTTTTATTAGCTGTATGTCTATACTTATAAAAGAAAGTACCACTCAATTTTCTGGTATCTAAAAAATTACTATGGTTGTAGGGCTAAAATTTTCCTGGATGTTCGTCTTACCACCTAGATGTGCAATAAGGCTGGATTTGAAAATCTTCGCCCAACAAGTGGTTGAACAACCTAAACCTAAAATTGTCTTAATCTGATATGTATCAGCAAAGGCACAAAGATTTTATAACAAATATATTTAAGCATATTACTGTTGTTATCTATTCGTTTAACCTCACTTTTATACTACTATCGCGTATGATGACTAATGTTTTTTTCTCCAAGTTTAGTTAGGGTAGAGATCTTTAACGATTTCATGAAATCGCAAAGGCTTGGAACCACCATTTTACGTCCCCTTCGAAGGAGGGCATAACTAAAGTTGTTTTTTACTCCCATTAAAAAATCTTTAGGGCACCTGGCTGGTCATTACATACAGGTGACCGACCTTTTTAAGCATATTGCGTTTCATATCTGTTTCGAGTGTAGGTTCCTATGAAAATATTGTAATATACCCATTTTATATAATTATTGTAGTTAATTATTTATTACTGAAGGAATTAGTCCGGGTGGCGGTCATTAAATGAAACAACTGAATAGTTTCAACTATTTTATTGTTTGCCAACGTTTCGACCCCCATTGTGGGTCATCATCAGGGCTAAAAAGATACATTTAAAATAAGATTACAAATACTATTTAAAAAAAAAAAAAAAAAATTAACAATTTCACTAGAGAATGTCAATATTATAACATAAAAGAAAATAGATGTGTAAAGAAATCAATTAATTAAATTACAATGATAAAGGTATACTAATGAGAGCTAAACAGACCAGATAATGACTAAAGATAATGTACAAATATATAAGAAAAAATTACATGAATAAAAAACCATTAACAAAATGGAGTACAGTGGAGATACGTACCGTCTGGTAGGTGAGTGGAAAACTAGGTTCAATTTGGTCATAAGGAATGTAGGCAGGTAGATAGGAAAGTACGTACAAAAGGTTGGGTAAAATGGAAAATACGTACCATATTTCTAGACGGGATCTGACAACAATGAGTAAAATTGTAATATTAACATAAAAGGAAGTGTTCAGATTAAACCTACAATATTAATAATATCATAACGGTATTAGAAGATGTTTTAACAAGATTGTTGAAGTAAAAACAATATAATACAATAGTAAGAATAATAATGTATAAACTATATATAGTAAAACTGACTACCTCCCAACCAACGTTTTAATAATTATTGTACATATATTAAGACATTAAAATTAACCAAGTGAAAATATTATGACAAAAAATAATAATAAGTAACAATCATTGACAGATCATATAGTTGATACAAAATAGTAAAATAATTACAAATAGGAATAAATTGAATTGTAAAACCATTAAGAATTTATTAAGTGCAGAAACAAATGAAATAGATACATATATAAAATAAATGTATACATAAATAAGTAAAAAATAAACCAATAAATAAACAAAAGGTATACAGTGGGATGGACATGGGAAGCTGTATTACTTAAGAGAGTTTAATATATGGCTGTAGGTGGAGGAGATGCACTGTTTATCATAGTACCATATATTAAACTCTCTTAAGTAATACAGCTTCCCATGTCCATCCCACTGTATACCTTTTGTTTATTTATTGGTTTATTTTTTACTTATTTATGTATACATTTATTTTATATATGTATCTATTTCATTTGTTTCTGCACTTAATAAATTCTTAATGGTTTTACAATTCAATTTATTCCTATTTGTAATTATTTTACTATTTTGTATCAACTATATGATCTGTCAATGATTGTTACTTATTATTATTTTTTGTCATAATATTTTCACTTGGTTAATTTTAATGTCTTAATATATGTACAATAATTATTAAAACGTTGGTTGGGAGGTAGTCAGTTTTACTATATATAGTTTATACATTATTATTCTTACTATTGTATTATATTGTTTTTACTTCAACAATCTTGTTAAAACATCTTCTAATACCGTTATGATATTATTAATATTGTAGGTTTAATCTGAACACTTCCTTTTATGTTAATATTACAATTTTACTCATTGTTGTCAGATCCCGTCTAGAAATATGGTACGTATTTTCCATTTTACCCAACCTTTTGTACGTACTTTCCTATCTACCTGCCTACATTCCTTATGACCAAATTGAACCTAGTTTTCCACTCACCTACCAGACGGTACGTATCTCCACTGTACTCCATTTTGTTAATGGTTTTTATTTCATGTAATTTTTTCTTATATATTTGTACATTATCTTTAGTCATTATCTGGTCTGTTTAGCTCTCATTAGTATACCTTTATCATTGTAATTTAATTAATTGATTTCTTTACACATCTATTTTCTTTTATGTTATAATATTGACATTCTCTAGTGAAATTGTTAATTTTTTTTTTTTTTTTTTAAATAGTATTTGTAATCTTATTTTAAATGTATCTTTTTAGCCCTGATGATGACCCACAATGGGGGTCGAAACGTTGGCAAACAATAAAATAGTTGAAACTATTCAGTTGTTTCATTTAATGACCGCCACCCGGACTAATTCCTTCAGTAATTCTCAACGGTCAACTAATTATATCCACAATTAATTATTTATTATTGATTATTGTGTTAGGCAGGCTAACAATAAGATAAGAAGTAAAATTTAAATATCAGCTCCAATTTGATTGTATGTTTACAAACATAGCATCCGTTTTGGATGCTAAGAAAAAAGGCCCTGGCAGGTAGAATAGGGTAAAAAAGGTACCTGAAGAGATACCTGGAGAGAGTCAGTTTCAAGAGGGTACTTGTGAGAGGAGTTGGAGTTATGAGCTGATAGGGGAGAAGCGGCTGTATGAATATGATGGATCTTGGTTAGCCTGCATATTGTTTGTATTATGTTTGTAAGTTATTTTTATAATTTTATAATAATTAAAAAGTTAAATAATAAAAATGTGCCTGATTGTCAAGAACCCATATCATACCCTGAGAGATAAATTGAATAATAATGAAGTGTTATTTGTGTTGATTGATTTTTTCTTAAAAGAATAATTTTTTTAAAATAAGCATATTATATAATTTGGCTCCCAACTAGGTGTGGCTAATTTGTTAAATATTAAGACCACGACAATCAGTGCACAATTTATAGTTTACTAAGTTTTTTAAGTGTTATTTGTGAGCAAACAATATGGAGGACCAAGGAACAAATAGTTATTTAGATAAGGTAGATTTGTTCAAGCAAATGATGATGATGATGGAAAAATTGGAACAAAAGATAGATAAATTTGGAGCAGAAGTATTAGAAAACTTTACAAGTATTACACAAGAAATAAAAATTGATTCCCAGAAAAGAATCTCCACTGAAGATGAAGAAAATAATAATCAAGAGCCTACAGACCAAGAGAGTGAAGAGTTTGCAACAGAAACAGTACCTCCTATTTGTGCAGAAGAAGCTCCATCAAACACTTCACATCCCAATGCTATTAAAGAGATCCAGGACAAGACTGCAATAACTAGTTCTATTGAAGTGAAGGAAACTGTAAGCATCAAAGAAGATGAAATTTGTGAAATGAAACCATGTGACAGCAAGTGCTTAGCATTAAGAACTTTTATAAACTCCTTAAGTCCCCAAAATCAACCACAGGAGGTATTTAATAGTTTAAACATTTTAAATAATTCAAAAAGTGGTTTCTCCATCTTTAATAATTATTTGTTACCGATTGTAAATTTATTTAATCAATACAGGGATGTGCCTATCAAAAATATCATCAGCAAAATTTTAACATATGAATTTTATAATGGTTATATGGTTTTGGATCATGTTAGGAAAAATCGGACACCATATTATTTTTGGACACGGCAATCTTTATCCTTTTCCAGGGGATAAAAAGGGATGATTAGCGCTCCCTCCGTTAGATGAGCTAAAAAATGGGCAGTCTGAACAATGTTCAGATTGAACCATACTGGAATTATTTATAAATAATTTGTAAAAAATGCAATTATTCGAATTACTCAAGTGTTGGAAATCTTTTGCTTGTTTTTTCATATTTAAATTTACATTAGTTCACAACAACATTAGCTAACAATTATTTTCAATTGTCGTATTGGTGTCTTGCCAAAATTATATTTTTCAAATTTGTTACCCTGTTTATTTGTTGATATTTTCTTTCTAAAATTACTTTTTCTATATGCACAAGACCTGTTTGTTAGTAAAGTTTAAGTACATAGTTTATTTTGAAGATTTAATTTGTTATATTTTCTTAATTGTATATAGTACTTGTGTAATTTTTATGTGTATATAGTTATAGAATATTATGTCCCTATTTAGTTTTTAAATTTATCTTTCAATGTAAAATATTGTATATAAACTTAATTTATAAAGTATTGAAAATATTTGTAACAAAGAAGGTATTGAAAGAAATAATGTGTATATTTTAAAATAGTTATATTGAAAAAAAAAAAAAAATATTTCCTACCAAAATATTTTTTTTTTACCTAGGATTGGGGAGAAATGTAATATACCCATTTTATATAATTATTGTAGTTAATTATTTATTATTGATTATTGTGTTAGGCAGGCTAACAATAAGATAAGAAGTAAAATTTAAATATCAGCTCCAATTTGATTGTATGTTTACAAACATAGCATCCGTTTTGGATGCTAAGAAAAAAGGCCCTGGCAGGTAGAATAGGGTAAAAAAGGTACCTGAAGAGATACCTAGAGAGAGTCAGTTTCAAGAGGGTACTTGTGAGAGGAGTTGGAGTTATGAGCTGATAGGGGAGAAGCGGCTGTATGAATATGATGGATCTTGGTTAGCCTGCATGTTGTTTGTATTATGTTTGTAAGTTATTTTTATAATTTTATAATAATTAAAAAGTTAAATAATAAAAATGTGCCTGATTGTCAAGAACCCATATCATACCCTGAGAGATAAATTGAATAATAATGAAGTGTTATTTGTGTTGATTGATTTTTTCTTAAAAGAATAATTTTTTAAAAATAAGCATATTATAATATATTCAATTGTTATTTATTTTTTAGAAATTATTTCAATTGTCTAAAAAACTATTAATTTCAAGAACATAATTTCTGAATTCTAAAAAAATGGGAGTGATTCAGGGATAAGGTTTTAACAAAGAGTAGCTGATAGTTGATATTTATTATAGCCAATCTTACCATAAACGCACATAAATTAATACGAAATGCAATATTCGCGAGCAAAGCTGCGTGTCACAGCTCGTTTAAGTATGTAGTAAGTTTCATACAATTGAGACCATTTAATCTATTTATTAACTCTTCTAGAGTTAGCTTATCTTTTTCTAGATATTTCATCCTAATCTCCTTTAAGACAGAGCATATTACCAAAAAGTGGTAGGTATCCTCTAGCGTATTAAGATTGCACATGGCACAGGTAGGTACCTTATTTCTCCTCCATGGCTGACAATAAGTTCCATCAATTCTCCTCTTGCTTTAAATATCAGAGACCTGCTGTAGAGACCAAGTTTGCTGTAGTGGATGTAACAAACTGCCTTTTCAGGGTCAAGTTCTGCATATAACGTGTGAAATTGGCTATTGATGACTGCAGATATCATTTCTGCTCAGATTTTCGTTTCCGTTTTATTCATGAAGTGGTCCAGATTCAGTGTTTTCCTGGTTTCTTTAGTAATATATCATTGCAGCTGGTTATCTTTTTTTCATTAGTTGCATATGCATTAATTCCAAGATATCTGTTTTTCTCTCCTTCCCCTATCCACTCGTAAGCTCCTCGTTTCTTCACTTATTTTCCCCCACTTTGACTATTGTTGTGCGGTGTATGACGGCCTCCCGGCTGTGCTTGAGGGCAGACTAAAGCGCATTATGAACATTTCCTTAAGATTTGTCTTCGGTACTTCAAGGAGGTCTCATGTTACCCACTTATACGGTGAATTAAAGTGGCTCCTCCCCTCAACCCGCAGACAATATTTCCTTGGATCATACCTCTACCAAACTATTAACTCTCAGCATCCTTCCTATATCCACAGTCTCCTTCAATTTAAATCCTCAGTCCACTCCCTGGAAACTAGATCGCGACAGTCTGACCTTTATCTTCCTACCCACAGAACCAAAACTTTTGATCGTTCCTTCATTGTTCGCTCTACCACACTCTGGAATTCTCTACCTATCCACATCCGCCATGCTGCCTCTTTATCCTCATTCAAATCCCAACTTTTCCTATACCTTCTGTCATCCCAAATAGACGATCAGCAAATGTGATATGATATATGATAGTAATCTACATTGAGTGAATGAAGATTACTGTTTACCGCCCAAATTTTAATTTGCTTTTGTTTGAATAAAATTTTAGTTTTTCAGAAGATAAAATTAGAAGATATATATTTTTCATTAATTTCTTTGTTATTTCTTATGTATGGTATTTTTCCCATTGTAAATAATTGTAATTTTTTGTAAATAATAATTAATCATGCTTCTTGTCTGTTGGCCAGACATATTACATATTTCTATTGTACATAACTGTTATTCTTAGGGGACCTAGTCCCAGAATAAAATTTTTTTTCTATTCTATTCTATTCTATTCTATAATTTCTGCCAAGAAATTTGTCAATCACTTGGGGTAAGGCTTTCTAACCATTTTTTTAATACATTTTATATGCAGTTTCAAGTTATAAATATAGAGGGGTGAGGTTGCGGTTTATAAATATAAAATATAATCAGGTGTGTTCTGTGGGAGGTAGAATAGCTTTTTTATTTTTGAATTCTTTCCACTTCAGGTGAATTCAAGTATCCCCATACCTAGGCCCCATAACAAACCACCGATCGTAAGGTGCTGTTAAAAACTTGCATTTTTTTATTTACAGGACTATTTTTATTATTTATTACTTTTTTCCAGATACTATTCATTGCAAATTTAGCTTTTATTACCTTTTCTCTATTTTTTATTTTAAAGTTGAAAGCCGGATTGATGTTTATACCTAAATATTTATAACTATCAACACTACTCACTTTTTTTCCCTGGAAATACCATTTTTCATTTTTCTTCAATTTTTCTCCTCTTTTTCTGTAAACCATAATTTGTGACTAATTGAGGTTTACTTTGAGATTCCATTTCTTGCAATATATTTCCAAATTGTAGGGAAGTAGGTGAAGAGGCTATGAGCACAATGTCATTGGCAAACATTAGGATTTTTATTTTCCATTTATTAATAAGAATTTCACCAGATAATCTTCTTCCAGATCGTTTATAAATATCGTGAATAGAGTGGGACTTAGCAGACATCCATGTTTCACCCCCAATTTGCAAGAGAAGGTAGTTAAAAGTCCTTTCTTACTCCAAATCTTTGTATCTGAGTTATTATAGTAATTTTTCAAGACATTCATAATTTTGGTTGAAATGGATCGGCAAGGAAAATTTTTAAAATAATACTTTTCTGTCAATGCAGCTTGGAAGCTCACAAAAAATAAATTAACTTTTTTCATTTTGATTAAATTTAATATTATAATATTGTATAAATTAAATATACTGTCTATGGTGCTGTAGTCTTCTCTAAAATCAGCTAGCGTTTCTTTTATAATATTTTTTTTTTAGCCACCTTTATATTCTCTTTATAACCACACCTGTGAACAATTTAGCAACTGTATCAAGTAGAGATATGCCTCTGTAATTTTTTAATATATCTGGGTCTCCTTTCTTGTATAATGGAAAAATAAGACTCTGTTTAAACATTTTTGGAACTTCTTCTTTTACCCATATCTTATTAAATAGACTCTAAGTAGAGAAACGATTTCTTCAGGTAAATTTTTCAAAAATTTTAATGGATTCCATCTTGTCCTGGGGCTTTATTATTTTTGCTTTTTATAAAATTATATTGATTTCCTCTAAGCTGATTCTACCATCCAGCAACTTTTCTAAAATATAAGGTTCTGCATATTGTATGGCTCTAGATAAAAGAGATCGATTTAAGAGTTGTTTGAAGTGGTACACCCACTCATCTATAGGTAAGTTGGGGTTACATGTGTAAGTTTACTTACTCAATGCATTAATACTCTTCCAGAAATCTTTGTTGTCCTTTGCATCTTCTATTTTGGCTACTATTGATTCATAAAAAGCTTCTTTTTTTTTCTTTTACATAATGATTTATAGTTTTTATCTTCAAGTAAATACCAGTTTTTCATTAGAACTGAATTTGATTTGGGGAATAAATTTAAAAGAGGTTTTTCTACTATTAGAGCATTCTTTATCAAACCATTTCTCTCTTATTTTTTGTTCATATGAAAATTTATTTTTCCTGGCAGTATCCTTAATCAGGCCAGTAAATCTTTCGAGTAATAAGTCTACATCATCAACTTTAAATTCATTCCATTTTGTAAGCATTTTCAAATTATTTTTGAAAAGTATTCTTTTTTCCACAATAGTTTTGGTAAAAGTGGTAGTAGTTTGTTGTTATTGTCCACGTTTAGACCTGAAAGAATTAATTTTATCGCTAGGTGATCTGAAAATGTTTCCAGGATGATTTCGAAATATCTAATATTTTTTACACAGCTAATAGATGCCATGCCCAAATCAATGATGGAAGATCCTCTAGCATTCTTCCATTGAAAATAATAAAACCACAACCTTCAGTTAACAAGAAGTTCAGCTACTTTAATCCCTCTTTCATCTATTTTACTGTCTTTGGAATTTCTTATTTCAGTTATTAAGTTCATTCCCTCTAAAATTTCATTAGGACATATTTGCAAGTTTCCAGTGTGAGCATTCCAGTCACTGATCAGAACATCATAATTTCTAGTAAATTCGATTAATTTAATAACTTCATCAAATTCGATACTCCAATTATTGGTATTTAAATATATCGGAACCAGATATATCATGTTTCCATTAATTTTTAATTTAATACAAATTTTATTCTGAATAATGCAATATTCAACATGATTTTTATTACATTTGGTTTATTAAATCCATATAGATATCCTCCCACTGGCTCTTCCCATTATCTCCCCCATTTTTGCTCCTATAAACTTCATCAATTCGAAATATTAAAATTGTTTTCTATAAAATAACACCAGGGCTTATTTTCCTCTGGATCATTTGGCTTCTCTTTAGACTGTTACTACTATTGGAGTTCACAACAGCAACTAAAAATACATGGTAATATATTTATATAGTGCTGGTTACTGAGTCAGGTGTTAGGCTTAGTTAAAGAACAATCTTGTACTAACTTATCCTTACTTATACTTACTAACTTATCTCACAATAAAACAAACAGAACAGTTTACTACAAGGCAAAGGCAAAACTGATAATACATTTCAAGTAGTCTCCAGTAGTAATCTTTAGTAAATAGATTCAAGGTTAAATTGACTGTTACTCAGCAACTATCAATTAGAGATAAGTTTCTTAAACAAAATCACATTTTTTATTAATAAAATATAAAATACTTACCAAAATTGTGAGTGGAGTACTTTCAAAAGAATAAAAAGTTGATTCCTTAATATCATACAGAAGCTCTTTGCCAAAACGATTCCATAGGATGAAATACTCAACACATGCTTCTTGAACTAGTCCAAATTCTTTTTTTTTAATTAAAATGCCACAGTGATCAACTACTTTTAGACTGAGTTTACGCACATTAGTATAATTTATTTTTGATGAAGTTTCAACAGGAGTAAAGATAATATTAATAACACAGAGTAGTTTTGATAAATTTGAAAGCATCTGCAAATCAAAAATTAAATAGTTTAATAAAATAGGCAACAAATTTCAATGATGTTTCATTAATAAAAACATGAAAATAAGTAATGCAGATGGTATAAGGATGGAAAAATGGATGCCTAGAATCATTTTAACAATAACTGATTCTTAGTCAAGCTTTTACTTACTATAGCATTGTTTGATTTTAATACTATGTACTAATGTACAAAGTTATATTCATTATTACTTTCACTTATATCTATATATGTATATATGAAATGCATAGTAAGGTAAAGTATTGCAATCGAGAAAATTTTCTATCTCCAGTTTTCAATGGAAATACACGTTTTAGGGTCTCCTGAATCCAAATAATCAAGACATGCAAAAAGATCAGAGCTTGTGAGGTAAGTCTAGAATGAAAACAAAAAATCTTAAGAAACTGAAATTTCATACTATATCATTCATATTTTATGTAATTTTTATAGTTAGATTAATTAATCTAAAACATATGTTTCCATCGAAACTCAATGTAATTCATTAAACTTTTGTCAACTCTAACTTCATTTAAAAGTTCTTAAATTTATTTTAACAACAGAGGTAAGAGAAAGTCGCTGCATGCCCCAGATTTTAAAATATATGTATATTATTGCATAAATATTTATAAATATAGTCCAAGAGAAGAGATAACCTATTCAGGTATAAAGTGGAAAATGTAACATGACCTCTTATTTGGACTACCTAAGAAATAGGCCTAGTGTTGCTTACTGGGGCCTCAGATACTAAGCTACATTGACCATATATATACATTTGATTTTGGGTATTCTGATGTATCCAGCTCCCTTCTATACCTATTAAATAAAGATAAAGTATTAAAAACAAAAATTACATTAAGTATCTATGAAAATATTTATTTAAGACTAGCTGACCTGACAGAGGATTTCTTGTCTCAACTATAACAGCGAAATCGATCGAGCCGTTCAGGTGTGATGCGATGACCAAGGAAAAAGAGGGATTCTTAATAACTTGATAACTTTGGGTCAAATTAAAAGCTGTTACCAATGGATGAAACAAGGTCTAAAGTTTAATTAAACCAACATAATTTTTTTCTCTGGATCATTTGTCTGTCAGTGAAAAGCTTTCTGTATTATTTATATTTAATAAAAATATTATTGATAGATCAGATAGATTCTCAATTCAAAATTTTCCAAACTTTTAGGTTTCCAAATTATAGGTTGGAAGGAGAGTGATACCCATTGACCATTCCCTACTCTCATATGGAATGTCTACAAATAGTTGAGAAACTCTAGATCTGTCTAGGCATATTCATCTTTATACAGGGCTAATTTATATAATTATTAACATATATGTTTTTGTTTGTTTTTTTGGAGGAGGGAAGGGGAGAATTAATGTTTCATTAAAGTAAGTGGTTAAAACATGTTTGCTCATACTATTGCCTATCTCTAGTGACTACTTTCTCCTATCTTTCTAGAAGTAAATGAAATGCTAGAAAAATGACTCGTCTTTAAAGGTTATTTAAGAACCTATCCACTTTTTTAATATATTCATAAAAATGAAAGTATTGCTGAGCCAGTTCACAAAGTTTGTTTCATCAGATTCACATGTGGAATCCCCAGACGCTCCCTCCCATGTTTCTAGAAGGTATACAGAGTTGAATTGGCTCTATCCCTCTTTCCGTCAGCAGTACCTCCTAGGTGTCTGTCTCTTCCGATATTTCAACACAAAAAAACCTCCTTATATTCTTGATATGCTTACCACTTGTTCCTCGGTCCACTCAGTAAACACTAGATCCCAACCCATAAACTTTTATATACCTTCTCACAGATATGCCTCCTTCACAAAATCCTTTGTTATTCGTGCTACCCTATTTTGGAATTCCTTGTCTATATCCATTCGTAAATCCTTATCATTATCCACTTTCAAACACCAACTATTTCTCAATCTCCTAAAGTATCAATCTTCCCAACATATGTAATATTTAAAATCTATAGATGATAAATATTCATTGTCACAACATCTGTCTTTTATTGTTAAACTGAAGTCTTAAACGACCAGACAATTATCATTTATATTGTACTTTTCTTGTTATTCTTAGGGGACTACTCGTCCCAGAATAAAATTACTTTTCATTTCATTTCAAAGAAAGTGAAAATCGCAAGGGGCGATGTCTCTACAAGTACTATAGAAATAAGATCAATTAATTATTAAAACTGACCCCTCTTTGAAACAACCAGTGATCAATAATTTTATTATGATATGATGTATTATGAAAACAATAAAAATGGCAATTGAGAAAATTATATATCACATACCATGAGGTCAACACTTTCTTCTATACTTTTCCATGTCCAATTTTTAATGTTTTCCAAGCCAATCATAGAGAAGTAAAGCAATGATACTTTTTTGTCAAGTAAATACAAGCATATTTCCCTTAATAACATTATTGGATTTAAACTTCGCAAGTTATCAGGAATCAATGTTTTTTTATTTTGTATATTTTTAAGGACACTTGAGTAATGATTATGAACATTATCTGTTATGATACAACACAGATTAAAAACTTGATCTAAATAAATTTTAGATGCAGAAATATTGTCTTCGATTTGAGAACATATTATTTCTGCGATTAGACTGCGAGATTTTCTCAGGGCAAACAAGCTCCTGTTGGTCAGAGAAATTTGTAGGATATCATTCCAGCAACCTAGGAATATATACAAATTAGGTTCAAACACCAATATTAAGACACAAAAGATTTAAAATAAAATAAAATAATTACCCATTTTTTGAAACCATAACGAACCAGAAGAATGTTTAATAGTTGAACTTATTATTTCAATGTAGACAAGAGTCAAGGTAAAATCATTCTCTCTATTATCATGGTAAATATCATAAACTTTGTTAAGGCAATTGTTAATTTGTAGTGAAAAAAATCCATTTTCATCTTGACAAACCAAGCTAATCAGTTTCCAAGCAAAGATCTGTGATTTATTGTGTATATCTTTCCATACAAAAATTACTGAATTGATCCAAGGTACAAGCATCTGAATTATTTTCTCTTGACATCCTGTAAGAAACATCACTATAAATCGCATTTGCAATTGTATAAATTCAATTTTTAGTATTTTAATGTTAATTAGAAACTGTTAATAGTAAACTGAGATAGTGGTTTGGGGTAGGGTTGGTCCAGTGGATCTCTAGTACTAGCCTTTTGTACAAGGTTAAAACTCACAATGAAAGGATAATTATTTAATGGCATTTCAGCTGTAAGGTGACTCTAGGGTAGAGAGGCCCTCCTGAGACTCACCATCTATTAAAAAACAGTAGGAAAAAATCTGCAATTGATTATGATTTTGGCCTTTCTGCACTCCCCTAAAGAGACTACAAACCTCAATATACACTGAACCCAAACCCTTTTTGAGTTGTATAGTTACAGCTTTTTAGTGTAATATTCACTATCAAAAGAACATATATTAACGGTAGATGCTCAACCTTAATGTTAATATATATTCAAGGAGTGAAATTATTTAGATTGACACAAGCACTATTTGGTTTTGCATCAATCTCACAGGATTCACTTAACCACATGTTTAGGCAGACATTGGCTAAGGAGATAAAAAAAATAAAAGTAATTAATTCAATATTCATCTTGTTTCTCTCCTTTCTATTTGATCCTTTTTTCCTAGACATGCTTTTGGCATTATCTTACTTGGAACTATCTTTCAATTAATTAAAGCTTCCTATCTATTCTCTTTCCAGAAATTCTGCAATACAAATAATGTTGTTTACAAAATTTCATCTTACGGTAAGTAGACATCTATAATACTGTAACATTAAATACCAACTAGGATTGATACATCAAATTAGCCTTTATTTTCAACAGAAAATGATAACATACAGTAAAATTGTCTACATATGTTTTTATTTTATATACAGATTCTTTAAATACATTGATGCATAACAGTAACAAGTATATTTTAATAAATAAGACAGGTAAAGACTCAATTAAATATTCCTATTTCCTTAGTAAATTTGAATAGTAGAAATTATAATCTCTAACATTTTTTAATCAATCAACAATCTATTCATCAAAAATTAAAAAAATATCTAAGATCTTTAAAGTTGAATAGTATATTTCAACAGATAGTGGGTCTTCATCAGGACTTCTGGATTAAAGTTGGGAAGCTGACAGTTTATTTATTATGTTGAACCTTCTCTTCCTCCATATTAATCACACAGTCAACGATTTATTATTCAATAATTAGGAATGAACACTATTAGTTGGATATATAGAATGGCAATCTCTAAAAAAAACTTCTGAAATTTAATTAATTAGTAATTTAATAATGTAATGAGCTACCTGTAAAGTACTAGTAGTACTTCAAGATGGATCCATTTTACATATTGTTTTGAGTTTGTTTGAATATTATATATATATATATATATATATATTATATATAAATTATATATGTTTTTGTTTTGTTTTTTTGCAGGACCATGGAGAATTCACTGTATTTCATTGATTTACATATTACTGAATAGTTTCATAACATCAATAATAGCATCGGGAGTTTGACATGCCTCAGGTTCTAATAAACCTGTCCAACATCCTCCAATATTAGGAGTCTGTTTAAGGCCGAGAAGAATCTCCAGACCCTAAGGTTCTCCCTTGTCTAATGAAATAAATAACAATCTTGCCACAGCCAGAATTTAATCGGGTGTCCAGATCTAAGAAGCTACTAACACTACAAAACTTGTTTTAAAGCACTGAATCAACTATCTAAATAAAATTTCATTATTCTTGGTGTTGCTAATAAAAAATATATATATTACATTTGTATCATACCTACTACAGTTATTCTTGATCTCATAAAAACAATAGACATAGCTTTTTTTGACAAAACTATTAGACATGATATTACTAATTTGTTTTATACTTATAAAAGTAAGCAGACATTATTCAATAAAATTAAACATACCTTCAAAATACTAAGTTACCTAATGAATGTAAAATTTTCCCATAAGATTGAGGGCACTACAACATTATAGAAACATCATTCATCAACTGAAGATTAATTATTTGATCATGTGTTAGATGTAAAGGATAATTCAGGCGAATCAAAAAATATTAGTAAATACTAAAATCCTATCAATTAATCAACCATTCGACCCACATTGCAGGTCTTTTCGCCACACCACCCGATTTATCTCATCCTACCTATTATTCTTCAACCCTCTTAAGTCACATCACTTATCTAAGTTAACTAACTCCTCCACAGTTACTTCTTCTGCCAATTGGTTCGAATATGATTCACTTTTAAGTAAACTGAAAAAATAAAATCAAGTATTTTGGTCATTAAGCTCTAAACCGCTGAATTATTACCAAAGTTAAAGATGTTATTGCAGCATTATGGCCCCAAAAGAATCAAATTTGAGGAAGACAATACATAATCAGAAGTCGACAATGATTTAGATGCAAAACAAGATAGTTTTCTTCATGTTATTCAGATAGTGAAAATAATTCCACTCACCAATCCTTAATTCACTGTTTGAAACTGTTTATAACTATAAATTTGAAAATAAAGAAAAGCTCTGTGCAACTGCTCACCAATGAGTATTATTTAATATTGAGGAAACAATACACAAAACCTGCATAACAAAAAACTGTACCTTTCACTAAAAACATTCTTGAGACAGAATCAAACAACTTCTGAAGTACTGTATCATCAGAAATTTGGAACTTCGGGGATTTCAATTTAGTTAAAACCAATTCTAGTTTAGTAAAGAAACAAGAATTATTAACACAATCCATAATTATAAGTTCCCGAAATGATGTATAAGGGTATTATTTGAATTATACCAGGGAAAAGGAATTATGAACAACATTAATGTACCATCCAGTGTTATAAAATAAAATTAGAAAGATAAGGCATTTGGACAATTTTGATTTTCTTCTATTACAAGAAGACCCATGGGTTGCTAATAAGATAGCTTTCGACTGTATGGCGGGGAATCAGTTTATTAACCACTGAGGTTATTATCAGGTTATTAAAAACTGAGAATATAACGATATTAATCAACATTGTTCTTTATCGATACTTTACATAATTCAAAGATTCTTGGCGGTGATTGAGATGTTGATTTCCAAATGGTACTATATCTCTTCTAGGATATTTTAGGGGAAATGCAAAAACCTACCTTTAGTTTACAATTAAACAAATTTATTTGATTCTCTTCGCATTAAAATCTGAAATTTTTACTATACTATATTAGTAATAATATTTTAATTGAAAAGAAGTTGATTGGGGATGGTCATCGAATGACTTTAATTAAGTAAAACTTAATTAAAGTCTTTCAATGACTGCACACCCAAATAACTTCTCATTATCTACATACAATCAACCATTTTTCCAATATTACGAATGCCACCTTCGCGAAAGAAATATTATCTCAGATCCTAGGATGTTATGACGAAGATGAGGATATTGTAGAGGTGGGAGGGGAAATGGACGAGATGCCACCGCTTGTCGCTTTAGTGGAAAACTCATTCCAGGAAATTTACCATTCATCAAACCCCCAGAGAAGAAAAAGCGTTTAACCTAAAGAAAATATTTTACATTTATCCATTCACTGAATTTAATAGTAGGTAACTACCAAATATAATACAGTGCAAAAATAGATTTTATAATTACAACCTATTTCTCCCATTAATTTAAACTATACCGTGCGTTATATAAAGAATATTATAGATAAAAATAAATAATATTCGATAATATGTTGAATGCGATGTACCTAAGCACTACTTTCGTGCCTCATTTAAATATTCAATTGTAGTTTCCACTTGGTTAGTTATCTGATTTATGATACAAATGCTGTTATTCCTTCTATTAGTAAAACTAAGGCATCAAGCACTGCAGAATGTGTTTAAGGAATTTTTTAAGAAATTGCAGATTACCTTCTATGAACGTACCAGTAAAAACAAAAAAACGTTTATGCAAGATCGAACCAAACAAAACTTTTGGGTAAAGGGGGAAGAGGAGGAGGGACATGTTGGCAAGTTATATGATATAAGATGCAAATACCATTATTTCCAGTAAAAAAAAACGGCAACAAGCACTGCAGAATGTGTTCAATGAAACCTGATAATGAATTACTTCCAGCAAACGCTACGACGCGTGTAGAGAAAAATCGAAAAACCTATTTTGTGAATGATCGTATCAACCTAATTTAGATTTTAAAGAGCCTTTTCCATTAGAAATTAGATACTCTACAACTTATATTTTATAACATTTTACGATTTGGATAGTGGTTTAGAAGTTACAGAGGTCTCAAAATGTCTGAATGGGGTTTTTCAAGAAAGTTGGTAAAATTTGCTTATTTTCAACGAAGGATTGTTGCCATACCATTAAATCAAATTCAATAACTAAGGGTACTTATTAATAGGAAATTTAACGTTCTTTCATTTTGGAAAGAAAGATATTTTCTGTAAGAGTGACCGTTTTCGAGTTAGAGGTGAAAATCTGAAAAAAGTGCAAAAATTTCGATGTTTTTTGGCTGCCAAAAGTTAAGCTCTCCAATCCCTCAAGGACTAAACGTCTAAGCACCGCACTATCCAACGTAAATATCGTCAAAGCGGGATTTATATACATATAAATTCATTTATTTATTTTTTATTACGTGCTCTCTGAAATTAACAAAATGGTACAGTGCACGTTATGTGATAATGCAATTACTCGAGACGACAAGGGTAATGTGGGTTGTAGCAAATGCCGTGTAATTTTCACGGTAGATGCTGTAATCTAACGGAAAAAGAAATTGAAAATATAAAATTGCAAAAAAAATTATGGCTGTGTAAAAAATGCGACCAAGGAAAAAAATCCGGTCAAGTCCACTTAAGAACACGGAAACGTCGGCAGCAGACATACTCGCTGCCGTGAACCAACTCAAGACAGATGTAAATGAAGATATAAAAAGCATCAAATAGTCGCTAGAAAAATATGGTAAACTGAGCTTTGAGCTCAATGACCGTCTTTCTAAAATAGAAAGGCATCTTGAGGGCAAGGCCAAGCATTTAGAGGATGTCACGGCGGAAAATAAAATTCTAAAATCCCGCGTAACCGATTTAGAAGTTCGCCTTAATAAGGCCGAGCAGGGACTACTCTGCAGGTCTGTAGAAATACGCGGGATCCCAGTGCGTCCAGGGAAAACACCAGCAGCCCTTGTGACAAGCGTAGAGGCGGGCTTGGGAATCAAGGTTAGTTCTGAAGACTTAGACATCGTAGAGCAACGCAGACCAAAAAAAGATGACCAGAGACCACCTTCTATTATTGCTCGGTTCGTAAGGCAGTCGATGCGTGATGAATTAGTGAGGTGTACAAAAGTGAAGAGAGACTTCTCGGCGCGGGATATTGGGTGGCAAGAGAACGACACCCACCGTATTTATCTCAGTGAGGAGATGTCTATAATGAATAGACACCTATACTGGCTCGCCAGGCAAAAGAGATCAGAGAAAAAAAATCAAATACGTTTGGTTTACTGCCGGTAGAGTGCGCTGCCGAAAAGAAGATGGTCACCCTGTAATTTTTATCGATAAACCCCAGAATCTAGACGTCTTCGGCTCACTCCTGGCCAACCGTCTGCTTACCGGATGCGAGCTGGAAATGGTCTCGGCTTCTAATATTCTTTTTTGTTTTGTCAGACTAACTTACTTAATCGCTTTCTTTTCTCTAACTTTGTTTTTTTTTATTTTAAAAGAATATTTTTTTTATTTGTCGGCAAAGGCTCTTTTGTACATCTTTATCTTTATTAACTATTTCATATTAATTTTCACTTATTTCTCTATTATGTCTCTAGCGTCTTCTCATACTCTGTTTGCTATTCCACCTCCTTTCCTATATGTCTAATGCCCTGACCTCCTGCCATGTTAATGACCAGTCCTTACCCGCCCACTTCGACGAATTCCTTCACTATTTCACCCACAATTTCTATCACATTATCGCAGTCTCTGAAACATGGCTGAAGCCCTATATTCCTTCCTCTTCTGTTTCCCTCCCTGACTATTCGTTTATCCGCCATGACCGGATTGGCCGGACTGGCGGTGGTGTAGCACTTTATGTCCACAACAGCCTGAAATCTCATGTCCTAGATCTGTCATCCCAATCTGATTCTTCCCATATTGAATTCCTTTTCGTTTAAATCTCCTCTAACACACAACCTCTCCTTTATGCAGTAGTGTATCGCCCTCCTTTGGTCCCATTTGACCCATCCTTTGAATCAATCCTTTACAGACATGTCCCTCTATTCAATAATATCATAATTTATGGTGATTTTAACACCAACTTCCTTTCCGACTCCAACGATAAACACAACCTGGATAACCTCTTCTTCTCTCTCAACCTATTCATCGTTCCATATGCTCCTACTCACCACACTCATCATTCCGACACTTGGTTGGACCTCCATATTATCGATTCAACTCACAACCTTCTTTCCGCTTCTCAAGTACCTGTTCCATTTCTATCATCTCACGACCCCATCCACATATCATATAATTTCCAAACTTCAACATTCCTTCCTAAAACCTTAACTTTTCGAAACTTTGATTGCCTTGCCCGAGAAATTATTGCACCCAATATTGAAGCTCTAAATTGGGATTCAATTTACACCTGTTCTTCCATCGATTCAATGGTCCACATTCTCACCTCCAATCTTCTAAGTATCCTCGACATCCATGCTCCGCTCAAAACCCACACCTTCCGTCACCGCCCTACTCCTTGGACGAGTCCAGAATAAAAGACTTACAAAAGAGGCGTGAGGCAGCCCGTAGACGGTTTAGACGTCTGACTGAGGACTATCAAGCGTACAGGGTACTCCGCAATCTGACTCAAGCGACAATCAGACAAGCAAAAACAAACTACTTTCACGCAGCCTTCTCCGCTACTCCCGATTCCAAGTCAAAATGGGAACTCCTCCGCAAACTCTCTCTGTGCAAATCCTCTTCCTCACTGACCTTTCAGGTCTCAGCCGATGAATTAAATTCTTACTTTTCAGCTACCTCCTCTAATAATTCTTCACCAACTTCTCTTTAATTCCATCATTCAACACCGATAATTTTTATTTTTCTGACATTTCACCAACTGATCTTATCACCGCTGTACTGAAATCTCATATCAACTCCATAGGATTTGATTCAATTCCCGTAAAACTGTAAAAATTATGCCTTCCTGAAATCCTACCAATTCTTCTATTTATTTATAACTCTTCCCTCCAAAATTCCGTATTTCCCACTAATTGGAAAAAAGCAATAGTCCATCCTCTCAGTAAAAGTTCCAACCCTACATCCCCTAAAGACTATCGCCCTATTTCCATCCTCTCGAACCTCTCCAAACCTTTAGAAAGAATATTTCAGACACAATTATCAAATTTCCTTGAAAATTCTAAACTTCTTGATCCTTTCCAATCTGGTTTCCGACCTGGCTTTTCCACACAATCTGCTCTCCTCAAAATCACTAACGACATACACACTGCTATGGACGAAACGAAACTGACCGTGCTAATACTTCTGGACTTCTCGAAAGCATTTGACTCCCTGGATCACTCTATCCTTTTCTCCAAACTAGTCTCTATCCTTTTCAAACAGCACTATCAGATGGTTTCAATCATTTCTTTCTGACAGAACTCAAGCTGTCACTATTCCTAATCATCCTCTATCTTCCTTTCGAGCCCTCTCGGCAGGTGTGGCCCAGGGCTCAAGCATCTGTCCTCTTCTTTTTAATTGTTATATCAATGACCTTCCCAACTCTATCCATCACTGTTCCCACCACCTATATGCTGACGATTTCCAGATCTATTTATCCTTCTCTCCCTCCGATTCACTAGTAGCATTTGCCAATATTCAGGAAGACCTTGATGGAATCTGTGCCTCGGCAAACCTGAATAAACTAATGCTAAATCCTATAAAAACTCAGGCCATTCTAATTGGTTCCAATTCCCTCCTCAGATCCTATACCACATTTCCGAGTCTCACCGAGATCCGAGATCACCTTCACTTCCTCTGTGAAAAACCTGGGTATTACCATTGACCAAACTCTTTCCTGGAAATCCCATGTTGCCCAAATTTCCCGAAGAACAATAAGTACCCTCAAATATTTCCATCGCTCCCGCCATCCTCCACTATCCATCCGTATCTTCCTTGTATCCGCACTTATTTTCTCCCACTTTGACTATTGCTGCTTAGTATATGGTGGCCTCTCGACTGTGCTTGAGGATAGGCTTAAACGAATCATGAACATATTTTTAAGATTTGTCCTCAGTACTCCAAAGAGGTCTCATGTGACCCATTTTTACGGCGAGTTAAAGAGACTCCTTCCCCCAATCCACAGACAATATTTCCTAGTATCATACCTTTACCAAATCATTAACTCTCAACACCCTCCATACATCCACAGTCTCCTACAATTTAAATCCACAGTCCACTGACATGAAACAAGATCGCGCCATTCTGACCTTTATTTTCCTACCCATAGGACTAAAACTTTTGATCGTTCCTTCCTTGTCCGCTCCTCTAATTTCTGGAATTCTCTACCTACTCATATCCGCCATGCTGCTTCCCTCTCCTCATTCAAATCCCAACTTTTCCAATACCTTTTATTATCCCAAAAAGACGCTTAGAAACTGTAACATTTATATTCCTGACATCACACTTTGAATGAAGAATAATTTTTGTTCATTGTCTATATTTAAATGCTGTTATCTATTAATTTATTTTTAATTCTGTTCAACAAAATATTTTCTAAGAATTGTTTTTATTTTTATTTTATCATTGTATATATTTTTTTGGATATATGTGTGTATATGCGTTTATGATATGCACACATATATTAACCCATAATTGTAATTAGTTATTAATTATGTTCCTTCTGTCTGTTGGCCAGACATGTATATTTCCATATACTGTACAAACCTGTTATTCTTAGGGGACCTAGTCCCAGAATAATTTTTTTTTTTTATTTCTATTTCTAAATAATAAACCAAAATCATTTATACTAAACTTCTTTACTATTTCCCTTTCTTTTTTTTCGATTTCCATTCAAATAAAATTTCCTGATTCCAAAACAGCTTACATTTTTTCTCCATCACCAAGTTATCAGGGAATCGCATCTCTTACAAGTTATGGCTTGACCACATAAGATTATTTTTTTCTCTCTTTGTTCACCTCGGTGAAATGGTGTTGAAAATCTTTTCGATTTTTCTCAATCTTCAATAATAACTGAGTTTAGGGGATATATAATCTATAATAATTTGTTTGAATATATAGATCTGGTTTTTATTTTTTTATGATTTTTGTTTATCACACTTTACTAATTTTAAAACTCTGTAGATATTTTTCTCTATCTTCAAAAATAACTGAACTATATATACGCATATAATTAAACACACAAAACCGCAGACAGCGGACAAACGGATTTTTTTTTTTATTAGTTATTCGGGTTCTACATATCTTTTGAAAGGTAAGCCTTCAAATTTTGTAAATGGGGGAAGTTTTTTCGGTCGATTATAAAGGTACATAATTGAAAATAATAAACCAAATTCTCTACCTTTTCCTGAAAATTTAAAAGGTAGATAAAATAAATTTCTGACTAATACTCTGCTGGAAACATGTTGGAAAACCTTCTCTAATTCTAGTGAATTTGAAGATATCAAATCAAAACAAAAACTAATATAATAACAGTGTGTTTTACTTTTATTGTCCTCAAAATACATTACCTAATAAGTGAAGAAGTTGAAAAAAATTAATAAAAACGAGACTTTTAGGGAGTTAAAAGTTTATAAAGGAAAAGAGACTCAGCTTTGATTATATTTTCTTATATTACTTTCCCTTACAATTATATATATAGTAAGGGGAAGTATTGGGATTTTGAGAATTTTTGAATTCGTTTTCAACGGAAATACACGTTTTAGGGTCCCTGAGTCCAAATAACCATGTCCCGCAAAAAGGTCTGTGTGTGTGTGGTAACTCCCGGGCAGAAACGGTTAGTCTTATGAAACTGAAATTTCATATTTAAGACAACTATACGCCCGAGACGAGACAAAACTTTTTTCATCAAAATGAGATTACCAGAAGAGGCACTTTATACCATGCATTTTGCACTGATTTTGATTAAACTTGCTATATGTGTGAAATTCAATAAACTTTAATATCATGTAGGTTTTATTCTGATTAAAATGGTCTGACAGGGCTTAAATGCCGATATTTTAAATTTGTTTCCCCTAAAGTACCTTTAATTTAGTAGATTCAATAAAAATAACTATATTATCTGGTTAACGCTGATGAAAAACAGGTAAATATATAAATTGAATAAATTCGATACCCAACTAAAGGAGAAAACAGAAAAAAAAAATTTTTTAATGCAATTTTTCGTTTTTGAACATAAGAGCAGTAATATACATGTATGATATACCGTTAGAAAGCTAAAGCTTTTAGAAAAAATATTATCTCATACACAAGCTTTTAAAAGTTAGTAGAGAGTGATGAAAACCCGATAAAACTACGTGGTTATTTTAGATGATAATGTAATAGATTTTTTAATAAAACACATGTTTCTAAATAAATTCCATTTAATTAATTCTTTAATGGTTTCACTCATTTTTATCTCTAGCTGTATTTGAAAATTCTTTAATTGATTCTAAAAATGGAGGTAAGTGAAAGTCATGTGTTGCCCGCACCAGATTTTATCTTAATATCATCTTATCTTAATCAATCAACTTGTAAAAATGTTGAACATATTATTTTTTTTAATTTTATTATTTTTTCTTTATGTATAAATTTCCAAACATGACAAGAAACCAGTTTTTGCAATATTTAAAGGAACAGTGAAATATTATGTAACTAATACAGATTACATGTCTATGTCATGAGAGCAAACGATATTCCATCTTGAAAGCATAGTCCTTTTTTCTTTTCTTTGTATGAATTTCTAAAAATGGCAATAATTAGATTTTCGTGATGTTTCGTAAAATTCTCTTCCATGTTAAAATAACATTTTTTTTTTTTAATTATTAACTCGGACAATTTCGCATATTTTAGAATGAGACAAAAACTAGAATGATCATGAGAGTACTGAATACACCGTTACTATACACTGAGTAGTCACTGAAGTTAAGTGCCACTAGTGGGTCACACCACCCCATCGATTAGTCAAGTGTAACCCACGGATGGGTCACACTTAACTGGGGCGACGTGCAGCACAGGTGTCACTTGTTTTCAGAAAATAAGTAGTTAAAATATTAAGTTTACTTTATTTTTTCTTAACACTATGTGTTGTAGGGAACGGATTCGGTTACTGGATTGCAATCCCTATTCATAAACTGTTGTGTGAATCTTCAGGGAAGGATGGCATTGGAAACAGTATCATTAGCGCCATTAAACAAATATACTGTAATAATAAGTGGCAAATTCATAATTACCAATGGCATATCAAAATGGCGAAAATCTAAAATATAGATGTTGCATGTCCTCCACTCTATTTAAAATATACTAGACAAATGTCTAAAATACTGGGTCAGGAAATGTGGAAAAATGTGTATCTCATTAAAAGAAAAAGCCTGTAGCATGTAATGTTTGCTGATGACCAGGTACTAATAGAAAAAAGCTACATGTTCAGAAAGACAATTGACCAGTAGGAAAAATATTTTCTTAAAATTAATTATAAAGGTAAGTGAAAGTAAAAACAGATGTTAATTTACTAATAGAATATTATTAGTTTTTACTAATAGAATATTAAAATACAGATATTAAGAATGAATTATTAAAAACTCAATTTATTTTATAAAACTTGTTTAATTTCAACTGAAAATAAAACAGTTCATATTGTAATCTATCATCATAATTTACAAACAGAAATATTACAGATTCAAAATTTGAAGGCGTAGATCATCATTAACATCTTATCTTTTTTTCTTTCCAGCTGTTCGTTTTTTTAACTCTCTACCACCTTTAGCACCTTTTGGATTTTGGTTACTTCTTCTTTTCCTTTGTTTATTCGATCCTCCTTTTTTCCTTTCAGAAACTCTAAAAGGAAAATAAAATTAATATTTTTTTAATGATGTGCACTATAAATAATAGTTAATGTAGTACAAACAAGTAGAAACTAGGTAATGAATGTAACAAAAAAAAATTGAGATAAAATCTTACATATTTTTTATTTAAAGCATTTGCCATAATTTTGTTTACACTTCAATCCATAGCTTACCAAGTTTTCTATTCCAGATTTCAAAAACTTTGAGTCACGTGTTCCTCAAAAAAAGTTGTTCAAAGTTCGAAAAAAATGGTTGTCTGTATAGAATAGAGCAGAGGAATATGGGGGTGGATTAGGACTTTATAGCCCAACTCTTTAAATTTATTCCCTGTCTGTATTGAAATAAGAGGTCAGGCATTTGTCAATTTCTTTGCAGTATAATGTTAAATCAATTGTGGTACTCAAAATACCCAGAGGTAGAATAGAAATAAACAGAAAATAAAAACAAATGACCCCACATTCATAGACCACTATGCAGTAACCATAAACTTTTTCAGTTTCTGTTTTGGTATGTACCATGAGGCTGACCATCGCTGGGGCCGGAATACTTTTTTGCCACACTGAAGTAACTATTGAAGGCCCAAACAGCAATAAATTATAGTGATTCTTTTGCATAAGGTTAAATATTCTTCTGTGTAAAACAATATTCCCTAAAATCGAATTGTTTAAGGCTTGTACATAAAATTGCAAATATCAAGCATTTATCATCCACAATGTAATGTAAAAGTAGAAAGACTACACCATACATTTAAAAGTGCAATCAAAGCTCGGAACAGTTCTTTCTTGGTGCGCCAGCCGCTAAACATAACGATCTAGACACATTTCTCACTGCTGCACGAAATAAAGAGGACATTGCAACCAGCACCTGTTAATCACTTATCACAAACAAAAAAGTTTTTTTACGCAAGGATCTGTATACTTCTTCTCATGTCTACGTGCGATTCGACCGAGTCAAAAAGCTGGTTACGAAGGACATGGTACATTGGAAGCTGCTTAAGAAGGATCATTTCAAGTTCTGTGATGACAAGAAAAGTACTGCACCGTTTCCATCAAGAACAAGGAACTCAATATTTCAATTGACAGGTTGAAGCCAGGATACCTGGTTGTTGATGATAGTCAACTGGATCACCTAACTGATATGAATAACTCACCGTGTAGAAAGTCATCAGAACCAGTTTCAAAACAGCAATAAAGTGAAGTGCTTACAAAATCTGGTAGATCAGTGAAATTTCCCAAGTGTTTTAGTGATTAATTAAAAAAAAAATAATGCCAATAAAACTGTTATATTTATCTTTAAAAAAAAGAAAAAAAAAGGAAAAAGGGGGAGTAATGAAGGTGTGATGTCATGATGGAGTTGTAACCTCCCTTTTGCCCCCATACTCAAGTCTCACCCCAGCTAGTCAGAGAAGTGTATCGCCCTTGGGAACAAATGACTGTGATTAAGTAATTACTGTTTAATTTAACAAACCCTAGAACATGAATCTATAAATATACTGAAATTTTAGAATATAATCAGGTATGAAATTGTTATTGACTTTTTGTGAGGCATTCAGCTATCTAAGAATAGTAATGCTTAATCATTTATCTTCTTTGCTGTTATTATTAATTATCCTTATTTCCAGGTCCATGGAAGTAGCTCCTTTCTTTTCTAGACTTAAAAAAATTGTACTTTCTAACCATACGTTTTTTTTTTGTTTTGTTTTTGGAACAGGAACAATAAAAATTAGTAACGATACAACCTTAGACAACAGCTGACGAAAGGTTACAATGGATTTGCCACTCTAAAAGAAAAATCAGCTTCAAATAAATATAAAAAGAACTAAAATAAAAACATGTTGGTAACAGTGACAAATCCATTTTACATAACCTCTTTGCTCTCACCAGCTGTGTGTTTGTAACCTCACAGGCACATTACCTGCGAAAATATAACTAATACTATTTAAAATCTAATTGTTTATCCCAAAAAGTTCTTAGTTCTACATTTAATATTTCTTTTATATTATGAATAGATAAAGTACAAGATTTTTACACTAACATTAATTTATAATTAAAACAATTGAGACTACTCACAATGTTTCCTGGTCAAAAATTTCACGATTCACAGCTTTCTCTAAATTTAATTTTGGCTTCTTGTTAAGAAGTGACTCAGCTAGTTTTAAATTTCTAGAGTATTCTTCATCTTTTGTCTGTGAAAAATACAATTTTGAGACTTGTAACTATTGATGCATAAACAAATATATGGTTAAAGAGCTAACATTTTTAACAAAAGTATTCACTGCTCTGTTCATTAATTGCTTAAATGGCCTATTTTATCAGTAGAAATTTTTGAAAAAAAAAAAAAAAATTGTAACGACAAACTTCAAAGAGCATGCAATTTTAAATATGTTTTATTTGTATCATTCATTGATATTCCAAGGTAGGACTGGAATACTGTGCCATAAAAATTAACATTTATTTAAGAAAAAAAAGAGTATAAAGCATAGCCTGGTGATATCACGTCTTGTGGAAACAAATTAAAGGATATCAATTTAATATCTGAATTTATCATTATATCATATTTTATCTGATGATTAAAATATGCATACAATGTTCATAAAACTGCTGGATAACAATTTGATACCAAAACTCTACACCAGGTCCTCACAAACAACAGACTAAACTACAGGTTATATGAAAAATTAATAATACATTAATTTAAATAAGAATTAATTATATATTAATGAAAATAAAGTTGAGACTTCAAAGTCCAAATTATGAACAATCATTAAATGTCTTGGATTAAACTTAACTTACTCTAGGACTCAACTTGAGAGTTGATTCAAAACAAAATGTATTGATAACAAAGTGCTATTCAGTGGAGTTATGGGAAAACACGGGGGTGAGTGCACTAAAAACAGAAATGGTCCAAGACTGATTGATTTATTTGTTGACTACAATCTCCTCAATGGAAATTTATTCTTTACACACAAACAAATTCATAAAATAACTTTTTCCGCTGAAGAAAGGAATGTTATTACTGATATTAAAGTGATTAGGGGTGTAGAAATTGACTCAGATCACCTCATGTTAGTCAGAGATATATATTCTCCCCCTAAAAAAGAAACACTCAAGAAGCAACAAAAAAAAAAATTGATGCTATCAAGCTCTAGAAAAATGAAAAAATAATGGAATATTCAAACCTATTGGATTCTAAACTCCAGGAAACCAGCATGGATGGAAGTGTAGATAAAATATGGTCAGGAATAAAGAAAGCCATACTGAAGGCCGCTACTCCAACTTACAGGACTGCCAATATTTCACATACACACAAAAGATCCAAGTGGTGGAATGATAGAGAGAAGGAATCAGTGGCGAGAAAGAAGGCAGCACAGAAGGAGTACCATAGGAACAAGATTCCATTTAACTGGGAACAGTATGTTCGAAGGAGAAATGAAGCCAAGCTAGTAGTGAAGGTGGCAAAAAGAAAGAGCAGGCAGGGATTTGGTCAACATCTGAAGAATAATTATAGTGAAAACGACAATGTTTTTTGGAAAAAGATTAATGAAATAAAGGAAAGACTAGTAAACCAATGAGAAATATCAAGGACGAGAGAGGCAGATTGACTGGGCACCAGAAAGTAAAGGGACCAAGGTATTTTAAAAAGATGGAATAGAAGTTTCCTAAAGAGAAGTTTTTCCTGAAGATGTTGAAGAGAGAATGATTAGAGAAAGTATACATGGAGAATATAATGAGGTGATATGGGAGAAGGTGGAAGCAGCAGTGGAGAGATTAAGACTTGGGAAAGCAGCAGTCCCTGAATTTATCAAATATGGTGCCACAGAACTATTGAAAACATTGAAGTTGCTTACTGAAAAAACAATCCCTGAGGAATGGTAATACAACAAAATGCTAACGAATACAAAAAACTATAGACCTACCTGTCTATGCCAGGTTGTGTACAAGCTCTATACCTCAGTATTAGAAAAGAAACTGAGAGAGCTTGTGGAGAATGACTTAGAACAAGAACAGGCTGCCTTCAGGCCTCAACTCTAGACCTAAGATCATATATTTTCTCTCAGAACAATCATTGATAAATCGTGGGAACAAGGAAAGAGTATCTTATTGGCATTTATAGATTATAAAGGCTGCCTTTGATTCGGTCCCTAGACAAGACCTGTGGAATGCTCTTTCTGAAAAAAAAAAAAAAAAAAAAAAAAAAAAAAAAAAAAAAATCCCAACAAAGATTTATAGAAGATATTAAGTCGACTCATCAGGATTCCAAGGAAATGATGAAGATTAATGGAAGTGACTCCGATACCTCTGTTATTGAGAAAAGAGTAAAGCAGGGAGATAGTTTGAGTCCCCTCCTGTTCATTTTTTATATGGATGAAATCTTAAAAATCTGTAAACATAGGACAGCCTGCACTACTATTGTCAAATAGAATACGAGGACAATCCTAGCCCAGGTAATGGTATTTGCAGATGACATTGTCTTTATAGCAGATAATAAAGAGAAACTGTAACAAGCTGCTGTAAGCTGAAACTGTAACTGAATGGGAGGCTGTGCTGGAAAGAAAGGGAATGAACATCAATGTCAGGAAAAGCAAAATAATGCATATAGGACACACTGAAATACTTTGCAAGGGTGAACCAATGGAAATAGTGGATGAATACAATTACATCGGAACAGTGATCAGCTGGAATGGAAAGGTAAAATTATATAATTAAGTGGTGAAATAATTAAATCTAGCAGAAGTGAAAAATGGGAGTCCTCCTCACAGCAAAGAATTGTAAATTGGTTCAACATTATTACATTAAATAAAATAAATTGAAAGTTGGGTTCACCATTACTACATGAATTGAACCTAGGAGTAGCATGAGACTATTAGAGGCTAAACAGATAACAATATTGACTCCCAAAATTTGATAGTCATAGAACCAATAGAAAAAATTGAGAAGATCATCTGGGGATAGGACTATACAAGTAGTTTCTATAGAACTTTATGAACTAATCCTATCCTTAGTAATTAAAGAAAAGTTCCAGAACAATGGAAGAAGAGAGTCATCCTTCACTATGGACTTCAGAACATTATCTCTATGAAACTTCAGTATTTTAATTAAATGTTAACATACTCACTTGACATTATAGGCTTGACAAAATATTCAATGAGTTAGAGAGTGGCAGAAAGAAAGTTTTAATAAAAAAACACACAGCTATGCAAAAGGATTTTCTGGAATGACTTGTCTTAACGAAAGAAATTTTTTTATGAATCCCCCTTTCAATAAGAGTGTTAATAATGTAGATACCTATAAGAGACCTTATTCAGTTTTTATTTGTTTATTTTCCAAGTTTTCAATCAAAATAAGCAAAAAATTCTATCTAAGCATGAAACACTATCTTCAAGACACAAGTGCATTATACTATCCTGTCCCATCTGAACAAGGAAGGAACTTCTTCCAATTTGGCCCTTAAATTTAATGCTGGTAAGTCAATAATCACAAAATTAAAAAAAAAAAGTTAATGAATTATTTCATACAAATCACTTTCTGAGGAAAGTACAAGTAAGAGATAAATAATGGGCACAAGTTTTATCTACACTTATTATTACACTCCAATTGTCCACTCCTTGATGATGCTCTTTATGAGTAGTTTTATAGGAACCTTTGTGTGACACTCCTCTCTTGGGCCCAATTTCAAAGGAAAAAATCATTTTTTTCCACAATAGAATCTATCTCAATGTAACTAATTTCAAGGCCAACAATGGCTGGCTAGACAAAAAAAGACATGTTATTTGATACCTTACCATAACTGGAGAGAAATCATCATGCGATAGTGCCATGGCTGAACCATTTGAACAGAAATTTTGTGAAATTGTAGCTTAACATGTTGTTCCTAAGCAGATTTACAAAGCTGACGAAAGTAGTCTTTTTTAGGAGAAAAGATGTTTGCTCATAAAAAAGAAGATCAAGAACCTGGACGGAAAATTTCTAAAGAGCGAATAACTTCATGCCTTGAGCCAATAAAACAGGAAATTGTAAGCTTCAGATTGGTAAATCAAAAAACCTCAAGCTTTTAAAAATTTCAAGCTGTCTGTTCTTTAAAATGATCAGGCAAGGATGAACATTTTACTTTCTAAGGAATGGTTTCATGATAGATTTGTTTTACCAGTCAATCCATGAATATGGAACAAAAAAAAAGAAAAGCTATTATTTTTTTGGATAAGTGCCTTGTCCGTTCTGATTAAAGTGATTTGGTGAATAATGAAAAGGTAAATAACAGTAATGTTTTCCCTACTATCTTACAGCCAATGGATCAGAATGTGATTAAAAAAATGAAAATGAAGCTCCATTATCATTCAGCTCTACTCTCCTACATAGTTGCACAACAAGAGGAAATCCTTATGACACTGAGGAATTTAAATTTAAAAAATATTGTGTTGTTTCTAGGCATAGCTTGGGTGGTACCGAGGTAACTTTGTCCATAAAATACATTGTGTCTTAAAACGCAAGAATTGATTGACTTTTAACATTATTCAGCCCAATATCATAGAAACCATTTTATCACAATACTTATAAGAATTAAAATTAAAAGAAAAATAATAAGTGAAGTGAGAATGGTTGAATGTGTGTATATAGAGGAGAAGTTAGTTAGGTGCAGTCATATTAACCACAAACAAGTAGAACTTAATTTAATAGTGCCGACGTTTCAGCCTAAATTTTAGGGCCTTCTTCGGGTCGATTGCAGGAGAGAGAGCCCAACAAACAAAAAATAATAAGCTTATAAGAAAAATAATAAGCTTTAATTTAAGACCTGATAGACGTCTGTCGTTTTTATCTCACTTTAATTTGGTTACTCAAATTAGCTAACATCTGATTGGAAAGCAAGAAGGTATTGAAATAAGAGAAATTTGAACGAAGATAGAGAATGAACATGGCAGATGTTAAAAAGGATAGCTTTTTGATCCTATAGTAAGTTTTATAGGGGTGAACAAGAGAGAATCTTGTTTCCTGAGAATGGATTGAGGATTTGAATTGCAAGTAATAAATGTAAAAGGGGTGATGTGAGCTGATGATTTTTATATGAAAATGATCTGTGAAAAAATTGCCTTTAAAATGAGAAAAAAACATTAATTTTCGCACATTAAAATCTCTTGGAATAATTTTCAATATCAACCATGGTACTAATTATGTAATCATCCTAAATTCCATGTATAAAATGTTATATATTTTATTATGGTGAAGTCCTTTAATGCCTACATTATCTTTGGTATAGAAAAACTTTTAAGAGTTAATCTTAAATATGCTAAACAAATAACTGCAATGACTTACTGGTGCAGGAAACTTTCTTTTTTTTATAGTAAGCACTGAAGATTTATTCAGATGTTTTTCTTTACTCAAACGAGGTTGAAACTTCCCTAAGGATGCAGTAGAAATATTCGCAACTTGTGCTGCAGTATTCAACTGTAAATGATTCAACATAAATTATAAAAAAAAGAAAAGAACAATAATAAGAAATAAATTCATTTGGTGACAATATAATTAAATTAAATTAACTGCTAATCATTAAACTAGAGGAGAATTCACAAACAAGAAAAGTTGAGATTACTTGTACAAATACATGTAAAAAACTAAAAATATTTACAACAAAATCTAACTAAAACTTAACAATACTATTGTTATTGTCAAAAAGGGTTATTATGGGAAGCAAGAAGATACTGATGAAAAATATGGTACATGAATGTGGTAAGAGAAATGCATAAATATTGTATGCCCTCTAAAATGATCCTTGTCCACTTGTTTCTGTCACTTGCTCGTATATTTCATCAGTTCATCTTTGTTTTTTTTTTCTTTTTGATTATTCATATTAATTTTATCTATCCCATATTTTAAAGAGGAGGGATGCTGTGGTCCCTCTCTTACCCACCAGGTCATTGCTCATTCAAAGGACCTCTCATTATACTATCAACAAAACCACTACATTGTAATTTATACATATTAATTTATCCAAAAAATATTAGTTATTTTATTATTGGTATTAGCACCCAAGAAATAAAAATATTAAAACACCCTCAAAATTCCAGGTTTCACATTTCAAGATATGTCTAATCCAAACATCGAATAAATAAAAAAGATCTGTCAGTTCATAGCTTTAAGCAGAAATTTTTGGGCCATTATTTTTTCATTCAAAATTTAAAACTAATGTCATAGGGTACCCAACATTATCAGCCATTTGGTTCCAAAATGAGTGCCAAAAAGTATTTTTAATGATTAGTTAATCATAAAAGATGGTAAAAAATTTGTTTTGAAATCGGAACAAGAATTAAAAAAAACATACATCTAGACAGTAGATAATAGATGTTATATGCCCAAAAAAATTTTTTTTTAAGGACATAAACAGAATCTAATAAATTTTTACAGAAATTAGAACACATAAAATTAAAATTAAAGAATAAAAAAAAAAGAAAGAAAAACCCTACATTAACATCGATAATGGGTTATTTCTTTATTTTAACACATAAACATTCAACATTGCTAGCGAAACACAAAAACATGGAGGTTATATCTCCTTAGTTAACGCCACAGGTTCATTATGTTTAATAATGAACTATTGTAATAGGCAAACAACAAAAATTTAAAGCACCTCTCAAAATTGGAAGTTTCACATTTCAAGACACATGGACATCCAAATATTAAATTTTAAAAAATCCTAGTAGTTAAAAGAAAGCCATATTTTTTTATTTCTTGTTATTTCTATTCAATGGGTTATTTAATTTACTACATTAAAAAAACAAACAATAAAACTAGTAAAGTATGAGTAGAGATATTGTTTTAGATTTATTAGTCATAAATTTGTCTTCAAGCCTATACCCCAACTCATGATGGGTCTAGGGTTTAGTACATGTAAGGATTCGTACTGTTTCTAGAACAATAGGCATGCAAGGAGGTGATTAGGCCAATCCCTACCCCAGGTTGCCCAATGTAGTCTGCCCGGTTATATACTTGACAAAACTCGGATTGTCACTTCTTATCTTTATAATTTTGGTCGTATTGATTACACGCCATCTTTAAATGAAACCCAAAAGAGCACCAAACAGGAGATGCCTTTAAGGAAGTGGCAGAAATATGTAGACTGACACAAAATAATAGATCAAGTGTTTCATGTGACTGAAGGTCCCAGTTTTGGTTCATGTAGGTACTATATGAACATTGTGGAGTAGCGGAATTGAAGCTTGGTGCACATACAATCTTCTCTAGTTCTTTATCTGCCTCACTATTCCATTTTTAACATTGAGGATATTTTATACTTATATTTTTTGTTCTATTTAGAAGGTCAACATAACCCCAATTGAGTAGTGTATCGAGTGTACCTAAATTTTTTATTCAGAGGTACATATATGAATTCTTCAGTAACGAACAGAACCTCCATTGTAAACACAATCTGTTACATGAAATGTTTGAGAGCAAAGCTAAGGTTAATAGTTGATCACTCATAAACTAAATTATTATCTTTGTACTTATTCTTACATATCATATACTAGTTATCTAACATTTTTGTTACAATATAATTACTTTACATTATGCCAAGTCCAAAAATATTCAACATAATCTGTTATTAAAGTTTGAATTAGAATCAAGAGTCAGAAGATTGTGAAAATCCAATCATGTTTGGCAGTAAAAAAAATAGTTTAGATAGATAAATTGATTTTTTTTTTTTTTTCAAATATGATAAATTAATAACACAGACAAATTATAAATTTGGTTATCAGCTTTTCCTGCTATTAGAAGTCAACTACCCTTCTCCAAAAAACCTCAACTTAAATAATAT
The DNA here is from genome assembly GCA_023052935.1 of Piezodorus guildinii. Lineage (NCBI taxonomy): Eukaryota > Metazoa > Arthropoda > Insecta > Hemiptera > Pentatomidae > Piezodorus > Piezodorus guildinii. The sequence goes on along the minus strand of CM041292.1, from coordinate 110,253,251 downwards.
GTACGATCTAAACTCAAATTTGATCTTTTTTCTTCACTACCTTGTAAAACTACTTACTTGTTTTGCAGTCATTTTCGGGGTTGGTGGAAGACCCATTGAAGGGACTTTAGTCTTTTTAGCTTTGGCAATATTCCTTAATCTCTGGAATTCATTTTTAGCAACCTGTAAACAATTCAAATAGCCATTTACACATTAAAGAAACAAACAAATATATTTTGTTGTTTGCTGGACACTAGCATATATTGAAGCAGAAAAAATAGGCCTACACAAAACAGCTTTCAATTACCATTGAGTATTATATAAAATTGAAATTATATATATTTAATTACTAACCATTGTCTACATAACATACCTCTATTTATTATTCACAAGCATTTCAGATCAATTCTTTAAACTGTTTTCAGCGAGTTCTTCTAGATTGACTTATTACATGTTTTATAAATTCACAATCTAACTTGATAGATAATCAATTATTTGATTAAACTAGTCGATGATTTGGATAATTTTGTCAAGTCAAAAAAAAAAAAAAAAATTGTATATAGATTTTTTATTCACAAGATTCATTGTTTTTTTTGTTTTTAACTACAGGGAAGTAATTTCTTAAGTAAACAACTTTTAAAGGTTAAGTTCCTCTTCTATATGGATTTAGGTTAATTTATTTTTTGGACATTTAAGATATTTTATATTTTAGGGTTTTGCTTCACTATTTTGCAGATTATAATATAATATAATAATATATAATATAATATAATATTATATAAATATAATATAATATAATATAATAATATAATGTAATATAAATATAATATAATAAATATAATATAATAGAATATTATATAAAAAAAATTGTATATAGATTTTTAATTCACAAGATTCGTTGTTTTTTTTTTTTGTTTTTTTTTAACTATAGGGAAGTAATTTCTTAAGTAAACAACTTTTAAAGGTTAAGTTCCTCTTCTATATGGATTTAGGTTAATTTATTTTTTGGACATTTAAGATATTTTATATTTTAGGGTTTTGCTTCACTATTTTGCATATTTCGAGATTTTTACTGCACGATTTTGCATGTTTTGAGATTTCCATTACACATTATTCGGCTGTTTACTGCATGAAAATCGGGTCTCTAGTTATTAGTATTTTTTTATACTATAGTAAGTCTTGAAGATGGGGAAGGAACCCTTTCTTATAATTCTAAAGACCAATCACTACCCTTAGCAAGTAATATAAACCTTCTGGTCTCAATTACATATTTTTTTAACAGAATAGATATTTCATGATGTTTAACTTTACTTTATTTATTCACGATACAACACTTAGATCGAACTTAGAATCGAGTTTTGAGGAACCTATCTGCTATTCTGTATATGCGATACTATAATGAGTATATTAGTATCCCATTCATGTCATTTAAGTGAGGTAGGAACTCATTATTAATAAGAAATCAGTTTGGAAAATGGCTATTTATAAAATGCATATTACTTAAAGCTAAAAAATCACTCTGTCAGTTAACACAAAGAGGCGACAAGTATAAAGCAATAACAAATCAATCAAATGTTCTCTAAAATACTTCCAAAAAAAGATTTTATACGATCAAAAACATATTAAGTATTCAAAACCAAAACTATTTGATTGATCATAATGATCAAACATAATAGCATTTAGACATTAAAAATTAATAAAATACAAAATAATTACTTTTTCTTGTTTAATACTGCTCTTTTTTTCAAACATGTCTGTATAAGGATCGACATTGCCAGGGACTTCTATGATCCAATCCTTTTCTTTTTCAGCTTTGGCTTTTTTATATCCATATCTTGGAACCCATTTCTAAGAAAGGAGAAATTATTAGTATTATATATTTAATACGAGTAAATAATTATAAATTAATACCAACATCATTATTTTAATTTATACAAAGATATACAGAAAAATAAGTATATATGCCAACTCCTACAAAAATAATGTCTAATTAACTCAATCCATGTTAATAATAAATGAATAAGACAAGAAAAACAAATGGAAATATTATGAATGATGTTGATCTTAGTATTTTGAAAATGGACAATTGCCCGAATCATAAATATAAAAAAGTGGCTAGGCATATTTTCAAGATAGTAGCAATATCCTAGAAGATTGTTTTCTTTTGAATAGATCTATTCAACCTGATAAAATTGATATTCAAAATCAAATTGTCTATTCCCTTTTCTAGTTACTGTAATTCGGTTTTAATCACTGTTTTATTGAATATATTAATTCAGCCGCAACCCTATAACATCATAAAGATGTCACAGCAAGGGATGCTTAGGAATAACATATTTTTTATTTGATCATTACATTACAAATTTGGAAAATACAAATAAAATAATCTCATTTATAAAAAAAAAAAAAAAGAAATTAGGGTGTTTTCAATCAATTTTTTTAAAAACAATATTGTATTTGTTTTCCAAATTGTTGAAAATGGACAAATTTAGTAGTAAATAAAAAAATATTTCAAACCATTCTAAAATCTAATGGCATAAACATGATAACTAATTGTAAAAAATATTAAAGAAAATTGTTAAGTATCCAGCATCTGTCATAACTTAAAACTTGGACCAACCAATTGCTTAGATACAAGCATGTTAGAGACTCCTATAATACATATTAGCGCTATGGAATCTAATGTTCCAATTTAGGGAACAAAAATAAGTCTATATTTATAATAAACAGATGTGAATAAAGAAAATAAATGGTTAGTGATTATAAATAATCTTATTTTAAAATCTAAGAACTAAATCAAAATGTTATATCCTAATGTTTAGAGAAGAAGTAATTTAACTTACATTTAAAACTTCATCCCAAGTAACTCTAGATTTTTTTGTTGTTTTAATTCCTTTTTCCTTAGCGAATGTTTGCCATTTAGTCAGAGGTTTTGGCTTTGGGGCAGGTTTTTCACGAGGCAAAATAAATTTTGATTTTGGTAATTTAGCAACAATATTATTCTCAATTTTTTCAGTGGGTAATTCCCAAATTGAATTCAATAAAATTTGTGTATTGTCTCTTGCTAAAGTCTTTAAATATTTATCCTTGCTCGACCTATAAGAATATGAAAATAACTTAATAAAAAACAAAGATCAAATAAAAAGTCATAAATAAAATAATTTGCAGGCTTGTTTAAATAAAATGCCATATGCCATAGAGGATGATTTTGTTTCAGCAACTTCCAGACTGCCTTTTTCTTATATCATTTTTCAGTTTCTGAATCAGTACCTTGAAGATGGGCTCCTAGATAGCTCAATCTGAAGAAGGAACATTCATTGAGAAAGTCAGGTGGATTGGATTAAATGGTGTCTGACAGTATGAAGCTACCAAGAAACAAGCAATTCCCGAATCATTTGAAAAGCAAATATAAAGTAAAGCATTTCTGAGGGACATGTAATGTCAGTTCTTTAAATGAAGTTGAGAAAATTAAAGAACTACCAGTTGACCTCTACAGTCTGAAAATCTCCATACTTGCCAAACAGGGACTAGATTCCCAGATAAATACATGTTTGAATATGATGGCTTCAGTTATTAATATTAAATCAATTTCTAAGGGAAAATTGGCAAGAGAATAATAGGAAATGTGCCACATCCTGGAACAGGTTTTATGGTGAGCAAAGGATTTCATAACTCAATTATCAAGTTCAAGGGTATAAATGAGAGTTTATTTATCACTAATGAATCAGACAATTATTCCACGAATCTATATATATAAAATTCTTGTGTCACGTTGTATGTTCCCAATAAACTCTGAAATTACTGAACAGACTTTGACCAAACTTCGTAAGTATCTGTTGTTTAGTTCAACTTAAAAGATAGGATAGTTTTTATCTATTATTATTGCTATTCTAAATGGTTGAAAAATATATTTTTTTCAAACAAAATTGGTTTCAATGTGACTGTGACAACTCTGGTTCCCAGTAACCTTCCTATATATTTACAGATGTAATTATTAATTCAAATATAAGTGTGTGTTAATAGTTTCAATGCGTTATTGTTTATAAAATATACATAGTTTCCAGTTATAATAAAATACATATTAGTTGGTGATGAGGATAGGACAAAATATACATTCACTCCATTATTTCCAGTTATAATATAATACATATTAGTTGGCGATGAGGATGGGATAAAATATACATTCATGTGTTGACGCCTAAACTCCATAGTTTCCAGTTATAATAAAATACATATTACCATATGTTTCCAGAAAAAATAGAAGTGCTCATTTGAATGACAATCAAATTTCTAACCTTCTGAAAGCATAATCATTTTAATTAGCAAAGATACTATTCCAATTTATAAGAAATATATTTAAGCATATCATAGCATAACATTGTATCCATGTTTTGTGTGTAGGTTCCTGTAGACACATGTTCAATTATTATTAGTTTTTTTAAAGTAATTCAAAGTGTTAAATCTTTCATTAAAAAAAGACAAAAAACATATAAGGACTTATTACTGGATCTTAAAAAAAAACACGTTTCTAAGTTGCAAAGGAGTTATGATAATAAAGAATGTTTAAAAGATACAATGATGTTATTGAATAATTTGGATGTGGTACTTGGTACTGGTATGTTATTGTAACATAGAGTAAATAAAATTGATATCTGACATGATATAATAATTTTTTATTTATTCAAAACAGAGTAGCTCATTGCTATTCACCTGTATTTCTTTAATAGAACCTCATTCAACATAGTCACTATCAACATCTTTCATAATTGTAGCAATTTTTATTTAAATTATTTTATTTATCAAATTGAATTCACCAAATCTATTTTTTCAATGCGTCTCGATATTAGAAACAAGATATTTATAGTTATATTAGATTAATTATAGTAATAGGTTAAGTTGTTTTAAAATCACTATACTTATCAACCATAATTCAAACTTTAATCTAATAAGTTGCCATTTTATTCTGTTAGATATAAAATAGCGATCCAGTAGAGGTTGTCATACCCAAAATTACTCTATATATTTTAGCTGAAACGTAATCATGGTATATAGTCACATTTGCAACATAAATGTGATTGATATGCATAGATCCAACGAATGGGAATATTTTCACTTGATAAATTTCAAACTTTAACAAGAAATAACTTTGATAAATTTAATTTTAAAAAATATAACATTTATAATTCTTGGAAATGTATACGTCTTATAATAATGGAGTAGTTGTTGACCGTTTGTTGACCAGTAAGAAAAAAATAAAATAAGTGTGTTTTATTGGTAGTTTCTTTGTTACCACATCCCCAAACAACTGCTCCATCATATAATTTACAACAGCATTTGATAACATAACAAGTAAATATCCTATAAAATATTATATATGAAAAAACGAGAAGGAAAACTGTCTATTGGCATAATTCCAGTAAGTAATCTAAAGAAAAAATGTCACGAGGCCATCTTATTTTTAAACGCCTTGGAGTACAATAAGGAATTGAAGAGGAAGCAAGGTTTGAAACTAGTGGGTTAAAGTAGAGTTTGTCATGGAAAGAGAGATACCTGGTATAGGCCAAATAAACAACATATGGAACATTAAGATCTTTATGGACCAGTTATTCGTTACAAAGGAGGATAAGGAGCATTGAGGATTTTATAAAGGATTTTGGATTGTAGGGATTGGATACGGGAAGAATTTGATGGTTTAGTAGAACCCCAAAGCTCTACCCCGTCAGTCCATACAGACCAAATGATAGTCATGTAGATGAGCCTTTTGTAATTAAGTGGAAGATTGGAACGTTTGTTTAGTTGGTGTTGGAGTAGCTGAAAACGTCGAGCAGTTTCTTGTTATTTCAGCCTTGTATGGGTGTTCCAAATATGACATTTGTCAAACAGGAGCCCTAAATAGTGGATCTGTTCAAGCGGGACAAGAGGAATATCATTAAAGGACACTGTAGGGCAGGATGTCATAGGTTTATGATGAAGGGTAAGGGTAACTTAATGGGATTTATTGAAATTTATTTTAATTTTTCAATTCTGGTCTGGCCCCATACCTGAAGGTTGTTGGATTGAAGAGTTTGAGAGGCAATAACACTTGTGTGTCATCAGCATAGATAAAAAGGAAAGTGTTAAGATAGGTTGTGATAGCAGCTGTATAGACTGTGGCAGGAATGTGGCCAAGGATCCTGCTTTGAGAAACACCAGCAGACTGAGTAAAAAAGGGGATGAATAGTAATGATTGTGGTTAGTTGTCAGATCTGTCAGAAAAATAGTCTGGATAATGATGAAGTATGTAAGAGGCAAGAATTTACAGAGTATGTAAAGCAGTCCTGAGTACCAGGCTCAGTCAAAGGCTTGTTCTGTGTTGAGAAAGACTCTGGCACACTACAATCCGGGCTCCAATGCAGATGAGACAATATCCACCACATGATACCATTGCTGGATGGTGGAGTGAGATGTTCGGAATTCAAACTTGTAGCTTGAGAGTATGTTATAAGATTCTAGAATGGGTATAGACCTTTATGGATGAGTCTTTCCAGGATTTGACACAAAATGGATAAAAGAGATATAGGACGACAAGAAGAAAGCTTCAGTGACTTTTTGGTTTGGGGATCACTTTAACAATAGATAATATACAGGGTTCAGGAAAATATCTAGGGCTGAGTATGGCATTGTATATGCAGGCTTGTTCAGGAAGTTGTTTTAGAATATGGGCAGTGATTAAATCATGTCCAGAAGGTTTGTAGAAAGGTGATGCTACTTTTGATGAGATGCTGGGCGAATGTTAGCAACTTTTTTTTCTTCCTTTCAGGTTCATTCTGTGTTCTTTGCTTTAGATTTTTATAAACCACACAACCTTTTTAGTTTGCAGGGTGTGAGTACCAGAAGCCTGTGCCCCGGTGCCAACATTGCAATGGAGCCATCTTGATTGGTCATATCTTCCAAGAATAGCCATTTTATATATTGCAGCTCAACAGAATGGGACTCATCCCAGATATATCAAGAATCCTAGGAAATAATGAGAATTCAATTAAATTACTTATTGACTTTCTTCGGAATAGTTCTGTACTGCCAAAATCATTAAATTTACAATTTTAATCACTTAAAAAAGGGGAAAAATTACTAATTGTTTGCAGATTTATTATTATTTTTATATTCATGATTTATTGTAATTTTAATTTTAAGTTACTTTTATTTATTTATTTTTATGACCTTGCTTTATGTTTTTTTCTCTCAACATTTTCCACATTTATTTCTTACTTTGTTCCTGTTTCTCTTACATTCCCAATTAGTTAATCTCTCTCTATATATACTGTGTAATTAGTATTATTATTATTTCTTCCTTTTAATAGAGGTTTAAGAAATATATAAGCTTAGATGACCTAGATGTTTTACACCTCAAAGCCCTAACATACATACCACAAAGAGCACATTTTGCAGGCTCATTTCTCGTACTCTCTGACAATTTTCAGAGAAATGTGTTAACACACCGGGCCTGATGAAAACAATAGGACTTAGTGTGCCCCAAGTTTTGACACTTTGTATACTGCACTATTTTTTACTACACTTAGTTTTTGTCTTGGCTGTTCAAAAGAGATAATAAAAATATAACAGTCATGTCACCTGAAATAAATCCGATTTATTTAGTCCTGGCTCCTAATCTACAAAAACTAGCAGAAGTGAGTATTCTAGAGGGGTGTAAGACACAAGAAACATGTTTCACGGTGTGGCCTGTCTCTTCCAGGCTTCTTTTAATTGTGTCAGTGGGAGTTTTTGTGAGAAGTCCCCTTCAGATCATCATATATGTTTTTTCCTGCATTAACTGGTAGCAGTAGAAATTACAGTTTTTAGACTTTAATAGATAGTTTGTTATAACTGTTCAGAATTAGTAAGAATCTTGATAGCGTTTAGTCTCAGGAAGCATCTAAAGTTTGGCTACCTGATCAAATCGGCAATTTCTTGACCAAATAACATGAAATTATTAATGTTACTGGCGATTATTAGAGGAGGCTCTGAATCAGCAAACCATTGAGACCCAGAGATCACAGTAAAGATGTTCACTTCAACTGAATTGTTGCTGGTAAAGGTAGATCATTACGTGTTTCCTGTAAGTAATGAGAATCTGACTCACTCATTTCAGAGGTCGTTTCTTCTGCTGAATCAAGATACATGATTACAATATAAGAAAGAAAGAGCAAAAACAGTACATAAAAGTGTAAGTTCGAGAATAAAGTATTATTATTGTTATATCTGCGGTGGTCATGAAAAACTAGATAACTCGAGTTATATAAAAAATGAGTTAACTTCACGTATCGCTCCCTCAGACCTCCTACATCGTGTTAAATTGGTTAAAGAAATTTCTTGGTGGAAGAAATTTTTGGTTTAAGGAAAGCTGTAATTAATAACTTTATTTTGTTATTACATAAAACTTTAAGTCGCTCACTTGTAAAATGACAGATTTTGACTTAAACACTTATTCACGACAGCCACAGATATATACCTTTTACAAATAACTAGAGAAAATGTACCTAAAGATATATGTCTTTTTTTTTTTTTTTTTTAATCATACTAATAAAGCTATTTACAAAACTATATACATAAAAAACAAAAATTAAAACAGGCATATTTGAATAAATAAAAATTAAACAGATAAAAAAATAAAATTAAAAAAATGTTCTAAATAAGAATAGGAGTGAGAAAAGGAGTCTCTCCCAGAGGCTAAGTTTCAGATAAGGTCATGAGAGGTAATGACTCAAGTGCTGAAATTGTAATAAAGAATAAGAACATCATTTAAGTCAAAAGAAGCTGTCAATCAAATTAATCGGCTGAAAAAACACATCTTCAGTTGTTTTTTTTTTTAAACAGAAATGATAATGTGTCACAAAATTCCACAGAGGGGTGATAAAAACAAAATGTAGCAGAGCTAATACAGAACCTTTTAAACGTCTTGGATAGGCAATTAGTAGTAATTATGAGAATGGATCTGTGCACCATGGATCAATTGGAACCAAAAAATTAAAAAAAAAAAAAAACTACATTTGTATATAAACAATAAACGTAACCTATCAACAAATGCAATATATAGGAACTATAGTACAGTTTTAAACAAATCATATTGGGTGGTAAGGAAACTGTAAACACAATAGAAAAGGAAAGTCTGTTTCGGAAAAGGAAAGGATTTTAAGAAGGGTTTAAGATCCAAAAAAGTACAAGAGAAGGATAGAGGCAAAGATCTACGAATGGTTGAATACTTGCAATTTTGGGATAAGAGAAACAAGCACCTTAGAATAAAAATTGATATGAAAATTCAATAATCTGTCAAGTTAGTTGTACATGAATGTTACTTCTGAAAACCCATTGACTTCTCAATGTAAAGAGACCTGTGGCTCATTGATCTTAATAAACATTCCATAGAACCAAACAATTAACATTACATACTTATACAATTTCAAACTCATTAACAAATCATTCCAATATAATAATTATTTTGTACTTACTCTAACTCTTTAATGTTAAGGTCATTTGTATCAATAGCTAAAAGTGTTCCAACATCAAGTTGTAAATCTAATAATTTTTCAACTTGAATACTTTTACATGAATCATCAGTAAATCTAACCACATTAACACTATTCTGGTCTGTTTGGGCCATTTTATTTATATTATCATATCCTAATAATGATTATCAATTTTAACTAATCACCACACTTTAAGCATGTAAAACTAATAAACACACTACAAACACGAACATGTGGTAACGAACTGAAAGGTTACAAATTGTATCTTACCAAGGAGGTTGTAATACTATTACAAACTCCTTGTAACTTACAATACAAAATAATGTATAGTAAGTGAAAGTAATAATGTAATGGTACACCAAGGGGGTTCCACTTTGCTATACAAACCAAGAAGACATAATTTGGCTACTCGATATCTTATCTCAAACAATTCAATTAAACCTCGCTTCTACGGACTCCGAAAAATTCATAGCCCAGATACCCCTTCCCCGCCCTATCACATCCAATATTAATTTCCAAGATAAGTAAATACCTAGTACCCTACTTACAACACACAGTCACAACAATCCTTACGATGCCCTGAACTTTTTATCTAGGATAACAAATAATATCATTTACCATTCTAGATAATTATATATTTGCCTCCTTTAATGTCGAAAGATTATTTATCTATATTCTTATGAAAACCCTCTGTATTATTTAAGGAAATTGGTCCTCTATTGAACCCCTTATCTCACTTAACTGTCCTACAAAGCTGGAAATACCTAACTCCAGCTATCTTACGTTTCATGGAATGTTCTTTTATCAAATATTTGGAATAGTTGCCTTGAAAATTCTATTGCCCATGGATATCATGACCTTACCAACATTTTTCTTAATGATTTACTTAACTCCTAAATCACCCCATTGTTTGTTTATTTAACGTCACTTTATACTACGTGGCTAGTCGGACGATGCTACAGTGAGAGTTCTAAATTTTGCCTATCCAGGTTTAATTAAGATAGAGATCTGTAACGTGTACCTGACATCACACAGCTAAAACCTTGCATCCAAGGAAGATAATGCCACATTTGGTGAGGTCTGAAGGGTGTTATTTTCTGGGAGCTATTGCCATCAGGACAAAAAATTAATTAAACTCTATACTTCTGACAATAAAAAAAAACAAAACCATGAATCAATTAAAAATAAACGCCTAAAACCGACAAAGCAGAACGGTGTTGTGTACCACCTAGACAACGGTAGGTCCCGCATCTTATTGGTTACTCGCAATGAATTATTGAACCTTATATGGGATGTGCCTCTTGTCCCACCCTCGTTATTCACCAGACCTAGCTCCAAATGAATACCATTTATTCCGGTCTCTGCAGAACTCCATGAATGGAAGGAATTCTAAAAGGAAGAGGACATCAAATCCATTAGGATCAGTTAATAGACTCCAAATAAAATAACAATAAACTCCAAACATTCTATCAACATGACATTACGCATAAAATAAATTGTATGTGTATAATAATTGTTTTTTTATTTCATTCTGAAAAACCGAAAGTACTTGCCAACCCAATAATTAATAGAAATAAAGTTATTGATGAGAAAAAAATTAGATAATTATATTCACACCCCGGCGTGAACGTATTAAAAGAAAACTAATCGAGCCCTGATGATGACCCACAAAGGGGGTCGAAACGTTGGCAAACAATAAAATAGTTAAAACTATTTAGTTGTTTCATTTAATGACCGCCACCCGGACTAATTCCTTCCAGTAATTCTCAACGGTCAACTAATTACATCCACACAGAAAAAAATTAAGTAAGATTTTACTGCAAACTAAAACACAATTCATTTAGTTGCTAAATTGGCTATCAGAAGTTCTACCGGAAAGCTCTATGACTTGAATCCGTCAATACTTAACCATACCCTTTTTCATGTATTTAAATTTAAAAAATTTAATATCACCATTCCGTGCTCCTTTCGACTTATTATATCAATATTTTTAAATTAATGACGACATAGGTAAATTATTAATAATATAAACGTTTTTCAAAATTTAGGCATCATAATTTAATAAAATGGTCTTTATTGTCACCTGAGTTTTATCCTTATTGAAGTAGTCTGACAAAATATTTAATGAAAGTTGTGGGATGAAATGGCATCAGAATCCAGAAGCGTTGTAATATAACAAGAAATTATGCTTCTACTTAACTAAAAAGAATTGAACTTATATTTGTATAGATAATTTTTTTTTATGTTAATTTTAAAAATTTCTGATTATAGTATTGTTAGAAAAATAACTAAAATTATAGTGAAACATAACTACTTAGTAGAGTAAATTTTATTTATCCCAAAATAAGGTTATTAAATAGATATATTTAATCATTATGTACACAAAAAATGCTGAATGTAAACAATTAAATGAGAGAAGTTGGTTGAGGGTGCAGTCAATTTAACACACAATTAAGAGTAAACTTAATTTATTGGTGCCGACGTTTCACGTTTCACGTAAACAATTAAAGTTGTACTGAAATCCACATATATGAACATTTGATAAAACCAACCAATTTGAGAAAATTTTTCCCACGGAAATACAATAAATAAACAATTTATGACAAATACGTACAATTTCCGACTAATACATTGGCAACATGTGCACTGCTTACAGTTTTTATTTGTTTAATTGCTTAGGCATTGTGCACTAAGGAAGTCAATGATTTAGGGATGTGCATTTAGTATAAAGCTCATTTTCTTTTAATTAATTTTTTTTTTCTTAATGTTATATTTACGCTGAATTGGTGAGAAAGGATAAGTAATGGTAGAATATCAGAGAGAATCGACAGGATGATAAGAACTTGAAACATCAGACTGAATCTGGTGAAGTATATATTCCGTAAATATGGAAAAGTCGGTGATGGTTTATTCCTAGGAACAGTTTTACTACAGAGAGTCTAGGTTTAGCATTGGTAAGGTACGTATATTATAAACAATCATTTGGCGCCAGGTGATAAGTTCATGATTTTAGTAGTAGGCTTGTTGGAGAAGGGGTATCTCTTAGCTTAATATCCGGTTACACTTTTCACGTTGAGGGCGCCATATTGATCTTGTATCGTGCGTCGTTTTAGAGTCACTACTGCTGCGTTGTTTGCTATTGTTCTGTTAATATTTCAGGAAAATGAGTTACGGGCGACCTCCACCTCGTATTGATGGCATGGTTTCGTTGAAGGTTGACAATTTAACTTATAGAACTACTCCTGATGACTTAAGACGTGTGTTTGAAAGGTGTGGTGAAGTCGGCGATATTTATATCCCCAGAGACAGATTTACCCGTGAAAGTAGAGGCTTTGCATTTGTTCGGTAAGATATACTTTTTTGTTTTAATCAGAAAACTAGTTGTGATTTGAGATACTAATTATGAAATAGTAATTTGTATTTCTTATTTGTCTAGCATCACATTAGTTGGATCATGTTTATTTAATGATATTCCCTTAAGGTGTTGGTTTCATATAGTGCTTGTTTAGTTGTAGTCCTATTCTTTAAGCTTTAAGAGTGTTTGAAGTTGTTGCTACAGTCAGGATGAGTTATTTTTATGCTGTAGTTATTCAATTGTTTCTTGATATGTATAGATGTTAGGAATTTGTTTTTTGTTAAAATGAAGTGTATTTGAGTTTCTGATGATCCTTTCCAATTAAGGAAAAATATTTCTGTTCTTCTAGATTTTAGGTGTTACTTAATTCCATATTTAGACTGTATTTATAATATGTTCTATTTAATCCTGATTCACATTTGTGATCATTTATTCATAAATGATTGATATATTTTATTTATGTTAGTTTAAGAGGACTTAAACATCTATCATTTTGATCACTTCAGTCAAGCCGCTTTTGCAGTGTTTTTATTCTATGTTTATCATGTTAAGTGTTGGTGTTTTAAATTATAATGTTCAGTTCAATGGCTAGTTACTAATTTATATTATTAATGAATATGTGTCCACAGGTAAGGTTTCTTTTTGTAGGAGTTTTAATTATCTTACTGTCAGGTGCTGGAGCAGACATGTAATTATTACAAAATTTGTTTCTTAAATGCTCTGCAAGTTTTATTAATCAGACTTATTGGGAAATAGACTAGTTATATGTAATCTGAAGCAACATAAATTTTTAAATTATCATGCTAAAACGATACAAGTTTTATTCTGAGCAGTTTCTATTCATCTCTTATTTGGTTTTTTAAAACTTAGTAATAGTCCTACATATTATTATTAATGTCATTAGGTATTAGGTTTTATATTTTTTAATGCAGGTTTCTTATGTATTTATATGTCGTTAGTCATAAAATGAAGCTGTGAAGTCATTCTTATCTTAATTATTGCTTTTTCATGTTTCATTAGATTTTATGATAAAAGAGATGCTGAAGATGCATTAGATGCTATGGATGGACGAATGTTAGATGGAAGGGAATTGAGAGTACAAATGGCACGTTATGGGCGACCATCCTCACCTTATCGGCGTGGAGGAAGATCGTCTAGAAGAAGGTTATTTCCTGTATTTCAGTCTTATTTGTAATTGAACTTAAGATATATAAAAGTATACTATATTTTAGCATTCTAACTTTTTGTTAGAGTTCTTTTTTTTTGTTTTATTAATAGTATATTTTTTTAATTAAAGTTTCTTATAATTTGATTACTGAGGCCATAATTCTTTCAGTTTTAGGGAGATAAGGTAATGCCTAAAGTTTATTATTTTAATTGTTTTTGTATTTATAGCTGGTGCTATTAATTAGTATGAGTCATAATTTTATGATACTTATAAATATTTTACTGACATTTATGACAATTTTTTTTTTTTTTTTCACCATGCATTAACAAAGATATTTGAATGGAAATAAACTGTTTATGATAGCTTACAGTCTTTTTGATTTTGATCGACTTCAGGCATACTATTAGGTAATTAATAAATATAACTTGCTAAACTACTTTGGCACAGTAGTTTTCTGAAACAGCAGATCATCTGCTTAAGTTTCTCAGACAAATTTTGAATATTTTAGAATTTCTGGATGTTACCTACCGTTTCTGATCAAACAAGTTATCACCACTGCCATAGTATAGTATGTACATAGGCCTAGAAAAAACCTAAAAAAGAAGATTGATTTAGATAATTTTAAGTATTTCTGAGCCTGAATACACTGTGTTGTTTGTTAGTATCTTGGTTTCACTTTTAATTAAAGTGCCTTAATTTTATGCTGAATTGATTTGTAAATAGGGAGCGACGTGGTCTAGTGTGGATAGAGCACTAGTCTACAGATCTCTGAATCCTGAGTTCGAATTCCGGCTGTAGCAGAATATTATTTATTCTTTTAATTCAGTCAGGGGATGACTCTAGGGTATGGAGACCCTCCTGGGGCAGACCCAGCCTCTTTAAAGTGAGTAACCAAAAAATTAGGGGGAAAAACCTGTTAGCTGAGCATGATCAAGGCCTTATCACCTCATTGCACTGTCGTTGGCCTTAAAACAGTACGGATCTCTATATGTACTGAGCCCAAGACCCTTCATGGGTTGTAGTGGTACAGGTTTTTATTTATTTATTTTTTTAATTAATCTGTAAATACTTGAAGAACAGAAACATACTAAATCACGGGTAGTGATATTAAGAATATTAAACAAATTAGAGGGTAAGTTAAAATTAACTATTGGAGGACAAGTTGTTAGAAACCGGCTATGTGTGCCATGGCCTTAAAATGCATAATTAGTTTTATAATTCTGAGCCTGTTATTGGGAGTTGTACAGCATGTTAGTGTAGAAATTCTATCAACAGAAGTTGGGTTAATTAAATAAGATAGTGAGTATAGTTATATTATTAAATTAAATTATATTCCCTTACATTAATTATGGTTTATTTATTATATACTACTATATTTTAAATATTTGATTTTGTTTCATATCTATGATTTATGAATAATTCATAATTGTATGTAGGTATACAAGTGTGAATTTAACATTTTATTTGTTGGATAGTGGTGTTAAACTGTATGTATTATGTTTGTTAGAAGGTCCAGATCCAGGTCTCGATCAAGATCACGTTCTCGTAGAAGGTCATACTCTCGCTCTCGTTCTAGGTCTCGATCTGATTCTAAGAGTTCCCGTGGACGGTCCCGCTCACATTCCAGATCTCGTTCAAGATCAAGGTAACTATTCATAATATGGACATTGTTTATTCTACTCTTTTTATGATTTATGAATGATGTGTTACATCTTATACCTGGTGATGAAGGAATGATTAATTGGGAAAATTATTAAGTGGAATTGTTAACTAGTAGTGTTTTTATTAAAATTGTTGATTCTTTCTAACATTTAAGCAAAACAGCTTTAATTTTTGTCCAATGTGAAAAAGGAAGTCATTAAAACCAATTATAAAACAACAAGAAAAAATAATTAAGTATGGTAACGTCCTTATTTCATACAAGTGTTCTGTTATGAAAATTAAAAAAAATAATTATAAACGAAAAACATAAGTTTTTAAAACTATATTTCTATAACTCAAATCATAATTTCTATTCACAATATTTTCTTAAAATTTTGTTAACGTTGTCATTTTTATTTTTAGATAAGTTTGTACAGATGTTTCTTGATTGGAAATGATTCAACAAAATTACTTTTTGCAGGTAATATTTTCTTTGTTATTTAGTTGTGATTCATTTGTATCAGGTTTTCATATTGTTAGTTAATATGTATCTATAACATGTTGAAACACATAATTATTATTTAGTTTGCTATAATTTCTCTATGATACAGGGTGGCCACTATTATTGCTATGAAATCAATGTTAACAAAATTACTTTTTTCCGATATTCTAGAAACTCTTCTGCTTTTATCTATATTATTTATATATGTCATTCCTTTTATATATATAATATATATATATATATATATATATATATATATATATATATATATATATATATATTTATATATTTATATTTATATTTATGTGTTTTAGTTTTTTTATTTAATCAAGTGGTTAACCTTTACCTAAGGAAATAATCTGTTCTTAATAACTTATTCATTTTCATATAACATTTTTTTTTTAAATATTTAGTTAATACTTTTCTCATTTGTTACCTTCTTTTTTGTATTCCCTGTGTCTGCATGAAAAGACACTTATGCATACATAAGACAGGTATGTCTTACATTTGCAGGATTTCAATTTTTAATACTGAATGTATGAGAGACATTTTGAATTAGCTATTAATGTTCAGTATTTAAACAAAAACAGTTAATATTCTTGAAACATTACTTAATTCTCAAATATGTGCTCTTTCTTAGAGGGATCTGTATTAAGCTTACATATTTATTAAAAAAAGAAATAAAATTATTTCTTTATTTAATTATGATCACTATTAACTTACATAAAAAATGTTGTATTTAATTTAAATTTATTATGGAAATTAATAGTGCCTAATTTAATTAATATTTAGGAAACTAGAACGAAATTAAATTGAACAATTTATGAACAAATCAACTGTTATACAATTTAAAGTTATACATAATATGTTAAGTGGAAATTTATTATCTATAATAGCTAGACAAATATAATATACTTTTCAGAATTATAGTTTTATACTTTAACATTCAATAATATTAATATTTAATATTGGACCTAAATAAAATCATGCGAATTAAAGTCCTTGCACCTTTCAATATCATGTTAATATTGGGGTTTTTTCTGAGTTCTGATTCAATTTTTGGCACTAAATAATTGAAAAAGGCTAATCAATTATTTTGATTTTATTAGGAACGTGTGTTTTTCTAAATAACTTATTATATTATTATCTGCAGAAATCACTTTGTTTTATTAGCTTCTCATTGCTTTCGATTACATTTTACGATTTTGTTTCTAGATATTAAATTATTACTAAGGTGTAGATTCTTTAAGGTGAAGGTCAAATTCAAGGCTTCTGGTTGTAAGCATCCACTCACTCTAGATAAATTTGTTCCTTTGCACCTGATGATGGCATTTTAGCTGAAACATTGTGCATTTTTAATAAAAGAGTGGTGAAGATATAAATCAACTTCCAATTTTTTTTACTTTGATTGAATTAATTATTTTCAATTTTAAAAGTTATATGAAAGAAAGAGTGGAGCAGTCGATGGGGAATAACACTTGAAATGTAAAGAGTTGAAATTAAAAATGGATAAGGTTATGATTCACTTGAAAAAGCTGTCTTACCCAACTCTAATTCTATTAGGTACCAATTTATGGTGTTTAGTTATATATTTACATATTTATGCAATGAGATTTCAACTAGTGGCACCGTGCACAAACTGTGGAGTGGTGGAAAAGATTTAAGCTAAGGGTTGGCTAGTATACAGTTCTCCAACATGGTTTAATATTACGAGAATTATGGAATTTTCCTGCTTCGTTTACTTGCGTTACTGCTGGAAACAGCCATTGCCACGTAAGTGGTACTATGGCGTCATGGGAATGAGTGGCATGAGGTATTGGCTGTCCTTTCAACAATTAATCCACATTACTTGGAAAGATCTCTTAATTCATGCGCTAATATAGTCTTATTAGTGTATTATATTATAACTGTTTCATAATGTGGAAAAGAACTAAAATTTTACTGCAAAATAAAAGCAGTATTGTTGATTATAGTTGGATGATAACCCACCCTGTTTCCCAATAATGGATAGGTTATAAATTTTTTTTGGCCTGTTATACTCACAGTGGACCGGTCCTTGAATATAAATTGACAATAGACGGGTGCTCTTCAAAAGCCAATACTCAGCTTGGGTATTGTCTCATTGTTTCAAAAGTTTTAATCAAGTTTTAAACAAATTATTTATTGAAAGTAACTATTAATGGCTAATAAATCATAAATTGATGCATACTCTGCTATGGGTCAAACCCCTCCTGACCCACCCACATGTGTCATACTTAAAGAGAATAAATATCTCTTGATTTTTTTAAATTTAAGTTAATTTTATTTATTTATTTCAAGTCCTAACTTGTATTCCTATTTGAATACCCTAAATCAAATGATGGCAGTTGGTTTATAAGAAGCTATTCTTAATTTGTATGTTCAAATTCACATTACAAATAAATGGTAACTCACAAATTATAATACATATGCATATTAGATGAAATAAGAAATAAATTTTATTATGCAATTAAACATTAAATAAAAAATCCGGGGTCAACACATGTCATTCACTTACCTCGGGTGTTTAAATTAATTTAAGAACTATTAAATGGACTTAAAGTTTAAAAAAAAAAAAAAGTTAATTTAAATAAAAAGTGTATTCCGTTTCGTTAAAAAGATTATTTAGATTAAATAATACAATATTAAACTGTTGCGTATAATAATCAGTAATAAATTTATGCTCTTCATCAGTTTATATTACTTTTTACAACTTAATATTAGACTACGATATACAATATAAGATAATCTCATCATCATCCTAAGATTTCTTTTGGGTCAATATTTTTGTAAGATTTAGTTTTGGGCGTTTCCCAAACCTTGTGCAATACAAAAATAAAATAAACTTCTTTTTTGGAAACCGCCCAAAATATAACTTACAAAAAAATAATATTATAATTTTTCTAAAATCTTTAGCTTTCTAATGGTATATTATACATCTATGTTACTTTTATTATGTTCAAAAAATAAAAATAACATTTAAAAAATATTTTCGATCTTTTCTCCTTTAGTTGGTTATCAAATTCATTCAACATTTATATTTAGCCTCTTTTTGTCAATACTGAAAAGATGATATGAATAATTTTTTTGAATAAACAAAATTAAAAGTACTTGAGAGGAAGAAAATATATCGGCATCTAAGCCCTGTCTGACTATTTTAAATTTACATTACATTAAATTTTAAATGGATGTATGGAGTTTAATCAAAATAGTTGTTTTTGAGAAAAAGGTACAAAATACATGGGTATAAATTAGAACTTCCAGTCAGTCGATATCGGTGAAAATTTTGTTGTAACATCTCTTGACGTATGTGAAATTTCAAATAAATATATGTATTATATGTACAAAAAATATATTATATAAATATATGGAATGGCTTAAATATGAAATTTATGTTTTGTTAAACTCTTCATTTTTGTGCTAGACTTAACCACGCGCACACACACACACAGACCTTTTTGCAGGACTTGGTTATTTGCACTCAGGAGACCCTAAAACATGTATTCCCGTTGAAAACTGGAATTCAAAAACTTTCATGATCACTTTACTTTCTCTTACTATATATTTCATATATTAAGTAAGTGAAAGTTAAAACATTTCAGAAGTTATCATAATATGTAAGGTTATATACTGACTTGGTAAATGGTTGTTGGTTTAGAGCTCTTCGCTATTTAAATGCGCTTTAAGTGAGATAAATCCAACTATACAGAAGTAATTTAAAATAAAATATATTACTATAAAATAGCGAATCAAAGATTCTGTCAATGAAATGGTTGACTTTTTATGTCACTTTATCCTATTTCTTGCTATTCATTTGACCAATCATTAATATGGCTGCACTGAACTTATTCAGTCATTAGCTATCACACAATGGTTTTTTCCCATTATTGCAGCATGCCATGCTGATGCTTCTAAAATGAAGCCAAAGACTTTGAAATTTCAAATGATGATATAAAATAATGTGATAATAAATTTATGATTTTAGAAGAGAATAGTTCTAATTTAAATATAATTATTTGTTATTTTCATTGCAGTTCATAACAAAGATCTTTTTTATTATATTAAGTTGAGAAGTTGTTTAGCAAGTTATTAGTCATTTTTAACTGTGGTTTATAAAAGTTAAGGAACTGTAGGTTAATAGTTAAGTAGTTCAAAATAATAAAATGTTATTATTATTCGATTATTGTTGATCTTGTTAATAAAAAATAATATAGTGATAGGAGGAGAATTTCATTTTGGGTGTTTTCACTGAAGGAGAAAAAAGAACCTAGTTGACGTATTTGTTTTATTTTCTTCATTGACCTTACGCCCAACCACATTCTACCATCAATTGTAGTTTTATCAGATGTTATAAAGATTTGTGTTGTGTCCCTTTAGAAGTAATCGTGAGTTTGCACGATGCTCAGTTGTATTTATTATTATTTCTTTATTTTTTAAAGGGTTTGAGTATCAAATACAATTTCAGGTAGACTGTTGCGTTATATATATTTATTTGAAGACATTATCAAAAGTGGCCTCCCTGTTTTAGTAAAGCTAATAAAATTTAGTGCATGAAATAAATTAAGATTTACTGTTGTTTTCTTGTTAAATTTCACTTTGTGTTAATTTGCAATTTTTTAAATAGCCTTGTCAAAATAATTGTCTTATTTGTTTTGTAATTCATTTATGGGAAAGGTTGTTTTAGTAAATTATCTAACAATATCTTCAAATAGTTTTGTTAATGAATTTATAATTTTATGACCTGATATCACTACATTTATTAACAAGCTAAAAAAAATGTTATTAATTTGCTTCAGAAGTTTTTTGTTTGTCATGTGTTCTAGAATAAATGAGATCAAAAAACAAAATTATTACTTATATACTATACTGGAACATGCACATATACAATTTTAGTTGTGTGTGTATGTTCAGATAGTTCCTCTATTAATGATTTAATTAATGAACTATTCCTCTTATTGAATTTATCAAAAAATGGTTTGGTATAAGTTTTTTCTTGAATTTCTTTTATCTATTGGTTTGGACTTAACCAATGTTCTAAAAGTTGAATGAAGATCTGTTATGCATATACTCACAAGGTTAATACCACTTGTAGCAGTTAAATAATAAATGATGACTTTATTTTGTTAGTTCAGTTAAAGGTTTTTATCACATACTAATATTATGTAAGTATTTTATTTGAATAATCTACCTTTGATTTCCATTAAACCATTCATTGTGACATCTTTTTGTTTCAATGAAGAACTAATAACAATAATATTGTTTTGGATAATTTGACATTTATAACAAGTTCCATTGATACAATTATAAAGGATAATTTTTCAAATAAATCTGTAAAGCAAGTTTCTGTAGTACTAACTAGAATAGAATATTTAATTGTGAGTATTTGGATAACAATGGAGTATTTACAATTAATTATTTCATGATAAGTTTTATTGTTATATACTCACAAGTTACTTATACAACCCATTCATTTATTAATGCAAAATAATAAAACAACTTCTCTTTTACCTCTCTTCATTAGTAAGTATATAGTATTAAACCACCCCTAATTGTGAGAAATTGTAATTTATCTGAAAGTAATTGTTTAATGAAAAAGTAAGTATTTTTGGATAAAATTTAATTGAAGTTTTATGCTGGTTGTATTAGTATTTTGTTAGTATTTGTAACTGTATTTTTAAAGATCTCTGGTTACTCACTTAATATCATTCTATTGTATTAGTATAATAATTAATGATGGGGTTATATGAATGGGCCATTGGAACCTAGATTATCACTAACATAAAACTGTGTTCTTTGGGGCGCAGGAGGTGTTAAAGCAGTCACGGTGTTTGTCCCGAGACAGACAGAGAGAGAAAGAGAGGGGAGCTGTTACTTGCTGTTTTGCTGTTTCCTGTTCTTACATGCAGTCGTTCCTGTTGCAGTACAGTCGTCCTGTGTTATTCATTCTTAATATTATTATTTTTTTTTAATACCATACTTCACCCATATCGGCAATTCTTTAATATTACATCATAGTTAATTCATGATGATAAATACTTGATTTAGCTGTGGGACATTTTCATTAACTAAATTTAAACGCGATAATTGTTTATATCTATAGTTTTTTGCTTAATCAGTTTACTTGTTATTTACAGTATTAAAACAGTTCAGATCACCGGTATGAGTTTTTAATAATAAATTTTAATTAATTCTTTGATATAATTTCTCTCTCTTTGTTATAAAAACTGTAATTCGTTCAAAATTCTTATTTGTTGTGAGATTCTTTTGAAACTTGTTCTTTAAAGTGGTCTTAAAGAATTTTTAAGTGATTTTCTAACAGATGATCAAGGAGTGAAGTTATTGACCAGGTACGTCCATCATAAAGTGGAAGGTATATAGTGCATTTCAGTTACAGGTTGAAAATATTTTATTTCTAAATCTTTATTATACAGGCATTTTAAAATGGTACCAATGTTTTTACCAAAATATTAAATAAATAATGAGGTACTGTACTACAGACCCTTTTTTTATTTATTTTTAACACCTGTTTTATTTAAAACATATTTACATATTTTTATTTTTATTATGATTCATTATTAATTATTGTATTTAATTTTTTTTTTCAGGTTAGTCCCAGGATTTATCCATCTAGACAACTTATGTATTATTGTAATACTTTTAATTATCTCTTGTAATAAAAAATGATTAGATGCTTTCTCTTTTTTTTATATTAGTGTGTTACTTTTTTATAATTGACTTTTCTCTTTATTTTCATGTTATTTAATGCTCCGCATTAATTACCATACCATAAGTATAAACACATGTGAAAATTAATGTATTAATGATTATATTGAATTATTTTGAATA
The DNA here is from genome assembly GCA_023052935.1 of Piezodorus guildinii. Lineage (NCBI taxonomy): Eukaryota > Metazoa > Arthropoda > Insecta > Hemiptera > Pentatomidae > Piezodorus > Piezodorus guildinii. The sequence continues at coordinate 110,230,239 of CM041292.1, read as the reverse complement.
AAATACCAGTCCTCAGATTGGTATAAATTATTTGTTTATATCATACCTTGCCAAAATCTATGGCTCCCACTGTAGCATCATTTGATTAGCCACAGTAGTATGAAGTGACGTTAAATGTATAAACTACTCATAATACCTTGCCAGTATGGCTCAAAAACATCAGAATTCTACTATTAAAAAAATTAATTCATATATGTTGTCGATCTTTAATTTCATATATTTCATTTTTTTCTTATAGAACAGATACAATAGAATATTTTCCTGTATATATTTGCAGTTTTTTTGGTACTGGATTTTTTTATAAACTACACAACCATTATAATGAGCTGGGTGCCCTGGAATATCTGCTTCTGGCATGTTTATTAAGCATGCAAGCCATCACATTTGACACACTTGTCCTGTTAAATACAATAGGCTTTTGTGGTGTGACCAAGGGTTTGGCACTTGGTGCACTGAAAGATATTTCTATTTACTTAAAAAATATCAATATTGTTGGCTTCTGGTTCAAGATCGACAAAAAACAGAGGCAAAAGCCCAACTTTTCTATTGGGTGCAGTTCATTAGAAATCAGAATAAGATTGTGGCCTAGGGCTTCCTCTCAGAACTACCATAAAGACTTATCTTCCTTGAGCTGGTAGCATTGAAAGTCGGAAATGTTTATAATTTTCTATAGTCCTTCTATTTATTATTATTGTATTGCTCTATTTTAACCAGGAAAATCATTTGTAATAGATTTGATCGATTAAATTTGAAATATTTATTAAGGCCAATAAGTTTGCAATGAAGATTAATGAGTGGTTCAGGTTCAGAAGTAGTGTATAAGAGCTGAGCCACAAGGCTCATGCTTGCAGGGCTTGGGTCACAGCTGGAGCCTGATAGCAAAAGACTAGTCTCTTATCTCAACCTTTATGAAGTACTGTGAATGGCTTAATACATTTTCTTAATTTTCTAGACAATTTTGCTGTTTAATAATCATCAAAATTTTGCGATATTTCCCTTGAAATGAAAATTAACATTTAATTTTACGCTAATTTTCATTCCCTTTTCCCGCAATATTTTGTGAACGAATCAATGGATTTTCAGCTCCACTATTTTCTGACCATTTGGAGACTAACTCAAAACCAGCTTGTAGTTTTCCCGTTCTTTCTAGTTCCCCCATTCGCCCTAATTTTCCAAATTTTGTGTTAGTCTGCCGCAAAGTGTTAGTGAAATTGTTATGTAAAGAAAATACGTTGGCCTATTAACAAGATACAGAGGAAAAGTAAATGGATGTTATGAGGAAAAATTTATTTTTACATTTGTCGAACTATAACCCTAAAATTATCGACATAGTAAAAATCGATTAATTTGTCTTTAAAATAGAGCCGCAAAAAATAATGTAAATTTCGTGGAAAATACATACTGAATTTCATGTTTGCCTCAAAATAGTCGAAATGTTTAAAATCTGTTGATTCGTTCACGAGATAGAGCCGGAAAAGCGAATGGAAATTCGCCGGAAAATGATATGCTGATTTTCGTGTTAGTCTACATCAAAATATTCGAAATAGTGAAAATTCGTTGATGAGATAAAACTGTAAAAGCCTATGAAAATTGGGGGGGAGGAGGGGAAACGATATGGTAACAATAGTATCAGGCCACCCCAAAATAGACCGGAAATGGTTAAAATCCATCGATTCGTTCACGAGATTGAGCCGAAAAAGCAAATGGAAATTCGGGGAAAAATGATATGCTAATTTTCGTGTTAGTCTACCTCAAAATAGTTTGAACTTGTTAAAATCCATTGATTCGTTGATGAGATAAAATTGTAAAAGCCTATGAAAATTGGGAGGGAGGGGGAAACGATATGGTAACAATCGTATCTGGCCACCCCAAAATAGACCGGAAATGGTTAAAATCCATCGATTCGTTCACGAGATTGAGCCGAAAAAGCAAATGGAAATTCGGGGAAAAAATGATATGCTAATTTTCGTGTTAGTCTACCTCAAAATAGTTTGAACTTGTTAAAATCCATTGATTCGTTGATGAGATAAAATTGTAAAAAGCCTATGAAAATTGGGAGGGAGGGGGAAACGATATGGTAACAATCGTATCTGGCCACCCCAAAATAGACCGGAAATGGTTTAAAATCCATCGATTCGTTCACGAGATTGAGCCGAAAAAGCAAATGGAAATTCGGGGAAAAATGATATGCTAATTTTCGTTGTTAGTCTACCTCAAAATAGTTTGAACTTGTTAAAATCCATTGATTCGTTGATGAGATAAAATTGTAAAAGCCTATGAAAATTGGGAGGGAGGGGGAAACGATATGGTAACAATCGTATCTGGCCACCCCAAAATAGACCGGAAATGGTTAAAATCCATCGATTCGTTCACGAGATTGAGCCGAAAAAGCAAATGGAAATTCGGGGAAAAATGATATGCTAATTTTCGTGTTAGTCTACCTCAAAATAGTTTGAATTGTTAAAATCCATTGATTCGTTGATGAGATAAAATTGTAAAAGCCTATGAAAATTGGGAGGGAGGGGGAAACGATATGGTAACAATCGTATCTGGCCACCCCAAAATAGACCGGAAATGGTTAAAATCCATCGATTCGTTCACGAGATTGAGCCGAAAAAGCAAATGGAAATTCGGGGAAAAATGATATGCTAATTTTCGTGTTATTCTACCTCAAAATAGTTTGAACTTGTTAAAATCCATTGATTCGTTGATGAGATAAAATTGTAAAAGCCTATGAAAATTGGGAGGGAGGGGGAAACGATATGGTAACAATCGTATCTGGCCACCCCAAAATAGACCGGAAATGGTTAAAATCCATCGATTCGTTCACGAGATTGAGCCGAAAAAGCAAATGGAAATTCGGGGAAAAATGATATGCTAATTTTCGTGTTATTCTACCTCAAAATAGTTTGAACTTGTTAAAATCCATTGATTCGTTGATGAGATAAAAATGTAAAAGCCTATGAAAAATTGGGAGGGAGGGGGAAACGATATGGTAAACAATCGTATCTGGCCACCCCAAAATAGACCGGAAATGGTTAAAATCCATCGATTCGTTCACGAGATTGAGCCGAAAAAGCAAATGGAAATTCGGGGAAAAATGATATGCTAATTTTCGTGTTATTTCTACCTCAAAATAGTTTGAACTTGTTAAAATCCATTGATTCGTTGATGAGATAAAACTGTAAAAGCCTATGAAAATTGGGAGGGAGGGGGGAAACGATATGGTAACAATCGTATCTGGCCACCCCAAAATAGACCGGAAATGGTTAAAATCCATCGATTCGTTCACGAGATTGAGCCGAAAAAGCAATGGAAATTCGGGGAAAAATGATATGCTAATTTTCGTGTTATCCTACCTCAAAATAGTTTGAACTTGTAATGAAATTAAATGATATGCTATTTTCGTTTTTCCTCAATATTTTTGTAAAATTCTTGAGATAATGAAACTAAAATTGAGGGCGATATTCATCATGCCACCAAATAGACCGAAATGGTTAAAATGATTTTCACGAGATTGGCGAAAAGAAGGAATGGAAAAAATTTATTTTGAATCAAAAATTTGAACTTGTTAATCCATTGATTGTGAAGATAAAATGTAGCCTAAAAATTGGAAGGAACTAGTAACATGTATTGCCACCCCAAATGCCAATTTAAAATCTGTCGCAAATGAGGAAAAGCAAAGGAAATCGGGAAAATATGCAATTTTGTGTTATCTAAAAATATTTGAATGTTAAATTATCTAAATAAAATTTAAAAGCCTATAAAATTGGGAGGGAAACGAATTCATGTTTGCCACCAAAATAGCGAAATGTTAAAATCTGATTCGTTCACGAGATGAGCCGAAAGCAAATGGAAATTCGGGAAAATGATATGCTAATTTCGTGTTATCTACCTCAAAATATTTCGAAATATTGATTCGTTGATGAGATAAAATTGTAAAAGCCTATGAAAATTGGGAGGGAGGGAAACGATATGTAACAATCGTATCGCCACCCCAAAATAGACCGGAAATGGTAAAATCCATCGATTCGTTCACGAGATTGAGCAAAAAGCAATGGAATTCGGAAAGATATCTAATTTTCGTGTTATCTACTCAAAATAGTTTGAACTTGTTAAAATCCATTTTCGTTGATGAGATAAAATTGTAAAAGCCTATAAAATTGGGAGGAGGGGGAAAATATGGTAACAACGTATCTGGCACCAAAATAGACGGAAATGGTTAAATCCATCGTTCGTTCAAGATTGACCGAAAAGCAAATGGAAATCGGGAAAAATGATATGCTAATTTTCGTTTATCACCTCAAAATATTTGAATTGTTAAAACTTCGTTGATGAGATAAAATGTAAAGCCTATGAAAATTGGGGGGAGGGGGAAACGATATGTAACAATGTATCTGGCCACCCCAAATAGACCGGAAATGGTTAAAATCCATCGATTCGTTCACGAGATTGACCGAAAAAGCAAATGGAAATCGGGGAAAAATGATATCTAATTTTCGTGTTAGTCTACCTCAAAAGTTTGAACTTGTTAAAATCCATTGATTCTTGATGAATAAAATGTAAAAGCTATGAAAATTGGAGGAGGGAAACGATATGGTAACAATCGTATCTGGCCACCCAAAATAGACCGAAATGTTAAAATCCATCGATTCGTTCACGAGATGACCGAAAAAGCAAATGAAATTCGGGAAAATGATATGCTAATTTCGTGTTATTACTCAAATATTTGAACTTGTTAAATCCTTGATTCGTTGATGAGATAAATGTAAAGCCTATGAAAATTGGGAGGGAGGGGGAAACGATATGGTAACAATCGTATCTGGCCACCCCAAAATAGACCGGAATGGTTAAATCCATCGATTCGTTCACGAGATTGAGCCGAAAAGCAAATGAAATTCGGGAAAATGATATGCTAATTTTCGTGTTATCTACCTCAAAATAGTTGAACTTGTTAAAATCCATTGATTCTTGATGAGATAATTGTAAAAGCCTAGAAAATTGGGAGGGAGGGGGAAACGAATGGTAACAATCGTATCTGGCACCCCAAAATAACCGGAAATGGTTAAAACCATCGATTCGTTCAGAGATTGAGCCGAAAAAGCAAATGGAAATTCGGAAAAATGATAGCTAATTTTCGTGTTAGTCTACTCAAAATAGTTTGAACTTGTTAAAATCCATGATTCGTTGATGAATAAAATGTAAAGCCTATGAAAATTGGGGAGGGAACGATATGGTAACATGTACGGCCACCCAAAATAGACCGGAAATGGTTAAAATCCATCGATTCGTTCACGAGATTGAGCCGAAAAAGCAAATGGAATTCGGAAAAATAATGCTAATTTTGTGTTATCACCTCAAAATAGTTTGAACTTGTTAAAATCCATTGATTCGTTGAGAGATAAAATGAACTATGAAAATTGGGGGAGGGGGAAACGATATGTAACAATCGTATCGGCCACCCAAAATAGACGAAATGGTTAAAATCCATCGATCGTTCACGAGATTGAGCCGAAAGCAAATGGAAATTCGGAAAAATGATATGCTAATTTTGTGTTAGTCTACCTCAAATAGTTTGAACTTGTTAAAATCCATTGATTCGTTGATGAGATAAAATTGTAAAAGCCTATGAAAATGGGAGGGAGGGGAAACGATATGTAACAATGTATCGGCCACCCCAAAATAGACCGAATGGTTAAAATCCATCGATTCGTTCACGAGATTGAGCGAAAAAGCAAATGGAAATTCGGGGAAAAATGATATGCTATTTTCGTGTTATCTACCTCAAATAGTTTGAACTTGTAAATCCATTGATTCGTTGATGAGATAAAATTGTAAAAGCCTATGAAAATTGGGAGGGAGGGAAACGATATGGTAACAATCGTATCGGCCACCCCAAAATAGACCGGAAATGGTAAATCCATCGATTCGTTCACGAGATTGAGCCGAAAAAGCAAATGGAAATTCGGAAAAATGATATGTAATTCGTTTATTCTACCTAAATATTTGAACTTTTCCATTTTCGTGAAGAATAAAATTTAAAACTATGAAAATTGGGAGGAGGGGAAACGTTGGTACATCTATCGGCCCCCCAAATAGACCGGAAATGTTAAAATCAGATTCGTTCACAGATGAGGAAAAGCAAATGGAAATGGGAAAAATATATGCTAATTTTCGGTTATCACCTCAAATATTGACTTGTAAAAATCATTGATTGTTATGAGATAAAATTAAATAGAAATTGGGGAGAAACGATATGACAATGTATTGCCCCCCAAAATAGACGGAAATGTTAAAATCATCGATTCGTTCACGAGATTGAGCCGAAAAAGCAATGGAAATTCGGGAAAATGATATGCTATTTCGTGTTATCTACCTCAAAATATTTGACTTGTTAAAAATGATTCTTGATGAGATAAAATGTAAAAGCCTATGAAAATTGGGAGGGAGGGGGAAACGATATGGTAACAATCGTATCTGGCCACCCAAAATAGACCGGAAATGGTTAAAATCCATCGATTCGTTCACGAGATTGAGCGAAAAAGCAAATGGAAATCGGGGAAAATGATATGCTAATTTTCGTGTTATCTACCTCAAAATAGTTTGAACTTGTTAAAATCCATTGATTCGTGATGAGATAAAATTGTAAAGCCTATGAAAATTGGGAGGGAGGGGGAAACGATATGGTAACAATCGTATCTGGCCACCCCAAAATAGACCGGAAATGGTTAAATCCATCGATTCGTTCACGAGATTGAGCCGAAAAAGCAAATGGAAATTCGGGAAAAATGATATGCTAATTTTCGTGTTATTCTACCTCAAATAGTTTGAACTGTTAAAATCCATTGATTCGTTGATGAGATAAAATTGTAAAAGCTATGAAAATTGGGAGGGAGGGGGAAACGATATGGTAACAATCGTATCTGGCCACCCCAAAATAGACCGAAATGGTTAAAATCCATCGATTCGTTCACGAGATTGAGCCGAAAAAGCAAATGGAAATTCGGGGAAAAATGATATGCTAATTTTCGTGTTATCTACCTCAAAATAGTTTGAACTTGTTAAATCCATGATTCGTTGATGAGATAAATTGTAAAAGCCTATGAAAATTGGAGGGAGGGGGAAACGATATGGTAACAATCGTATCTGGCCACCCCAAAATAGACCGGAAATGGTTAAAATCCATCGATTCGTTCACGAGATTGAGCCGAAAAAGCAAATGGAAATTCGGGGAAAAAGATATGCTAATTTTCGTGTTATTCACCTCAAAATAGTTTGAACTTGTTAAAATCCATTGAATTCGGTTGATGAGATAAAATTGTAAAAGCCTATGAAAATTTGGGAGGGAGGGGGAAACGATATGGTAACAATCGTATCTGGCCACCCAAAATAGACCGGAAATGGTTAAAATCCATCGATTCGTTCACGAGATTGAGCCGAAAAAGCAAATGGAAATTCGGGGAAAAATGATATGCTAATTTTCGTGTTATTCTAACCTCAAAATAGTTTGAACTTGTTAAAATCCATTGATTCGTTGATGAGATAAAATTGTAAAAGCCTATGAAAATTGGGAGGGAGGGGGAAACGATATGGTAACAATCGTATCTGGCCACCCCAAAATAGACCGAAATGGTTAAATCCATCGATTCGTTCACGAGATTGAGCCGAAAAAGCAAATGGAAATTCGGGGAAAAATGATATGCTAATTTTCGTGTTATTCTACCTCAAAATAGTTTGAACTTGTTAAAATCCATTGATTCGTTGATGAGATAAAATTGTAAAAGCCTATGAAAATTGGGAGGGAGGGGGAAACGATATGGTAACAATCGTATCTGGCCACCCCAAAATAGACCGGAAATGGTTAAAATCCATCGATTCGTTCACGAGATTGAGCCGAAAAAGCAAATGGAAATTCGGGGAAAAATGATATGCTAATTTTCGTGTTATTCTACCTCAAATAGTTTGAACTTGTTAAATCATTGATTCGTTGAGAATAAATTGTAAAAGCCTATGAAAATTGGAGGAGGGGGAAACGATATGGTAACAATCGTATCTGGCACCCAAAATAGACCGGAAATGGTTAAAATCCATCGATTCGTTCACGAGATTGAGCCGAAAAAGCAAATGGAAATTCGGGGAAAAATGATATGCTAATTTTCGTGTTATCTACCTCAAAATAGTTTGAATTGTTAAAATCCATTGATTCGTTGATGAGATAAAATTGTAAAAGCCTATGAAAATGGGAGGGAGGGGAAACGATATGGTAACAATCGTATTGGCCACCCAAAATAGACGGAAATGGTTAAAATCATCGATTCGTTCACGAGATTGAGCCGAAAAAGCAAATGGAAATTCGGGGAAAAATGATATGCTAATTTTCGTGTTATTCTACCTCAAAATAGTTTGAACTTGTTAAAATCCATTGATTCGTTGATGAGATAAAATTGTAAAAGCTATGAAAATTGGGAGGGAGGGGGAAACGATATGGTAACAATCGTATCTGGCCACCCAAAATAGACCGGAAATGGTTAAATCCATCGATTCGTTCACGAGATTGAGCCGAAAAAGCAAATGGAAATTCGGGGAAAAATGATATGCTAATTTTCGTGTTATTCTACTCAAAATAGTTTGAACTTGTTAAAATCCATTGATTCGTTGATGAGATAAAATTGTAAAAGCCTATGAAAATTGGGAGGGAGGGGGAAACGATATGGTAACAATCGTATCTGGCCACCCAAAATAGACCGGAAATGGTTAAAATCCATCGATTCGTTCACGAGATTGAGCGAAAAAGCAAATGGAAATTCGGGGAAAAATGATATGCTAATTTTCGTGTTATTCTACCTCAAAATAGTTTGAACTTGTTAAATCCATTGATCGTTGATGAGATAAAATTGTAAAAGCTATGAAAATTGGGAGGGAGGGGAAACGATATGGTAACAATCGTATCTGGCCACCCAAAATAGACCGGAAATGGTTAAAATCCATCGATTCGTTCACGAGATTGAGCCGAAAAAGCAAATGGAAATTCGGGGAAAAATGATATGCTAATTTTCGTGTTATTCTACCTCAAAATAGTTTGAACTTGTTAAAATCCATTGATTCGTTGATGAGATAAAATGTAAAAGCCTATGAAAATTGGGAGGGAGGGGAAACGATATGGTAACAATCGTATCTGGCCACCCCAAAATAGACCGGAAATGGTTAAAATCCATCGATTCGTTCACGAGATTGAGCCGAAAAAGCAAATGGAAATTCGGGGAAAAATGATATGCTAATTTTCGTGTTATCTACCTCAAAATAGTTTGAACTTGTTAAAATCCATTGATTCGTTGATGAGATAAAATTGTAAAAGCCTATGAAAATTGGGAGGGAGGGGAAAACGATATGGTAACAATCGTATCTGGCCACCCCAAAATAGACCGGAAATGGTTAAAATCCATCGATTCGTTCACGAGATTGAGCCGAAAAAGCAAATGGAAATTCGGGGAAAAATGATATGCTAATTTTCGTGTTATTCTACCTCAAAATAGTTTGAACTTGTTAAAATCCATTGATTCGTTGATGAGATAAAATTGTAAAAGCCTATGAAAATTGGGAGGGAGGGGAAACGATATGGTAACAATCGTATCTGGCCACCCCAAAATAGACCGGAAATGGTTAAAATCCATCGATTCGTTCACGAGATTGAGCCGAAAAAGCAAATGGAAATTCGGGGAAAAATGATATGCTAATTTTCGTGTTATTCTACCTCAAAATAGTTTGAACTTGTTAAAATCCATTGATTCGTTGATGAGATAAAATTGTAAAAGCCTATGAAAATTGGGAGGGAGGGGAAAACGATATGGTAACAATCGTATCATGGCCACCCCAAAATAGACCGGAAATGGTTAAAATCCATCGATTCGTTCACGAGATTGAGCCGAAAAAGCAAATGGAAATTCGGGGAAAAATGATATGCTAATTTTCGTGTTATTCTACCTCAAAATAGTTTGAAATTGTTAAAATCCATTGATTCGTGCTAGAGATAAAGGAAAAGCCTAATGGAAAATTGGTGGGAGGAAACATATGGTATAATCGTACAGACTACCAAAATAGTCCTGGGAAATGGTTAAAATCCATTGATTCGTTCGACGGTACTGAATTCAAACGATATTTTTTGGATCGACCAAATAAAATGGAAATTAATAAAATAAGATCGAATTTTGTGATTATATTACTACTCAAAATAGTCGTGAATTGTTAAAAATTGATCGTTTAAAGATAAGCAATTGTTAAATGCCTTGTAAAGTCGGAGGAGTGAACTACGATTATACAATCGATCGCCCCCCAATTTAACGGTAATGGTTCTTAAACCATCGTAACTCGTTCACGAATTGAGCCGAAAAAGCTATGGAAATTCGGGAAAAATATAATGCTAATATTTTGTACTACTCAATAGTTGAACTTGTTAAATCCATTGGTATCGTTGATGAATTAAAATTGTAAAAGCTATCTATTCAAGAAACGTATGTACTTATCTTATCTTGACATCCCACAAGATAACTGAAATGGTTAAAATCTTATCGTAATCCACGTATTGAGCGAAAACCCCAAGGAAATCGTGAAAATGATCTATTTTCGTTATATAAAAATTGTTTGAACTGAAAATATCCATTGTTCGTTGATAATTAAATTGTAAAACAGCCTATGAAATTGATGAGAAACATATGGTAACTACGTAACTAAATAATAGACTGAAATGTTTAAAATCATGATTTTCAACAATTTTTTTTTATATTATAAATATTTTAAATAATTATTTCATCACAAATCTATAACTAAGAAATATTATTTAATTAATAACTTACTAAAATGATAGCTTTTAATTTAAAATTGTTTTAACGAGTAATTGCAATTAATTATAATAATAACAAAAGGAAATTATCATTTTTAAATTCTTATAAAAAAATGTTTTTCAACTTTATATTTTCACTCTTATATATTATAATCTAAGTAGTAGTTTTTATTGAATTAAAAAATTTAATAGATGTTTACAAATAAAAGAAGGATATATGAAAAACTACTTAAAGAAAATTCTATAAATGAATTAATTAATATCTGCAATACTATTTATATTTAATAATCATAAAACTTAGTTATTTATTATTTGCTAAATTCAGTGAGGTAAACTTTTACTTATGGTTGGAAATTTATTATCCCTTTTTATAAATAATTCAAATATGTTAAGAATTCATATTCTTTGATTGCTGAAAACTGTGGGCTTAGTTTCAACGCGAGGAAATATTCCTTCTTTAGTTAACAACAAATTGTTTTATAAATTATATTTATCCATTTTTTTTATCACTAAGATTGAGAAAAAGATAATTACTTAAATATAATTAAAGGTGTCAAGAGCTCCTTTTGTAGTGTAAATATGTAGGAACCTTAAATACATAACTGCCGTTTCTTTTCGCTGTTGTTACTATTTGTTTTAGAGCTACTATATCAATGCAATCGTTATTCAAGACTATTATATTAAATTATAAAGATTATTATATTTTAAAGTTGGTAGAATTATCAATTTTAATATATATATATATATATATATATATATATATATATATATATATAATTATATATATATATATATATATATATATATATATATATTGTTTGATCATTCTCGACTGTTGATAATTTAAGTTTGTGTTGTTCTTAGGTTGCAGTCAATGAATAAACAATTTTATCTATGCGACGTTTCGAGAATTTATTGTTCTCATAATCATGCCTTAACAGTGGAAAAAAACAGAACATTAATATTATTGTACAATAATTAATATATGATGTTATTGTTAGAGATATAAAAAAGAGTACATTGAACAATGAATATTAATACAGTAGGTACATAGATATTTTAAATTAGGATTTACATTAAAGATATTATTATAAAATTACTTACAATTTTGACAAAATAGTGTCTTAATTAGGCATGTTAAGCCTACAAGCTTTGAAAAAGTAGGCTTAACATGCCTAATTAAGACACTATTTTGTCAAAAATTGTAAGTAATTTATAATAATATCTTTAATGTAAATCCTAATTTAAAATATCTATGTACCTACTGTATTAATATTCATTGTTCAATGTACTCTTTTTTAATCTCTAACAATAACATCATATATTAATTATTGTACAATAATATTAATGTTCTGTTTTTTTCCACTGTTAAGGCATGATTATGAGAACAATAAATTCTCGAAACGTCGCATAGATAAAATTGTTTATTCATTGACTGCAACCTAAGAACAACACAAACTTATATATATATATATATATATATATATATATATATATATATATATATATATATATATATATATATATATATATATATATAATATATATATATATAAACTGTTTGAATATTTAAAGATTGTAGGGTACTACAACAGAGTATAATTTAATATGATGACGCCAATAACCCACCCCGTAGGGTAGAGGCGGATAACAAATTAAAAAAAAAAAAAAATTACTAACTTTAAAATATTTTATGTTTCAAACTACTAATATATTATGTTATAAGTATATATTTCAAATTAATACACGAATCTTCAAAGAAATTCTGATCATTACAATAAAAAGAATTACTAAATACAATTCGTTATATATTCATTACAAACAAAAGTGAATATTAAACCGCATACGGTTATTACTATTAAATATTCAAAATACACAATACTAATCCAACATTACTATTGTATTTGATAATGAAACAACAATGTATTATTGTTTATCATCTCTTACATTTGTCATGCGTCAGTTCTTAATCCATAATGGAAATTGATACTGCGTATAATAAGCCCTATACTCCATTATCTCTGAATTAATTATGGGTGTACCCTATATAACCATTTATTTAACTAAAAAATTGAAAGATAAAACAACTGAAAGAAGAAAAATAAGATAAACCGCGTAGCTGCCGTATAGAGCCGTGTAACGACCGTGCAGCGACCGGATGTAGCCGTGCAGCTGCCGTGTACGGCACATCTCCATAACTCGGCAACTATAAGAGGACGGCAGCCGTGTACGTGTGAAAAGGGGGGTATTAACGAACGGCACGGCAGATAAGCCTTTTTACGGTAGCCGTGTGTGTGAAAAGGCCCTAAGTCTGAGATGCTCAATTCATTAGCTATTAGACGTGAGCTAATATAAGGTTCTGAAATGGGTATTCCTGAGGCCCTCATTTCTCAGAAACAGTGGAGAACATGACAGTCAAGAATTTAATGTGTTGCTCTCCTAATTGTTTTTTGCACATCCCGATGAAGACGCAATGGAGGCATCGATTTTATCTTTATTAGCGATAATTGTTGATAAAGTAGATTTTGACATCCCATACTTTTCCGAAATTTTCGATTTTTACTCAATATTTTTATCCACTTCTTGAAAATCACCAACTTTGTATTTAAATCAAAGGATTTTCCTTTGACATACTGCACGGAGCGGAAGCGCACTTAAAAAAGTGAGACAGACTTGACCTCGAATGAAAGCAATGACAGGTTGTAACTCCGAAAACCAGAAGCTATCAGACTGTGAATCACATAATTCAGCGGTATAGAAGGAAGAGGTAAGAAGGATTAGGACAGTCCGCTCTTTATCAGGAATTAAGACGTATCGTAATTTTTATTCTTCTTCATTTTTCGTTATAACCGAACAAGTTCAATTCTGAGGTCCCCAAAAGTAGTTCGTTATAAGAGAATATTTCGTTATAAACGAGGAGGAAGCATAGTTTTCTATTCATTTTTCTAGGGACCGCAAAGGTAGTTCGTTATAAACGAGTGTTCGTTACAACCGTGTTTATTAAAAAGAGGGTTTACTGTACAACATTATTTTAGTTGGCCTGGATAAAAATGGGCTCCCCAGATGTCTCTGCTACCCAGAATAGCATCTATTGGCATTAAATATTCTTTTCTTTATTTCGAGGGACACATCATTAGAAGCGCTTACAATACTTTCTCTAGATAAATGAAACTATCCACTTTCTGAAATTTATTAGGACACATTTCTACAAAATCCTGGATTCCATTGTTTATAGATTCACTAGTCCTCATATATTTAGTTTCCTCTTCGTTGATGCACAGTCCCTTTTCATCTGCGCCTCCATCAATGATAAAAATGCTTCCTGCAATGTTTAAAATGAACGTCCAACAATATCCAAATCATCTGCATATCCTAACAATTGTACAAGTCGTACAACATTCGTTTGGATTTTAGACTGCTGAATAATCCTTTCTGAAACCAAATTGAATAATATGCATTCTAGGGCATCTCCCTGGCTTAGGCCTCTTAAAGTCTTGAATTCTGGGGAGAGTTTCCCCTGCATTTGGACTATACAATTGGTTTCATCCATAGTCATTGCAATTAGGCATATCAATTTAGAAGATACTCCTAACTCCCTCATAGCCTCATAGAGTTTGTCTCGTTTGATGCTATCATATGCCATTCTGAAATCTATGAAGAGGTGATGTGTGGGCATTTTATATTCTATTGCTTTCTCGAGGATGGTCCTAAGGCTAAAGATCTGGTTTACCGTTGACCTCCCGCTGCGAAAACCTACCTGGTAGTCTCCTATCTCTCTTTCGGTAAATGGTATGAGCCTCTTGTGAAAAATATTAGACAATACCTTAAATGCACACTGGAGTAAGGTAATACCTCGATAATTCGTACACTGAAGTAAGTCTCCATTTTATGTATAGTGCAAATAATTGTTTCTTTTTCCTCCACTGCTTTGGCATTTTCTCATTAACCCATATGAAAAGTATAACATCATACATTTCATTAAGTAAGGTTTCAGCCCCTTTCCTAAATAATTCTGCTGGGATCCCATCTTCACCCGGAGACTTATTATTTTTCAATTGCCTCTATCATTTCCATTCTCTGGTGGATCTTGCTCATCAATACCGTTTCTATTATCATCAAACCAGCTTAGTTTTTCACTTTTATCCCGGGCATTAGTCTGAAAATGCCGACTCCATCTTGACATTAAAGCATCTTTTTTCGATCAACAGTCTTTCACTCTCAGCTTTGCAAGACTTAACTCAAGGTTTTAACCCTATTGTGGTACGACTGATTTTCCCATAGAACTTAAAGATCTCTGCCGTGCTTCTCAACTATTTTATCTCTAAAATCTGCTTGCGGTGCCATGTCCTTTTCTTTTGCCTGTGAAGCTTTTTCTCTTTCTTCCGTAATTCTCTATATTGTTCTGTTGATCGATCCTCTTGTGTGCTTTCTTTGGATCATATTCTTGTATGCAGCATTCTTTGCCTCCGTTGCTTGGGCCCATTCTTTATAAAATTAGGATGGTCTCCGCTGCACACACTCTTTAACGCCAAGCACCTCTTTTGCTGATTAAAATTAAAGATTAATAGGTCACAAATATAATAATTTTATCTATTTGTGTCTAGAGCAATCCCTATACAAATGGAGCCGTTACTGTTAACTGTTAAAAATCACCAAAGACCTAAAATCCTTAATAGACCAACAAGAAATCACTATTTTGATCTTCGATTTCTCAAAAGCATTCAATTCACTTAATCATAAAATCCTTGTTTCCAAACTCCAAAACCTGTAGATATCATGTAGAGTCTTAAAATGGTTTGTTTCTTTTTTATCCTCTCGATCCAAACTATGATCATATCAAATGAACACCCTTCCTCCTCAATTTCACTAACAAGTGGTGTTCCTCAGGGATCATCTTTCTCGCTAACTCTTTCTTCCAATGACCTTCCTGACTGCATCCGTCACTCACAATAATACCTATATGCAGATGATCTGCAAACCTATCTTTCTTTCCATCCTTCCGAAATGCTCGAGGCTATCCAAAAATTACAATAATATATTGATAACATCTATGCATAACCTACGACCACTGATTTGAAGCTGGATGCAGGAAAAAGCAAAGCCATCCTCATCGTTTCTAAGCATCTTCTGAATTCTTTTCCGTATTATACCCTAATTTACCTCAATAGCCTACCTACCCACTTCCAAAGCTCAGTAAGAAACATTGCAGTCATTATTGATCAGAACCTATCTTGGAGTAGCCATATTTCTCAAATCACCCGAAAGTCCATTGCCATTCTAAAACAATTTCTAAGATTTTCTGATAATATCCCACATAAAACCCGTATGCTACTGGTCTCTTCCTTCATTTTCCCCCAGTTTGACTACGGTTTCCTCGTATATAGTGCAATGTCCCAGAGGTTTGTCATGAGACAAAGAGACTGTTGAATTCCTTTATAAGATTCACACGTGGAATTTCGAGGTTTGCCATTTTTCTAGCAGGTATACCGAATTGGCTCTATCCCTCTTTCCGTCGACAATAACTCCTTGGTATCTGTTTCTTCCACCTTTTAAAACAAAAACTCTTGATATGCTTACTTCTTGTTTCTCTGTCCATTCAGTAAACACTAGATCCCAACCCATAAACTTATATACCTTCCTGCACATCCGCCTCTTTAAAAAAATCATTTGTTATTCCTTGTTCATTCATTGTTAAATTCATGTAAATTCATTGTTATGCTACCCTATTTTGGAATTCCTTGCCTATATCCATTCATAAAGCCTTATCATTATCCACTTTTAAACATCAACTATTTCTCAATCTCCTAAACAATCAATCTTCCCAGCATATGTGATATTTAAAGTTGTAGATGATACCTGTTACTTGTCACAAAATCCGTCTTTTTTATTATTAATTATATAATGGAGTCTTAACACGTTCAGTGCGGTACGGGGTCAATTGACCCCGTATCTTATCTTTCCACTAGTGCTGAGCATGTAAGAGGTAAACTTCCAAAAATGGGTAACTGTTCCGAAGTGTCACTTCTCTTATCAGTAGCCCTTTTTATGATTATCCAGAGTGATATTGTTGAGCTTAGTTGTCTTCCACCCGGCTTTGGGCGCTAAATTCTATCACCCCCACCATACTACCCACGTCTTTAGAAATAAAGGTTAGTATATTTATCCTAGGTGTCTTCCACCCGACTTATGGCGCCAAATTCAAAATACTTATTAAAACCCAAGGAGTTTGTTATAGTATGGAGGGCAATTTAAGTAACTAATACCTGCATAGCCGCCATTGTTTGCGTATTGCTATTGCTGTCAGTTGTCACTTACTTTATTCGTCTTCTATCTATATACATAATTTCCAACTATGTAATAATTCTGGCAAGGATAATCTTATAAAGAAACTGAGCTTTTTTAGGTAAGTGTTTCATCTTTAATTAGATATACGTATGTTTATACAATTTTTTGAGCATAACTTTTTGATTGATCCTGAAACCTATAATTTTTGCTGGCAAATCGTGAAATACAAGTTTATATGTACTGACAAAGTGAAATAAATTAATAATTGGTTTCGAATGTAAAGAATAATATGTAAACAGGTCTAATACTGTTGAAAGGTATCAAATTATCTAATTTTTTTCCCAGGTGTCTGTTTACTGTTTTGCATTTACCTTGAATACTTTTGATGTTTTTTATTCTAGATTAGGTAGAGTATGTAATTTTATATAACATGATTGGTTAAATATAAACTATCTAAAATAAAGAATGTTGATTTTTTCTGGTACTTGACTTGTACATTTAAGTAATGTTGTTGTATTTTAATGATATATTTTGTAGGTTTCCTGGTCTAAAGGAACCAGAAAGAAGATAAGCCTGGATAAATGCTGTAAAAAGAGTCAATTGGGTTCCTGCAAAATATGATAGTAATAGTTAACATTTCATTGCTGATCAAGTTGAGACAACTTACATTAGTAGACCACGGCTTAAACCCGGATCAATACCAAATGTGTTTGAGGCCTATCCTGACCATTTGAAACTAATGATTGTAGTGGTGAGTGGCAATTATGAAATAAATATTCATATGAAAGATTGCAAACTCAAATTTTTAGTAAGTCAAGTGTTAAAAGTTAATTTTAGAAAAGAAAGTCTCCTGCAAAACGGACAACTAGGAAGAAGCTTGATTGTAATAATAATGAAAAGGACGCAATACCTGCTGATACAGCTGTGCACGAGGTAGCTCCATCTTCTTTACTCCAGCAGGTGTATATAATAAAATTTTAATTTAATAAAAGCAACAACAAACATCTCCATGTCATTGATGAAAAAAGGAGAATTGGTTTTACAGGCTTTATAGTTGTCATTGAAAATGCTCAATATTTATGTGACAAATTAGTCATTTAAGAGAAACTTGTAAAGTACATTCCATTTTATAAGTCAAGCCAAGACCACCTCGAGATTTTTTTCGGACATATAAGTTCAAAGTTTGGGTATAACAATAACCCAGCAGCCTTTCAATTGACTAAATTAATGAAAAAAATACTAGTGCAAAAGGAGCTGCATGCACCAGTAGGTGGCAGTTGTCAGCCCATTGAGAACATGACTATTTTGACATGTTCCAGTTCAAGTATGTTGAGGGTAGAAAACCTCGAGAACCAATTACCATCTGATCATGATTACATATCATTTGACCTCAGCCACTATAGTTAGCAAGTTATAAAATATATATATGGCTTTGTAGTTAAAAAAATTGAGAAAAGCATTCATTGTACGGTGTGTTTATCCACCTTTATGGAGCAATGTGCCCCTTTCATCTGGTTTGATACATATTAAAGATAAGGGTGGTTTACTTTATACAAACCAGGAAGTGTTCATAGTTTGTAGAAACACAGAGTAAGCTCTGTGTGGATTTACAAAAGTAAGAGGCTTGCATCATTGGAGCACCTATTCAGAGAAGGCTTTAACGATATCAATTTTCCAAAAAAGCCTTGACCAGCAAGCTTTCAGCTGTCGTTCACCGCACATATTAAATCAGAGCGTTGATTATAGTCATATGTACCACCTTATTAAAGTAATTATTAAATATTATATGAATGTACTACTCTTACAAAAGTATATCTGAAGTGGCCCAAGGGGTGAGTGTAAGGCAGTTCAACAACAAAATTACCTTGTTTAGAGGCAATTAAGAAGTTTCCATTTCTTTAATAATAGTTAATATATTTTTCATGAAACATGCTTTTTATTATAACTAATTAGCCGTTTCATTATTTTATATTATGTATATATCCATTTTATTGTTTTATTTTTTTTGTATTTTATATCCCATATATTTTTGCATTAACTATAAAACTATTATTATGATTATGTGTATAGTTTATATTATGCATATTAATTTATTTTATTTCTCAGAACAACCCACTGGAATGATTGCTGGATGTGGAGGCTGCCAGGAGGCTCCAAGAAGAAGACTTGAATGTATTATTTGTGAAATAAAAGATTGTCTATTCCAAACATTTTTATTGATTAGCATTTTTAATTCCATCCATAAATAACATTTCTTCCTAACATGACATGTAAATTGAGGAGCTACCTATGCAAGGAATAATGCCTCATCGTCCATGAGATATTACTTGTAGGCAGGGTTTGATTTTTTGTTTAAATGGACTGATTTATCAGAATTTTAAAATAAAAGTTTTATAAAGACTTTTCTAATTATTTTCATGAGAAAAGATTCTAGTTTTGAAAAAATTGATTAGCATTTTTCAATGGTATCCTTGATCCTTAAAGTAACACAAGTATTGAGAATCTTACCAATGGTTTATTAATTTAAATTCTTCCCTTAAAATAAAAATTTAGGAGCATCCTATTAAATATATAGAATATTTTATTGAATAAACAATAGAAATAAGTAGTTGAAGGGGGGTTGAATTTTCATTGGAGTCGGTACACAACGGTAAGAGAAAGAGAACTCATTATACAACAGTTCAACAAAAGAAAATCGTATAGAGAAATTGGCAAACTTTTTCAGAAAAGTCATGCAACAGTAGAAAAAGATACTTTCCGATGCTCACGAAAGGTGGATTCTGAAATATGGAAAAAATAAACCCAAGAATGAGTGCACCAAAAATTGCAAGTGAAGTGGAAAATTATTTAAAGAACATTGCTAGTGCGGAAACTGTGTGTGTCGCGTCCTAAGGAAACACAATTTTCATGGTAGAGTTGCTAGGTAAAAGCTGTTCATTAGTAAAAAAAAATAAAAAAAGACCGGCTAAAATTTGCAAATGAGCACATTTCCAAAGAATTTGAGTTTTGGAAAAAGTTTATTTTTGCTTATGAAAGCAAATTTAACATTTTTGGGTCGGATGGATGTGGATACATTAGGAGAAAACCTGGAGAAGCATTTTCCAAGCAAAATCTCTTACCGACTGTGAAACATGGAGGTGGAAGTGTGATGTGGGGATGCATGGCAGCCTCTGGTGTGGGAAATCTGCATTTCATAGAAGGTATAATGGATGAACATTTATATGTGGACATATCAAGGCAAAATCTGAAGGTAAGTGCTGAAAAACTTGGATTAAAAGGTATTTTTACTTTTACCAAGATAATGACCCCAAGCATTCTTCGTTGATAGTGAAAGACTGGGACACCTGCGGTCACCCTATTTAAATATCATTGAACATTTGTGGGCAAAATTGGAGACAAATTTGAAAACATAATATTACAAACAAAGAAAATCTAAAAAAGGCACTCTTGGAAGAATGGGAGAAAATTACCCCGGATTTTACCCAAAAACTTGTGGAATCCATGCCAAACCGCTTAAGAGAAGTAATCAACAACAAAGGACTTCCAACAAGATATTAAAGTTATATAAAATTACTTTGAAATTGAATTTTATTGAAGTGTATCATTTTCACTGTGAGGTCTGGAATTTCATTTTTTATTTTTATACTCAGGCATTATTGATTATTGTTCAAGAGAGATATTTATTTTTTTCTTGATAAAATGTGTAATATTTTAGGGAGAACCTTCTTTATATATATATATCACGTCATTTGTAATATGCTACTCTATAATAACTATAAGTAGTTTTGTTCAATATGCTTTGATTTGTATTGTTATTCTTTATAACAAATTCATGTATAATTGGTTAATTTATTGTATATATATCACATTGAATTTTCTTTGTAATTTATTCTGTAATGTTCCTGTATTTAAACATATTTTTATTATTTACAGTCTGTATATGACATAAACTGTTTCTATTCAGTGATTTTCCTTAAAGTAAATTCTTCCTGGTATTATCTGATTCCTTATACTATCCCTTCTTGTTTTGCAAGTTATTCTCTGGATGTTTCTGCACCTTATGTTATATTTCAGTGCCTGCCTGCCTGCCTCTGGCTTCCAGTATATTAGGTTGATTTATAGGTTTTAAACTTATTTTTTCATTTCCCCATTTCAGTGTTATATGGCTGATGGTATGATGATACTTTTGTATCCTGCCTTTGTTGAAACCATATCATGTGAAAGATTTATCCGGCTTCTTGAACTTCATTTTTATGTTACCATTGAATTAATGATAGGGGGTGAAAGATAAGAGGCAAGGTAAGTATAATGGCAGGCCTTTTTAATTAGGTCACAGAAGGAAAGTGATTTTTCTTGATACTTCAATGGTGGACACCCATCACCCAAGGGCATGTTTAGTATCCTCTGGTTAACCACATCTCAAATGCACTGATATGATATAAAAATGACAAATAATATGAGCTTCCCTCATCAATAAGTTAAAATCAACATTCTGGCTTGAAGTTTCAATGATAGATTTATATTACTTTATTATATTATATAAGATTACTTATTGTTTCATTTCTGCTGCTGTTATATGACTACATCTTTATCCGACAGTACCCAGCTCTCTGCTCCATACAGTAGAGCAGGCATATATTCGGATTTAAATATATGGAGCTTGACCTCTCTCTCTTTCCTGCTATTGTTTAGCTGGTGGAATAGTATATATTATTCGCTTTTCCTATCCTGTGGGGTATTTCAGGTTGTACTTTTCCATTTCCGCTGATCACAGTTCCAAGGTAGGAGAACTCATTTACCACTTCAAGCTCCTCCTATTTGCACATAATGTGGATTTGTTTGGGCTGTCGCCCCACATGTTGAATTTCGCTTTTTCTGGCACTAATATAACGTTCCAATACTGCTTCCCATTCTATCAGGGCTTATTGGAGGTTAACGCTAGAGTCAATGAGAAGAAGATTTTGTGATAATATAAAGGTTGTGATTGTATGATAGCAGGCACATGTCAATAAACACAAGCAATTATATCTCTTAGAATGTTAAATTTGTCAGCGCAGAGCGTGATATCCATATGGAAAGCCGGGGCTTCACAAATATTTTATGTTGAAGTAATTTAAAATAATTATCGAATGACATCTCGCGGACCCCTAAGAGCCCTCTGACCACTAGTTGGAAACCACTGGTCTAGTACATTGCAGTGTCTACAAAGAACCATGAGAAAGGTCTGCCAAGGATGCAAGTTATACGATTTGAAGAAAAAAAGACCAAATTCATGATTGATCATTGATAAATCTGACCATTTTTAAAACAAAAACTGCCAATCAATAATACTACTGTAGAACGAGTCCATAAGTATAAATGCCTAGGAATGTAGATTAATAGAAATGGAGTATACTTTAAAGGAAATCCAATTTAGAATCGCAAGGTCGGACTATTTCAAAATGAAGATACATTTCTGCAACAGAAATCAATCATTGAAACTTCAAACCAGAATGTTAATTTTAACGTATTTTCTAATTTGTTGTATAACATGGAAACCTGGATGATGAGGGAAGCTCATATCATCAACATCAGTGCATTTGAGATGTGGTTAACCGCAGGGCACTAAACATATCCTTTGATGGTAAAGTGTCCAAGATTGAAGTATTAAGAAGAATGGGAAAAGTTTATTGGATCATCAAAACCACCAAATCAAGGAAGTTGCAGTATTTTGAACAACTTTTAAGAGGAGAGAAACATGGAATGGTATAGCGCATCTTACAAGGAAAGAAAGACAGAGGAAGGTCATGGCTGAACCGGATTCGAAATCAATAAATGATTGGTTGGACTACAGTAGCAAGGAGCTATTGAGAGCAGCCAGGAACATACATCCTATTGACATGCTCATTTCCAACCCTCCATAGAAGAGGAACACCAAGAAGAGCAGTAGTATAATGTATAATATACTGTTGCAAAGTTAAAGATTTTAAGAATTAAATAAAATCTAATTTACAAAGATGTACATAATATAACAGAGAGTGATGAAAAGCGAATAAAACTTCGAGACTATTGAATATGATTATAGCTGAGTTAGCTGGTTATAGACAATTAACTCATTTTCGTTATTGATTAATTTGGATAATTTAATTATTATTTTTTTGTTATTCGGTTTTTACGTATGTTGAAACGTAAGCCCTCAATTTTTCGTCTATTGCAGAGATTCATTTTTGAAAATAATTGAACAAAACATTGTTTATTGTTTATTTATTTAACGTCACTTTATGCTGCTATGGCTAATCGGACGATGCTACAGTGGGAGTCCTAAATTTTGCCTATCCAGGTTTTATTAGGATAGGGATCTTTAACGAGTACCTGACATTGCAGAGGCTCGGGACCACCTTTTAACGTTAAACAAAACATTTCTTATTGTTTATTGCAATAAACAGCTAAATTATTCGTCAGTTCTAATTAATTACGCCCCAAACTGGTTGATGGATGTTTTTGTTTTCACCTGTTACACGTTGTTCTGTTTATCCTTCTTTCAGGTTCACTTTGATTGCCTCTCATCTTGCACCCCTACTTGGGTTGGGCCCAAGTTAATCCAGTCTTCTTTCCCTTAGGATGGCCACTATATTTGGCTCACCAAACAGATATTTCAACTTGCAGTTATATGGCATTTTCCATATTCCATTTCATAGGTTTTATACATTTTTTCATAGGCTTAGGAAATTACTCTTACCGAAATTTAACATTTATTACCTTTATATTATGTCAACACACACATTCTTTAATCCCTGGCGAGTACCTTTTAAAATGTAATAGTCTAATTGTCATTCCGACCCACTATGGACTTTCACATATTTTATTGCGCATGGAAATTTTCTGGTTACAGCTTAGCCAATTATAAATAATGGTTTTTGGTGAAAATATTAGGTAATAAATATTAAGTTTATATGGAGTAATTACATGTATGAAGTATAAGATGGTTGAAATGGCGGTCGTAGAACATAAGAAAATATTTTGTTTAAAACTATTCACACCTATCCAGAATAATAAATTTTTTTTTTTTTCTATTATAGTATTTTATGACTGCCACCCGACCATCTGATTCTTCATATTTATTTACCAACCATTTAATGAATAATTAAATCTTTATATGGTCAATTAATTAATTGATTGTTAAATATGCATTGATTTATTACTTATATAGATCAATTTATGTAAAAAGCCACTAATGTCAGTAATGTAGCACCAGTATTTTTAATTAAAATTATAGCAATATTTTTTTTAGTAATATTTATAGCAAGGTATATTAAGAGTTTACAGAAGTTAAATTAGGGAAGGAAGATGAAAGGAAGTATTAGTTGAATAGTGGGTAGACGCGGGTTATTTAAAAAATTGTGCAGTGGGAGATGATCTATTAGCGGGAAATTCAAAAAGGAAATTGGGAAATGAAGTCCAGTAAGTTCAGTGGTGGGGAGACGCGGGTAATTCAAAAAATAGGATGTTTGGTGTGGACGTATAATCGCGGGAAATTCAAAAAGTAAATTACGCAAGGAAGTGGAATAAGTTGAGAGGTGGGGAGACGCGGGTAATTCAAACAATAGGAGGCTCGGGGTGAACGTATAATTGCGGGAAATTCAAAAAGTAGGGGAAATGGGTAGTGTGGTGGGGGTAACGATACCCCTCCGTAAAAAGGCGGGCAGTGTAAGGTAACCATAGCTGTGCACAAGGGATAAGTAGGGCCACGCCCACTTGTCAACAGAAGTGACACTTCGGAATAATTACCCAAAAATGCTGTAGCAGCGGTGTCACATGACGCCGAAGCGGTTAAGTAAAGTTGGTTTGCTAATGTAATGCAGCATTGATTTTTATATAAATTTAATATCTCCAAATTTTCAATTATTGTCTTCAGTTTAATTATTCATTATTTTTCTTACTATTATTGTTCTAATTTTAAATTTATTTTAGCAAACCAACTATTACCTTCCTCAAAATGATATAGTATTTTTGATAATTGTTATCAATTGATAGAAACATATGGTGGATTTTGGCGGTTGGAAAAAAAGATCTAAGGAGGTTATACTTGTATTAAATAAAGTGTTGTTTGTGTGAAACTGTGTACGTTATTGAATTATTAGCAACACGCTAAAGTGGTGACCCCGACGTGATTTTCTACATGCTGTAAGTAGCACTTGACTTTTTAACAATGTATTCAGAATTCGATCTACTTACATTAGATGACGAAAATGAGGGAAATAAAGGTCTGGTCCTTGCACCACAGCAGGTTGAAGCTACTTCGGCCGCAACTGTTAAAGCCCAGCTCCCTATCTTTTATAAGAACGATCCGGAGATTTTTTTCATTCAATGTGAGACAGTTTTTGCTCTCCACAATATAAAAGCTCCGCTAACACGTTTCAGATACGTAATTTCACAAATAGATCGAGATGCCGTGAGGGACGTGATAGATTTGGTTAGATCTCCACCTAATGAAAACGCCTACGAAGTTTTAAAGGAAAGACTAATGCCAAGTTTTGGCGAATCTGAGCATGTCCGAATCCGAAAATTATTAGAGAACCAGCGTCTGGGAGATCGGAAACCATCGCATTTTTTGAGAGAGTTGCAGCGATTAGGGGGTAGCATGGTATCGGATGACCTACTCAAGTCGATTTGGCTGAGAGGGCTACCTGATAACATGCAGGTGGCACTAGCGACAACGGAGCAACGGGATCTCACGAAACTTAGTCATATAGCCGACCGTATTTCAGAGATTTATGATCCTGCAGTTTGTGAGGTAGCGGAGATGAGAACCTCCCGACCTACTGATCCGAGTGGAAAGTTACTAGCAGCCATAGAAGAACTTACGAAACGAATAGCAGCTCTGAAAATTTGGAGATATTAAATTTATATAAAAATCAATGTTGCATTACATTAGCAAACTAACTTTACTTAACCGCTTCGGCGTCATGTGACACCGCTGCTACAATGCTCAAACCTTTTTTCAGTTTTGGACCTTTCCAAGAGTTGAAACCAATAATGTCCATATGTTTCAAACTTCAATAATCTCGCATATTCCCATAAAAAAAAAAAAAAAAATTGGTGCGGGCAACACACGACTTTCACTTACCTCCGTTTTTAAAATTGAATAAAGAATTTTCAAACACAGTAAGAGATAAAAATGAATGAAACCATTAAGAATTAATTAAATGGAATTTCTATAGCAACACGTGTTTTATCAGAAAATCTATTATATTATTATTTAAAATAATCAGTTAGTTTTATCGGCTTTTCATCACTCTCTATTAACTTTTAAAAGCTTGTGTACAAGATAATATTTTTTCTAAAATCTTTAGCTTTCTACCAGTATATCATACATGTATATTATTGTTATGTTCAAAAACTAAAAATTACATTAAATTTTTTTTTCAGTTTTCTCTTTTATTTGTTTTTCAAATTCGCTCAACTTCAATATCTATAGCTATTATTTATCAATGCTAACAAGATAATTTGGTTATTTTTATAGAATCTACAAAATTAAAGGTACATTGGAGGAAGAAAATTTAAAATATCGGCACTATTTCAATCAGAATGAAACCTGCATAATGTTAAAGCCCATTAAATTTTACATCGATATAGCGAGTTTAATCAAAATCGTTAGAGCCGTTTTCGAGAAAATTGTAAAAAAAGCGCAAAATGCATGGTAAAAAGTGGTCCTTCTGGTAAGCTGATTTTGACAAAAAAGGTTTTGTAGCATCTCGGGAGTATATTTGTCTTAAATATGAAATTTTAGTTTCATAGAATTTTTCGTTTTCGCCTGAGAGTTACCACACACAGACCTTTTTGCGAGACTGGGTAATTGAGCCTCAGGATCATGAGAAAACAGAAGAAGCTAGTGCTGAAGAACATTAAGGGTAAAAATGGAACTACAGAGGCATATCCCTGCTCAATGTTCTCTACATAATATACTCAAAGGTAATCGCCTCGAAAGTTGAATGAGGACAGAATGCAGAACAGAGATATTTCTACAGCACTGGAAGAGTATGGAGTTCACTTAGGGCTGATAAGGGCCATCCTGAGCCTAAACAAAGTCAGAGAAATGTTTTTATGACGTGCAACTACTTAATCAGGGCAATTCCCAGCAGAGCAGGGAATAAGACAAGAATGCAGCCTTAGCCCCCTCTTATTTATCCTTGTGTTGGATTCTGTATTAAAGTGAGCTAAACGGCATATGAGGCCATAACATCTCGGATACGAAAACCTCCAGAGTGTCCAGTACACAGTTCTTGCGTTCGCCAACGACGTGGTGGTTTTTGAAAACAATTGCCGCAACCTTCAGTTTATACCGAAGGTCCTTCAAGCGGATAAATAAAAGGAGACATTGGAGAGAAATTGAAAACGGTTGGAAGATGCTTTTACTCCTTCAGGAAAGGATTTCTAGACAAGAAGGGAGTGACCACTAAGAACTGCTATATCAAGTGTATATATAATGTATAGCAACGGAGAAAGAATTGACCCCTGAGGAACATCTGCATTGATTGGTTGGATAGAAGAGACCGACACCTGCCGGACAGAAAAATATCTATCGGATAGAAAGGAAAGGAGTATGAGATATTAAGTAGAAGGAAGAAAAGATTGAGTTTGAAAATTAGGCCACTGTGCTAGACCCTGTCGAATGCCTAAGCCGCCTCCAGTGCTTCAGTAGCATAGTCTTTCTTCTGATGCGGCTGAAATGTAATCTGTTTAGTTGGTGTATGGTAGAGTGTAGTGATTGGAATCCAAATTTATGTTCGGGTAATATTTATTTGTCATCAAATATGTCGATTAAAGGCTTGTAACGTAGTTTTTCAAAAATTATAGAACAAACTGAAAGTAAACTGATGGGTCGATATGAGGTTGGGTTTTTACTGTCCTTGTTTTGGGCAACTTCTTTATCTCAAATAGGATATCTCCTCTTATCTCTGATCAGATCCCTTATGTACTGCGGGTAACTCAGCTGGGTAATTCTTCTTCATTTTGATACTGATAATACCTATTCTGAATACTCTTTGTTAGTACTCGATGGCATCTTCAATTTATTTTTTATTTTTTATTGAGGAAGTGACTTAAAGCTTTTTAATTAAATTTGATTGGTATAAATCCTCATATTTTTCCTCGAATATGAGTTGGACGTTTTTCCTATATGCATAATTCGTCTAAGAGGACAAGATGTACCAAGGGAATAATCAGAGCTGGATCTGATGGTGTGAGGTGGTACAACTTTTTTTTTTTTTAAATTTAAAATGTTTATTTACACCTGTCAATAATATAATAAACAATCAGTGAATGTGAGAACATCTAAGAATGGCGTGATAGGCATGAAGGAGAGTTGCATCTACTCCTAGTATGAAATCAGCATGAATAGGTCTATCATCAAATTCCAGAAGGTTACTGTTGGGGATTCCATTACATCCTTTTCTTCTACACATCACAAAATATAGCAATTACTTCCTCAGGACATGTAATTCTAAAACAGTCATTAGTAAAAATACTGTACAATGTATTTTCAGAATTGACACAGAGTCATGAATAAAAAAATAATGTAACATTTTTTCCGGAGATTGTTTTTAAATCTTTACTTTATAAACCATTTTTCATATGATTGCCTTTTAGCATTAGTTTAACATTAAATAATTTTAAAGTAATAATCTTAGAAATTCTAAAACAAGCTCCAGGAATAATAAGTGTATTTTATATATATATATATATATATATATATATATATATATATATATATATAATATATATATATATATATAATATATATATATGTGTGTGTGTGTGTGTATATAAATTAATTACACTTAAATTAATGCTAAAAGTCAATCATCCAAAAAATGGTTTATAAAGTTAGATATAAAAACAAGCTCCGAAAAAAATAAGTTAATATATTATTTTTTCATTTATGGCTCAGTGTCAATTCTGAAAATACATTGTAAGTATTTTTACAAATGAGAGTTTCTCTTAGAATTACATGTCTTGAGGAAATAAATGTTATATTTTGTTATTAGTAAGGTGTAGACGAAATGGGTGTAATGGAACCGGCAACAGTAACCTTCTACTGTTAATAGATAGCGTTGCTTACCCAGAACTTCAGCCCCGAAGCACAAGGGCTGTTTTCCTTTAGAGTGGATCAGTTGGAGAACTAAGATGGACGTGGGGGGTGCGTACGGTGCGGGAAAGGCCGGAGCGCCTTTTGACCCCTTATTATTTGTTAAAAGACCTCAAGTTATAGTCAAAGGTGTTTGCCTTGTAAGTCTGACCACCCTTTTTCATTTCGTGTCAGATAGCTTCTCCCATACGAGTAAAGACTAAAACTTGGCCCCGTTAACTGGTTATTGATTTTTGAAGTATCTGAATAAAGATGTTTTATTGAAACGTGCTTTCATGATAATAAATCTTATTACAAAATAAAACAGTATTATAGTAGTTTATATTAGTTGTACTACTACTGTCTTAGAGTATTTTCATTCAAATATTAACTTGTCTTGCATGATTGTACAGAAAAGATTCTTTAATATCTGCATGGATATTAAAATGTCATGTTGATAACGTTTGCTATTGCTTTAGAAGCTCATAATATTTATTTAATACTTTTGCTGAAAATTAATTGTATCCGGATAGGTGTTTTAAATTAATTTATTTTTCAAATCCTGTAGTGGTTATTTAAAAAATAGTTGTTCATACTTCAATATTAGTTACAAGAAATATATAATCATAAAAAAAAGAAAGAAATCTTATAATTCTTAATTTTTTGGGTAATTGTCGTATACTTAGTCATTAAAACAATTTCTGATGTCATTTAAGAGTGGGATTTTGGTTTTTTATTCTATTTAAAATTTTCTTTTTGTGTAAAATATATGATTATGTTTCTACCTATCTAATCTGCTGTAAAAATATTATTAAATTTCAAAATATAAAAATTAATATTTATTGGATTCAAATGCACTTGTAATGATTTTTAGTTGTTTGGCATAATTGTCTTCTGCTGTGTATCCGGAGCATGGTATGCTGATATTCAGCTGCAAAGAGAAGTGTGTCTGTATAATAAAAAGTCTAGCCCATGCCATTATGGTGAAGCTATTGGTTTACTTGCCTTCTTTGCTTCTCTTGGTTTTCTTGGTGGTGAATATATGTTTGGGCAAATGTCTTCTGTTAAATCAAGGAAACACTTTGTTTTAATAGACTTAGGATTTTCAGGTAAGTAACTTCAAATTCAATGCATAATATTCCTTTTTATGAACAACTTTTGTATTCATGATTTTATCTCATATATTTGTAGAGTATTATATTGTATCAATTTCAATTATATTATTTTCAATCATTAAAATTTTATTTTTTCTTGGCAAAACCCTAATTTATTATCTCACTAATTAGTTATTTTATTTTATATTTATTAGTATACTAGAATGAAATTATGACTACTCTTAAAGCAGCTCCTACCTATGTTCACAGGTAATAAGTTGGTATCGCTAAAGGGTTTTTCTCTTTCGTGTATATTGTAATTATTTCGCTAACTTATTAAGGAGTTTGTAACTTAGAAAGCTTCGGGAATAATTTTAACTGACCATAGATGAGGGGATTTAAAAAGCCGCTTAGCACATGTTATTAGTTGACTGAATAAATCATGATTGGACAATATTTTTTATTTGTTTATTGTTTATTTATTTAACGTCCCTTTATGCTAATGTGGCTAGTCGGACGATGCTACAGTGGGTGTCCTAAATTTTGTCTATCCAGGTTTAATTAGGATTGGGATCTTTAACGAGTACCTGACATTGCACAGGCTCGGGACCACCTTTTAATGTCCCCTCCAAAGAACGGCATAACTAAGGATTTTTTACTCCCATCAAAAAATCCTAGGGCTACCTGCGTTGGACATAGGAGGCTGTTTTGCTAACCTCCATGCTACAGGTAACCCCATTTTTTTTATTTGCTAAAATAAAGTAAATTTTACAAATAAATACATAAACACACACACACACACATATAGATACATACATATATGTTGAATGTTTTGGGTTTAGGGCTTAGGGCTTAGTAAGGATTTACTATTTCCTGACCTATTACTGTGCAAAATGGTGTATCGCTGAAACCATTGATTGATATGCTGAACCACCAGTTTTTTTCCCCATATTAAGCATTCACTCTTTATAGAGGCTGTGTAAGTAATAATATAATGTATATATACACTCACACACACACACACACACACACACACATATACCATCTGTGACCGGTCCCATTGTAGCCGTGATTGGTCAAGAAATAAAAAGACCTTTATTTATTTTTATAAATCAAACTGTTATAGGACCTATAACCTCTTGGTGGCTATCTACTAGCTGTTCTGGAAGTCCAGCTAGTACAGTAGATTCATTACTCTTATGCCTAGTGGTTGTGACTTGTCTCCATTAGGATTACATATCTGTGAGAAACAGTATTATGAAATCCACCCCTGGAAATTTTACCAGATACTTACCAGTATGATTGTTTAAAAAACTCCACGAGTCTTCTACTGAAGTTTATAATCAAAATTTGAAAAAATATGTGTATTGATGTTCATTTTATTGAGTTTAATTATGCCTAGCCTGATGTTCATTTCTGTTATTTGTTCTCAATGATAAAATGCTCATTAGTTATCTTTAAGTTGAAGTTTATTTTATTTATATGTTTTTTTATTTTATAAAATGCCATTTGCATTACTATAAATTTAGATTTTTTTTAGGTAAACTTAGATTTTGAATAAAAAATAATGTTATGTTAGAAATTAATGTATCCTTTAATCATGATTTCTACTGTGAATTTAATGCTAGATATCATGGAAATTTTATTAATAAAATAAAAAATTTGTTGTTTATTTAACATTACTTTATGCTGCTATAGCGGGAGTCCTGAATTTTGCCTATCCAGGTTTAATTAAAATATTTTTATATTTTTTGTTAGCTTAAATTATAAAAATAAATATTTAAATTTAAAAGCAGTCAGTATTTTTACACTCACTTTACAAACTTTTATCTGAATTAAAATTATGTTATTAAATGTTACACTTGGTCAGTGATAGACTTGAATCTTTGTTCAGGTCTCTGTTTAGCATTTATTTTATATTTTAAGAAGCTTATGCACGAAGAAATTTGGTATCAGAAGAAATATGCTTTTTAAGAATTTAGACATTTTTTTCAACATATCATTGACCACCATATCTGTCACAAAATTGTAATAGATTCGTAAATTTTTCATTTTATTTTAATATCACGTATGGTATATCCAGTTCTAAAATCAAACAATGATCATTTTTCATAATTTAAATTTGGCTCAGTTATAAAGTTAAAATCGGGTGAAAAAATTATACAGTTGTATTTTATTTTATTGTATCTCTAAATTATTCTTTTAGATTAAATGTGATCTAATATTAACTTACTCAGTTATATTATATTATCTTAACAGACTCAGCGTTAAGAATGCTCTTAGTAGTGAAATTTCATGTGGATTGTGCCCACTCTGTCGTTTCTATTATGGTGTTTCTTTAGATTCTATCAAGCGCAGAGATGCTTATTTGTTGTCACTACTGGGTATTCTTTATTATGTTGTTTGAGTAAGTATTTATTTTTATTTTATTTCTAACTTTACCTTGTTTACATTCAGTTTTTGTATAATTAGTGCATTTGTATAATTTTTTCCCCTAATAATCAGCTTTAACTAGCCAATTAACTTTTTCTCTGCTCTATTTGTTTGCAGAATTTAATATAGAATGATTGTTTTAAGGTGCAACACTATGATGTGGATCTTGACCTTCTCAAAGAGCCTTCACCAGATGGCTAGTTCCTGTGCAGCTGCTTTCCAAAGTTTAAAATCGTCTGGAAATCTTTGGTGATTTGTTATTTCCATCTTAGTCATGTTATTCCTCTTCCTGTTATATGGTTCAATTTCTGCCTCACCAGTTTTTTAAAGATTTCTTCCTCAGTCATTCCTGCTCATTGGCTTGCTCATCTTATTCGACCCTCTCATCTCAGCTCATCTCTTGATCTTATGGACAACTATGGTTTCCCCATAGGTGCCGTATAAATTTGTTATAGGGCCTTCTCCACTGATTCCCTTTATTTTCCTTAATGGGTTCGAATATACGGAGCAAAATCTATCTTTAATAAATGATTGCTTCCTTAAAAAAAAACAACAACTATTTTTTAAGGTTTAGAACAACTTCTTTTTTTTATGTTAATATTTATTTGTGATTATACTTTTTTATTACATAATTATTTTACTGATTTATTTCTTCTAATGAGCCTTTCTAGTATTTCCTTTTAATTTTACAAACTATGGTTAGAGTTTTAATTATAGTTAATCCTTACCACGTTCGGCCTCAGGTCATCCATATTTGGATGGTGGGTATG
This sequence comes from Piezodorus guildinii, assembly GCA_023052935.1. NCBI lineage: Eukaryota > Metazoa > Arthropoda > Insecta > Hemiptera > Pentatomidae > Piezodorus > Piezodorus guildinii. The sequence continues at coordinate 110,196,714 of CM041292.1, read as the reverse complement.
CTTCTCTGAGGGCCCTGTCATCCAAATATGGGTGATGATCTTCTTGTTGAAGTTGATGGGATTTTTAAAAGGAATTTAATGGAATAATCACTAAAATGTAAATATAGGACGTCCAACATAAAAACATGCACATTATACTATACTTTTTATTATTTTTTATAGGATAACATATTACATCATAGGATGTTGCATGGTTTTCATTAACATACTCTAAACACGTTTGAGATTGAAGATAGTTCTATCTTTGTTATTTTCGACAATTCAAAGATAATAATATCATCATAATATTAAAGTTAGGTTGTTTATATTCCTACTTATGGCTTGTTTACCTTATGGTGTGTCGGATTAGGGTCCTGCAAGAAACACAAACAAATAGGAATGGACAACGAGCATGTTAAGGACTAGAGGAATATACTTCAAATAATTCATAAGGAATTTGTAGGTTTTGGATAAGAAAAAGTAAATGAAACACCAATGTTAAAAAAGATGATTTGATCTCTTCAAATATATTAATCACTTTTTCGTATTAGTTAAATATTATTCAAAAACAATACAAACAAGTTGTTTCATTCTACTGATGATTTTCTAAATACAATTGTTTTGATATAAATCTATTGTTTACATAGAACTACATAGTAAACTGCATGAGTAACACTTGTAAAATCAGTGCCATAATTCATCCCCTTCCTATATTGTTTTGTATGATTATCTTCCATGAATATTTTACTTTATCTCTCTCTTTGAGCCATCTGGTAGCATTATTTGACCACAGCTTAAAAATTATTTTATTCAATTAATTTGAACTTAAAAATATTTAACATTATGGTTCCAAAATAGGATAGAGTAATTGAATAGAAATCAGGTTTGGACAATAATCATCCTATCATTTTTGACATGCAGTGTTAAACTCCTGACAAGAAATACCCAAGTTCTACTTCTAAGAATGGAAAAGTAGGTGTTTTTGGTATGGTGTTATTTTTTTTTTCATGCCTTACTCTCCTTTTGAAGGAAAGTGTTTATAATTTTACCAAGCTCAGAAAAAAAAAAAAAAAAAAATTAAAATGACCAATATGCATTCACACGCATAATATATTTTTTTATAATAGATGCTTAGTAGCATTTTTTTAATTTTTTTTTATTCTTTAAATGGGAAATGGGTGTTTCTGTGCAACAAAATGCCAATATTTGAGCCTAAGTATTGGGTTGTTTCACATGAAATGTCCGTTTTTATAGTTTCTGAAATACATAAAGAATTTTGCAGGTCTCTGTTGTTTTTCTTCGGAATGTTTACATATTTAAAGTAAACAGTTACTAATACCTCTACCTTTGTATTATAAACATTAGCTTCCCAATCAATTACCCACTTTTTAGTATACCTCCAAATATGAACATGGAAACACGCGATTTTCGAGTAATATTTTTGTACGAGTTTAAACTCGGCCATTCAGCAGCTGAGGCCGCTAGAAATATTTGCAAGGCGTTTGGGGAAGGGAGTGTTAATGAACGGACCATTCGCCGTTGGTTTGCTAAGTTTTCAGTTGGGGATACTGGCTTGGAAAACTTGCCCTGAGGAAGACCTCCGTCCGTAATAGACAACGATGTCCTCAAACATACAGTAGAAGGAAACCCCTACCAAACAGTAAAAGGAATCTCAGCACAACTAAATGCAAGTGCATCTACCGTTTCCATACATTTAAAGTGTATTGGGAAAGTAAAAAAGCTCGATACATGGGTACCTCATGATCTCACTGAGCGGCAGCAAGACCCCATGTTTCAAAACATACCGTGCAAAAATTGAAAGAACTGGGCTACAAAGTTCTTCTGCACCCACCATATTCTCCCAACTTGTCTCCAACAGATTACCACCTGTTCAGGAATTTAGACAACTTCGTCAAAGGAAAACTTTTTGAAAATGATGATCAAGTGAAAAGTGCGTTTTCAGATTTTGTTTCACTTCAAAGCTCAGAGTTTTTCAGTTCGGGGATAAAAAAGTTTGTGTCACATCGGGAAAAATGTGTAGAAAAAGAAGGTAAATACTTTGAATAAAATTATCTGGTTTTCATATCGTATTTTTAATAAAAATCCTTTACCTTGAAAAGGGACATTTCATGTGACACAACCCAATAGTATTCAGGTAATATTTTATAGAACATATAACATGGATCATTTTTCAAATATTAAAAAACACTCATATTTAGCTGATCACTTGAAATAAACGCCTTTTATTACAAAGGTATATTTTCTGTTTTATTTCAAATGTTATCATTGTCACTACATTTAAAAGAAAATTTTCATTGTCATATTAATATGTATCTCTTTTGTTCTGATGTTTGTAGCCCTGATGATGGCTCACAAGCTTGAGCCGAAACGTTGGCAAAATTAAATTTTTTTTCAAAAATGGCTGATTCCTGATTATTTCACATATAATAGTTTCTACAGTCGACTATACATCCTCAAAAAAAATATCAAATTTACAGAGAACTTTAGTTACAGAGAATTCTATTGCACAATTTAATTTTAAGGAAGGTGTTCTTCTCTAAGCATGCTCTTTAACAGAGTTTTAAATATAATAATGATTGGAACTAATTGATTCCCACGAATTGTTATTAAATCTGCTGTTGAATAAAAAGTGTGGTTAACCTCCGAAAGTTAATGTTTTGGCTTTGAGGTATTATGAGCGGTTTTAATTCAATCATCTGTGCCAAAGGGTTCTCAAGGTAATGGAAATCATAGGAACTCATTTTTAAAATTTTTTTTATTCATTACATTGTGTTATATTAACAAAAATGAAGTAAAGTACAGAGTTTTGTGTCTTACTTTTCATCAAGTTCTTGAACTTTTCAAGACAGTTTTTATATTAATATTTTTTTAATTTCTAGTGTAATTATTTCTCTTTTATCATTCGTTTTATGTATTATGTACATTAGTATTGTTGTGAGGTATAATAAAAATGCTTATAGATTTATTTAAATAACACTATTTGTTATTTAATAAATAACAAATTTAATTAGAAAGAACATTATATATTAATATGTTCCAAATTTTCCCTTAGGATTAGGATTATTCTTGTACCTTTTTTTTTTTTTTTTCTGTACTCCCATTTGAAATACGAACAACAGTTAAATTATTTGAATATTGTTCATGCTAAAATACTAAGTTATGCAAGGGTAAGGGAAAGAGGGTGAAAATTTGGGATTATAGTTATTTTTTAATGACAAACAAAAGAAAAGATTAAAGCAAAAAAATTCTGTAGAGGAATACCCGAAACACACAGCATGAAATATACTTTACAACCTATTCTCATACCTTCCAATTGAATATAAAGTATATCATAAAAATCGGTCAATCCATTTCCGAGTAGTGCGACTACAAACACCATGACACCAGATTTTTATATATTAGATTTTTCTTAAGTTCAGTTATCAAAGGTTAACATTCAAATGCATAACCTCCTAAACTTTGTATGTTTAATTTTAGTTTCAAGAGGATTAAGATATTCATTATATTATGTTTATATACAGGAAGAAGTAAGTTCTAAGACATAGGTTATCAACCATGTCTTTACTCATTTCATTTGCAACTGATTTTAATTAAACTGAAATACCGATATTATTATATCATTATTTTTGTGTTGATATTAAACCGGTATCGATAACGTTCACGGAAATGTACGTCAATATCCCATCTCTTGTGGGCAAGTATACACATACTGCTGCGCATGCTCTAGTCTAGAGCATGTGAGGTCAGCATGTTTGTGACGAGACACAGTCACTCGAAATCACAAGTTTTTTCCCTGCCAAGTCACATAACGCCCATAAAAAATAAGTTTTCTCTTCAAGCTTTAAAATTTATTAAACTATTTTTTTTTTTATAATATCGAAATCAAAGATAAAGAGAAATTAAAAGTCATAAGGTCAAGTCAAGCAAAAAAGTCAACGACAAATAGACAAAAAAAGAGCGACTATTTTTATTCCTTCACAGGCAGATCAGTCTTTTTTTTTTAAACAGTTATAATGCATATTCCTATTTCCATGATACAAATGGCAGGTCCATTAGCAAAAAGTGTACTATGTATACCACCAACTCTTACTGTTATCTTATCAATACATAATGAACCATACAGTGTACAGTCAAATTCAGTTTAGGATAACATAATTCAAGGTGATATATCTCTACCAGGTGATGATATTTTGTAATTAAATGAAACAATAATAACAAAACATGCATTCTCAACATAATTTACTTGTGCAAACGTACTCTACTTGCCAACAAATTCTAGAGCAAATCGAGAATTCTAAAAAGGTTTTTATTCTATCGGCAGTCCCTAAGACTGCCTGATTATAATTTTTTTTTTTTTTATGGACTAGAAACATTTTCAAACAAAATAACAAAAATAAAATATCTTTTTCATATTTATACAGCTGGTTAATCAAGACTTGCATATTTAAACTGAGGGATCCTTATAACGTTCAAACTTATTTATATTAAATATAGGTAAGTGAAAAAAAAATAAAAACTGTACGACTACAACCCATGAAGGGTCTTGGGCACCCCATTAATTCGGTTACCCACTTTCTAGAGGCTGGATCTGCTCCTAGAGGGTCTCCGTGTCACCTGTGGCGTAGTGACTAACATAACACCTTTCTATGCCCAACTTCGAGAGTTAAAACTCAGCAGATGGGCCTAGGACTTCTTAATTGGAGTAGGTAATCTTTAGTTATGCCGTCCTTCAGAGGGAACATAAAATGGTAATCCGAGCCTCATGGCACATACTCGTCAAAGATCTCTATTCCAATAAAACCTGGATAGGCGAAATTTAAAGCCTCTAACTGTAGCATCGTCCGATCAGCCAAATCAGCATAAAAGTGACGTTTAATGAATAAACAAACATAAATCTCCTTATTTTACTCTTTCGTACTAAATCCTTTATTTGGTTTCCTCCTATTTTATTATAGTTGTCCAAAAAATAATGGAGGATTGTGGCTTAAAAAGAAATATTTACAACTGTTTTATTTAGTCAAATTAGTTTCCACTAATATCAAAACATTTCTGCCAATGTGTTGCTAACTTTTCCATTCCCTTGAGAATAGAATTTCCCATCTTTAAAATTCAACAACAATCTTTAAACAACAAAACGCGTTTTCTAGTTCCATTTTTACTTTCACTTGCCTATATATGAAATATATAGTAAGGGGAAGTATTGCGATCGTGAAAATTTTCGAATTCTAGTTTTCAACGGTAATACACGTTTTAGGGTCTCCTGATTCGAAATAACCAAGTCCGGAAAAAAAAAAGTCTGTGTCTGTGTGTGGTAAGTCCAGCGCGAAAACGAAAAGTCCTATGAAACTGAACTTTTATATTTAAGACAACAATACGCCCGAGATTTTACACCAACTTTTTCATTAAAATTAGCTAACCAGAAGAGCCACTTTATACCACGCATTTTGCACCTTTTTACGATTTTCTCAAAAACGGCTCTAAGGATTTTGATTAAACTCGCCACATCGATGTAAAATTCAATAAGCTTTAATATCATGTAGGTTTTATTCTTATTGAAATAGTCTGACACGGCTTAAATGCCTATATTTGAAATTTTCTACCTCTAAAGTACCTATAATTTTATAGATTCAGAAAAAATTTCCCTATAATCTTATTATAATAAAAAACTGGCTAAATGAGAAAGTTGAACAATTTTGATAACTAACTAAAGGAGAAAAGAGCAAAAATATTTTTTAATGTAATGCTTGTTTTTTTGAACATATGAAATGCAACACATAATATACCGTTGGATAAAATAATATACCGTTGGAAAGAGAAAGTGTAATATCTTGCATTTTTTTTTAAATTTTAAAATTATAAAATTTTATTATAAATTATAAACTCTGATCTCAAGGGATCATTGATAAATTGACTACTCTTCTTTTCAGGCTCAGAACGAGCACAATTTTTGAAAACTATATCATCATCCCATCTCCTTTTCACTTTCAGATCAGTTTTTGTGGCTTGAGAAGAATAATTAAGCAATGAATAAGTGTAATATTTAGATTTTAGAAAATGTAATATCTTTTGCAGAAAGTTATAAAAGGTAATATGAATTGACAAATAGGGCATAAAAATATTGCTGATAGTTATGCATAAAAGATTGATATTGCTATATAATTTTATATAAATCATATGTTTCCAAAGAAACTAAACAATCTTTTTATTTAAATTAACTTTAAAATTTAAGTCTATTTAATATTTCTTAAAATGATTTTGATAGCCGAGGTAAGTGAAAGTCGTGTGTTGCCCGCACCAGATTTTTTCATTAAATTTTTAGTCACGTAAGTAGTGCTTTAACGCTTTTGGTTCCAGAAGTTTTGCAAAATTCAGAACTAATCAAGATTTTGGTCATTTAAGGATTTTTTTTTTAAATAAGCAATTGTTCATTTTTGATTTTTTATATTTTTTGGAGGGTCAGTTTTCGCTTCTATATTTTATTATGATCTATTATATACCTTAAACTAGACCAAGGCATCCACAAATTTTCACTCTTCATTTGGAGGGGTTTACCTATTCCTTTTTTGAAAAATATTCGAACCTCTGTTCGATCGTTAAGTTTTTATTTGTATGTCTTATTTTAATAAAAGTTATTTTTACTTCTTGTCTTACATGTAGAATACTGATATAAATACATCAGTTACATTTTGGAGAATTGTTTATGATATCTGAATGCATTTGACACTGAATAATACTGTACTTCTTTATTAAATAAGATATTTATTAATCGGATATTTTATAAAAACAATATATGTTTTGGAGTTCCGGCTTGTGATTTAGCTTTATGGGAATCTTCAGTGATTTATTTGTTAAAAAGAATTATATAAAGTAATTGTACCGAAAAATATTTATTAACAGAAAACAAATACGAATTTCGAATACTTTAGACAATGTATGATGAAAATTTGATTTTTAAACGTTTTGTTTTGCCTGTTGATAAGTCGAAGTTAGACATATTGGTGAAGATATTTCTCTCTCAATGTTTGGTTTGACATTATTTTTTATAATTTGTGTGAAATTGTATTATTCTGCTAATATAACTTTTACATACTTATTATACAAACATCTCTTTATATTGCGAGGACAGTTAAAAATGTTCCAACAGAGTTTACTTGTTTCTGTCAATTAACATTATGTTTGGTATATACTGCATATACTTTCGTATGTAGTGTGATACATTATAATGCTCGATATCATGACTGCTTAGCCAAAATTTTAGTTCTGACCATACTTTTGATATAATGAGGTTCATGAAATCTTAGAAATTCGTCGTTGATCTTAACAAAAGTACGTTTTTATTTTTTGAATTTTAGGAAAATGATGCAAAATAAAAAAAATATATCAACTTTAACAGTATCTGTAAATTAGAATAGCATTACTGGAACTAATTAATTTTGTATTCTTAACATATATAAATGTATGTGTATTCATACGCCACCTCCTGTTTTTGTGTACACCAGTTTCGTCAGTATTGTTTGTGCGCAGGTACTGTTGTTATTGAACCTTATGTTTGAGTAACCCTATACAGTATTTAGATTACTTTAAAGTTGCCTTGGGACCTACAGTTTTCACATGTTTTATGTTCCTCAAATTATTAAAGTGTGTTTTTATTAGACTATTTAAGTTAACTTAATCATGGGAAATCAGTTGGTTGGTATCGCACCATCCCAGATTTTGCCCGTGGAACATTATTTGAATGAACATCCTGATCTGATTTTTGACGTGAGTCTGGGCAGTACTAGATTTTTCAAAGTGGCTAGAGCTAAGTCCCAAGAAGGCTTAGTAGTTGTCAAAGTATTTGCAATACATGATCCAAGTCTTCCCTTAGCAGCTCATAAATCTCGAATAGAACAGTTAAAGAAGATTCTAGGATCAGCTGTGAATTGTTTACCATTTCAGAGAGCTGTCTTGAGTGATAAAGCAGGATTTTTAATGAGGGAATTTGTTAAATATAGCCTGTATGATAGAATTTCTACTAGGCCATTTTTACTCCCCATTGAGAAGAAATGGATTGCTTATCAAATTTTAAATGCAATGGCCCAGTGTCACAAATTGGGTGTCTGTCATGGTGATATTAAACTTGAAAACATATGTATTACATCATGGAATTGGGTGCTTCTTACTGACTTTGCTTCATTTAAACCTACCTATTTACCTGAAGATAATCCAGCTGATTTCTCTTATTTTTTTGATACATCTAGAAGGCGTACTTGTTATATTGCTCCTGAAAGGTTTGTCAAAAGCTTGGGCTCTGAATCAGGTAGCCATTTATTGCTAACTGAAGATAATATGAGGAAAGAAGAGCTTAAGCCTAGTATGGATATTTTTTCTGCAGGTTGTTCTTTGGCAGAATTATTTGCAGATGGACATCCTCCTTTCGATTTTTCTCAGTTGTTAGCATACCGTGGAGGGGAATATTCAGTGGAAAAATACCTTATGAAATTTGAAGATGAAAATGTCCGCAATCTTATCGAAAGTATGCTTTCAAAGGATCCTTCATCAAGATTATCTGCGGAACAGTATTTAGAAGAGTATAAAGGTAAACTGTTTCCAGATTACTTCTATAATTTTCTATTGTCTTATAACATAATTTTTTCCAATACTATTCCAATCTTATCAGCTGATGAAAAACTTGAAAGAATGAAGACAGAAATTTTTAATGTGATAAATGTGATAATTGATGAGGACAGCAAATGGAAAAACACCAAAGATGAACTCAGAGACAAAAGTGATGAGAAATCTGCTTGTGATGCATTAGTCTTAATAACTTCTATGATTACGTCTTGTATTAGAGGTTTACATTTTGCTGTCTCCAAAATAGATACACTAGAAATTCTTGTAGAACTTGCTGCTAATACAACTTCAGAAGTATTGTTAGATCGGATTCTTCCTTATGTTATGTATCTTATTAAAGATCCATATCCAAGGGTTCGGGTTTGTGCTATATATTCACTTACAAAAATATTATCCTATCTTAAATCTGTGCCGCCTAGCGATTCAAATGTTTTCCCCGAATACATTCTTCCTGGATTAGCTCAAATACCTCTTGATGATGAAGTTGTTGTGCGTGCTTCCTTTGCAGAGAATATTGCCCAGCTTGCTGAAATATCATTAAAGTTATTGGAATATTGTCAAGTTAATCAGAATGAAACTTATAGAAGTTCCTTTGAAAGCGAGTTAGTAACATTGCACCAAATGATGCAGCAAATGGTTGCAGGATTGCTTACCGATTCTTATAATATTGTAAAACAAACTCTTATTGAAAATGGTATTACCAAGTTATGTGTTTTTTTTGGGAAGCAAAAAGCAAATGATGTATTACTCTCACACATGATAACATTCCTTAATGATAAGGAAGATAAACAGCTACGTGGTTCATTTTTTGATTGCATTGTTGGTGTTGCTGCTTACATTGGAGTTCATTCATCACCAATATTATCTCCTCTTTTACAACAAGGTTTAACAGACACTGAAGAATTTGTTGTAAGGAAGGCAATAAATGCTATCACAGCTTTGACTGAATTGAGTTTACTTCATAAATCTGCCCTGTATCAATTGTTGGATGAATGTGCACCTTTACTTGTACATCCTAATCTTTGGATTCGACAAGCTAGTGTAGGTTTTATTAGTGCTCTGGCTAGAACTTTGAATGTAGTTGATGTGCATTGTAAAGTAGCATCTGTAATTAAACCATTTCTCAAGTCTTCTTTGATTCAACTAGATAAAGAAGTACTTGTTTTAAATGCTGTAAAACCAAGCATTCCGCGTAATGTTTATGATGCTGTCATTAAATATTCAGAACTTCCTCTTCTCCTTCAAACCCTGGAAGAAAGAAGAAATGCGAGAAATGGAATCAAAGGAGTATCATATCCTTTACCTTCCCAGCAAACTAACTCATTTCGGGTATGGTTTAACAGATTAAGTTCAGATGGACTTACTGAAGCTGTTGAGGATTTATTGCTTTTAATGAGTAAACATTTACAGAAAGTGAACCGTTATACCTCTTTAGAAACTAAAATATATTCTAATGGTAAACTGGATTTAACATCAATTTTAAAACAAAGTGATTTTCATTCTCATCCCATAAAAAGAAATGATTCTACTAAATATGAAATATATCTTTCACAATTAAAACGAGGTAACGAGGACTGTGTTTTAACCATGAATGAAGAATGGCGAACTATGTTTGGTAGGGAAGGAAATGCAACTATAAAACATGATAAAAGTTCTATACATAGCAATGAATGGAATATTAAAAGCTCAGGAAGTCAGTCTGTTATGGAGCACAGCATTCAAGAGCGGTCATACATTCAGTATCGTTGTGCTCCCTCACGCCTTGAGTTAAGGAAATTATTTAAGCACAGAGAAAGTTTACAAGGGTTTAGAAGTCCTCAAAATCAGAGGAGAGGGGATATTATTCCAACTGGCTGGAGGTTGCGTCCTGGTCTTGTTTCCCATTTGCATGCTCATGCCGGTCCTGTTACCAGATTAGTTGCTATTCCAGACACTACTATTATGGCTAGTTGTAGCTATGATGGATGTGTAAGAATTTGGGATTGTGGTAAAATGGAAGGTAGAAATATCGCCAATAGAGCTCGTCAAGTTTATAATGCTCAGGCAGGTCCGTTGGTTGCCATGACCCTATGTAATGCCAATACATGTCTTGGTATGGCAAGTCAGTCTGGTTCAGTCATTGTTTTGAAATTTGAATCTAATAGCAATAAGATGTCAGTGTTTGCTTCTAGGCATTTAGATTTGGAAGAGGAAGGACCTCCTGTTGATATTACCTATTTCGATTCGGGTTTTAAATCTGTCCTGGTTTATACAACAATTTATGGTTACATAATTGGTTGGGATCTACGAGCACCTGGAATTGCCTGGAAACTACAAAATGATATTAAACAGGGTGTAGTTACAGCCCTTCACATGGATAATAAACAATGCTTTTTAACTTTAGGAACTAGTAGTGGCTTCTTGACTACATGGGATCTTAGATTTCACTTACCGATTTCTTCAATTTCTCATACAGGAGGATCCAGAATAAGGAGGATATGTGGTCATCCAAAAGAACCATCTTGGCTTATTTCCTCTGCTTTTGGAAACAATGAAGTATCTATATGGTGTATTGAAAGTGCTTCAAGACAAGCTGTTTTATGGGGAAGTTCTACTCCACCACTTTCATCAGTTAATGTTGCTGGAAACAATCCTCAAGCTGTATGTTCTATGTATTCAGGTGTTGTTGATAAAGATGCCTTTTTACTAACAGGAGGTACTGACCATAGAATTAGATATTGGGATCTTGACAATTATGCCAATTCCTATGTAGCGATTCCTGCAGGAGGAGATATTGTAGGGCAAACATCTTATTCTTATAAATGTCGTTTAATAGATGGTGTTAAAGTAGTGCATGAAATAAGGTCCAAGACCAGTTCTAAAAGTACAACTGATGCTGAAGGACCTCCGAGAGCAGGGCCAGATCCTCCACCTGTTGGACATCATAATACAATAACAGACCTTGCTATAGTATCAGGAACTGGAAGTTCATTATTGGCATCAGGCGCTAGTGATGGTGTTATTAAAGTGTGGAAATAAGTGACATGATATACAGGAAAATGTATGCATTCCTGCTGGTCATCTATTTTAAAGGTTTTGTGATATGTTAATACTTGTTTATAATCTTATTCTTTGTATATAAAATTAATATTAATATTTGTATATTCCATTTTAAAGAAATTCACTGAATTGTACATATAAGAAAAAATATAGAGTAATATTTATTTTTGTTTAAAAGAATGTTCCTTTATATAGTAATAGTACATTACTTTGTTTGAATATTATTTGTCTTTCATTTATCTTTTTTTAAGATTTAAATTATAAGAACTTTTAATCTACCATCATTATTTTAGTATGATTGCCTTTTTTCCTTTCCTTTCCATATTTTGACCATTCTCTACTTTGTTTTTACTTTCACTTACTATATATAGTAGATATTGCTATCATGAAAATTTTTCGAATTCCAGTTTTCAACGGAAATTCATGTTTTAGGGTCCCCTGAGTCCAAATAACCAAGTCCCGCAAAAAGGTGTGTGTGTGGTAACTCCTGGGCAGAAACGAAAAATCCTATGAAGCTGAAATTTCATATTCAAGACAAATATACGTCCGAGACATTGCAAAACCTTTTTCATCAAAATGAGCTTACCAGAAGAGCCATTTTATACCATACGTTTTGAACCTTTTGTCGATTTTCTCAAAAACGGTTCCGACGATTTTGATTAAACTCGCTATATCAATGTAAAATTTAATAGGCTTTAACATCATGTAGGTTTCATTCTGATTTAAATAGTCTGACAGTTCTTAAATGCTGTTATTTTAATTTTCTTCCTCTAAAGTACCTTTAATTTTGTATATTCTATAAAAATAATCATATTATCTTGTTAGCATAGATAAATTACAGCAAAATATGTAAGTTGTGCGAATTTGAAAATCCAATTGTTCCCTATGTGAGCTCTGTGCCACCATATTACGGAGGAGTAAGTGATCATTGGTCTATGGCTGTGGTGTAGAGCCAATAGACGATTTGGGGTTTGAGTCCCCAAGCATTATTAATAGCGCCTTTACACGCCCAAAGGTATTTTAGAGCTTTTCCGGCAATGTAAGAGATATGAGTGTCCCACCGCAGTTTGTGGTCAAGAATGACCCCTAAATGCTTAACTTCTTTAGAGTTGGTGAGTTGTGTACCGTTAATACTAGGTAAGTTCATATTTACCTTTCTTTTGTGTGTAAAAGTGCAGACCTTAATCTTTTGTGGATTGATGTTAAGTCCAGAGGATCCACACCAATCACAAAGAATGTGTATAGCATGTTTTAGTAAAGAGGATACCACGCATTGATGTTTTCCCCCTATTAGAATTGCAATATCGTCTGCGTATCCCTGTGTATAGAAGCCTTGGGAGTTTAGTTTCTTGATGAGCGGATCAATCAACGAACACCAAAGTAGAGGCGATAAAATGCCACCCTGAGGGCAGCCACCATTTGGTTTGATTCTTAGCATGGTATTGGATAATTTCGATGCTAAGGTTCTTCTTTCAAGCATTACCATTATCCATCCTCTGATGACAGGATCAATGTCACAGTCAATCAGGGCACCCAGGATAGTGTTATAGGGAGTTCTGTCAAAAACACCTTCAATATCGATAAAGGTGCCAGTCATTATATCTTTCTGTTCCATGGATATTTCAATCCTGGAGACAAGATTGTGTAATGCTAATTCACAAGATTTGCCAGCTTGGTAGGCGAATTGGAGTGAATGTAACGGATTGTTAAGAGATAGGTGTGCTCAATATGCCTGTCCAGAATTTTTTCAAGAGTTTTCATCAGGAATGAGGACAGGCATATAGGTCTGAATGATTTGGAGTCCATGTCGGTACCTTTACCTTGTTTGGGGATGTAGCAGAGTTTGGATTCTCTCCAACTAACTGGTACATATTTAAAAGCCAAGCTACCTTTGAATAGTAAGAGAAGGTATCGTTTAATAATTGGTAGACCTTTCTGCAATAGAGCTGGAAAGATGCCATCAATGCCTGAAAATTTTTTACTTATTTTTATTTTTATCTCTTACTGTACTTGAAAATTATTTAATCAATTTTAAAAATGGAGGTTAGTGAAAGTCGTGTGTTGCCCGCACCAGATTTTTTTGATTGCTGTGAGCATTAAAATGTGGAAAAGCTTCTACCTATTTTGTACAGTTTTCTTAGTTAATTTACACAATATACTTGTGTTAGTATTGATTATGGTTCCCTTATGTAATTTAAAACTACAACTTGTAAATTATGATGTAGCACTAATTATTGTCATCTGTAATGAAGAAGAATGGATCTAAAATATTCTGAAACATTTTATTATCATTATTTTATTCCTTTTAAAACATTTAATGATTTGATATAAATGACTGCCCTTAATCATACTTTATAATAATTTTTCACCTGTAAATAATACCTACAGGGTTGTAAAAAATTGTCTATATTAAAAAATGATCGCCCCTGAGATTAATAAAAATAAATGGAAAAGTAGAATATTCTGGCTTCACAACTATTTACATGATTATTTAAAATGTCTTAAGTAGTTTAGTTAATCGGGATACTTTTTTTTAAATTTAATTTACATAATCAAGTTATTGAAATTGAATAATAATAAAATTTAGTTAATTACTAGTTTTTACTATTTAATGTCCTTGATATTTGGGGGAAAAGGATTACATAATTCTTAAAGAGCCCTTATTTGGGCCAAGAGTTTTAAACGAAGAAAGAGGAAACACTGTACACTGAAAAGGAATTGATTTCATTTTATGATGGATTAGTGTCATGGACTGAGATATTAAGGTTAGATAAGTGAATTACAAATTTGAATTAAAGGATTTAGAAGTTATAAGGAAGATGATATTGTATCATTAGATATTTGAAGGAGGAAAAAAAGGTACTTGCTTTTGGGGAACTGGGAGGATTTGTATGTTGCAACTTTAATACTGCAACTCTTATGGAATCTTATGTATGGTGCCAAGCCAAATTAAAAGTTACTTAATAAGTTCTTAATTTTTTTAAGATAACAAGGTATGTGCTCACCTCATTGAGAAACACAGTTTGTGCTATATATAATGATACTGAAAATTTTAACATGAGCTTTATCTTTAAAACTTACCAATGATTCTGGCTATTAGAACTCATGAAGGGGTTAATGCCCTATCAACCATTTTCATAACCCTAAATATTTACATTATTCTTCTTACAAGTAATTGTTATGTAAACATAATATTCAAGATATAAAAGAAGATTCCTTTAATTATTTTGTGTTTTAAATAATAATGGCATAGTTCCATCCTTTTTGTTACCTTCATTTATCTCTATTCAAATATCTGATAGGTGTTATTATCAAATGAAATATTACTTTTTGAGCTAACTCTCCTAATTGTGATTAGAAAATCATCAAATGAGCCTACCTTCATAATGAGAAATAATGAATTTTAATAGTATAAATTCTAATAATTGCCTAAAAGTTATTCTTGACGTCGATAAAGTATCATAATTTCTTCCAGAGGTTTCCATAATATTTTTAAAAGTAAGCTTGCTGAAAATTTATGTTTTAGAATTGCCTTAATAGTGTTTATTTTTTATATTTTATCTAAATTTGTTGAGTATCTGTTTAAGTTGTTCTTAATTATATTCATAATATTAATTTACTCATAGTTTATTTTTATACATCTTTATAATGGCTGCTGAAACATTTTGGATCAATTTTAAAATTCACTGTATTATTGGGGGAGAGGAGCGGGAGATTTAAATGTAATACTTTTATAATGCTCATTTGTTTCTTATATATTTTGCCATCATTTTTGGCTGATGCAATCGGATTTTAATTTTTATTACTAGATTTTAGTTTGTTTTCCTGTAATGTCACTTTATGGTACTGTGGCTAATTGCACAGATTTAATTAGGACAGAGATCTTTAACTCTAGTACCTGATATCAGATATCTTGGACTACCATTTTACGTCCCCACTGAAGGACAGGATGACCAAGGATTATTTGCTCCCTTTAACAGAGAAAGGTATCTGAACACATGGTTTTAGTGGTATATAACTGTTGGAAATAGCTAGGGCAAGTGTGAAAATTAAAAAGGAACCACCAAGCAGTATTCAGAAAAAGAAAGAGCATTTTTGATTAAAATTCATTGATAAGTTATGTATTTAAAAAATTATGTACTCCTATTTGTAAATTTATAAGCAGTCAAGGATTCCTTGGAAAATAATGATAGTAATAGGCCTACCAAAAGCAAAGGTTCGATGACGATTCTATAAATACTACCTACGCAGATTCGTCTGATGTCCAATCTTCCATTGCAAAATACTTTAGAAATGTAATTTCGAAGTCAACCTGATTTCTTATTTAATTTTAAATGAATGAAGAGTGGTTGGATTTATCAGATTGCCAAACTAAGTCAGACAACTGTTTTCTTTATTTAAAAAATTGAACCATTAAGCTCCTTCTTTTACTCATTAGTAATAGGTTTTTCCCAGCTTATCCAATGCACTGCAAACTCAACCAGGCATATTTGCGCCTTCTATCATCCTTTTAATACTGGCCTATTGCCCTGTTGAATCTGACCAAACTGTAAGAAATGACCAGTTCACACAGCTTAGAATCTAAATTATGGTCATCCCCTAAATGGTTAAAATGTATCCTAGCAATTTCTTTGTAACTGTATATCACATGATAGACAGTTTCGCATTCCTTCTTGCAGAATCTGCAGATCAGTGAGGCTATTAACACTATATTATGGAGGTGCCTGTTAAGCTGACAGGTATTAGTATATAGATCTGTCACCCTCCTCAGAGTTATTCTGTCCATTGAAATGAGAATACTGCTCTCTTTGCAGAGTTCCTCCCAAAACATCTTAAAATGATGCTGCATTCCAGTATCTCTCCAGTATAACCTGGATCTATTGCTAGCAGCTGCTTCGATCTGGCCTTTTGCATAGCTGAGGTTTATTCCACAAACAGGTATGTGTGTAGAGGCCCACCCATCTGAGCAGAACCCCCCTTGTGAGGCTATTGGCTCTCTTGTTGCCAAAAATGCCCAAGTGACCAGACACCCTTCCTGGGGTTTATCCATTCTCCATATTCCCGTCCCTGAACCTAATTCCGTCAGGGATCTTGATTGACTGCATTGTATGGTATGTATGAGCCAGTCCTGGTACTTCCTACACAGTAAAGTGTGTCCGTATAATTCTTAACCTGAAGATCAAAGTGTATGTGCAGGCACTGAATATTCATCAATCCTAAACAAATTACCTTGTCCCTGGTAACCCTGGGAGTTAGATCTTGTTCCTAACTTAGAGAGCCTGTAAGCTTTACTAAGTGCTTAATTTCCTCCTGCTATAGACTGAAGTAATGGCAATAAACATCTATGCTCAAACCATAATTTCAGAAGGGGGGAAAGATAGACTTGAAACTATCTCATAGCAATCATAGCCAAGCCATTATTGGAGCTTTGGTTAGCTACATGACTCGTTCCAAACAAGTTTGGGAGTGCAAGGAAAATCTTAACACTCTTCTCCTGCATAATAAGGTCCGAGTATCTATTCTCTCAAACATTCTAGTTAATGACAGAGCTGATAGCCTCACAAGGCAGTGTTCTGCTCAGATACCCTCCACTAGTGACTATTTGTGGAATAAGCCTGGGATATGCAAAAGATATGATCAAGGGAATTGCTGGCAATAAAAACGAACTCCACTAGAGGGATACTGAGAAGCAGTACCGTTCTTGGATACTGCAATAATACCCATACCCTGCAAGGAGAGAAGTTGTACTCTTCTCTCAATGGACAGAATAACCCTGAGGGTAACAGAGCTATATACAATACATTGGCTGCTTAACAGGCACCTCCATAATATGGAGTTAATAGCCTCAACAATCTGCAATCTTCTGCAAGAAGGAAAATCTGTCATGCAAGTATATATAGTTATAAATATGCAGTTGTGAAGAAATTGTAAGGATACAACTTTGGTAATAACAATATTTGAGATCCTGAGCTTTGTGAACTGATCAATTTCTTCAGTTCGTCAGATTCATTAACATATAAGACTGCATTAACAGGATAATGGGCATCACACAATGTAAAATAAAAAAATAAAGGAAATTAGATATTTCACTTGATTATCTCAAATTTAATAAAATGTACTTTATGACTTCAGTATAAACCACTGATGTTTTCCTCTTGGAATAGTTACATTGAATACGTGAACATTTAAGAATGATAGTAATGTTAGTCAAGTTTATTTTACTTTGAGAAATTGATTATTTTGTAAATGTTCCTACCTAACTGTCGAAAATGTTCCTGCTACTTCATTCATAATTCAAGTTGTACCAGACAGTAAAGCAAATATAGGCACCAGTATTCAAAGTGGCAAAGTAGAATGGAGGAAAGTAGAAGCTAAGGAGTCCTGGTGGGCATAGAATCCCTTAATGTGAGGAACTGCATGAAGATGGATATTTAGTTAGTTTTATAAATATGCGTTTTTCAATTTTGCGTTTAATTCAATATGCGTTTTGAATAGTCAGGCTTAAGAGGTAAAAAAAAAAAAAAAAACAATGCAGAGAATTGATGAGGATTGCTTTGGTTTTCTTTATGCTCATCTGTTTTTCAGCAGTCGATTCTGTTAAGCTGGCTGCTTTCAAATCCGCTGAAGCATGTTAGTGGAATAGGTGAATTTCGAATTCTTCTAAATATAAATAAATAAAATTGTCAGTGTTGGATGTCTACCCTAAGAACAATTTTGATTCTCAAGTGTTAAATAGTAATAGTGTACAGATGACTATGTCTATGAAGTGTTTAAAAATAATTTTTTACTGTATTTATTTCAGAAAAGACTTTTAGAAAAAATGTATTCAATGAAGATTTAATAATTATTATTTCATAATAATGTTTCACTATCTCCTTAGTGTCTTCAATAATGCCGCTAATAATAAAATTATTTATAGTTTAAAGCTTGTTTATATGTATATTGTGATTTTAGGATTTTGGGCATTTATGTACTTCGTGGGCTTCTGTTATTTGGCAAATCAGTGGAGTAATACAACTATTGATGAAGATATTCTGGAAAGGGAAGGCACCAGTAGTATTCAAGCTGCCATAGTTTTTTCATTTTTTTCAGTCTTCTCTTGGGTAATGTTTTTGATTCATTACAATGATAAATATTTATTTCTACATAAACATTTGTTACTTGTTCCCTTTTATTTATCTCATCCTTTCACCCTGTTAATGCAGAAATAATAACAGTTCAAATGAAATAAAAAAATATATATATTTTGAGATGTTCAGTATCCTGAGAATAATCAACAATGAACAAAATTAGTATCATTTGTAAGTAACAGAAGTAACATAATTCATAACAAGTAGTCTGGCTTCACTTAAGTCCATAATTTGCTAGCTTTCAAATAATAAACAACTTTATTAATACAATAAAGCATATGAAATTTTAATGTAGTTATTTTTAGAATAGAGTAGAAAGTAATTTTTATTCTGGAACAGTGTCCCTTGAGAATAACAGATTGGTACAGTTTACAATATACAACATGTCTGGCCAACAGACAAAATGAACATAATTAACTACTATTAAAATAAATAAATAAATATATATATATATATATATATATATATATATATATATATATATATAAATAAATAAAATAAAATAATTAACAACAAAGAAAGAAATTATTCTAATGACAATAAAAAAAATACTGTAACAATTGAAGCTAAAGAAGTTTTCAAGATAAAAAAGTTGAAAAATCATAAATAAATATTGGTACTGGAAGAGAAGGTATTTGAATGTGGAGAAGGAGGGAGCATGATGGATGATTGATGGGAGGGAATTCCAGAAACTAGTTGAACGGGCCAGAAAGGAGCATTCATATTTTTTTGTTCTATGGGTAGAGATGTAAAGGTTGGACATACGGGATCTCTTTTATAGTGGATGAATTGAGGGTTTGAACTACCGGAGATTATAGATATAGGGAGGATGTTGGGAATTGATAATTTGGTATAGGAAAGATCCAAGGAAGTATTGCCTAGGGATGTAGGGAAAAAGCAATTTGATTTGGTATAAAGATGGGATACATGAGACTGCCTCGACGTGCCATAAACAAATTTTGAATAACAATTCATAATGTGCTTCAACCTCTTCTCTAGCATCATTGAGAGGCCACCATATACCGCACATCCATAATCAAATTGAGGGAAAATTGAAGAGGATACGAGAAGCTTACGAGTGGACTGTCGGAGAGCATGAAGGGGGCGATGGAATACCTTGAGTGTGCTTATTGACCTTCGAGAAATTTGGGCCACATGAGGTTTGCAGGATAAGGTTTGGCCAATATGGATGCATAAAATTTTTACAGAGGAGCTGAAAGTGATGGGATGGTTATTTAGTACTAGTTTAGGAAGAGATGGAATAGATGTGAGGTGGGAATTGGATCCAATAATGATTGCCTGTGTTTTCATAGCATTTAAACTTAGTTTGTTCTGATTCGCCCAATGACAGAATCCTGTTACTAGTAAACGCTGCTAGTAACTCATTGGGGGGAAAGGTTAGTTAAATCTGAAAGTCATTGGCATATAGGTGGTAGGAGCAGTGATAGATTGAATTGGGAAGATCGTTTATAAAGGCATTGAAAAAGATAGGAGAAACACTTGAACACTGGGCCACCCCAGAGGAAAGGGTCAGAAAGAAAAGACTGGAACCAGAGAATAGAGCTGTAGGAAAAGGAAAGAGATTTTAGTTTGGAGTAAAGGATAGAATGGTTCAGAGAATGACACGCTTTGGAAAAATCGAGGAGTATTAGTACTGTTAGCTTAGCTGTTTGTTGCCATTGCAGTGTATATGTCATAATTTTAGTAAGAGCAGATTGGGTGGAGAAACCAGATTGAAGAGGATTGATTGATTTTTAAATCTTCAAGGAATTTTGACCTTAAGATGGAGATCGGGCAGAAGTCTTTAGGAGTTGTAGGAGTGGGATTTTTGTTAATGGGATGGACTATGGATTTTTTTCCAAAAGGTAGGAAATACTGAATTTTGAAGGGAAAAATTATAGATGAATAGAAGCACTGGTAAAATTTCTGGGAGACATAGTTTCAGTAATTTAACAGGGATTCTGCCAAAGCCTATGGAGTTTGTGCTGGATTTCATAACTGAGGCTATTATTTCAGTTGGTGAGATGTCAGAGAAATAGAAGTTTTCGGAGTTAAAGGATGGAACTGAGAGATGCTGGGAAAATGGTGATGAATTACTAGAGGACACAAATAGAAAGTAGAAGTTTAATTCTTCAGGTGATATTAGAATGTCTGAAGAGTTAGTGGATTTACAGAGGGAGAGTTTATGAAGGAGTTGTCATTTAGACTTAGGATCAGGGCTTTGTGACAATAATTAGATTTCGCTTATCTTACTCGGGTTTGTGTCAAGTTAAGGAGTATTTTTATGCATAATTCCTGACATTTTTTTAATGGGATAGAATGAGGGAGTATATTATGAAGTGACAGTTACTTTTAGGAAACAAGTCTTGGAATGAAAGGATAGAGAAGGATTTATGGATGCTTTGAGAAATGTAGTTACTCCAAATTAGGTATTGATAAAAAATAACAAAGTATTTTTCTAGCTTCCCTCTTTATCAATCCCCTATACTCTAGCTGTGTTGCTCTTGAGTCTGCTGATTATTATCTGTTAACTTGCGTTGCCTTTGAAGCTCAGCAGGCCACGTTGAGGGAAACCAGGACTCTATGTCCTCTCAGAGAACAATTTTCCTCACCTAGTGACCAAATTTGACTGCCAGTGCTATTGGTTTGTCCAGATAATAATACAAGATTTTTGTTTAAAAAGAAAAAAAAAGTTTTACAACTGTTTTATTTAATTAAAAATAGTCTCCACCACTATCAATAAATTTCAGCCAAATTATTTGTAACTTTTCCATTCCCACTGAATGGAATTTCCCATCTTTAGAATTAATAAACTCCAACTACGTGTTTTCTAATTTCCTTTGTCTGTCAGTCCAGGTTTCTAAAAAAATGATTACTTGTAGGCGAGAGGTCCAGACAGTTTTTTTGGTAGTTCAATGTGTTTGGAACCCAACTTTCAAGCTTTTTTTACCTTTCCAATTGCCTTGATGTAGTCATTGACTTTAGATATACTAAGGTTAAGTTTCTCTGCAAGTTCTCGAACAATTGTTTCTGGAGTTTACTTTTATCAAAGGCCGCAGAACATTGTCATCAAGAGAATAAGTCCTTCCATGACCTTCTTTGTCTTTGAGGATGAAGTCCTCCCAGACTTTCTGTTTGTCTGTGAATTGTTCCAACCTAGTTAAAACAAAATTATTATACGAATATCATATTTTGAAATCTTAATAAAGACTTAATTACTTCTAAGCAGCAAAATGCTATAGAGATAAACAAACATCATTTGGATGAGGATTAATAAGTGTTGAGATTTATACTAATGAATAATCTTGTAAACGTAAACAGTATGTTATATAGAGGGGTATTTCAAAGAAAACTCAAAATTCTGCATTATTTTCCAGACAATCCAATACAAATATTTTGTGTATGGATGGAAAATGGGTGTGGGCCCATGCCTATTTTAACATCGGACGAAGATCAGCTAGAACGATTCAAGATAGAGGAGAGGCATCATAAAATGAACAGTCGAAATGGATGTGACTACTTTAAAGAAATTTAGGGACAACATTAACTTGCTGGCTTAATCTATGGATTAATTTTGGCATAACCTGTGTTGCCATAAATAATAAAATAAAATATATAAGCAAAGAGACAGGAGTGGAACCAGCTTAAGACTCTATTAGACAGAGAATATATCCTGTGATTTGGATAGAAGAATTGAATGATCTACTGAATTAAAAATATTAAAGGAATATAAATCATAGAAAGGCTTAAAATATAATAGCATAATAGAGATAAGGGAAAAAAAAGAATATATTTTTAAAAAAATATATGGTTATGGATAACCTAAGAAAGGTTGTAATGGTATGCAAAACAAATATTTGAACAGGCACAATAGTTAAAAACAACAAATAATATCCTTCAATAAAATAAGAACAAATATGATAAAAATAAAAATACAAACATTAAAGTGAGGGTGGTAACTAAAGCTGCTATCTCATTATGATTTTGGATTATGGCTCTTTAAACTTGTATTGCTAAAAAATAATTTAATTCATTCATTAAACAAAGCTGAGATCATTTGTTCGTCAGTGATTCATAGTTTTAAAGTTATATCAGTGTGTAAAACAATTGTTTTAAGAAACATTAAAACAACAAAGTTAAGAAATGATCTTTTTCCCAAATGCTGATTCTAATGGAAAGAGCTCCTGCTTAAACTTGTTTTTATGTTATTTAATTAAATAAAAAAAACTTCAGTAACAATAAATACCATTGTGAGATAGTTAATTGTATTTTTTTTCTCATCTCTTAAAGTGTATGCTGATACCAGGATGAATCCCTCTTAGTAAATTTGCTGAAGGGTAATTGCAGTCACGATTTTTGTTATAATTATATATATATAGGGAGAGCAGTGTGGTGGAGTGTCTAGTTTATAGAGCAGTAGTCTACAGTTCACCGAGTCTTGGGTTTGATTCCCAGCACTGACAGAATATTATTTATTCTGTTAATTCAGCTGGGGGGAGGGAGGGGTGACCCTAGTGTATGGAGACCCTTCTGGGGCAGACCCAGCTCTTTTAAGTGGGTAACCAAAATCGGGGAAAAACCTATTTCTCACTATACTGCTTTTTTTTCTGAGAAATATATGTTTATTATAATCTATTTTTCACAGTGGTTAAATTATGACCTAGTTGTTTAAATATTTTAAAGTGAATAGGAAAAAGCAAAATTCTGATACTGAATCAAAAAGTTTTTTTTTTTAGTATCCTATTCAATTTTAAAAAGAAAGTATTTTATCAAACTAAGTTTTTAATTAGTATATTTGTTAAAAAAAAATAGGCTGCCTCAGCATGGCTTGCATACCAAAGATTCCTTCAAGGAAATAATGCCATGTTTGCTGCTGGTCTTGAAGGTGGTGAAGCACAAATGACTGGTGCAGCTGCCTTCTCATCGTATTCTCAAGATGACCAACCTTACCAAGACCCACCATTTTCAAACCAACATGGTAATGTTAATTTTTCTTTCCTTCATCAAATAATTAGTTTATATAAATTAGTTGCTTTTATTAAAGTATAAATTATTTTGATATCTTTTGCCCTATAGAGAATGATATATGACCAGTTCATTTCCACGAAGTGCTATTACCCTGATGATTAAAGAATCACTGAAAGAACCATTCTTTTATATTTGAATGAGACCAAAAGGTGCTTTAAATTATAGTTAAAATAATTGTGAAAATCTCAAAACTAAAAAAAAAAAATTAACTCCTTAACCTAATGGAAAAGTAAAACACATTTTTAATGATTCCATTCACATATTTCACAATTATTTTAAGTATGAAAAGACCTATTGTTTTTTATGCAGTTATAAGTTTTCTACATTCTACTATCTTCCTTATCTGTCAAAAGTTGACAGACAATAATATCCTATTTCTATATCTCACACAAATATTACATTATTAATCATGATCATAAACCGACAAATTAAATATAAGAAAAACTGTCTTGGTCCATCAATTTAAATCATTCAAGATTCAATATGTCTTTGAAGATGTTTTTAAAAAACTTCAAACTTAATGAGCTTTTAAATAGTTAACTGAAGCTGTACATAGACCAAAATAATATTAATAGTATTATCTAATCTTTCCAAGAAATAACATATATTTTAATGAAAGTTACATATTTTTTATACGAAAGTGAGAACTTAAAGTGGATTTGTGAAATATCCCTAAAATTCTGAATCCATGTTATTCTATTTATGATATTTGAGTGTCATGAGACCTTAAAATTGGTACCAATAACCAGGTTTTGAGACCTTAGCTATTAACTTATTATAGTTATCTAAAAAAAAGATTTTGGAGCTATGCTGTTCAAATATTTTTTCTTGATTTATCTTAATGCTTAAAAATAATTTTGTTTCAGAAGGTGGGGGAGAATATCCTGCACCAACCTACTAAAAATTGTAAATTGAAATCAAATGGTGAGAGCAATAAAACTGTATTTTCAGTTTTGCTCTTACGTGTGTAGTAAAGTAGTAAAAAGTCATCTGTGTGCTTGTTGGATATCACAACATTATTATTGTTTTTGCATAGAATGAAATAATATGACAATATGCATTTTTGTTATATGTAGCTTTTTAGTGGTGTATTTTTATGATCAATGGTTTGGTTATCTTGGTCTACAGACAATGGATTCTTTTTCTATTAATTTGAACAATAGAACTTCTTTGCTGATTTAAATAAGGAAAAAGGTGAGGCTATTAAACAAAATTGGATTTAACATTCAAGAAGCCTACAATTAATAAAATTGATTAGAATTGTGAAAACAGTTTTATAATCTTATGATAGTTTATTTGAATTGCTGAAGACTTGTTGATTGCTGTTTAGAACATAGTTGATGTATAGTCAGAAAATGTTAAACAAATGTAAATTGTTATGTAATTTAATACAAAGTTAAAAAATTAGCTGGTTATGTATGTAATTAATTTTAAGAAGTGAGAATGTTATTAGCTAGTTCTCCAGTCATTATAAACTTTATAAAAACTATTAAAAAAAACTTTAAAAAAAATAAATAAAATAATAATAATAAGCTTACGATTCTTGGAACTATAAAATGTAATATTTAGCTAACTAAAATTTTCTTTTTTTTATTCATTATAATACTTTGAATGTTAACAAAGGCATTGTAATTTAATTTTTCATAATTGTTTGTTTTAATTAAATGTATCATTTTATCCTTAAGATCTATATTTCAAAGTGAATATAATAATTCTGAATTTCATTTTGTCTCCACTGCAAAAAGAGTTTCCTGATGTATAATTAACCTTAGTTATTCCTTGTTTTTGGTTGTATAAAATTCAAAGATTTATTTCTTAAATCTATTAAAGATAAAACATGCTGAGCGCAGCTTATTTTTAAAGGTACCATTAATTGACTTTATAATTTATGATAAAATTATCATAGGATGTCGCTTGAAAAACATTTTATATTTATGTTAGTATAAGCGATGTTAATGTGATATAATTAGTTACTTAAAAAGAAAAAAATTCTTTTCTTGTATAAATATGTTCTACATTTATTCTGTCCCACTCTTTTATTAATGTAAATTGCATTGTTAGACTAAATCTCCAATCTTCATTTCTAGCTTCCTCCAGCAGCAAGTGCCACGATACACTACTACGATGCAGCCATCCAGTTTCCCACATTTAAGTAGTTTCGTGCGTCATTGGCCACACATTCTACCCAGCGTAGCCTTGGCCTCCTACTCTTGTGAGGACTGTAAAGGAGCTCGGTCAGTATTCTCTTAGGAGGCATATCATCAGTCATTCTGGCCAGATGCCCTACCCATCAAAGCCTCCCGAATTTAATGAAGTGGCAGATAGCAGGTTCACGATATAATTCGTATAGCTTCCTATTGCTCCTCCGCCTCCATTCATTATATTCATGAACACCACAATATATTCAGTGCAACACTTTCCGCTCGAATATAGGTAGAAGCTGGTCCTCAGCTCTGGACGTTGTCCAAGTTTCTGAGCTGTGAACATAGTACAGGTTGAATTAGCGTTTTATACATAGTTTCTTTTGTTTGCCTTGTCACAAAACGGCTGCAGTGATGTTTTCGAATCCCAAAATAGCAATGATTTGCAACCAATGTTCTTCTTTTTATCTCAGCTGTGGTTTCGTTGTTGTGGTTTACCAAAGAACCCAAGTATACAAATTGGGAAACATGCCCAAACTAAACTGTCCAAAGGAAACATTGGTGCCAAATAATCTTGGAGTTTCATCTGAAATCACGTACTTGGTCTTATCTTCGTTCACAACAAGTCCTATGCCTTTTGCCACAGCTTCTAAATCAAGGAAAGCTTCAACCACTGCTCAGCTCAGATCTGTTCCATACCGTGCCTGTGTTGTACTTGACTTCTTACTGCTTTTCCGACCATATTAAAGAGAAGCAGCATCCCTTGCCTCACTCTTCTTGTAGATATGAACTCCGATGATCTCCAGCCTTGTATACAGACCACACATTCAATACTTGTCATGGTCAGCCTAATGAGTCTGATCAGTTTAGGTGGAATAGTCAGCTCTCGCAATGGTTTATATAACTCCTTTCACTCAATGCTGACTTCAAATTAACAAAGAGGTGATGTGTGGTTGGTCACATTATACTCTCTTCCTCTCTCGAGTATTGTTCAAAGGCTGAAAATTTGGTCAGTTGAAGGCCTGCCTGGAATCCACACTGATAAGGATTTATCTCTCTTTCAGCAATTGATAAGAGTCTGCAAAACAAAATATTAGAGAGGATTTTAAATGCGCATGGAAGTAAAGATATTCCTCTGTAATTGCTGCATTTGAATATATCTCTCTTTTTATGCATAGGACAGATAACAGTTTTTCACCTGTCCCGAGGCCGTACTTCGATGATCCAAATGTTTATTAACATATTGTGCAGGCATTTTATTAGTTCCATAGATTCCTGTTAAAACAGTTCCGCAGGAAATGAGTCAATGCCAGCCAGGAGCTTTATGATTCTTTAACCTACTGATTGCTTCAGCTTCTTCCTCATCAGAAGGTTCCAGTTCGCATTTATAAAGCTGTTCTTGGGTATTGTGTTCATTCTCCTCTCTTCCGTTCAACAAGCCTCGAAACATCTTCAACATTCCTTCCATGCTAGCCTTATTGTCGGTCAATAGGGTACCTTCCTCATTCATACACATAGTTGGCATGTGCTTAAATGGTTTCCTGGTAACATACTTTCTGGAAAAATTTTCAGCTTCGTTTTTAAGATCTAAGCTTCTCCAGTTCTTCTGAGTCAGCATTGATTCGTTGCCTCTTCTTTTTTCGATGTCATTGCTTCTCTTCCTGACTTTGTTTTCAATAATCCTCAACAGTTTCAGATGTCCACCAATTAATCATAGTTCTATAGGCTTTGTTATTAAAATCTGTGAGGGCTCTGCACTCTTCATTGAATCATGGAGACATTAAATCTTTTTCATCAGGATCTAAAACTTATTCTGCCACCTGTGCTATGACTAAGGAACATGTTGCCCACTCTTCCTAGATGTTTTTGCTAGTTTGTCGTTTAGATAGTATTTGATCCAACTTTTCTGTGTATCAAAGCTGAGTTTCTTGTTCTTTGAGCTTTTCCAGATTGAAATGCTTAGTTACCATAGCTGATGCATGCCCCGGGCAGCTTAAACACTCTTTTATATGTACAACACTCAAAAAGTGGTCTTAGTCAACATTAGCACTTTTGAAGACCTATAGATCCAATATACTGCTTGTGTGTCTACCGCTTACCAGAAGGTGGTCGATTTGGTCAACATGTCGACCATCAGGGGTTGTCCACGTACCTTTATGAATATCTTTATGCAGGAACTGGGTACTCACCAAAACTGGATTCTTCGATGCTGTAAAGTTGATCAAATTTAGGGCATTGTCATCATGTAAGCTATTCCTTCCGATTGTTGGCTCATAACGGACTTCCTTTCCAACTTTAGCATTCAAATCACCAGCTAGAAGCTTTGCATCATATTTTGGGGAGGAATCAAATGCTCTTTCAAGTTTGTCATCGAAGGAGTCCTTATCTTCTTCTTCAGTGTTCTCAACGGTTGCATGAAAACTAATTAGGCTCCTGTTACGAAATTGTCCTCAAAACCTCATGAAACATTCTCTGGGACTGACGGCTTGAAATGCAATTACAAGTTGTCTTCTTAGAACAAATCCAACACCAAAGGTGTGATGGTCATTGCTGCAGCTGTAGTAGATTGCATGGCGCATCTTCTCCAAAACTTCTTGACATTTCCATCTGATTTCCTGGATTGTTGTTATATCCAACTTGAGCCTGTAAATCTGTTCTATGAGGAATTAAAGTGCTCTGGGTCTAAAAAGTGACAAGACATCAGAAAAACCAAGATTTAGCCTATGACGAATTCCATGTTTTGTGAGTTTATGACTATCCATATCCGAGGCACTTGCGTAGTGGGGTTTCACGATTATTTATTTTCGGGTAGTGGGGTAATCAACCCTCTCTGTGTACCCTGAATGCTGGAGGGGCTACCACCTTAGTGGCTTCATACTAAGCACCCTCTCCTAGTGGCTTCCTAGGATGTGTACTGTTAGTGACCTTAGTCAGTATTGCGATGGTCTGTGTGGTGTACAGAGTGTGCTGTGAGTGTATCAGTATATATGTGCTCCCAACCTGGAGGGCCAGTGGTTGGTTGCAGCCTTTCGGCTGGGCAATGGGGTCGCACATCCCTATGCCTGCCTATCTTCACTCTGTGTCTTTTTTCCATTCATTTTAATATCATATTTCTTAATTGTATCTAAAAATGAATGTGGTGTTATATGTAATTAATTGGGACAATTATATCTTAAAATTAAATAAAGAAAATATTATCATTTAATCCAATAACATTTATTTGAGAGAAAGAAGATATTTTCTGTTCTTGTTCTTGTTTAATACGACATTAAAAGACAAAGTTTTCTAAGGGATTCATTGTATTATAATCTTCTTAAAGAATATTTCTTGAGATATCTCTTATCTTGGGAGTCGCCATTTTGGACGCGGAAGGTTATAACTGTGATAAGTTTGCTCTCTAGTTTTTTCCGATTTTTGTTATGTTTTAAGTGAAAAAATTTAATGTTTACAAACAAACTTGCTTCCTAACTGTGTGCTGAACAAGCAAACAAGAAGAGAAGTAAAATTTATTTAGTGAAGTGGGTTCTCCCACTGAAAAAATGACGGAAGCCTCAACTTCAAGTGCTCCAACCAGTGGCTTAGATATTTCCAATAATGCTATCGAGCACGAAAATATCTCCTGGGAGCTTGTGTCAGGAAGAAAAAGACAATTAACTGCAGAAAGAGACCCCAGGAAAATTATGAAGGTTAGTCCACCTACAAATACTCAGAACAGGTTCGAACCGTTATCACCCTCAATAGATGAACCTGAGCCATCAACCTACCAACACCAAACCGCCACCCATACATTTATCTGACGTTAAAGATTACCCTGCACTCATAACATTCCTTCATAATGAGAGAGGGGCAAACAGTTTCAGGCTCAAGACATCTGTCAGGGGAGTAACCGTATACCCTGAAAACTCAGATGTTTACCGAAAGTTAGTGACTAGTTTAAGAAAGGGAGGTGCGTACTTCCACACATATCAACTACCAGAGGAAAAAAGTCCACGAGTTGTTATCAAAAACCTACACTACGGCACACCACTAACCACCATAAAAGAAGAACTGGCCAAATATGGATATGAGGCAACAAGTATTGTCAACGTCATTTCACGATTTAAAACACCCCTTCCCATGTTTTTCGTGGACGTCTCAAGAGCAACATTCAATGACAAAATCTTTGACATTGAATTTTTGTACTATACCCATATAAAAATAGAGGAACCGCGCAAAAGAAAAATGATTCCTCAATGTATTCGATGCCAGCAGTACGGACACACAAAAACGTACTGCAACTACCCACCAAAATGTGTAAGATGTGGACTGGGCCACGAAAGCAGTGCTTGCACAAAACCAAGAGAAACAGCTGCAACCTGCGCCAACTGTAATGGCGCTCATCCCGCCAACTATAGGGGCTGCCAAACTTTGAAAGAACTTCGAAAACATCGCTCGAAGCAGTACGCTCCTCAGCGACCTCCAACAGTAAGACATGCACCGCCTGCCCTCAATGAGTTTCCACCTCTTCCACAACTAAATCCACCTCATCCAAGAACTGACCGGGAGCATCAGAGGCAGTTGAATCAACCAGCTCTAGCACCAGACCATCAAGATCAGAGACAGCCACAACAACCAGCTCAAGCCCAGTACCAACAGCACCAGAGACAGCCGCAACAACCATCGCAAGCCCCACACCAACAGCTACCAGCTCAAGCGCCACACCAACGACACAGATATACAGGTATGAGTGGGGGCACTACCCTACCGGTCCCGCCGGTAGATAACTCCTCTGGCCAGTTATACAATATTATCAATAACTTAAACAATCTCATTCAGCCCCTCTTCGGTCTTCTTCAACAACTCTCTCAAACTACCCTTGCCCTTAGACAATTATATGCCCATTAATCAGATGACTGTAGGCTCCATGTCTATCATACTATGGAACGCAAACGGACTTAATCAACATAGGACAGAACTAGACATATATTTACACGAGAAACGAATTGACATAGCACTAATCACTGAAACACATTTTACACCAAAATCCAAATTTTACATTCATGATTACAAAATCTATAGAACTGACCATCCAGACAATACTTCACACGGAGGCACTGCTATTCTCATCAGATCAACACTAAAACACCATCCTTTGCAATTACCCATATCACCTGACATACAAGCTACAGCCATTTCACTATTCTCTGAACATCACAACATTACTCTTGCTGCTGTTTATTGCCCTCCGAGATATGTCCTGACTTCCACGATGTTTAGTAACTTCTTCAAACGTCTCGGCAGATGCTTTGTCGCAGGTGGCGATTATAATGCTAAAGACCCGACTTGGGGATCTAGATTATCAACCCCAAGAGGAAGAAATCTCAGGTATGTCCTTCACGAACTTTCATTAGACACGATATCACCACACTCACCTACTTACTGGCCAACATCTAGACGTAAGACACCAGATTTACTTGATTTTTTCATAACTAAAGGACTCCGCACTACACCTCACACAATAAGTACGAGCACAGATCTTTGCTCTGATCATTCTCTTTTGCATTTAGAACTATTTGAAGAACCACTTGTAGCTAAGAAACACACATCTCTCACAAATGGCATAATGGATTGGGATGCGTTCAGAAACTGTCTAAATACTGCTCTCTCCATTCCTTTGGCTATTAAAAATGAAGAAGAGCTTGAGGATGCTGTAGAATGCTTCACACAGAAGCTACAAGACGCTGCATGGTCCTCATCAATTCCTAGACGAAGAAAACATGAAAAGCTACCAATTTATCCACAGTACATAAGGGATTTGATCAGAGCAAAAAGAAGAGCCCGGAAAATATGGCAGACAGACCGACTTCCATCAGACAAACAAATTTACAACCGACTCAACAACGAACTCAAACGACAAATTGCAAAATTTAAAAGAACAACTTATGATAACTACATTAGTAACCTTTCGACTGATGATGGCAGCTTGTGGAGGCATACTAAAAACCTTACTAAGCATCGGGAAGTGCCTGCACCCCTCCGAAAAGAAGATGGCTCCTGGGCCATGGCTGACGGAGAAAAATCCGAACTGTTCGCCGAATATCTATCTTCTATCTTTACACCACACACAGAATTCAACAACATCGAACATGATAAAATTGTACTTAAAACTCTGGATGAACCTTTACAACTGACATTACCTCCTCCTTCCTTTACACCTGCTCAAGTCGCTGAACAAATCAGAAAGTTGCCTAAAAAGAAAGCCCCTGGACACGACTTAATTAACGCTGAGGTACTCCAGCAAATGCCCAGGAAAGCTCTAGTGTTTCTGACTTCAATCTATAACGCGATACTGAGGACAACCAAATTCCCGCTTCAATGGAAATACTCACATATTACAATGATTCACAAGACCAACAAGGACAAAAATACTCCCTCATCATACCGACCAATAAGCTTACTTCCGCTATGCTCCAAAATTTTCGAACATCTACTACATAAAAGACTTCTTGATGTACTAACTAACAACGACATCGTACCAGATCATCAATTTGGATTTAGAAGACATCACTCGACATTGCACCAACTACACAGAGTGACGGACTACATATCCACCGCACTAGAGCAGAAGTTATACACTACTGGCGTATTTCTCGACGTTGCTCAAGCCTTCGACAGAGTTTGGCACCAGGGCTTCTCTTCAAACTCAAGACTATCCTTCCGCCTACTTACTACCTCATTATTCATTCTTTCCTTTCTCACAGATTTTTCTCCGTTCGACAGGGATCAGAGCTATCTGCCATGAGATCTATCGCAGCAGGAGTACACCAAGGTGCAGTGCTCGCTCCGTTACTCTACATTCTTTACACTCATGACATACCTTACAGCCCCAATATTCTAACAGCGACTTATGCCGACGACACGGCGATCTTAACAAAACATAAAATTGCAACCCACGCCTCAGAGATCCTACAACAACATCTAATAAAATTACATGACTGGTTCAAACTCTGGAAAATCCGATTGAATAATGACAAATCACACCATATCACCTTTACTCTTCGACATGACACGAGTCCTCCCGTTTTCTTAGACAACACACAAATTCCACAGACGGACACTGTACATTATCTTGGTTTGACGTTTGACAGAAGAATGACTTGGGGCCCGCATATTAACCAAAAAAAGAAAACCCTTAACCAAAGACTGAGACTTCTTTACTCACTCTTTTCAAAACACTCGAAACTAAAACTTCGACAGAAATTAAACACCTATACTTACCTACTGAAACCTATTTGGACTTACGCATCACAGCTATATGGGACAGCTAAAAAGACTCACATTAACAAACTTCAAATCTTTCAGGCTAAAACGTTTAGAACAATTACAAAAGCACCGTGGTACGTTAGCAACATAACTTTACATACTGACCTTAAGATGCCAACCGTCAATGAGCACATACGGACACACTACAAACGTTTCCACGACAAACTACAAGGTCACCCTAACACACTAATCAATGACATGGCCACAACACTCATGCCAGGAAATGCCTACAGAAGGCTGAAGAGGAGTTGGATGGGAGACCTTCTCCTTTAGTAATATACACTAATTTCATGCCAGGAGTAGGTACCGCTGGGTGCTGCTCTCTCTCATGCCTATCACGCCATGTTTCTTAAAATTGACCGCACATTCACTGATTGTTCATTGTATTATTTACAGGTGTGAATAAAGATTTAAAGTTAAAAAAAAAAAAAAAAAAGATATCTCTTATCTTAGCAAAGTAATTCTGGTAATGTTGGGTATCCCATTATTTATTTAGACAACTCATCCTATAGATGTTCAGAATTTTAAGATCTTAGCTGGTGGTTTTCAATAAATCTAGAGAATCTACTTGGTCTCCATGAGAAAGTATTTTGAAGTACCTCAATAGAAAACTTTTGCAAAGCCTTGAAATAAGAATCGAGCATTACAAAGACACATTAAACCATTTCCAGATGGTATATTTCGCTTGATTACTGACCAGTTACTGTAAGGAAAAAGCAATTCCTTCAGCCATTTCTAACATTTCAGGTATAATGAAATGAAAGGATAGATGTAACTTGTAACATAAGGTTATGAGCAACGTAAATATCTTTATGAGTATTTGAATAAATATCCATCTTGTGTTAATTTTAAAGTTTTAGTTACTTATTGATTTGAATGTTTCGCCGACTGAAGTATATGCTTAGTATAAGTTTTGTTTTTTTCATTTGCCTTGTGTTTTAATTTTGATAGAAAATTGAAGTAAACAAATTAAGAATGGGATTCATCAAATAGCTCTAGAGGCATTAAGAATACTGGAAAGACTTGTGCTAAGAGGCAAAAAATGGTTGGAATGAGGAAGTTTGCAGTAGTAGTCAAAGGAAAAAAGGATTTATATCAAAAATAACTCTCCAACCGTGACCCCACTTCGTCACAAGAGTATAAAAGACGTAATTGAGAAATGAACAGAAAGGAAATGTGACAATTGTGGCGTAGCAATCCTACAATGCGTATATGAAGGTGCTATCTAATATTATTTTTAAGAAGCTCCTCTCATTCGCTTAGCCCGAAACTGGAAAATATCAGTCTGGATTCAGAGGAAGTAAATCCACAGTGGATCAGATATTTGAACTGCGCATGATTCTGGAAAAAGGCGTGGAGTATAAAATAGTGACTCATCGCCAATTGATAGATTTCCAAAGCGCATAATGCTTTCCAGTTTTGACGTATGCTTTGGGGCCTTGGACCCCGGCTAATTCAGAAGACAAAGGAGTTGCATATCTTTGAAAGAAAGATTTTGCGCCGTATTTTTGGACACATTAAGGAAAGGAACCAGTGGAGGAGGAGCTATATTTACTATTTGGGGAAGCGAACGTCGTTCGTTTTATAAAGTGTGGTCGACTAAGATGTGCAGGTTACATAGCAAGGATGGTTGAGGAACAAATTCTCAAAAACTACTCTTTGGAAATCTGAACCAGTCGAGAGTAAGAGGAAGGCCAAATCTGAGGAGGGAAGACGCCATCATGAAGGGTGCACGGACTCTAGCGTATGAAATTGCAAAGCGAATGCAGAGCACCGAGCCACCTGGCAAAGGCTCATTGATGACGCCAAGGTTCACATCGGGCTGTAGTGCCATTGAAAGAAGAAGAATCGAGAAATGAAGCGGAAAAGAAAGAAAGCTATAAATGAGTTATTGAATAAGACCTGTGAATACGTTGATTGTTGCATACAAGGGCAAAAGTTGGCTGAAGCGTGAAAAATTTTCAGAGACATTAAGAATCCAAAGCCGGAAAATATTCAAATTCAAACATACAAGAAAAACAATAGGTAAATTACATTACATCTCTATGCTGTTGAAATGGTGTCGGAAGAAAATTATAATGGTTAAATAAATGCAAGATTGTGCAAATGAGGTGGTACACTCTCTATTGACTTAGCAGTAGATGAATTAGATCATACATTAAGGAACATGAAAAATAGAAAATCACCAGAGCCAGGAAACATACCCACATAACTAATCAAATATGGGTCTTTTCGGCTTAAAAATAAATTAGCTGAGCTCATGTCTGTTTATATAAAACAAGGAATCGTTTCTAGCGAATAGACGGAGGGTCTTATAACTCATATTTACAAAAAAAGGAATCAAAACATCGGTTAAGCAAAAGGGAAAAGATAAAAGGTGGATTAATAAAAGAATTCTAATCACCAAAGATCTTGAGCCAGGATGCTCTCCACTGTTATATATATATGTATACACTCCTGGACAAATTAAAGTGTATGCTTATTATAAATTTTTGTTTATTTAACGTCACTTTATGCTACTATGGCTAATCGGACGATGCTACAGTGGGAGTCCTAAATTTTGCTTATTCAGGTTTTATTAGGATAGGGATCTTTAACGAGTACCTGACATAGCACAGGCTCGGGACCACCTTTTAACGTCCCCTCCGAAGGACGGCGTAACTAAGGATTTTTTACTCCCATTAAAAAATCCTAGGACCACCTGCGGGTTTGAACCCGTGACCTTTA
This sequence comes from Piezodorus guildinii, assembly GCA_023052935.1. NCBI lineage: Eukaryota > Metazoa > Arthropoda > Insecta > Hemiptera > Pentatomidae > Piezodorus > Piezodorus guildinii. The sequence continues at coordinate 110,160,734 of CM041292.1, read as the reverse complement.
GCATGGGAGGCTGTTACGCTAGCCACCCAGCTACAAGTGATCCCGCTTATTATAAAGCTAATGCGATATAAAGGTGGCTGTCTGATGTAGCAACTAGCCTTAGTTGTTCTTAAATACGTTTTAAGAGTCGGAAATATTTAGATTGAAAAAAGACAGTGTTAGGTTTTCTTTAATATTAAACTTATAAAATAAACAAATAATAGTTGGCCATAATAAAGTGTACACCTTGAGAAATCAATAAAAATGACACATTAAAGGCAGTTTCTTTCGTAATCTAATAGAAGAAGCATCCCTAATTATAGATGGTTTATTTTCAGTATCTAATTCATAGAGTCAAGAAACATGTGAGCGAAGGCTTCGGTTACCGAGCTGTTGGAGAAAAATTCGGCCTTTCCCACTCAACGGTGGCTAAAATGTTCAAAACGGGCTACAACCGAATTTAAATGAAGTCTGGACCTCATCCTAAGTTGGTAAGAAGGAAAGAATTTAGAACAAAAAAGAAATTCGTCGTTTGGCTTAAGATGGTGAAACCGCCACATCACGAAAATTGGAATTTAGCCTCATCTTCACGAACTATTCGAAGAACGTTACCAAAAATGAAAATAAAATTTAAGAAAACGGAAAAAATAGTTCCCCTGACAAAACAACACTAAGAGTTCAGGGTCGCCAAAGCCCCCACGGGTGAATTTATCAGGGAAAAGATTGTTTTCACTGATGAAAAGAGATTTTCAGAAGATGGTCCAGATAAGGAATTTAGCTATTTGGAAAGTGAAAAAAATACATATTTTAACGGTCCAAAGTGACAGATGAAAGGAGGAGGTATTATGGTTTGGGGCATCATGACTGCGTCTCGGAATTATCTCTAAAAATTTGAAGGGAGACCTAATAGCCAAAACTCTTTAAGCTTGGTCAGAGAAAAAGTGTTACCATAGTTGGTAACTATCTTCCCAGGCAGAAATTTTAAATTTCTTCAAGATAATGCTCCCATCCATGTATCAAAAGCTACTAAACAGGGGTTTTCGGAGATGAATATCCAAACGCTGAAGTGGCAACTCGCTTCCCCAGACCTAAATCCAATCGAGATCTATTGGCTGTCAAAAAATGTACCTAAAGGGATCGTTCAATTCAGATGAACAATTATGGAAAGCGGTTCAGAGTGCTGCAGCAGTATTAAACGAAAAAAAGGAAGAAATATAATAAGAACTCTCAATTCGGTTCTATATAATAAGGAAGTTCTGCTCCAGACCAAAAAGAGGCTCTTTCATTCATTTATGGAAAACACTGCATTCTATAATTCAGAAACATGGATCATTTCAACATTTTTTAACTTAACCAGTAGTACTTCCTCCTGTCATTCAGTTGAACTATATTTTCAGGTCAGGAGGTCACTTATCCAACTACTTTTGAGCCTGCGATGTCAGTCATGTCCAGTATAAGGGATGTCAGATGTATAGATGTTTTGGACAAATTCGTAAATGTGTCCATGTAGTTTGTCTTCAAATCGTTTGTAAGTCATTTGAATATGGTTTGTTGTAGTCAGAATACGCAAGTCGGTATAAAGAGTATCGTGTGAAACATATGGTGGTGAGCTATTTTCCTTTCTTAAAAATTGTGATTGTATTTTTCATATTTGTGTCTTTTTAGCAGATCCGTATATTTCGCAAGCGTAAGTCCATTTAAGTTTTAATAAATAAGCGTATACGTTGAGTTTCTGTCTGATAGGTAATTTTGAATGTCTATGAAGGATCGAATACAATTGTCTCAGCCGAAAGTTTAGAGATATACGTTTTTTCTTGACGTGTGGGCCCCATGTCAACCTTTTGTCAAAAATAAAATTTTGGTATCTGGTGATTCTCTATGCAAGCTGGAGGGCAGGTCCCAGGTCGAAGTGCAAATGTAACGTGCTGTGACTTGTTATACTAAATTTTTAAATTCCATATTTTACACCATTTTAATACATTGTCCAAAAGTTGTTGTAATGTCAAATTGGCCTGTATGGGGTTTGTGGTTCTCGTAATAACAGCAGCGTATTCGTTATATGTCGCAGTTAGTATGTTTTCGTTAGTCGGTAAATCATATGTGTATATTAAGTATAGAAGTGGGGCCAGTATAGAACCTTTGGAAACTCCTGCAGAGATTGGTTTTATTGATGACGTTTCATAGCTTAGTGGGACAAAGGAGCGTTCAAAGAGAAAATACTGTAAAACTAAGTAATAAGTGCTTTTTATGGGAGACGTATGGGATTTAGTTTAAAAAGAAGACACTGGTGTCACACCCTATCAAAAGCTCAAGTAACTTCCGAATATGCCCCAGAAACGTATTGTTTTAGTTCAAGTGCAGTGGAAATAAAATCGGTAACTCTGTGTAGCTTTTGTGTTGTGGAATAGGTGCAAAATCCAAATCGGTGTCTAGTAATATGTCGAGGTCTGTTAATATGTTAATAATGCGTTCGTACAACAATTTTTCAAATATTTTAGAGCATACTGGAAGAAGGCTAATAGGTCTGTAGAAATCAGGCCTGTGTCTGTCTTTGTTCGGTATACATGGGTGAATCAAATATAAACGAGACTTTTTGTCCTGGAAGCCCAGTGAAGGTGCGGGAACGTGACTGCGTTTAGAGGTGTTGGTAGGGATGCCAGGAGTGAGGGAAGCAGGCGGGCGCATGCCCTCGAACTCACCAGTTACCGTCCTGACGATGTCTGAGCAGGATGTATCTCCCTCGATTGCGCAACGTATTATCATCAAATTTCTTGCTGCTGCAGATGTAAAACCGTCTGAAATCTTGAGAAGGTTGACTGTACAGTTTGGGGAAGAGACACTTTCTCGTGACAGATTGTTTGCATGGCAAAAACAGTTTGTGGAGGGTCCTGATCGTGTTCAGAATGAAAGCCATGACCGCAGACCCCGCTCCAGCATCACAGCAGACAACATCAGCCGTGTTCGACAGCTTATTGAAGACGACAGACTTCTAACCAACCAGTGCCATTGCAAGTGAGGTTGACATAAGCTATGGAAGAACTTTTTCCATACTCACAGAGGAGCTAGGATTTCGTAAGGTGTGTGCAAGGTGGGTTCCTCGACTTCTCACAGCTGAGCAGAAGCTGAACCGTTTGCAGGTCTGTGAAAGTCTTCTTCCAATATTTCAGGCTGAGGAAGCCTCATTTCTCACTCACATTATCACCTGTGATGAAACTTGGGTGCACCATTACACCCCTGAATCAAAATAAGCGAGTATGGAGTGGGACTGAAAGGGGAACCTGGACCAGTGAAAGCAAAGTCACGGCTGTCAGCTGGGAAGGTTTTGGCTTCCGTGTTTTTTGACCAGCGTGGCTTGCTGCATCTTGATATTTTTGCATGAACGCAGGATTATCAATGCCGCATACTACTGCGACATTTTGAATGACATGTCAGACTCGCATATCGCCGCAAAAGAAGGGATCTACCGATGAGAGAAGTGATTCTTCTTCAGGAATTGTCCTTGGCTTGCCCGCATACTGCGGCCCCGACGAGAGAAAAATTGGAGCAACTGGGCTGGGAGACGCTGGAACACCCTCCCTACAGTACAGACTTATCACCATGTGACTTTCGCCTGTTTGGCCCACTCAAGGAAGCTTTGGGAGGTCAGAGATTCGTCAGTGACGATGAGGTTGAAGCCTACGCGCTCAATTGGCTGAAGACACAACCTACTTCATTCTATGAGCATGGGATTGGAAAATTACCTATGCGCTGGGAAAAATGTATTTCCAAATCAAGAGACTATGTACAAAAATGAGGTTTACTTTTCTTTGTGTTCAAAGTAAAAATTAAAAAATAAGTCTCGTTTATATTTTATTCACCCACGTATGTACGAGGGTAGATTAGTTGATCCATTCTTGAGTTCACACCGACAATTTCCAGAGGCTGTTGTTCATTCAGATTTAGCTATAAAACGGTCTCAATTTTTGGAGACGTAGTTGTAGGATAACTACGTTCCCAATATCGTAATCTGAGAAAAAGTCAAGGAACTCTTGAACATTCTCCTCTCCATTGGGACAAGAAAGCTGAGGTGGTATGGGCACGTTATAAGAATGCTGAGCGAACAATGACCAAAAAGGGATTTTTCGTCAAATGCAAAATGGAAAAAGGAAAAGCGGTTGGTAGAAAAAGAGATGGATGGAGGTGCTTTAGGAGTTTATACTGGCTGCAAGGATTCTGGATAAAGAGTAAAGGTTTAAGATGAAAATGTATAATTATATCCCTCTTAAATTATCAAAATCTAATGGGATAAGCCCCTTAGGCATTTTTAATGCAGGTTTTCAGAAGACGACTCGTATCCACTTTTTTTTAGAAAGTTGTCTGTAGAACTATAAATAATCCTGGTTATAATGTAAGGTGGATTTCAGGACTTATATTTATAGAAATACGTTAATAAATAATTTTCAAAAGTAAATTGTCTTATTTTTCTTTTTTTAAATGTGTACCTTTCGTAGGGCAAAACCATGTACTGCAGGAATTCGTCCCATTTTCAGAACAAGCTCTTGCAATATTTTTTCTTTAATTCGAAAGTTCACTGAGAAGACACCGAAAAGAACAATATTCTTAAAGGTTATCGAGAAGATCTCAATTGAAAACGTCAATAAAAAGTAGAAGCAAATATTTCTTATGATTGTCCACAATTAAAAATACTGGGCTTTGCGAGAGCGTGAGAACGCATGTTATATATTATTTTGTACTTTCCTAAACATATTAGTGGCAGAAATGGTCTGTGGGGTTGAAGAAAAGTAATATGTCGTAGTTAAATATTTATATTGATAGAACGTGGTGTACTGCATTTCATTTTATTATGGCCATTAGAGAATTACAATGAGGTAAAATAAAAACAAAAATATGGAATTAAAATAGAAATCATTTTCAGTACTCATAAAATTCTTGGTGTTTTAATATTGCTATTTATCTATCAAAACAACTACTGCCCTACTTCTGTGTAGAAAGTTTTCCCATGACGTCAAATTTTCTGGCCCATCAACAAATGATTAGAATTGACTACATATTGTGTAATATATAATGTTATTGTGAAATATTTATTTATTATTTTTGAAATGATGTACGTCAAATGTCTTTATAAATAATACATTTACCAGTTGTATTATTTCGGATATTGTTAATCACTGAGGATTAATTCTTTAAGATTATCTTCTTTCTTGATTAATTGACTGAACATCACATAAATTTTATTAAGAGCATATAACTGGAGTGTTACAGGTCGTTACTATAATGATTATTAGTTATTTAGATACTATAATCCTTTTTTGTATGGGTTTAAAGCTAAAGTAATTAAGTTTTCAATAATGAATGCTGTGTTAATTTTACATAGAAGTTGCAATTGTCAATAATAAATGAAGAATGAGTAGGGAAAATGGAAAAACCTTTAAGGGTCCTCAACCTCTGTTGTCTAATTCATCTATTGGCTTGGTTGTACCCAACACTAGCAAGTGGTAATAGTATGTGTTGTATTTTAATTACCTTTTTAATCTCATTGATTATCTGATTTAGTAGTGCGGTTCATTAAATCATTAATATTTTAAGGTTGTCATCTCATAAGCTGTTTGAGATGTGATGAAAATAATTCTTCAAAATGTTCAAAATGTAGTCAACTTGTTTTGAGGTCACAACACTGTGATGAAAAATCATGTCCACCCGGTTATTTTTCACACTGGACTTCTCTTTCTGATTATATGTCGACTGCATGTCATGGTAAATACTTATCATTTATATTTTTAAAAACACAATTGGAGGGCTGTTGATAGACAGGTTCTCTATATCTATAGCAAGACATTGTTCACTGTGTACTGATATTTACTGGATTTTTTTTTTAATACAGTTATAAATTTTAATAAGTATATTAAAAAAATAAATAAATAAGAGGAATGAGCCAATTATATATCAGCTGACATTTTAAGGCTAATCATGCTTCATTTATATACTAACATTTTCAAATGAATAACTTAATGTTGTTGGGAGAATAAAATAAAAGGTCGTGCAATATGATGGAATAGGCAGGCAAATGAAAGCTGAATGTCTAAAGTGAATAGTCTATAATAATGAATTATCACTCACTTTCAATACATTTATAATTAGATGTTTTATGTTTTTGTGATATTATAATATATCGTTAAAAAGAAAATTTCATGCTATTATTCAACTTTATTCAATATTATAGTCTTTTCTCTCTCTCCCCCTATGATTGTGAGGTTGCCTTCTCTTGCCTGCCTGTTTAATTGTGTTGCTTTTATTTGTTGTTTGATTTATTTTAATGATCAAGGAGTTTTTAACTCTTTATGTATATCTTTTAAATATAAATAAAATTAGGATACTGCTTCAATACCCTGTATGAAACTTTGTCAACAGAATGTATATCTCCGAATTCAATTAATAATCTTAATATTATGCAGTTTTTATAATTTTCTTTTCATAACCAAAGTAACATTCTTAATATTTTACAGAAAGCACAAGTTCAAAGTGGACTTACTGGAGAAGTAGTTGGAGCTGCTGTTGGCATATTTCTTTGCTTAGGCACTGCTGTTGCTTTTGGATTTTATTGCAAGTACACGCAAAAGCGTAAAAGTAGTAAACATCCTCCATCTATCACCCATTCTACTCAGAGTCAGTACTTCAGTAAGCACAAAAACTTTACTAACATTCTATATTACCCTATATTTTTTTATTTGTAATTCTGAAATATATGTGAACTTATATTTTTAGTTTTATCTCTTTTATTTTACTCAAATTTTTTCAGCACTAACCTCTTATAAGGTAAAATATGTTTAAATTAGCTTATCTATCAATAGGTAGGTATCAGAATATAGAATTGGAAGGAGGTATAAATACGACTTATAATAGCGTACTTTTGATATAAATATAAACATATTATTTCTTTACTTTATGCCTTTCTCAGCGTTACAACAAAAGAAAATATCAGTAATTTGTGGATATGTGCTCACATCTAAACCTTGGTGGTAAAATCTCTGTGTTGATATGGTACTGTTTTATAATAGTTAATTTTATGCACTGATCATCCCAGTCGAATTTATAAGGTTTTTTGTGTTATATTTTAATATTTTTCATATTACCTTGTTGGTGAAAAAGTAACTTTTGCAGAATTCAAAAATATTTTAACTTCTTTTAATCTGCTTTATGGGAAAATTGAATGGGGTAAAAACTATTGGGTGGATCCATAAGTTTGTTCAGTTTTCAAGATTGGTAGTATAACAAATATTTTTTTGTACTAAGATTAAATTTTATTCAATAATGTATTCATTCATTCAATGCGCAACAGGCCGTGCAGGCCCTGGGCCTCGCGGTGTGATCTGGGAGATTACACTCGTGTTTCTTGATGCTATTTTAAGTGTAGGGTCATCACTCCCTACGACTAATTTTGTGAGTGGCCACCCTTTGGCTGACGGGTCTCACATACCCGAGGGAGAGGTTGTGAGTGAATCCCCATTTTTTTACATCCTTATAAAAGTCCCGCCGGGACTGGGATTCGAACTCAGAACCTGTAGCATGAGAGACTAGCGCGCTAGCCACTCAGCCATGGGCTCCCCCAATAATGTATTAGCTTTTTGTATTAACTCTTGTCATGTTTTTAACCATTTCATTATTATGCTTTCATAAAACATCTGGGGCTTAGAAGCTGAAAACTGATCAAGCTTAACTTTCACATCTCTTTATCAGGAAACGTTTTCTAGCCCAGTAGAAATAGGATTTTGGCTAGAAAAATGTGGGGTTAATTTAATTTTTAGGCACGATTGTTTATACTGCTCCCCTCATTAAAAGCCCAAGTTTTCACTCTTTTCACCCTAGTGCGTTTTCTGCCATCTTGAAAAAACCTCTAAAATAAAAGTACTTTTTTCAGTTTTTTCCTTCTAAATCTGTTCCTGGACATTTTAGAACAAACTTTGTCGTTAGCAATTTTAAAGAACAATAAATTGCCTACATGTTTGGTATGTAACATGTTGGAAAATTCGAAACACCTACTGTGATATGTGGTTGTCAATATTGGCCAAATTGTCCAAAAAACAAAATGTCAGAAAAGTCTGTGGTTTCGCTTCAATAACTATTTTGGTGTGCAGTTTATTAAAAAATACATAAGAAACAATCTTTTAGAGCAATAAATTTCTAACAAGTTAAATGTATACATTTCTAATTAATCCTAATTATATGAAAAAGAAATGTTGAAATAACTTTTTTACTGAAAGTGCTTTGTTAATAAAAAATAAAATATTCCGTTTTAATTAGATCTTCTAAACGTAATATTATCTTAAAACCATTATTATGTATATTCTAGGAAATGAAAAGCGTTTTTGCAACTTATAAAAACAATTTCCCTATATTTTACTTTTCTTTTAATTAATTAAAAAAACAAAACAATTTTAATGATACACCAACAACTTTTAATGAAATATAAAGCATTTTTGTTAGTTTTATTTTCATTTTTTAGTCTCAAATATATTGGATGTGTATTAATGTATCATTTTGAGCGAAAGGCTGTGTATCGTCAAACTTGTCTCTTTCCATGTTATATTTAATATTTGGTCTATTATGCAGGATTCGAATCAGCAATAAAGACAGACAATATATTAAGTCCACCTTTTTTACAGCTGCATTTCTCCTTGTATCTACAGGGAATCATGTTCCGTAATGTCGATGTAGCTGGTTCTGTAATCATGGTCACTGATCTTAGACCAACAATATCCTTGATCCAGCCCCAGTTTAAAGGGTCTTTTACATTTTCTATTCACATTTCTACTTGCAGATAAGTTTGATACCCATGAAAATAAACTGCATCGCATGTTAGAGGTAGACGTGTCTATGCACTTGCTGTAGCTTTAACAAATCGAAGTACTGCAACTCATCTATAGAAGTGTTCATATCACCACCATAAACAGACACTAGGAATTTTTCTTCAATAGCATGGATAAATGAAATGTTTTCTACAAAGATGTTTATATTATGAAAGGTTTGCAGAAATACACATTATCTGACGCTATAGTCGTCACCAAAACTAAAATATCTATGTCTTCTCAATCACAAATATGAAATTATGTTCGGAACACAAAGAAATGACTGTTTTCACAATTAAAAGATCTCCATCTTCAGTTCCTTGCTTGGCATCCATTTGTGCTCACTCCAATTCCTTTACAATCAGTGATATAAATCTGGATTTGTTCTTTTCATTCGATAAAAACTTTTCCTTTGGTATTTGTGGAAACATTTCACAATTAAAAATAACTTTACAAGACTATAGCCTGGAACGACGTGCTCTTTCAGAGCTTTTTGCACTTCTTATATTTTCTTCAGTGGGGTATACATCGATGACTACCGCAGAATTATATGCATGATTTCGCAGTACATAGTCACATAATTCTTAAAAATTACAGAAAAACGCTTGCTCCGTTGATGGATTCCAATGTACTCTGTGTAGAAGATAGCCTGGATCTACTACATCAACTTCATCCTTTCCAAGTATTGCTTCATTTGGCAAAGAGGTAAAACAGATATATAGATTTTGTCCCTTATCGAAAGACTTCCTCTGAGAAAAGTGACAATGAAAACGGAGAAAGTTCATATTCGAAATATTTTAAAAAAAATCATCATCAGACTGCTTAGCGATGATCATTCTGTGGAAAGGTATCAGCAGATCCAGGGCTTCTTTACCTTTGCTAGCATTGATGTGACGACCAACAGTTGCCAAGGAAACCACTACATCTTTACATCAGAAATGAATGTTCCCAAAGTCGTTCACAATTCCTTTCGTATAATATGTTTTCCTGTGGATGCAAAAAGAAAGCTGCAAAAAAGGTGGACTTGTTCTATTGCCTGTCCTTATTGCGGATTCGAATCCTGCATAATAGATCAAATATTAAATATAACATAGAAGAAGACAAGTTTGACGATACGCAGCCTCTCGCTCAAAATGATACATTATACACATCCAATATATTTGAGACTAAAAAAAAGAAAAAAACAACTAACAAAAATGCTTTATATTTTATTTAAAGTTGTTGGTGTATCATTAAAATTGTTTGTTTTTTAATTAATTAAAAGAAAAGTAAAATATAGGGAAATTGTTTTTATTAGTTGCAAAAACGCTTTTGTTTTCCTAGAATATACACAATAATGGTTTTAAGATAATATTACCATTTAGAAGATCTAATTAAAACAGAATATTTTATTTTTTATTAACAAAGCACTTTCAGTAAAAAAGTTATTTCAACATTTCTTGTTCGTATAATTAGGATTAATTAAAAATGTTATACATCAACTCGTTAGAAATTTATTGCTCTAAAAGATTGTTTCTTATGTATTTTTTAATAAACTGCACACCAAAATAGTTACTGAAGCGAAACCACCGACTTTTCTGACATTTTGTGTTTTTTGGACAATTTGGCCAATATTGACAACCACATATCTCAGTTGGTGTTTCGAATTTTCCAACATGTTACATACCAAACATGTAGGCAATTTATTGTTCTTTAAAATTGCTAACGACAAAGTTTGTTCCAAAATGTCCAGGAACAGATTTAGAAGGAAAAAAATTGAAAAAAGTACTTTTTTTAGAGGTTTTTTCAAGATGGCGGAAAACGCACAAGGGTGAAAAGTGTGAAAACTTGGGTTTTTAATGAGGGGAGCAGTATCTTAATTCTCTTGACTCTAATATATCGATATTTGTAAATATTATTAAAATAATACTTTGCATGAAAACATTTAAAAATATGAAGCAAAATCACGATGATCTTACTGTCAATATTTAAATTGAAATAAAGCGAAGTTGAAAAGAATATCTTGATCATTTAAGCATAGAAATATGACATTTGAAAATTAAATTCAATTTAATAATAAAGATTTCAATTAAACACAATGTTTATTTCATTGCTAATTAAAAGATATGTTTTTTGTTTACTCGGGAGAGAAACTGAGGTTATCTCTGTGAAACAACTATTAAGTTTATTCCTAAATGTCTGAATTTTCTAGGTACGAATGGCAGGTCCATAAAAAAAAATGTGCTATATGTACCACAAACTCATACAGTCTATAACAGACATAGTGAACCCCCTGACGGAGGAAATAAAAATCAGATAGAACATTTCTGTATTGATAATAGGCATCGCAGCTGTACAAAGGATAGCAGAAGCTATAGGGGACCTTGGATTAACTAGGATCATTACCCCGTAGTAATGAAATTTAAACTGAGAATAAGGGCAATAAAAATATCTCACTATCCAACTAAGACTACAAGAAACACCCAGAGCTTGTCAGTTGCAAAGGTACTGAATTCCAAAATGACAACCCCAGGCCATACTTTATAATAATCACATAGCAAAAGTTAGCGAAAATGTTTTTTTTTATTAAGTTCCCTTTCTCGTCTATACAACACTTATAACCCATTGATTGGTATTGTCCACTTCTTCAAGATTGACCAATTCTCCTAAAACAAAAGTTAGTGAAAATTGAATAGGATGTTTTATTAGTAAATAGACTATCACTAGTTACTATCACTAAATAGACGGTAACAAGGTATTAAATTTGATAACTATTCTTTGGTTTAGGAGTGTGAATTTTTTTATTATGGTCTATTCTAATATTAATATTATTGCTAATCATATTTACATATTATATTTGTTTCCTCTGAACTAGTTTTTATATTATAGGTAGTGATGAAAGTGAGCGTGAAGTTTTGGAATATCTTAGAGAAATCCGAGAATTAAGAAAAGAGGCTCCAATATTTTTAGACATGTTGAATGAGACAAGACGTCAAGTCCGAGCTTTGCCTTCTTATTCAGCTCTTCAACCTTATAGGTAATTTACTTGCAGTGCTAATATTTTTTTTCTCCCTTGATTCTAGTTTCCAAAAATATAATGAAATCCTACTAATATTTTTCAGCAAGGAGAGGTCCTTGTTTAGCACAATATTAGCATGCTCAGATACATCATATATATATTAAAAAAAAAATTATTAATGCATTAAACTTTTTATAAAAATGGAAATATAGATGAAGAAATGAGAACATTATATAAACCAGAAATAATTATGTTTTATGACCTCTCAAAGGGTTTTGTAGATGTGGTCAACCAGATGAAGTCTAATTATAATGTTTCGAGAATTATTTGTAGCTGGCCTTTGACTATTTTTTTTTTTTGCTATGATGAACGTTTCAGCAATAATAGTCAAATTATTTATATCTGTAACACAGAACAAAAAGCCTAAAGAAAAGAATATCTAAAAGACCTTTCTTTAGAACTGGTGAAGCCCAACCAAAAAAGGAGATCAAATTTATTAAGAGAATAGCAGAAATTTATCAAGAAAGTCCAAAAGGATCAATTGAAGTTCAGGGATTCATATGGCAGCTCTTTTTTGTGACAAACCAATTTGCCTAAACCATCATACCACTAAACTACCATGTTTATGTTTACATCTGAAAAGTGTATGCAAGAGCAAAGTGAATGAGAACATACATAAGAACTATCTATAGAAGTTAAAAATCTTTTCTTTTGTTCATATTGTATTTTTTGAAATATTTTGTGTAATTTTTTTTAATATTGATTTTTTAAATGCATAATAATGTTAATAATAATAATTATCTTACTCAATAAATGTGGTTTGGTAAATTAAACCTATATTCAAGGGTAAAATATCACCAAAAGATAGATTCTCTCACACGGACCAACAGTGTTACAGTTGGCCTAGCAACCAATGGCGGGTTAATAAGCCAGTGAGAAGTCACAAAATGAAGAAAAAAATAAGTTAATAGTAAAATGTTATTGAAGTTATGTGCTACTGCAATCTTATAAGAAGTATGGTACCTAATCGAAGAAATTGAAGAAAAAGTTATTTTTTTTTAAAAGAATAGTGTTTGATAAGGAGGCAAATATTTAGCATGTTTTGGATTGATATGAAATATGTATTTAGTACCTTTTGGAAAGAACTGCAATTTTCTACGATTAAATTATTTCGAAAGGATTCGTGTGTTGTTTTAGATGAAATCAGATGGTGGATTTTGAAAACTGAACCATTAGAATACAAATATGTCAAAATATCAATTTCATGAAAAATGTCCTTTAATACATTTTGAAAATAAATGTCTCAATTTTTGGTGATATTCGTATTAAACCATGGGTTTGCCTAGCCTTTATTATCAATATATTTTAATAAAATATAAATTATAGAATTAGGGTACAATCAGAGTCAAATTTATTTGTTTTCAGGCCAGTGTTGAAAGATCTTTCTCGAATCTTGATTCTTCTCAATCGGTCTGATGGAAATTTGACACATCCACCCCCTGATTGGGAAACATTACTTGCTTGGGCTCACAGAATCCTCAACAGATACAAAAAACATCACTCTAATCATGTGAGTAATTCTCTTTCTCTTAAGAAAAAAAAAATTGTTCTGTCAATTGATCATTTCACCTTTAGTAACAGTGATTGGTTCATTTTGCTTTACAAAAACTAATATCTCAAACAAATCAACTCAAAATTTTATCTAGGAAGAGCACAATTATAATTTGTATGAAATTTTTTATCATGAAAAATTATACAATATGTCGAAGGCAAGGTTGATGTTTGACTTTGGCCATAATAAACCATTCTTTCCATTTGAACAAAATAGGTTAAAAGTAAAAAATAACATATAAATAAAATTTAGAATTAAGTGAACAAAAAAGATGAGATGAGAGAAAAAAAAAAAAGGAGTTAAAATAATACATTAAAAACTATATTAACATTCTACCCTTAGCCACTCTGGTCTAAGCCCTGGCATCTGCTTTTATGGAACAAGGTAAGGCTCCTAAATATCTCAACTATCCCTACAGAGAGATACACTTTATTCATAAATAAACAAACAAAATGATGCTGCCCAACTTAATTGGGTTGCTATAACACAGCATACCGATTTTTTCCAACAGGAATATTCTTAACATTTTATTTAACTATAAATACAATTTTTTTTCCTTTTTTACTCTTTTTAATTTTTTTTTTCCTATTTATTTTTCCTGTTTTTTTTTTTTTGTTTTTTTTCTCTTTTTCCTTCTCTACTGTTTCACATTTTCTTTCAAATACTTAGAATACAAATACATATACACCAAAGATTAAATTAAAAAAAAACAAAAACAAATTATATATACATTAAACAACTACATACTAAAAAATCACACCATCATAAATAATAACAATACCAAAACACTCAGCACCTAAAATCAATATCTCTATATATAAAAAAAATTGTTAAAATTAAAATTAAAATATAAGTAAACACAGATAAACATGTATGCCCCTCCAATTATACCTGTTACGAGTAGATGTGATAGTGTATAATTCCAGGGAGTCGAGAATCACACTTTCTGCTATCATAGCTATGTCCTTTATATCGACACCTATGTCCTCCATGAAGCTCCTTGTTGAATCTGGCACAGCTCTGCGGGCTCCGAACCCAAAGGCCTTTTACGTAGAAGTCTCGAATATGTAAATATGTTTGGTTCAGTGGAGATAGTCAGGTGTTGGTAGGCTGATGGCTACCCAGAATTTACTGTGATTATAACTAAAACCCCCTGATTTCCGAGGTTGTTTAAATTTTCACTCTGAATCAGTATTACTCTCCTGCGGGTGATTAGCCTAGCAAGGGAGGCCCCGTAACCTTGGGACTACTGTGGATGTTTTATACCCAATATTTAGAATTTAAATAAAAATTTATCACCTCTCTCAGTGAAATTCTCTTTCTTTTGAAACCTTATCTGTCCAAATCCATGAGGGCTAAAAAAGGGATCTGTACTATGGTATTAATCAATATAGAGTACTTAACATTAAGAACTAGGAAACTTCAAGATCAACAGAAAAGTTCCAGTAGACCATGTTCCACTTCAGTACAGAAAAGCAGGAGGTTTATTTCTTTTGTAAGTCACACTTTTTGTTCAATAGGTGATCTCTCAAAAACTATTAAAGGAAATTAAGTTCCAATTGCACAATTTTAAATTAGAAAAAATAAGCCAGTCAAGTTTGATTATATTTAATCAATTCATGAAATTAACTAGATCTCTTTCAGTGTGATACAAGAGGAAGTTTCTCAGTATTTTGGAATGTTTTTGACGACTTTTATATAAAACTTATTTATAAGTCTCATATCAGTCAACTGGCTGATATTTAATATTTTTCTATAATAATATTTTATGCTTAAGATACAAGTATATTTATATTTTTTTATTCCTCATTTTTATAAAACATTGTTTTTGTTTTTTTATAACATCCATTTGCATATATTTTTATATTCATAGGTAAATGAATTGGTCAGCTTCTTCCATGGAGAACCTAGCCAATATGGTCTGTCGTCGTTTGATTCAAACTACAATACCAGGAAGAAAAGAAGTAACGAATTTCTTGATTGGCAGACAAGTTCCCAATTGGATGACTTCATATCATTAGGGTTCAGGCCACAAGATGAAATCACAACTGAACTCTAAATCTATTGGTTACCCATTGTTAATTTTTATTTATCCTTTGTAATATATAAACTAAAATATTAGGTTATTTTGAAAAATAGTTTTAAAAATTTTAAATGCAAGTTGTAGTTTTATTGATAACTTGCAGTAGCTGGAAAAAGAACATTCATATTTAAATGTCTTTAAGTGATTGTATTTTTGGTATTCTTGATATCGATTTAGTTTCTTTTAAAAAAAAAAGGAAGTTTCAAGTTCATCTCATTATTTATAAAACTCACGAGTTAACATTTTCTTTATATACTATTAAGTTCTAGGATGGTTATGTGCAGATTTTTTTTTTTTTTTTTGGGAAGAAGAAAAGTAATGACACACTATTCATGTTAAATTTATTGAAAATTAACTTCTACTTCTGTTATAGCAAAATTGATATTATGTGTATAAATTTATATTGAAAATATATTTATTGTTGAGCCAATTTCATTTAAGAGCTGAATAATATAATATATTATTTTCATAATATTTTCTTACATTTAAGTATAAAATAATGAATAAAATAAATAGTTCTTTTTAATTGTTTTTTTAATTTACTATCAGTCTGTGTTTAAAAACTTTTGCTGGAAACTTTAACAACTACTAAACTTCGCTCGGGAAATTCCTATGACATGGTTTTTGGGCCTCATGCCCCTTTTTCCAGCTACTTCTTCTATGTTTAATTGTTCACCATGGTTAATTTCCTTATTATATAATTTAAGACATGAGTGTATGAAGGTGTTATTTTAAAAATTATAAATTTCTTGTGCAACTAATGTATGTTTTTTTCAGTAGGCATTATCAAGCCTCATAATCTTATTTGTACACACTGACTTGTAATATTGTTATACAGTCCATAACTTCTATAAATATATATTTTTTTAATTGATGTAGAAAAAACATGGAACTAACCAAGAATCGGGTTATTTATGTTAAAAGCTGAAGATAAAAGACCTTAAACCATTTCTAAGAAAAATAAATTTTGACATAACATATGCATACATACATTAAAAAAGAAAAATAATACATTGAAATAATACAAAATCTATATAATCTCTACTCATCTAAATAGTGTGAAATTATTAGAATAAATAGTTATTCATGTCTAAACATAATTTGATATAATTTTTGTTATTTTAAGTTTAATGAATGTTATACATAATTGTTGAAACATTTTACTTTATTTTAATAAAACAATTATGTTAGGCTATGTACATATAACTAAAGTTTTACCCTACTTTTCCTTTAATATTGGTGTTAATTAAATGTTTAAAATATGCTTCTAATTTATTTTAATATTCTCATTAAGAATTAAGTAACAAATGTTTTAATGTAATAACTTGTTTGCATCTAGTTAGTAACAATTATTTTTTATGACCTTTTATTTTACTTTTTTCTAACATGTTTCGCCTAGTTTTTTGCCAAACAAAATAATTTAAGAAGAATTTCTAGTCTGGAAATCAACTATAATTTAAAATCTTAGCCCAAAATCAAATACATATCTCCGTCTAATAGAAAAAAAATATTAATAATTAAAGACAAACCGTTTATGTAGCCAAGTTTTCCTTATAGGTGCTTTCTATTTTGTAAACAAAAGTAATGTTTATTCGTTTTCAATCAACCTTTAGTAGGGAACAAATGAAACAAATTTTGTATCATTTTGTTATTGTCTTTGACAAATAATCATTTTGATTTATTACTTTCTATAAAAACTTTAATTTAAACTATTATCGGGAAATTAAAAAAAAATTAATTCTTTTGAAAAATTCTATTTGAAAATCTTTGTTACTAACTTAAATGTTTCTAAGTTATATGTATTTATATAGCTTTAGATCTAATTATTGTTTTAGTACAAATACATTTTTTGATGAGCTTTAAATGAAATTTTAATTATTATATTTAGAAGTGAAATAGACTTTTAATTATTATAATATTAAAAGCTATTCATATTTTTTTTTCTTTTTCTTGATGTTCGTGTATATGTATATTTTTTTTCTTCCAAGAGAAATGAGCATGACCAATCAGTTTAGTGATTTTCTGTTTATAATAGTCTTTTTAGACGGAAGAGTAAGGAGTGGCAAACAAAAATGTCTTAATTAATTTCTTGAATTACCATTAGATAAAATTCTTAAAACCAAGATGAGATCTTGTTTTCGATTTTGCTATCTAAAAAAATACATTTACTCTAGTGACCTAATATTATTGACCTGGAAGTGGTAACTGTAAGCATTTTCTAAACATCAATTCAGATTCACTTATAAATACTAAAAAAAGGTATGACCTTTTAATATTTGCTATTAGGTTTATCTTTTATGTATAAATATTGTTGTAGTGAAAAACCAGGATTAACTGCAGTTGGTATTTTTTAATGAAATTATTATTAGTCTGATAGTGGTACCCATATAGATGGGTACATAGGTGTATATGTATTTATTCAGCTGCATTTCCAAAAAATATTTATACAAATTTAATTATCATCTAAGTTTTGTTATTAAAATATTGATTGATTTATTTATAAAATTTATTTCAATTTTTAGTATTTTGAGTTTTGGAATTATATGGTTCCATATTAAGTAATGTATTGTTTACATATTAAGAGATGTTATCGTTCGGTTGGTGGTCAAAATAATTTAAAAACTAGTTTCACTATTTTTTTCGCTACTTGAACCATTTTATCCTTTATTGTAATCACTATTTAATATTCAATGTTGTTAATATGTAATATTAACGATGTGGTTGGTTTGATTTAAGTACCCAATGGAAAGTATCCTGTAGTAGGTACTCTGTTATTATGTTTACCCTGTAGATTGATGATTATTATTAAGCTTTAAACTTAATGACTGCTAGTTTTAATTGCATGTCAATGATATTTTGTGTATTCAGTGAGATATTGAAGTAGACAATTTTAAGTTTCTTGTTTGAAAGTTTGTTTTACAACTCTCATAGGAGTATTTAAATTCCTTAATGTGAAATATCTCAACAGCCATTTATTTGTAATATTCAAATTTTCAACCTGTTAGTGGGTCTGATAACTATTTTTTACCCTTAGAGTTTGAATTACATTTAATTTTTTTACAGATGGAGATTTAATTTTTTTTTTCTGAATTAATGCCACTTTCCTCATTTACAATTTTTATTTTTAATATTAATTTGATACATTTCTTAACTTTTATATTTCAGTGGTCACTATCTTAAGATAAATATGGAAATTGCTTACAGTGATACTAAATACATTTTTAAAAATATTTGATAATTCAAAAGATTTTCGTTCTTTCGTTTGATGCTATCTACCTTTAAATGAATTGTTGATAGCCACACAAGACCATCTGTGTAACCTATTTGATGTATTTTTTTTATTTTTATTGCATTCAATATTGGAAAAATATTAATAATTATTATTGACTTTTTGGTTTAATTTTTCTCTTAAAGCTTTAATTCAATGAAACCATTGAAGTGTTCCTATCAGTTATATATGTTAGTAATTTTTTTTTTTTGTTATCTGTAAATTATTATAATGGATATTTTGTGATAAATTAAATAATATTTTGTTATTTCTGTTATTATTAAACCTAATCAATGCCATTAAATGTATTTGTTCTGTATTCTATATTATGATTAGCCTGTTGTATGATTTATATATTTTAAAAAATTAGAAATGATATTTTAGAATGCTACAACTCAGTCATGTACCAGCATGAATTTCAAGATATCAAATGATCTACCTTTCGGGCATATTCTAATTTTATCTTCAGATTCCAGCACTTTTTTTTTCAAGAAAATGATTTATGTTTATCTATTTATTAAACCAGCAATTTTTGCCCAAAAGTTAATCGCCTTTTTGTTGCTTATTGTTTTTCAGAAATCTCTTTTAGTTTTTAAAGTGATCAATATTGCTATTTTGTTATTCTCTTGATATTTCACTTGTAGCATAAATGTCAGTTCATCTATATTGGACAAACACAAACATTTATGTATATACTTGTGAAAAATTATGTCAGACATTTTAGGATTAATGATTTTGTCTATTATACAGAAATGATTTCTTTAATGATGACAGTTTCTTTTATGATCTGGGAATATATAGTTTGAATGCAAAGATAAAGATTAATATACTGTATTTTTTATATAATTATTCTTTTTACCTTGAATAAAAATTATATTTTTAAACAAAACTATTTGTAACGCAGAATACATGTTTATACACATTAAGAATAGATATTTATTTTAATAAATAATTTTATCAACGTGGAGTCTGTGCAAATAAAAGTAGAATTTTTTTTTATATTCTATTGGTTTTGTTCTATTTTTCAGAAGATAAGAATGAGATTCTTTTTATGAAACATTAAAAACATTTGTCCCGAACTTAATTGTGTTTGTTTGTGGTTCAAAATTCCTCATAAAAAAATCCTCTTTATTGTAACTAAAAGAAAGTTTTATCAATGTTATTGAAGATAAGGTTTTTTTTTTTTATTTTATTTATGTATAAAAGTACTGTGTATGTATTCATTCATGACAGAATGTACAAGGCTCTCTCAAATGTTTTCACACATCGACTGGTTGGAAACAAACATTCAACTAAATATTAAAAGTTGGCCATATGAGTAAATTGTAGGATGAGATGATTCTGTTGGCAGTCTAAAATGATTATAAAATAGTGAAAACTATTTATTCAACATATTTGTCAACCCATGTTGTGGGTTTTCATCTGGGCTTCTCGGTTCCAGTTTATGTACAAGTTTATCAGACAGCTTCCTTACTTCAACTGAGAAGCCCTGATGAAACCAAAATTTGGATCAAAGCATTGGTTAAGTAAATAGTGTTTCACTATTTTCTGATAATTTTTGACTTCCACCCGATTCATATCATCCTTCAAAAACATCAATAAACACAATTTCTTAAAAATAATTGTTTATATTTAATGGTACAAGTTTTGGTTCAGTATACCTCTGGTCAGTTTCATTCACAATAAGTTAATTTATAAGAAATTGAGTTTATTGATTTTTTTTTCTAATCAGTCCTTGATTGAAAAGACTTTTGAAGTAGAGTTTGTTATATTTTCTTTCTACAGGTGTGAATAGTGTTTACAAAATTAAATTTATGAAACATGATACACATTCATTATTATTTTGTTTGTTGGATTCCTGAAAAAAATTTAAAAATGTAAAAAGATATTTTTTTTATTCAGAATTATGTAGATTTATTATCCCTAAAATAAAACATTATTGTACCTTATATTTGTGGACCAAAGAGAAAATAAGACTAAGCTGGAATAGAGTCTCTTGTTTTAATTATAAAACTTAAAATAAGTGTAGCCTACTTCAAAAGGCAAAAAATTTTATATGTATTGAGACCCGCATCATTAGTCACCTGTCATAATCTAAGATATTAACATTTTTTTTTTAACAGTTTTAATAATTTAAAATCTTGAAAATGCTACATCTGCCAAAATATTATATGATACAAGAATTAGAAATATTTAGCCCTCCTCTAATCCTCTAATTGAGTAATACACAATTATTGGGTTTATACTGAAAATTAAAAAAAAAAAATTATGTGGATATAATATAATCAACCATTATAATTATTAGTTTTGGTTTTATTTGAATTACATTACCTTATTTATCATGTTAAATTTAAAATTTATTTTGCTTTTAATTTGATGGTATAGTTTTCTTTCAGAATAGGTTATAAGTAATTTTATGTTAACCATTTATGTTTTTAAGACATTTTGGAAATTTTATTAATACATAAAAATTATTAATATTGATATAGTAACAATATTAATATATATCTATATATATATATATATATATATATATATATATATATATATATATATATATATATATATATTTATATTATGCATACATATATTTAACTAACCTATTAAATTGAAATATAATAATTATGTATGTATTAGCTAATTAGTATGTGAACTAGTTAGTTTATAAATGATTGTCTGTAAATAACCAAAGTTTAGTTAATACAGTTAAATTGCTGATAACCACAATCTAATTTAGTTATTTTATCATTATTGTTTCTAATGTAGTTATTAACAAATCTCGCTTTTACCATTATCGTTGTATTTGTTTAATCTAAAATTATTTATGATATTGAAAAGTATTGAATTACATTGTTTGTTACATTCTTCTTTTTTTTTTTTTTTTTTTTTTTTCATTTACCTTATGACATAATTTTTTTATTTATGATGATCAGATCTGAGCCAATTATAAATAAATAAAGCCATTTATTGCAAGACAAAGCAAAAATAACAATAAATAAATTTAAATACAGCTGACAATTTAAATTATTTATATACAATTAATTGTAAGGTCATGAGTTCAAACCTGTAGGTGGTTCTAGGATTTTTTAATAGGATCCTTCAGAGATAATTCATCCTTCATCATTCAGAGTTAACAATTCCTTACTTATGCTCTCCTTCAGAGGGGATGTAAAAAGGTGGTCCCGAGCCTCATGGCACATACTCCTCAAAGATCTCTATTCCATTCAAACCTGGATAAGCAAAATTTAAAGACTCTCACAGTAGCATCGCCATCTCAGCCACATCAGCATAAAGTGACGTTAAATAAAACAATAATTAATTGTTATTAAGGTAAATTTCGGGCTGAATAACTTCTTCCATAAATACTAAATTTTTTTTTATTTCATCAACATGACATTTCGGGATATTCTTCCATCTTCCGAAGTTTACAAAGTAAATTAAGCAATTACCATTACATTAAAAAATACTATACTAAAGTGAATGGTTTAAACGTTATGAAAACATATTATAAATTAGGTGTCCATTGATAACAAAATTTAAACCATTAAACAACAAATTTAAAATTAGAAGGAGGCATTAAAAGCAAAAATTAACAATGTTACATAGTAATTAGTTGAATAAATAAATATTTTAAAATTACCTTGTTATATATTCAGAATCGATCAGCCACATCAGCATAAAGTGACGTTAAATAAAACACAAACAACAATTAATTGTTATTTCGCAATTATAAATATTTTTAATTATAAATTATAATTAACAACTGATTTCTTCTTGTTAAATTATTAAAATAAAAATTGTTGTCTATTTGATTTGAAAATTTACCTCACAGTTAGGATTATTTATAGAAATTATTATACCTATATTTTTTTGTTTCATTTTTATCAGACAAACATTCTTATCTTCCACTAAACTACAAACAACTCATACATCATACATGACTATCTTAAGGCCAACCTGGAGCTTTTTGGCTTTACTAAACCATCAAATTCTTCTTGTATCCAATACTTACAGTTCAAAATCCTTCATAAAATTCTCAATGCTCCTTACTTCATTACAAATAAACTTATCCACAATGATCTAAATGTTTGTTATGTTGCTGCATTGGCCTGAACCAGGTACTGATATTTCCTGGACCAACTCCATTCCCTTCCTAACTCACTAGTTTAAATCTTTACTTGCTCTTCGATTCCTGATAATCTGCCAAGGTATATGAAAAGAAGATGACCGTGAGACCTTCTGGTTTAGAATATCTACTTGAGTGCTGCCAATTGAAAGTTTCTCTACAAGTCATAACTATTGCATATTTACTAGGTGTGTTATATAATACAGTTGTAAATTTAAATAATAATAAAAATAAAAAAAACTTATTTAACTTGTAAAAAAACTTTTTACTTTCATTTACTTATATGTGAAATATACAGTAAGGGAAAGTGTAGCAATTGTGAAAATTTTCTAATTACAGTTTTTACCAGAAACACACGTTTTAGGGTCCCCTCAAACCAAATGACCAAGTCTCACAAAAAGTGTGTGGTAAGTAGTACAAAAACGAAAAGTTGTACGAAACTGAAATTTCATATTTAAGACTATAAGCCCGAGATATTACAACTTTTTCATAAAAATAAGCTAACCAGAAAAGCCACTTTATATAATGCATTTTGGACCTTTCTACAATTTTCTCAAAACGGCTCTAATAATGTTAATGAAACTCGCTATATGGATGTAAAATGTAATGGGCTTTAATTTGATGTAGGTTTCATTCTGATTGAAATAGTCAGACAGGTCTTAAGTGCTGATATTTAAAATTTTCTTCTTCTAAATTACATTTAATTTAGTAGATACGAAAAAATTAACAATATTATTTGCCAGCATTAATGAAATATGGGCAAATAGCTAGACCGTTGGAAAGCTAGAGATTTTAGAAAAAATATTGTCTAATACACAGAATTGTAAAAGTTAATGGAGAGTGATGAAAAGCTGATAAATATAACTGATTGTTGCAGATAAAAAATAATAATAAAATAATAGAGTATTTAATAAAACACATGTTTCTTTCGAAACTTGATGTAATTAACTCTTTAATCTATTTTCATCGCTAAGAGTATTTAAAAATTCCAAAATTAATTTTAACAACAGAGATATAAGTCGTGTCTTTTATTACCAGATTTTTTATTTGACATTTCTTTAAGTTTTAATATTGAATGTAAAGAAAGTTTATATCAAAACTTGATGTAAAGAAATAAACTTTGTGGGAGCATTGAAAGACCAATGGAGTACTCCTGAATTTGTGTTTCTTCTGTCAAAATTATAATATAATCCCTCACTCATTCAGAGGAATTCATGTGTATATATATATATATATATATATATATATATATATTATAGTATATATATATATTATGTATTATGATTTAACCACCTTTTCCCTTGGTCATCGCATCACGCGTAAACGGTTTTGACCGATTTCTCTAATTATTTTTTTGTCATGTTTATATCAGTCAGGAGAAGGATCTCGTGAAAGAAAACAAAAAGAAAAGTTTCTCCGGTAGATAAATTTTTTTTATCTTTTTTTAAAAATACTTTAAAGAAAATAAAAATCGCTCTGTCTCTCTATATTTCTATCTATCTATCTATCTATGTGTCTATGCAATGTATCTATATATAATATAAGTATTGTAAATAATATGTATCTATCTACTCTCCTCTCTCTCTCTTCTCTCTCTCTCTCTATATTATATTTATATATATATATATATATATATATATATATAGTTAGGTAGTGGTCAATAAAGATAAGAAAAAATATACAACGTTTGGGGTCCGCATCAGGGCTTTCCTCCATAAAGTAAGTTGAATAAAAAGGATTATCTCAGGAAAATCTTATTAAGAGCTCTGCATTTCGGGATGATCTCCAAAGGTGAGGTACATCCACAGCAGGAATTTTTAAAGAATCCGATATTGCAGGGAGTGCATGATGCATTAACTGAAGAAGGTACTCAAATGATCAGACTTTCCCTTCATACTCTTATCATTAAAACATTAGTATTAAACATTAAATGTAATAAATCTCATTTTTAAATTAAAAAATATTTACTATCAGTGCTTACTAGACATCTAAATGATAATGTCTGAAACAGGCATCAGAATAAACATTCATTTCAACCAGATAATTTTTTTTTTTTTTTTAAGAGAAATAAGATAGGTTGAATTAGCATACTTTCTTCAATTAGAATTGTATTTTTTAATGCTTGATTTCTCAGATGAAATAAATAAAAACTATGAAGTGACAATGGTTGACTGTGTATATATATATGAGAGAAGTTGGTTGAGGGTGCAGTCAATTTAACACACAATTAAGCGTAAACTTAATTTAAATTAAGTAAACAATAACAATAAGTAAATAAAAACTAGTTCACCAGCTAAAATATTCAAGTTGAAAGTTTGTCAAAGCAATTAAAGAAATGGACTAAATACATATCAGTACTGGTCATTACCTATCTCAAACAAAGTGCCAACAAATATAATAAGACATGATAAATACAATATTATCATATTTTGTTCAACAAATATAATAAGAGATGATAAATACAATATTATCATATTTTGTTCTAATCTGAATTCTTCATTGACAGCAGAGATAGATTTGAAAAGTATTATCATATGCTAAGATTATTGTCACCATGGCAACCCTTGTGCAAAACAGCTAAAACTAACAAAATAAATCTATTTTTTAAAATAGCAGAAGGAATCGGTAGGTATTGAACCAATGGCTATCGACCTCCCTCATGCCTGACATGCTATTTATACCAATTGTTATCAAACTGGCTTATTGTCACGGGCTGGGCGACAGGTGTATTACAAAAATAAAGGATAAAAAAAAAAAAAAAAAAAAAATTGAAAAACACTGGTAATATCTACAATTGTTTTAGGTGAACCTACAGACTCTAAAACAAAATTCTATTTCTATTGAAAATTGATTCAGTACTTGACCTAAAAAAGGAACCTTTCCATCAGAAAATACAAATTTGACAATGTTTAAGTTGACGTTACATATTTGTGCTACATATACAAAAACTTAAGAGTGTGATTGGCGGTATCTCCATGGAATTCTGAATGCAATGATATTCTATTAATTGTATTTGATTGTAGTAGGACTTTATAATTGGTACTAGCACACTATTAATATATAGCAGATGTATATAATTAACTTATAAGTAAAGGTATTGAAGCAATAACATAGAACACATTAAATAACATTTTTTATTGATCTATTAGTTATAAATTACAAAAATTCTAAAGGTATAAAATATAACAAGTTCATTTTACAACAAAATATGTGTTTATCATTCCCATCCAAATCAACATATTTTTAAATATGATTGTGATAATATGATTTCTTTTTCTGCATTATTTTATTTCTTTACAAAAATACAACTTTAACAATTTAACAGTCATATGGCTTTCTGCCATTGCTATACGTAATAATGCAATGATAATTCTTCCATCAAATCAATAGCCTTTTTAAAAAAATGACTAAGGATACATTTGATGACCAATGGTATGGTGCTGTCGCTGGTGGTTTGCAAGATGTTCTTTTTTGGTAAAGGCTTTTCCACAAGGAGTACACTGATAGGGCGACAGGCCAGCATGAGATCTTTCATGTGTCACCAAATGATCACGTCTAGAAAAAGCTCTTCCACATTCACTGCACTTGAATGGAGTTTCCCCTATGAAATATCATAAATGTGTTATGTTATATTGGTATGATTAAAATTTCCAACGTAACAAAAGAAAATATTTTTAAAATAAATACCTGGAGAATATCAACTACAGCTTTATTACTTTCACTTACCTATATATGAAATATATAGTAAGAGAAAGTATTGCGATCGTTAAAATTTTCGACGGAAATACACGTTTTAGGGTCTCCTGAGTCCAAATGACCAAGTCCCGAAAAAAGGTCTCGGTGTGTGTGTAGTAAGTCTAGCACAAAAACCATAAGTCGTACGAAACTGAAATTTCATATTTAAGACAAATATACGCCCGAAATGTAACAGCAACTTTTTCATCAAAATCGGCTAACCAGAAGGGCCACTTTATACCATGCATTTTGTAACCTTTTACGATTTTCTCAAAAACGGCTCTAACGATTTCAATAAAACTCGCTACATTGATGTGATTATTAGTATGATTTTTTGGAGGAATTCATCTCAATGGAAATTGGAGAAGGTAGAAGAACAACAAAATTTGTTCATGCATTCTCATGAACATCTCCGGGCATCAGGACTGGATGATAGCTGCACAAAACAGAAATGACTGGAGAAAGCTGGTAGAGTACTCAAGTTTAACTCAGTTTTAGTACCAGACTGATGATGATGATGAAATATAATTCATTAATTTTTGTGATATGAAGGATGAGAAATTGGGGTCAAAAAATTACATTCGGGGGGAGTAAAAAAATTGGAGAAAATAGTGAAAACTATTTTATTTTATTTCAAACTATTTTGCATTCCATATCATTATTGGTAATGTTTGGACATTAATTTCTTCTTCAGCTTTGGCAGTACTGATTATATGACATGCCACCTTGATTCAAAAGTTCATCAGACACTTCCGAGGTACTTTGAAACAGCTCCCTATTCACTAGTATTATGTACCAGTAATCTCAACTTTTAAAGTATCCAAATTCCATAAAGTATCTCTTTTGTTTTCATGACTTTTTATATCTGCTTTAAAAGGCTCCGTTAATCAGCTTCATAACTCAGAAGTGATCTGGCCTTGTCTCCAACCTTTTATATGATGAAACATTATTAAAGTGTCAGAACGATGGGGGGGGGGGAGGGGGAGAAGAGGGCTACGTGAATCCAGAGGAAATCCCATCTACAGTCCTATCAAAGAAACTGTTTGGAGCAAGGAAGGTTGGACGCCCCAGGCTCAGATGGGAAGACTGTGTTTCTACCAAAGCATTATCGATACTTGGCATACATAACTCGAGAGCAGCAGCTCAAAACAGATATCAACAATCCAATTACTACTACCTCACACCAGATAAGTTTGTGAATCAATTTATGTGGAAAAAAATTGGATATAATGGTGAGACTTTGGGATACTGAGAAGTTAATGAGCGTTTCTCCATTATCATTTGTTGGCTTGTTTAAAGTTATGTATGTTGCGAATTAAATTTGTTTTAACAGATCTCCTAAAAAATTGATTAAACTTACATAACTTAAGTTTACTACCAAGGTCTAGAATTCAATATTTTTTTTTTTTTTTTAAAAGATCTTGTCTGGCACCCGGGACTGCTGTACAAACTCCGTAAATTCCTCCATCCAACATACTTCCTCATCCTTCAGTCCTACCTCTCTGATAGAACCTTTAAAATCAACCACAATAGTTCCTATTCATCCACTTTTACTCAGTCTGCTGGTGTTCCTCAAGGCAGTATCCTAGGACCCATTCTCTACACAGTCTATACAGCTGATATCCCAACCCATCCTAACACATTCCTTTCTACCTATGCCGATGACACTTGCGTGCTATCAGTTAATAACGATCCTAGTATTGCCTCTCAAAACCTCCAATCCCACATCAGAGACCTTGAGGTATGGTGTCAGAATTGGAGAATTAAAATCAACTCCAATAAATCCCACCAGATTACCTTTACCCTTCGTCGTAAACCTATGACATCCTGCGCTACAGTGTCCTTTAATGATATTCCGCTTGTCCCTGTTGAACAGATCCGTTATTTAGGCCTCCTGCTTGACAAACGTCTTACATGGAATCCGCATACAAGACTGAAAAGACAAGAGACTGCTCGCCGATTTCGGTTACTTCAACATTTACTTGACAGACGCTCTAACCTTTCTCTTTACTACAAAAGACTAATCTACATGACAATCATAAGGCCTATCTGGACTTACGGAGTTGAGCTTTGGGGCTCTACTAAACCATCAAACTCTTCCCGTATCCAATCCTTACAATCCAAAATCCTTCGCAAAATCCTTAACGCTCCTTACTTTGTCACCAACAAAATCATCCACAAAGACCTTAATGTTCCATATGTTGCTGATTTGGCCTGTACCAGGTATCACTCCTTCCATGAAAAACTCCACTCCCACTCTAATCCACTAGTTTCAATCCTTGCTTCCACTTCAATTCCTGACAATCCGCCGAGGCGTCTGAAAAGAAGATGGCCTCGAGACCTTCTTGTGTAGATTTACTACTAGAGTGCTGCCAATGGGCAGTTTCTCTTCATGTTTTTTTTCATGTGTATTATCATTTTAGCCTATTTACTTGATGTATGAACATACAGTTGTAAATTTCAATAAATGAATTAAAAAAAAAAAAAAAAAAAAAAAAAGATCTTAATCTAGCCTTCTTAAGTCTCTTAATATTTGAAAATCATATGAAATGTTAACCACACAGTATTTTTCTTTTAGGTTAACTTCATTAGTATTAAAATGATCGCAAGGTTTAGAAATATAACCAACACTGAAATGAGCTACAAAATACATCTTGAGAAAATATATTTCATTACCTGTATGACCTCTTTCATGATTTACTACATGTTCTTTTCTAGTAAATGTCTTTCCACAAAATCTGCAGACATGAGGAGACTCTCCAGTGTGCTGTCTTACATGATTAACAAGATGTTCTTTACGCGTGAAAACCTGTGAAAAAAAGACAACAAATAATTCTTTATTGATAAGTGAAAGTATTACATATGAAGTACACACTAAGCTTTTAATGATTATATAATTGCTATAAATGATAGATAAATTTGTGTTTATAGTGGATATGAGATTTTATTATTCTTCTCCTAAATTTTTGTTGTTGTAATTTGTGTCATTATAATTTACATAAACATTTTAGTGATAAACTTACATCAGAAAATGTTTAACTTATCATAAGTCCTAATTAAAATTCTTATGTGTATGGTCAAATATGTGAAAACAATAAGTTCTGTTTAATAATAGTATGTCCCAAAAACATTAATTTTAGTATGGCTGATCCTCTGATATTACTTCACTTATTGTAAATAAGAATATGCCACATACAGCAGCTCTAGCATTTACTACTGCAAATCACCTTTCTAGGCACAAAAAAGTTATATTTTTAAATCATTTTTATGAAGAAAAATTTCCCTGAAATAAAACTCAATTTTACTTGTTTTATATCTATTAATATTTAGCAATCTCTCTTCCACAATCAACTTCACTCTATGAGTGATATAAATTCTGTCTCACAGTTGGCAAAGGGCATCCATAGATTTTTCTTTAAGGTGGGATTCCGCTTACACCAACCGTCCATCGACTTCGGCCTACCACGCTGGCGCTGGCTGTCTGGAACATTCCTGAACACCCTACTTGCCACTCTGTCACAGTTCATCCTCATCACATGCCCAATCCATTTTAGCCTCTGTATCTTAATGTAAGACGAGATACTGATATCCTGGTAGAGCTGAAACAATTCCCTATTTTTCCTTTGCCACCACTGACCATCCTCAAACACAGCTCCCAGGTTTTTCCTTAGGACTACCCGTTCAAACCTATCTAGCATTCATACATTTTTGTTGTTGAGGATCCATGTTTCTCCACCATACGTAACCGCTAGCCTTACAAGGGTCTTGTATAGCATAAACTTGGTGGAATGGGTCACAAGCTTGCTCCTGAATAGCTTTGATATGTGAAAATAGTCTCTATTACCAGCTGCTAAACGCTTTCTTACATCTTCCTCTTCCTTCAGGTCATCATTTATAATAGAGCCTACATGTTGAAAACTCTTTACCAATTCTATCTAAAAGGGCCCCATTTCATAATGACCCTGCCTATGGTCCAGTAGTTTGCCCAGACCACCTTCTACTTCAAACGGCTCCGATACTCCACAGCATTTCACTTAGCAGATTGTATTTGTCATTGTGCATTTTACTAAACCAAATTATTTTGCACGGTAATACATGACTACTACCAGCTTACTCCTAACTATGGTATCATAGGCTGCCTTAAAATTGACAAACAACATCCAGGTAGTCTGCTGAAACTCCTTCATCTTCTCACATATTTGCTTCAGGGCGAAAATTTGATCAATAGTGGACCTATTGGGCCAAAAACCACCCTGATAGCCACCCAGTTTCTGTTCCACATATGGGAGGAGCCTGTTACAAAGGGATATGGAGAAAATGTTATACGTATAATTGTAATTAGTTATTAATTATGTTCCTTCTGTCTGTTGGCCAGACACGTATATTTCCATATACTGTACAAACCTGTTTTTCTTAGGGGACCTAGTCCCAGAATAAATTTTTTTTTCTATTTCTATTTCTAAGCAAACTAATCCCCCGATAGTTACTGCATATTGTTGACTCCCCCTTCTTCTTGTACATGGGCACTACAAGAGCCTTATTCCATTCTTCAGATAGACGTTCCTCTTCCAATATCTGAGCTATCAGTTCCGTTCCTGCAGTTCCTTGGCAACTTCATTAAGTCCCGCTTTTAACAACTCTGCGGGTAGTCTATCATTACCAGGCGCTTTATTATTTTTGAGTTTTGAGCAGACAAATTATCCCAACATTTAAAAAAAGAAAAGAGCAGGTAAAGGTGCACCTCAAGAATGACTGGATGATGAAAAGGATTCAATAGATTATGATCTTGTATCAAACTTCTCATAGAACTTAATCAATCCAAATCCACATGACAATATTCTGAAAAGTCTTTAATATTTCATTACCTCCATATTTAAATAATTAAGCTCTCAACTATCCAGCATATATCCCTTACAATTTTTATGCTTGGCTGGTGAATCTATAACCAGTTGTTCATCTAATGATTCCATTCATTGATCACTAGGAACATCTACACGAGGCTCCTCCTCAACTTGCACAGGGAGGAGCTGAAAGAAGTGTCTCTTCTGTTCTGCATCTTAGCAAATCTTTGCCAAAACAAACAACAAAAGAGAAAAATCTTCTGTTTGTAAGAAGCATTTCATCCTTACTCAAACTAAAAGTCGATTTTGTTTCTAAAGACATTTTTTCAATTTTAATTTCAACTGCTGTAATTCTGGGTACTGATTTTTCAATCATCCCTTAAGAGGGACCGCAAAATGGAGTACTTTTTCTCAACCACAAACTTTTGTAACACAGGTGAAGATGTTTTTCCATTTGCCCCTCCTGCCTGGTCAGTATTTCTCATCCTTCACTGAAACCACTAGATTGACTGAACTGGAGGAGGTGTTGGTCTTTGCATTCATAATAACCTAAGAACAAAAATCATTTTTAATCTCCCTCTCTAGATACTCTCCATTTATAATAATGGATTGTCCGGAAAATTATGCAGGATTTTGGTTTTAAAAGATAAAAAAAAGAGATTTACAACGGTTTTAGTTAATCAAAATAGTTAATAAATATACATCAATTCATTTCTGACGTGTTTGCAACTTTTTCATCCCATGGAATAGAATTTCCCATTTTTAGAATTGATAAACTCCATAAACACATTTTCTAATCCTTTAGCCCATTAAATTTTTAAGTAGCAGCCCAGGCGTCTATAGGATAATTTGTTGGAGAGAGGTATGGAGATTAGGGTGAATGTAGCAGAGTTTCATATCCAACCTCCAACAGTTTTTGTCGCAGTTACACCCAGTCCATAAGTACAAGACTAGATCTTTTCATAATAGATTTCTCCCCTAAACTATTATCTTTTTGGATTTAAAAAAGTCTTATCATGATTTACTATAACAATCCAATCCCTAAAATAATCCCATAACAAATCTCTCAGGGAAACCTGAAATCACTAACCTCTGATAAATTAGATCATTTTTTCAACTTATAAGCTGAAGCTCTAGAACCAATATTTATAAAATCAGACATACTAAATGAAATAATACACATTTACAGTTAAAATAATAGATGGTTTAATTCATCTACCATCAAGTATCTTTAACTATGAATGCATTAACTTATAACTGTATTGCGCTAGCAACTGTTTTTTTGTTGTTTTTCACTGAGTACTTATTTTCATTTTATAAATTTATCAAGGCAACATTCATTCATGTTGTCAATTCATTATTCATACCTCCATCTAATATCTGAAGGGAATGTAGGGATGTTAGTAATAATTATATTGACTGCTACTTTAAATGTTTCATTCTAAACCGATATTTAATGCATAACTATTTTGAAATAATAAAACACTGTATAAAAATTAGCAGCAGATTTTACAAAACGTTTGCTGAAAAACTTATAAATGCCATTTCCATTGGATAAAAAACAACAACATTATTTGCATAATTAATTAAGTGGTACACAATTTTTAAAGGTTAACTAATATTGCACAGCTAATCACTAATTTACCTTTCGACAAAGCCCACAACGATGAGGTGAGGTACCAGTATGCCATTGAACATGATTAACGAGGTGTTCTTTTCTAGTAAAAATTTTTAAACAAATATGACATTTAAAATCTGATTCATGGGCTCTAATATGGTTATCTAAATGATCTTTTCGGGAGAAACTTTTGGCACATAGATGACATTCATGAAGATTCTCACCTAAAACAGTGATAAGAGCAAGTCATAAAATATTTATTTAAATCAAAAGACAAAATATATAATTTTGGGGAATTAATAGATATAAAAATTAAGGTTATTACTATCTGCATTGGCCAGAGGATGAAGGTGAAAATGGGTTAATGTCTGAGTTAAAATCCCCAGGCACTGAGACATGAAATCATAATTATTTTATCTCCTTTAATTTCGGTCATCTGGTTGTCAGGCAATGCGTGTTATAATTCACACACATTAATCCGCTTGGCCAAACCACCCCCATAAAATTTTAATTATGAGTGTGTAGATATTGTTTGCTTCAATCAGAATCTTGTTTTTAAAACAGAGTGAAATAAAGAAAGAAAATTATGTTTCCCACACTTACTAGAGATTGTAACTATAATAGAGACAATTAAAGAAACAAACATATAAATTTAAAACTATGTTATTCACAAAATACATTAAGAATAATGAGTAAGGAAAGGAATCAAATCAGATGCAATTAGATACTCTCAGCATCAAGTATTATTATATAGAACCATATTACGACAGTAAAAATAGTTTTACATATAAAAACATTCATCACACACCAAAAACATAGTTTGTCATTGATAATCATTCTAATCCAACCAATCCATGCCAATGGAACAACTTTGAGTGAAAATTTGATTGTTTTTTTTTTGGACTAGCGGGGATCAACTGGAACTCTGTCAGCCTTACACCTCATGCAATGCCAAAATCTACCAATACAACTGGTAATGTGTAAACTGATAAAGAGAAATAATGAAATGCAGAGCTTTTAGTCTGTCTGTAAATATAAAGCAAATTGTTGGTCAGATACAATAAATTTAAAATTTATGCTGGGAAAAAGACTAATTTATTTAATAATAATTGATTATATAAGTGAAAATCTCAATCCTTCCACATTATGGTTTTACTTCAATTAAAATTTTAATAAACAACAATTCCATCTGGAAATAACACATTAATAAGAAAAAGTTGTTATATTAGTGTGCTGACGTTTCTGCCTAAATTGTAGCACTTCCTCAGGACTAAGAAACAAGATATTAACCAATACAATTAAAAGATAAGATAATAATAAGTTAACTGTAATAAAATATGGAAACAACCAGTGTTGGGGCAAGGGGCTTTTCTCAATCGAAAAACAAACCTTTCCCCGTAAGACTGTTGGGTGGTTAAAATAAGAATGATAAAAAGGGTGAAAACTTACCACCTGGTTGCTACCTTCGCTTCGGCTTCACGAGATTTTCTTAATTTCTTGAATAGAGGATTATTTCACATAAAAAGAGGTGGGATAGTGTTTTTGTGGTTTTAAAAACAACTCACAACAATAGTTCACACTGACTCTAGTAACATATGCTTTTTAACAATAATAAAACCCATGCACATAAAAAACAAAAGCACATCTGTTATCTTGATAAAAATAAATAAAATGATAATCAATTGTTAATTTGCGCTTGAACATACCGCCCACCAAAATTTTAATAAAATAATATAAAATATGGATGGAAATAGCAAATTAAAGTTAATAACAATCAAATTAAGAAGTATGGTGAACAATTTTAAATTGACATAATATTAAAATTGGTGAAATAGTGCCAGATTAAAAATATTTTAATCTTGCCCAATATTTTTAGGTAAAATTAAAATATGTTTTAAACTTTAAGTCTTACCACCCCCATCACCGTATTACCGTAGAATCCAAAAAAAAAAAAAAAAAAAAAAAGAAAGAAAGAAAAAAAAAAGAAGGCTCTTCCATTAATTGACCTCATCACACTGATACATAAAACTATTTTATTCTGGCAGACTATTAACTACCATTCCCAACATTCCTACTTCAAAAAGTTAAGATAGCAAAAAACCTTCTAAATCAAAGTCTTTCCCTCTCTGATTCCCATTACCATGATACCAACATTAATCATACTAAATAAATATTTTAGCCAATAACTTTCCACCAAAAATCATCAATCAACTTATCCATAATAACAGAAATCATCAGCTCTCACTCCCTACTCAAATACAATTCAGTCTATCTGCTTTATACAGATCTCTACTATACATTCTCTCCCTTTCAGAAAAAATCATTAAACTCCTTCAATCCTAACCTCAGACTTGGATTTGCTTTCAAATCCTTTTAAAAACTTTCCAATCTTTATAGCCGTCTAAAAGACAGAATACTTTTTGACCATTCTTCCCAAGTTGTATAGGATCCCTTCTGCAAACTTTAATTGCAACTCGTCCTGCATTGGTGAAATCAGAAGCCTCCTCAAAGACTGCATTACCCAACATAAATATTCCATTTTCTCAAAAAAACTCCACTGCTCCAAAACATTCTGAATACTCCTGCCTTAACACTAAAAAATTCCTGTGATTTAAAAAAAATCCTATCCTATCCACTGTTCCTAATCATGACTAGCCAAATTGAAGCTAATAATGAAGTAACAATGGTTGACTGTGTATATATATGAGAGAAGTTGGTTGAGGGTGCAGTCAATTTAACACACAATTAAGCGTAAACTTAATTTATTGGTGCCGACGTTTCAGCCTAAATTATAGGCCTTCTTCATGGCTATAAGAAAAACAAAAAACAAAGATAACAACCAGCAGTGGAATACAATATATAAAGATGATAAGAAAAAGAAACAATCTGTTTTGTAATCGAGCACTGCACAGCAGGGTGCAGTCAATTTAACACACAATTAAGCGTAAACTTAATTTATTGGTGCCGACTGCACCCTCAACCAACTTCTCTCATATATATACACAGTCAACCATTGTCACTTCATGATGATTTCTAACACCCAGGGGCCACTAGATAACAACCAACAACCTCTTCGTCGCAGTGCTCGATTACAAAACAGATCGTTTCTTTTTCTTATCATCTTTATATATTGTATTCCACTGCTGGTTGTTATCTTTGTTTTTTGTTTTTCTTATAGCCCTGAAGAAGGCCTATAATTTAGGCTGAAACGTCGGCACCAATAAATTAAGTTTACGCTTAATTGTGTGTTAAATTGACTGCACCCTCAACCAACTTCTCTCATAAAGCTAATAATGTTCTAATTCTGTAATGTAAAGTCATCAGTAAACATTGTACATAAACTCATTCCGATATATATATATATATATATTATATCATCAACTGATGTATGTAAAGCTCTAATACCAAATTGAGGTTCAGCCAAAAATTACTTCATGAGTCTGTCAAACAGATTATAGAATGGCACAAATAAACGCTATAAAACTATAAGAGAGGAGGGAAGGGCTGATTCCCATTCAAATAATTACAAATTTGTATCTTAGTGATGGGGGAGGTAAGGGGAGCTTTTAATTCTCTGGTCATAGAAAGCACTCATACATTAAAAATAAAATTTATTTTTTATTTTTTAATGCTTGACCACTTCGTGTCTAATTTGACTAAACCATATTGGTAGTGACAAGTCAACAATATTTATTTCATAAGCATCATATCATTCGCTGGTAGAGTTGAATGTATAAAAAAGTATGTTTAAAAACGAAAATAATGTATCACCTGTGTGTTTAGCAATATGGTTGGCTAAATGTTCTTTTCTTGAAAAGCAGCGTCCACAGTATGGGCAATAATATTGAAACTTATTATCATGCTTTACTGTGTTTGCTGCATTATCTACTTTTTCTTCAAAATTAATATTTGCTCTTTCATCCTAAAACAAAACAAAAAAAAAAAAAAAGATGTAATATCAAATAAATAAAAATGTAAATATGAAGCTAAATTATTGTGACATGAAATCCTACTTGTTATTTCAGCCATGGGGTACAGAGACCCTCCTTGGGCATAAGCAGCCCACATCTTGGCATTACCACCTCATAAAGCAGTTTGGATCTCTATAATTACTGAATCCAAGACCCTTCATGTTTTTTTTTATTTAATAAATATTTGTGTGAAGGTTTTTTGTTTTGCCTCGTAATGTTAAAAAGTTGTATTAAAAAAAAAATGCTTATTAATAATTTTTTCTAAACTATTTTACTATCCTTCTTCGTAAGAAAATATCAATAATTAACAAACCTCATAAAATTATTCTTAGCAGTAATATACTTCAAAAACCTTGTTATTTTTTATACTCTGATAATTTTGCTTAAAATATTTGTTTAAATATTTTTTCTTTTAATTTGATTATTTGTATTATAAAAGGAAATTGTTTTTGTTAGCACTACAAATGTTTAATTTATGTTTTGTTATACATTTTTTTGTAACTTTAACTTTGCTGTTATTCTTAAATTTTAGCTACTAGCATAGAGGAGAGGCTGTAGTCAGCTACTGGTCCTTCAGATAGGGGGGACCAATATTCTAACATTCATATAGTACACTTTACACAATATAATATACGCACGCTCATAATAAGACTTAGGTCACTAACGGCACCACACTGTATATAAAGGTGGTAACCCTACCCACATACTAGTGAGACTCTGTACCCTAGATACTGATAGTCACAAATAGATCAAAGAATAGATCATAGGCTAAATCTTGGTATTTGAAAAGTTCTAATCCTTTTTAGACCAGATTCAGTATTTGAAAAGTTTCTAATCCTTTTTTAGACCAGATTCAGTATTTGAAAAGTTCTAATCCTTTTTAGACCAGATTCAATGTAGTTCTATAATCTTTTTTCAACTCTAACTTTATTTAAAAGTTCTTAAATTGATTTTAACAACAGAGGAAAGCAAAAGTTGTGTTGTACGCACCAATATTTTTTTAATTTTCTTATTTTTTCTTCTTTTTCTATAATAAGTATATCAAGTAAAATTTGTAATGATGGAGTTTTGTTGACCGTTGAGAAATTAGATGAGGAAGATGGTTGGGGGTGCAGTCATAAATTAGAAACACATATTTAAAATAAGTGTTATTTTAATTATGTGCCGACGTTTTGGCCTACAATGTGGGCCTTCATCAGGGCTAAAAGAAACAAGATAACAACCAATGTAATTATAGACTTAATAATGCGTTAGGTATATAATAATAATATGACAGTAATAAATTATGGGAACATAAATAAAATTAAATGTAAAATGATAATAAGATGACAATTATAAAGTATGGAAATAAGGAGACAGTTATAAAGTATGGAAATAAACAAAATTAAGATGATAGTTATAAAGTATGGAAGTAAACATAATTGAGATGATAAAATAAAAAAATGACAAAGGAAAAATATGTGAACAATTAAAATTTTAAATATTAACAATTTTGAAGTGATATATTAAAAACATAGTTAAGAGTATAGGTAATATATAAAAAAGAACATAGTCATACAAAAGAGAAACAGTATGAATAAAAAATAATTTTAAATTTTAAAATAATGTAATATTAAACTAATAATTATATGTCAGGATATGTAACGGAGAAAGATATAAGTATGGAAAGAGGGAGAAAGAAATGGGCGATGAAAAAAGATCCTTATCATCACCTTATTTCCATACTTTATAATTGTCATCTTATTATCATTTTACATTTAATTTTATTTATGTTTCCATAATTTATTACTGTCATATTATTATTATATACCTAACGCATTATTAAGTCTATAATTACATTGGTTGTTATCTTGTTTCTTTTAGCCCTGATGAAGGCCCACATAGTAGGCCGAAACGTCAGCACATAATTAAAATAACACTTATTTTAAATATGTGTTTCTAATTTATGACCGCACCCCCAACCATCTTCCTCATCCAAGTAAAATTTGGGTTCCTTTTATCTTCTCCTGCCTTTTGTTTAGTGAAATATAAGTATGTGGTAAATAGTAACAGATGCTATAAGCCCATAAATCAGATGTTGATCAAGATAGAAACAGAAGATAGATAATTTACAACAATGAAAAATTGTTATCGGCCAAGAAAAAAATAAATAAATAACCCCAATTAATGTTTGAGGTTTGACATTTTAAGATACGTAGAACCTTAATACCAAATAAAACTACAAATAAATAAAAAAATAAAGAAAGAAAAATCATAGGGGGGAAGACTGTATTAAGCATGATTTTAGAGGCTTGGTTTTCAATAGTGGTGGTTTCATGGAACTGTGTAAGCAAAGATTGCTGGTATCAGCTAAGGGGGTGGGGATCTCTGAGGGTTCAATAATACATTTCATTATTATTATTTTTTTAATTTTATTTATTTATTTTTTTTTGCATTTTATGTAACATTTAGAAATCAAAAATTAAATTTAAGGGTTAGTTTAATTGTGTGTAAGTTCTTATAAACACTTATTCAATTTTTTTTTTACTCGGTAAAGGCAAGGAATTAAGTAGTCGATCTCTAAAATATTTTAAATAAAATACGGAAATTGAAAAAATCAAATACATGTTTTCACAAAAAAATTAAAACAAACAATTTGTGGGCATATAGGGCTTTAACTGATCTTACATCAGGAAAAGTATGGTATCGTGTGTGTACAATAAGTTGGTACCTATATGGAAACAAATGCCCACACACATTACACTGGTGTCCCTGGTCTTTTAATTGTCCAAAAACTTCATGGCTGAAGATGTTATTAAAATCATCAGTGGTAACCTAAAATATGAGATATTTACATTGCATATTTTATACTAATAAATGTAACTATAAATTATAAAAGTATATACAAACTTTTAAAGTAGCTTGTGTCACAACAGATTTCACATCATGAAGGTTCAAACAATCACTACTATTCCTATGAAAAAAAAAAAAAAAAAAAAGATATTACAGAATAACAACATGTAGAGGATGCAGATTGTAATGGAATAAATAAGCAGATGCTAATAAATCATATAACCTATGACAAATTTATAATCTATGTAAGAATTTGTTAACCCTTACCACTCCAGTGCTTTTTTCATATTCAATTTAAGAAACTGTGAATATGGGACCCCTTTGCCTGCAGAGCAGGTAAAATTTATATATATTGTATATGTCACCATTACCGCGACTTCGGAGTTACTTAAATAATCTCTATTTTGCCAGGGTAGCGCAAACAGTGTGGTAAGGGTTAATCCATGGATTCTAAAATTGAACACATTCCCAAAAACAAGCGTAGATAGAGGTATAAAATAATCTTGGAATCAAAAATACTAATAAAGGAGCATAATTTAATAGAGTACAACAAAAACTCCATAAAATTAAGTGATAGTTATGATTAATAGTTTTACTTTTAGATGAACAGATTTTTCCTGAAACTAAATAGAATTTCTATGAAACTTTCACAATTACATTTACTACTAATTATGAAATGTTAAATCCTATTTCAAATACAGAGTAAGTTAAACTTGGGTGTGAGATAATTTTCGTAACATAACATAAATTACCACAAATAAAAGAAAAATGTTATCAGAGAAAGATAAAGACTGATGAAATTGACACACCGTCTGTAATACAATTTAATTATACAAATTGTCATAAGATGGCAGAGTAGTGCCTAATTAAGAGTAAATCTAATTCAGCAAATAAATTGTTTAAAAATAAAATGAAAATTGTGGACAAGAATGTTTACAAAGCTAATAGGCTAATATTAAACCCACTTCTTACACCCTCCCTATAAAAAAAGTTATAAGAAATTATAATAGCACAGTAATGATGGAAAAGTTGGCAGAGGGTTTACCAAAAAAACAGACTATTAAGATAATCTTTATAAAATAAGTTTTCCTTGATGACCACAACCTCAATCAACTTCTTCATTATAACATCATAAGATTAAGTATAATCTAAAGGCTATTAAAGTTTTAGAACCATCCTATTAGGCCAATATTTCCAATCTCTATTCTAAAACTAAAAGGGCCGTCTAAATAAACAGCAATTGTTTTGTAAGAATAATCAATTTACTATAAATCATTGTTTTAATGCTTCTTCTACCATTACAAGACAATTTTTATATAGAGACCAAAAAACATATGGAAGCTTTCAGCAGCGTAGCTTTCCTACAACTTAATCAATAATATAATACAACATTCAAACAGCACCACTTAAACTTCAATTTCTTCGGAATACATCACTAGCTTATGCCTGTAATGGTTTGCAAAAAATAATATCAGAATACCCCCCACATGAGACTTTTTTTTTAAGCATAAAATATGGGAGGTTAAACAAAATCTCCAAGATCATGGGCAAGATTAATTCAAATACTAAAAAAATATAAAATAAAAACTTAGTTTAAGATTATCTGGTCTTAAGTTAAGGCTCATAAATGTCTGCAATAGGGAACAAAAAAGTATTGAATTTCTATTAAATAAATTACCTGAATAGTATAATTTAGGAAATAGATAATAAAAAAAATCACTGCTATTTAAAATAGAGACATGTAGGTTTAAGCTGAAAGTGTGAGATAAGTGGGCGATGGTGAATTATCAGACACTTGCAACATAATATAATATATAAACGATAACCATATTTTCTATATTATTTACTTCTGATATAAATTATGTTTAATCTCTTATAATTAATTTTCCAAATTCCAAATACACATTATCAACTTTATGTTTTGAAACAACTTATACATTTATTTATTTTACAAAATTTAATTATATAGAATATTTTTAAAAGTAAAATTTAATGTTATTAACAGATTTTATTGGAAATAATAGTTCCTTTTCCATCTCCTGCTACCGTGAGAGTAATTTCACTTATTTCACTTGTCTGCCTCCATCATCAAATAGGCATTATTGAACCAATTAAAATAAACATATTTATGAGAAACAACAAAATAAGATTAAGTCAATAAGTCACCTTTGAGTTGAAGCTTCTAGTTTAACTGATTCCTCTGAATGATTAACCTTTAACAAACAAACAAAAAAATAATAATAAGAGATTTGGATCAATAATTACTCCTAAAATTA
Organism: Piezodorus guildinii; assembly: GCA_023052935.1. Taxonomy (NCBI): domain Eukaryota; kingdom Metazoa; phylum Arthropoda; class Insecta; order Hemiptera; family Pentatomidae; genus Piezodorus; species Piezodorus guildinii. The sequence goes on along the minus strand of CM041292.1, from coordinate 110,118,552 downwards.
AAGTAAAACATGCTTATTCAAATCAATGATTAAAAAATAACTCAAACAAGTAAATTAAACGAAAATAGAATACTTTCATCAAATAATTCCAATATTATATATATATATATATATATATATATATATATATATATATATATATATATATATATATATATATATATATATATATATTAATCAATCTATCAAGATTCAAATCACACAATATTTTATTCAAACACATAAAATAATGACTTCTCATACTTGAACCATTGCTGAATTATCCATATTATTTGTCTCTTTTAAGGAAAATTCTTCAGAAGTAAAAAAAACATTGCCATCATAAAGACAATCTAATTAGCAACCTAAGTAAGAGGGTCCTTCCTCGAAGATATCAAACCAAGTTAATAAGTAACATTTACGTTGACAACAAAAACGTAAATAAACGTAACCAAAATAAAACAGAACTTTTGATCAGAATGGCCAACATAACGAAAATACATAATTTCCACAATATTTATTTTAGTTTTGGTTTTTATATATATCTATATTTATTACAATCCAACAAGTCACTCTTACCGCCACAATAAGCAGATGCGCTAAACATGATTAAAGAGAATGTCAGGCATAAGGGAGGTCGGTACCCAGCAGACAAGCTTTTTATATATAGAGTGGGTATTTAGATACTCTATATGGTGCTTATATTTATATATTTTATATTATTTATATATATACATACAGGGTGTTTATTTTCTCTATATGTAAACACCTTGCCCAAGGAGCACCTACTTCTAACATGAAAATCTGAAGAGTTTAAAAACAGGAGATCTCTTTACTAGCTCCTTTTTAGCCTTCTTTTGGTCTCTGGAGTTCTGACCTGTCCGTTGTCGCCACGTTTTGGGTGAGCATGTCATAATGTTCGTGAAGTTTGTAATGGAATCTCTTGTATATTGTATGAATATAGTAGATGTGTGTCCTAGATTTTTGCAAATATCTTTTTTTTAACCAAAATTACCCTCCCAATTTTTTTCTTAGCATAGTATATACTATATGCTTCTAAAAGACACAAGGAAAATTAAGAAAAAACGACATAATAAAAAATTAAAAAAAAAAAAAAACGAATGTCATTAAAAATAAAAATTGACTTCTTTACATTTTTAAACTTTAATTAAACAAAAAATATGCGTTCTTATTACCGGGTATTCCCTCCTCTGGCTCTGATGACTGCTTCAATCTTCCCAGGTATACATTGAATGAGGATAGCTACCCGTTCCTGGGGTATGACTTCCCACTCTTCCACTAGCACTATCCTGAGGGCCTGTAGGGTTTGGCCGACATCGGACATACCTCCCTAACTGGTCCCGTGGCTGTTCTATAGAATTCAGGCCTGGTCTTCGAGCTGGCCACCGCTAAGTACGAATACCGACCTCATTTAGGTAGTCTGCCACTACATTCGCTGTGTGTGGCCGGGCATTATCGTGCATTAGGCGAAAATTATCGCCAATGAAAGGCTTAAAGGGCGTCACATATTCCGCTAAAACGTCCGTAATGTACGAAATTGCATTGAGGGACGGTCTGTTGAACACATAGAGGTCCGTCATCGCTCGTGATGTGATACCTCCCCACACCATAACAGACCCACCTGCTTAATACCTTTTCTGCGATGCTGCACTGTCTGTACCTCTCTCCCCTTCTTCTTTCCATACTCTTACTCGGGCAACCTGAGCACACAGGATAAACCTGTATCCGTCGCTGAACATACCGGAGACCAAATCAGGCTCAGTCCAATTAGCTTGTTCTCGGCAAAACTGAGGGTGAGCATTTCGGTGAACTGCCGTAAACTGAGGACCTGTTGCTGGAACCGTGGAGTGCAAATTCACTTCGGCGAGCCTTCTCCTTATTGTGAATACACTCACGTTCACCGGACGAGCAATTCTCAGCCGGCAAGCGGTTTCTACAGCTCTCTGTGTACGGTTCCTTAATGTTTGCATTATGATGAAACTATCATCTGCTAGCTCAGTCGTTCTGGGACCCCTGATCCTAGCCTCTTCGTATAAAGTACCATCTCTTGGCACCTCTGAACGGCCCTTCGAAACGTTGTTTCTGGTAGGCTTAACGTCCTGGCCACGTAACGTTGACTTCTACCTTCGTACACCAACGCAGTTATTCTGGCAAATGTCGGCACTTGTAAAACCATTTTATTAAAAGAATAAGATTGAACAACAACACTCAAAAATAAATAGCATAGATCAACAGTGGCAAAAATGTAGGGAAACCATGGAGGAACTGGCGGTTGGTGTGCTTGGATACAAAAGATCAAATAAGAAAGTCCCCTGGTTTGACGAAGAATGCTAAAGAATAACCAACCAGAAGAACCTTGCTTATAAAACAATGTTAGAGCGAAGGCATACCAGAAGCTCAGTGGAGGAATGTAGATCCAGAAGAAGGGCTGAGAAACGTACCCACCATTACAAATTCCTAAGGAATGGTACGAAGCAGTTATATGCCCGATTTACAAGAAGGGGGATGTGCTTGATTGTCAAAATTATCGCGGTATATCCGTCTTACCATGCGCTTATAAGGTGTTCTCCCGGATACTGTTTAAAAAAACTCCTTCCTTTTGCCGAGCAGAATATAGAAAAGTACCAGGCAGGTTTTATGAGAGGAAAGTCTACCATAGACCAGATATTCTCCATCAGAAACATTCTAGAGAGATGCAGGGAGTACAACATCCACACGTATCACCTCTTCATTGACTTTCGAATGGCCTATGACAGTATAAAGAGAAACGACCTGTACCAGGAGCTTCTAGAAGTGGGAATACCAGTGAAGCTGATACGTCTAATGAGAGCTACAATGAAGAAGGTGCAATGTACAGTACGTATTCAAGGTGATCTGACTGATAGCTCTCAGACCCACAAAGGTCTGAGACAGGGTGATTGCATCGCTTGCCTTCTCTTCAATTTGGCCCTCGAAAGCGCAGTACGGATATCTGGAATACAAGTTGGGGGTACTATATTTAATAGATCTTCTATGATTTTGGCTTTTGCTGATGACATAGATGTAGTTGGATCAGATTTATAAAGCGCTTTTAACAATCTCCGGATTGTTCCAAATCTCACTCCGGAGCAGCTTGAGTGGGTTTAGAAGTTAACGAGTCGAAAACCATATACATGCATGCAGGCCCACAGCTGGATGTGATAATGATATTAAAGCTGAGATTCATCACAGAATTGTGTCCACAAATAAATGTTATTTTGGACTTATAAAGCATTTTAAGAGCAGAACCATTTCTCAAAAGACTAAGGTGCAACTCTACAAGACGCTCGTAAGACCGGTTCTCACCTATGCCTCCGAATGCTGGACATTACCGAGTTCGCAGGAAGTCCTATTCCTGAGGTTCGAGAGAAAAATATTAAGGAGAATTTATGGTGCAATACGCACCGATGGAGTCTGGAGGATAAGGACGAATACTGACTTAACAAGGCTATTCAAGAATTCAGACGTTGTAAGAATTATCAAAATAGGCCGGCTTCGTTGGGCGGGCCCAAGACCAGATTCCTAGGATGGTTCTAGATGAAAAGATCTATGGGACAAGGAGAGTGGGAAGGCCTCGACTCTGATAGATTGATGGAATGGCAGCGGATGCCAGATCCATATTGAAGATTCACAGGTTAACACGGATAGTGATATTTCAATTGAGATAAAGATAACGATAGCCTCAACCAACGGGTGCTATTATAGACTGCGTCGACACCTTGGAAGTAGCTCAATATCGAGTGCTAAGAAAACAAAAATATATAATACGCTTATTAGACCGGTTCTTATTTACGCATCAGAATCGTGGGCTCTTTCGAAGTCTGATGAAAGAGAACTCTTAACATTTGAGAGGAAAGTTCTCAGACATGTATATGGCCCAGTAAAAGATGGATTTACATGGAGGAGACTTACTAATTATGAAATATACTTTTTGCTAAAAGAGCCTGATGTAGGGAGAATTGTCAGGCTTCGCTGGGTAGACCATGTAGCTAGGATGGAGCTAAATGAGATCCCGAAGAAACTGTTGAGAATATATATGTAACCCTGAACAAGAGGCTGCCCTAAACTCCGTTGGATGGCGTTGAAGATGATGGGAGGACCCTTCACAGGGTTCGGAACTGAGGCCAAGACTCAGTAATGGGTTGTCGTGCTGATGGAAGATGTACGTTATGAAATAAAAATGTATTAATTGCACATTGATGTAAAACTATTGTATTATCTACAATTTCCTATTATCAATGTTCGAATTACTTACATAATTAATTATCGAGTTTTTTTATTAGCTAGGTAACAATTCTTGATATAGACATATATTTATACTTTTGTCATTTTTGATAAAGTTTAACTCTGGAAGAAGTGAAATCTTCTTTTTGGTCCACATATAAAAGAAAGTTGAAGAACCTGGTTTTGCTTAATCTTCAAATTATGGTTTAAGAGATAACAGACAAGTTGGTTCATTTGGATTACCACCTATTTCTGTATTTACCCAACGATAAAGACTTAAAGTAAGCAAAATTGATGCTATACTTCAGAAGCGTTATTACAAAGCATATTCCAATTAAGTTACATACCGTGTCATGTCCATATTAATTTCTTTTAGTTCCGATTTGTCAACAACAGTTTTTTATCCCAAGAGAAGAACAGATGGCGCTAGCTTCGTCGTAACGAGTTTGCTCTAAGTTTTGTTTTCCGTTCCCATGCTCCTGTTTCAGGTTGTCTTATCAGATAGTGGTTAGTTAACTAGGAGGAGTTGGTTACAGGATCATCTCAATAATCTGTTCGTGGAGCTACTAGACTCAATTTGTTCTTTAAAATTGCTCTTAAAACTCAAGGTTGTGATAGTCTATGATAATTAATTTACTGAACTCTAAAATAAACTTAAGTATTTTATGTTCACTTATTACTTTTATTACCAAAATGTGCTAGAAACTGGCACAGTGTGATTCAGGTTAAAACCTTATGCTGGGATTATTGGTCTCCATTAGATACATTTTTCATACTATTAGGACTTCATAATTATCTTCAATTTATTGTTTCACATTTCAAAAGTTTCTACTTGTCTTGATTAGATTTAATCCTGATTTAAAGGACTCTTTTAACTTATTAATGATTTGTTTGATTTTAGTAAGCAATTATGGAAGTTTCTGGTTCTTCTGATGTTATGATTATAAATGGAAATTCTCATCCTGAACTTGCTAGTCTTGTGGCGAGGTATAGTTTTTAAATGAGCTTTACGAAATAATTATAAGTATTGAGTATAAGTAGTAAGTTGATTTGTTTTTAGTCGTCTTGGTGTCAAGCTTGGTGGTTGTACTGTTGCTCACAAAACCAACAGAGAAACTTTAGTTGAAATTGGTGATTCAGTCCGAGGAAAAGATATATATATTATTCAGACAGGCACCAAGTAAGTGGAAATTATTTAATGCTTTGTATGTTCAATTTTGTTGTCGCTTCTACTTTCTTTTTAATTTTTTTCATTTTTAGAGATGTTAATAATAACATCATGGAACTTTTAATAATGGCTTATGCTTGCAAAACATCATCAGCAAAAAATATTGTTGGGGTCATTCCATATCTACCATACAGCAAACAATGTAAGTTTTTTAAATGTACTTACATACCTTTATTTTTAAAGCCTGCTAAACAAGAAGACAAAAACTGTACCAATTTCATCTTTAGTAAAAAGCTACATATGAGCTTCAGTGCTTACTGCTCTTATATTGTTTATTTAAATTTTCTGAAATAGTATATAATCTATTGGTTTCATAGTTTAGCTTGTTTTTTTCAATGGTTTAGTATTAATATTTTAAACATTAAAAATTAATGTCTATATAATTTTTTCTTTATTTAGTCAGTTCATAGCAAGACAGTAATTGTTTTGTTTTTAATTGTTTGGAATTTTCGGAGTAGCATGGTCTAGTGGTAAGAGCACTAGAATGCTAGTTGTTCTCTGGATTCCGGATTCGAATTTGAGCTACGGGAGGATAATTATTTATTCTGTTATTTTAGTCGTAGGTCCTAGTGATCTATATGTGCATTGAACCCCAGACCCTTCATGGATTGTAGTTGTACAGGTTTTATATTATACTAGAGTATTGTTATACTAGCCGGAGAGGGGAAGAGAGGGAGTGTGGCTGATCAGATTAACGCTTGAGAATGGTCCACATATTTCCCAACATCCTATTAATAGAATTTGAAAAATTTAAATAATTACGAGTTCGCGTCTGTGTGCTGAAGGGATTTTATCTAGGCATTAATCTCTTGCCCTGACCCCCTTAGCATGTGGTGCTCTTATGTAACCTACAAAGGCGAGGTAGGAATAAACATAAATATGTGCTCATATTTACTTATTTTATTCATTAATACAGTTGTGAATTGCAATAAATATATTTTTTTAAAACTTATATGATGAAGGAAATGAAATGAAGACTTTTTAAATGATTGAAAGGTGGCAACACTAACATTTTTAAAACTGTTAAATTATAAAGCATCTTATAAAAACCACCAAGTCATACAGACCAGATATTGCATATCTCTCCTAAATAGTTATCTACAAATAAATGTCATATCAAAACAAGCCTTTACAAGAGTATGTGTGTACCATCCAATAGTACTCACCTAATATCTCTCATAAGACAGTCAGCTTTAGGCTGTCGGAGTAAGATGTGTATCTCCCTCAAATCTTATATAAACTAGTCATTAGCTGCTATTTGAGAGACTTTGAGCTTTGGTTTAAGTTTTCTAATATTAAATCCATAAGGCAATGAAAATAATGCACGGCTCTCAAGATTTTCTTTTGTATGCAGGTGATAATACTTCTTTCTTTTTTTTTTATTCAGCTGCTGTCAATGAGGACCACTGCATTGTGAATATCCTTCACATATAGGTGATTGTAGGGATTACATTTTTTAGGATTTTCTTGAAAGAGCAGAAATTAAAAACCTTGATATAGTTAAAGAAGTTACTGTTTAATAGGGAACTATTGTCAATAGGATAGAATTGGCTTTGACATCAAAAGAAGGAATAAAAAATCTTGTCCTCGCTACACACATGCCTTTCACTTATCTCTCTTGTTAAAATAAATTTTACAATTTAAAATGCATCCTAAACCCTTCAGTCCCACATCACAGCCATTGAAGAAGGGCGTCAAAATTGGAGGATTAAAATAAATCCCAACAAAATCCACCACATCTCCTTTACCCTTTGTCGCAAACCGATGACTTTCTACACCCCAGTATCCTTTTATTACATCACACGTACTTCTGTAGAGCAAATTTGATACCTAGGTCTCCATCTTGACAAGCGTTTTACTTGAAATCCTGACACAAGACTGAAACGACAAGAAACTGCTCGAAGATACCGATTACTACAACACTTATTAGACAAATGTTAAATGTACTTCCAGTATTTTACAAAATATTCATTTACCATCACTGTTATCAGACCTATTTGGACTTTTATTACATAATATAACAATAGAAATTATTAACTATTACATTCTCTCAAGTTTATTCCCATTCATCAGTTAGCATAACCTTCTGCAACTTTGAATGTTTGATAACATTTTTTCTAAAACCTTTAGCTTTTCAATGATATATTACATATCTATATTAATATTCTTACTTATGAAAAAAAAAAAAAAAAAATAGCCTGAGAAAATATTTTTTCTGTTTTCTCCTTTAGTTGGTTATCAAGTTTTTTCATACTGCATCTTCACCCATTTTTTATCAATATTTACTAGTATAAATTATTACAAATCAACATAATTAAAGTTACTTTTGAGGAAGATATTTTGAAAATTTTGTATTCAAGTTTTAGTCACCCTATTTCAATCAGAGTAATACCTACATGTAATTAAAGCCCAGTTTACTTAACATTGAGTATTGAATTTAATCAAAATTGTTAGCCATTTTCGAAAAAAACGTAAAAAGGTGCATACATTTTTTAAATTTATTATTTTATGTTATTGAAGAAAACTGATTGGAATAATAGAAACTTTATTTTCTGAATCTGATATTTATTCTAAAATACTTAAAAAAATTTAAAATAGAGATATATTAAATTTTAAAATTGTAATATGTATAAGGATTTTTATGTTGAGAGTTACCACCATTTTTAGGCAAAATGAGAAAAAGAGGTTGTATTGTCTCAAAGCTTCTAGCTAAGATGATGTGCAATTCAGGTTTGACTCATGTGATTACTATGGATCTTCATCAAAAGGAAATACAAGGATTTTTTGATTGTCCAGTAGATAATCTCCGTGCTTCTCCTTTTTTGCTGCAATACATTCAAGTAAAGTATTTTATTTTATTATTTTTTATTTATTGGATATTTTTAAGGTTATTAATTTTGTTTGTTTGTTTATTGGTTTAACGTCACTTTTATGCTACTTTGGCTAATCGGACGATGCTACAGTGGGAGTCCTAAATTTTGCCTATCCAGGTTTTATTAGGATATGGATCTTTAACAAGTACCTGACATCGCACAGGTTCAGGACCACCTTTTAACGCCCCCTCGGAAGGACGGCATAACTAAGGATTTTTTACTCCCATTACAGTTATTAATTTTTTTCATTCTTTAATGTTAATCTTTTATGTTTTATAGTAGGTGTACTTTTGGGAATGTTTTGCAAAACTTTAGCTTTGTAACTTATTACAAATTAAGGGTTCAGTACCTCTTTTTTATGTTCAGTTATATTTGTAGAAACATTTAATTCATTTAAATAGTACCTTATCTCTTAACAGATAGTCCATAAGTTATTGGTAACTGTCGTAAATAATATTTTTAAAGTGGGGCCACCCATAGCGTAGTGGTTAGCATAAAAGCTTTCTATGCCAAAGGTCGCGGGTTCAAACCCGCGGGTGGCCCTAGGATTTTTTAATGGGAGTAAAAAATCCTTAGTTATGCCGTCCTTAGGTGGTCCCGAGCCTGTGCGATGTCAGGTACTCGTTAAAGATCCCTATCCTAATAAAACCTGGACAGGCAAAATTTAGGACTCCCACTGTAGAATTGTATAGGAGTACAAAAAAATACACCCATTCTGTCTCTCAATCTTTGGAATTATATATTTCATGAACTAAGTTTCTTAAATTTTCAAAATGAAGTGGTTAGCATTCTATAGAGAGTCATCCAAAATGAAATAAAGAACTGTCATCTTCCTAACAGATATTAAATATGTAATTTCATAGTCGAAAGACAGTTTATTTCTGAGCCAGAGTGACTACAATACATACTGGGGATCACTTGTAGCTGGGTGGCTAGTGTAACAGCCTCCTATGCTAATGGTCACGGGTTCAAACCCGCAGGTGGTCCTAGGATTTTTCTAGGACAAACAAACAATATTTTTAAAGTTTTAAGGGGAAAAAAGGGCGAAGATCACATTGCATTGCTTAAATTTTAAAAATTTCAAACCTGTCAAGTTCATAAATAGTATACTATTATATACTCCAATTAATATTGGATGATAATATACAAATACTTCAAAATATATCCCATTATGCCTTATCTCACCTTGTATGATTTTCATTTTTGTTTTATTATATTACACATAAATGTAAAAATTTGTTTTTAATCCTGATAATGCAGATTCTTGAATTAACCGCATTAAAGCCAATTAGCTGTCTGTAAGTATTGTACTAAATGACCGTGCGATTTGTTAACACTTGCCTACAATGTTGTGTGGATTCAAGACACTGAAATAAAAAAAGTAACTTAATCTTTATGATTGCTTTGCTTATTCCTTTTAATCTGATTTGTTTTTCAGGAGAGCATACCAGATTATCGTAATGCTGTAATTGTTGCCCGTAACCCTGGATCAGCTAATAAAGCCACTTCATATGCAGAGAGATTAAGGTTGGGTTTTGCTGTTATTCATGGAGAGCAAAAAGAAGCAGAATCAGATATGGTTGATGGCAGGTTAATAATTTTCTATCTCATGTTTCCATTTGATTGATTTATAGTTTGAATTATTTCTCTTTGTTTTGAAGATATTCACCACCACCACCTTCAATAGCATCTAGAATAATGGGGGTTGGTGTCGGTGTTCCTCAACACCCTGCAAAAGAAAAACCCCCTATTAATATTGTTGGTGATGTTAGTGGCAGAATAGCTATAATGGTAGTAAGTATTTGGTTTTTTTGTTTTAACGTTTATTTGAACATATTACAACATATTATTATTATTTTGTTATGATTAAATACAAATAATAATTTTTTAATAACTATTTATTGTTATTGCTGCTTTTTTTGTTTCTACATGTTTGGCACATTTTTCGCTCATAAGAATGTCATTGTAAATTTAATCATAACTTTTTTTAGATAGAATTTCTGAGTCATTAAGTTTAATTAGTCCAATATAGGAAAACTATTTTTTCTGACATTTCTTTTCTAAAAATTAAACTCTTTTCACTTACATATTGTCTTTAATGATTCTGAGTTTGCCTCTACCCAGTGATTGACTTCCATTCAGTTCAACTCAAGTTGGTATTTGTGTGTTATATGAGGCCTGTGAATGATTTCTATGGTTTAATGAATTTCAGATAGAGATCTTGCCCAGAAATTAAAAGTTAGTGAAGTTGCATTTTAGCAAGACCCATAGGCTTTATCAGTGTTACTTTTTTGTTTTTTTATTACTTCCGTTAAAAAATCCTTTGCTCTAGAACATTTGTTGAGTTTGAACATTACTTGGGCATATAAGACTTGTTTTATACTTTGAAATGTCTTAAATACAATAATGCAAAACCTAATACAGTCCTGAAGATAAAAAGAAAGTGAACAAAACGTCCCAGGTTTCAGTTTACAGAATTGATTTGAGTTATCTTGCATCAATTAAAAAAAAAAAAATTAAAAAGTCTTCTAAAATAAACTACTCTTAAAATCACTGCTCTTTTTATTGTAAGATAAAGTAGCAGGGTAATGTATGGTATCCTGATGGTCGCTGTTTGATCGAACCTCTTGTTCAAACATCTTCAGCTTAAAAATGGGCTTTAGTGGTCTTCTAGCTCTGGAAAACGAGAGTACTAACTGAAATCTCGGAATAATAGCTTTTATTAAAAGTTTTGTTTTTGTCTTTATAATTAATATTGTTTTATAGGTCGTATATACTTCTCTTTTATTGGTATGTATATAGGACAGTGTTTCATTGTTTCAATATATCATAATGAAAATCATGGAATTTCACGTGGATAGTATTTTTAAACTCTTTTGAAATTCAGAAAGGTGTTAAGCAGGGCGATCCTCTTTCTCCAGTCCTATTCAATTTGTTATTGGAAGTGGTCATGAGGTCAATAAGGACAAGGCCTGGAGGATGAATTTTTCACAGACTGATGCAACATCTAGCGTTTGCAGATGATCTTGTGATAACCGGGAGAACAACCAGTGCTTTACTTGAGGCTTTCGAGGAGTGCGAAGTGGCCATGAGGAGAACAGGACTGATCATAAATAGGGAAAAAACTAAATATATGAGGACCAGCAGGGAAGAAGGAGGTAATCAGGTATATCGAGGGGGCTGGATATAGGTTCGAGAGAGTATCACAGTTCAAGTATCCAGGCATTGTTATCACTGAGAGTAATAAGATTAGAGACGAAATTAAAGCAAGGATAACAGCTGACAATAGATGCTATTGGTCTCTTATGAAAATATTTCAGAACAGGAATATATCCAGAGAACTGAAGATAAGATTATATTGTACTGTCCTTCATTAACACGTAATGATGAAAGACTGCTAAACATGTGGGAAAGAAAAATTCTTAGAAAAATGTTTGGTCCTACAAAAGAAGGAGATCGTTGGTGAATGAAGACGAATGATGAAATCAGAAATCAGTATCAGACACCTGATATTGTTGCCAAGATCAAGAGTGCCAGAATAAATGGCTGGGGCATGTACAGAGAATGGAAAGTGGGAGACTGCCAAAAATTATGATGGAGGGACACCCTGGTGGAAGAAGGTGCAGGGGCAGACCTAGACTTCGTTGGCTGCAGGATGTAGAGGAGGACCTTCGGTCGTTGGGTGTCAGCAGATGGAGAAGGGCAGCCGAAGACAGGTCAGAATGGAGGAGGATCGCTGAGGAGGCCAAGGTCCTACAAGGACCATAGCATCGATAGATATATAGATACATGGGTGAATCAAATATAAACGAGATTTATTTTTTAATTTTTACTTTGAACACAAAGAAAAGTACATCTTATTTTTCTACATAGTCTCCTGATTTGGAAATACATTTTTCCCAGCGCATAGGTAATTTTCCGTGCTCATAGAATGAAGTAGATTGTGTCTTCAGCCAGTTGAGCACGTAGGCTTCAACCTCATCGTCACTGACGAATCTCTGACCTCCCAAAGCTTCCTTGAGTGGGCCAAACAGGTGAAAGTCACATGGTGATAAATCTGGACTGTAGGGAGGGTGTTTCAGCGTCTCCCAGCCCAGTTGCTCCAATTTTTCTCTTGTCAGGGCCGCAGTATGCGGGTGAGCATTGTCCTGAAGAAGAATCACTTCTCTCATCGGTAGATCCCTTCTTTTGCAGCGATATGCAAGTCTGACTTCATTCAAAATGTCGCAGTAGTATGCGACATTGATAGTCCTGCGTTCATGCAAAAAATCAAGATGCAGCAAGCCACGCTGGTGAAAAACACGGAAGCCAAAACCTTCCCAGCTGACAGCCGTGACTTGGCTTTCACTGGTCCAGGTTCCCCTTTCAGTCTCCACTCCATACTCGCTTGTTTTGATTCAGGGGTGTAATGGTGTACCCAAGTTTCATCACAGGTGATAATGTGAGTGAGAAATGAAGCTCCCTCAGCCTGAAATCTTGTAAGAAGACCTTGACAGACCTGCAAACGGTTCAGCTTCTGCTCAGCTGTGAGAAGTCGAGGAACCCACCTTGCACACACCTTACGAAACCCTAGCTCCTCTGTGAGTATGGAAAAATTGCTTGCATAGCTTATCCCAACCTCACTTGTAATGGCACTGGTGGTTAGACGTCTGTCACCTTCAATAAGCTGTCGAACATGGCTGATGTTGTCTGCTGTGATGCTGGAGTGGGGTCTGCGGTCATGGCTTTTATTCTGAACACAATCACGACCCTCCACAAACTGTTTATGCCATGCAAACACTCTGGTACGAGAAAGTGTCTCTTCCCTGAATTGTACAGTCAACCTTCTCAAGATTTCAGCCAATTTTACACATTCAGCAGCAAGAAATTTGATGATAATATGTTGTGCAATCGAGGAGGATATATCCTGTTTAGACATCGTCACGATGGTAACTTGTGAGTTCGACGCCCGCCTGCTTCCCCCACTCCTGGCATCCCTACCTAACACTTCTAAACGCGGGAACATTCCCGCACCTTCACTGGGCTTCCAGGACAAAAAGTCTCATTTATATTTGATTCACCCACGTAGATAGTATTTTAAAAAATATTTGTTTTAAATGAACAAAAATATAACTATAGACCCTCGTGAAAAAACATATGGGTCAATTTCGGGTCAGTACTTTTAGTTTTGCAACAGTTTCAAGTCAGCTCCGCAGGCAAAAACATGTGATAGGAAAATCGTTCAAATTCCTATAATTTTTTAGATATCAAATCAAAACAATAAGATAAGGACATGCTTTTTACTTTTTATCCCCATAATTTATTACCTAAATATTGAAGAAAGTTGTTTAACAAATTCTCGAAAATGAATTAAAAATGAGATTTTTAACAAGATAAAAGTATATAAAGGAAAAGAGACTCACTTTTAATTATTTTTCCTTATATAGCTTAGTCATAGTCATACTCACTTTAATTATTTTTCCTTATATAGCTTAGTCATAGTCATACTCGCTGTAAATATTTCGATCTTGGGAACATAGTCATTTTTTGTATATGAATTTTCAAAATTGGCAAAAATTCATTTTTTGCAATGTTTACATGGAAATATCTCAAAAGGGACTGAGTGAAAAATTTTGAAACTAATACAGATTATTTATCTATACAATGTGTTTAAGTGATATAAATTTGGTCTTTGAGACTAAGCTGGTTTCGGAGTTATAAAATTCTCTTAACTGTTAAAATAATGTTTTCCTTAAAAAATATTAACTCAGGTAATTTTGCGTATTTAAACCAAACAAAAACTTTGAAAACTTATATTAAAAAAAAGATGTTGCTTACACTATCAAAATTTCTAAAACAAGTAGTGCAATGATGAGGCCATATAAGGAAAAATGATCAAGCGTGAATATCATTCCTAACCTTCCCCTGTCATAGCGCGCCAAACATTTCAGTTGATGTAATTATTCGTGATTTTTTTAAGCCATTTTCTTGGCTATTTAGGTAATGTGTTATACGGACCGAAATTATATAAAATACTCTTATTATCATTCTAGTTTTTGTTTGTTTCTTATGATTAGTATTGTTTCTGTTCTTATGATGGTTTTAGCTACAATATGTAATAATAAAAATCATGTGATTTCACCTGGTTTATATTTAAAAAAATATATATTTATCATGTCTAGAAAATGTGATGTTACAGGATAAAAAACATTATGAATAAAAATCAATGAGATAAGCATTAATTAAATGATGATTAAATACAATTAAATGATATAATAGAATGGTACTGTATTTTACTTTTTGTAATTTTCTTGTACCTGATTTAGTTTCTTATCTGATTATGGCTCACATTTTGTGCTGAACATAGGCTTTTACTATGAAAATCATCTTTACTGAACTCAGAATATTTATTTCTTTTTATGTAATTTTTAGCTTACATAAAAGTTCTAAAGTTATAGTTAATTTAGTCGAATATCTTGCATATTTTATAAAATTGATAGTTTTTGATTTTTTGTTCTAGGATGATATGATAGATGATGTTCAGGCATTCGTCACAGCTTCGGAAGTGTTAAAAGAAAGAGGAGCTTATAAAATTTATGTGATGGCTACTCATGGTCTCTTGTCTTCTGATGCACCAAGGCTGATAGAAGATTCTCCTATCGATGAGGTAATTGTGCTTATTAGTGATGGTATGTTGTAGTTTTGTAGATGAATCACAGAACTTGTTAGATGATGCTTTAGATTTCTATCTAAGAGTGCAGATGGTAAATTCATGAAAGTGTCATCCGAAATCATCAGTGGTCAGAATTTTATCTTGCAAGAAAATTAGGATGAGGCCTCACAAGTCTGTTGAAGGCATGCCACCACGAGGAAAATCATCTCAGAAACTAATTTAGAGCTACTGGAACATCAAGAGTCATCTTAACTATTGTAGCTATGATTATTGGTCTTATTGCATAAAATCTCCAAAACAATTATGTCCACTTACTCTCCTACAAATCAGAAACAAATGCTTGAGACATGAAAGTCAAAAGAACTTGACAGGAGATATTATCACGGTCTGGCTGCAATGGGTGTTGACAAGAGTGCATCTCTAACACGGCTGTATTGGAGAACTTTGTTTCCTGAAGCAGGAAGGTTTATTTTGACCATTCAAGACCAAGTAATTGCCACAAAGTCTTAAGAACAATAACAGATTAACTATCACTAGCCTCAACCTTGACTGTAGGCCCGGATAGGTGCTAATGCTAGCGAAATCTGAGAAAAAATGAAAAATAATAATATCTTTATTTCATTCTTTACAGAACAATAAGTCTTTCCCTTTTAGAAATTACATGTCTGGTTTTGGAATTATGACAAAATTTCTTCTTCTTGTTCATTCATGCTACACTATTTACTTTTTAGTACATACAATGTGAATAAAATAAAACATTTTATGAACAATGTGAACTAAAATTACATCCATGTATTCTCTGAAAGGTTTTTTATATATTATTTCAAAGATTACTATTACTTGCCACTGAAACCCAACATTCCCCCACTACATGCACTATTTCGTCCCTCCATCTCAGTGGACTTTCTTGCCATCGTTTATGTTACCTTATAATTAACTTTGTAGTAATCTTATTCTATCTTCTGGAATCCAGCCTAGCCACATGATTGGCTCACTCCCCCATTTCAATGGATGTGCCTCCTTTTGTAAAGTATTGATGACAACTTGCCTTCAATGCTCTTTTCATCCCTTATTTAACTTTCTATTAATTTCTTCATTCTTACTTTGGAATGAGATGGATTGCCCTAAATAGATGATTTGATCAACAAAACTGATGGCCTGACTTTCAATTTTCATCTCTTGCATTGAATTTGTCATAATATTTGTTATTTTTTCAGTATTTATGAACTACCCCACAGTCTCACATTGTATCATTAGGTCATTGACCATTTCATTAATTTTTGTTTGTGAATTGGCAAAGATAACTAAAATGTTTGGTAACATTTTAATAGAATGGAAAATGTTACAATTTAAATGTATGTTTGTTCATTATTACTTTTAAATTATAAAAGGTATATTTTGCCTATATATATTTTTTTTATTTCTAATATTTTCAGGTGGTTGTTACTAATAGTATTCCTCATGAACTGCAGAAACTTCAGTGCCATAAGATTAAAACTGTCGACATCAGTGTTCTTCTTTCTGAGGCTATCAGACGGATTCATAATAAGGAATCAATGTCATATCTTTTTAAAAATGTTACTTTAGAAGATTAAATATGTCAACTATCTATAGTTGTGTGAAAATATATTCATCCTTGCTATTAGGTTATTAAAATTGTTTTGTTATATGGTAGTTGTTAGGTTTGTAAAATTAATTCAAATTTATGTTTTCAATTAAATTTTTTCACAGTTAAAATCTTACAGCTTTATTGTAATTTTGAAATAATAAAGACTGAGATCTTTTTCAATATCTAAAATAACAGAAGTTTGCAGGAATCACTGTTTCCCCAGTCTTTCTATGTCTTCAAAATTTAGTACATTTTGATCAATTTGTCTTTTATTTGATATGCTGAACGTTTTCTTGCTTTATTGACCAATTACTCAAAGATAATGTAAATCAAGGGAAAATGATTTTTCTACTGTTTTATTTTTCATAAAGTAAGAAATTATTTTTTCACAAAACTCTACCATATTTATCTTTATAAAAAAGTATTGATGAAATGTAAATTATTAATACATATTGTTATCGGTGAATGAATAAATTGTTTTCGTTTAAAATGTTGAATTAAAATTATTTATCAATTCTCATTGTTAAACCAAAAACCTTTCATATTAGTTAGGCAATATAGGTTTACTTAGATACAATTTGTGTAATTGATATTACTTCAACTTATATTTTTAGTCACCAAAGATAAATAAAGTTTTTTTTTTTTAAATGTTGTCTAGTTATCTTTTATTACTTTCCTTTATTTATTATTTATAACAGTTTTGTAGATGTTTGTAATAACCTGAGATTTGTAAAAAATATTTTGTTTATCTCAATAATTATATTCCAAATCTGTTACTGTATATTTATAAGTTTGGTATATCTATATATATAAAAATCTCGTGTCACAATGTTCGTTCGCGATAAACTCTGAAATTACTGAACCGACTTTGATCAAACTTCGTAAGTATCTATTTTTGGTCCAACTTAAATGAAAGGATAGTTTTTATTACTATTCTAAATGGTTGAAAAATATATTTTTCTAAAACGTAAAACAAAATTTGTTTAACTGTGGCAACACTTGTTCCACTGTGGTAACCTCCCCATATCTTCACATATGTGATTATTAATTCAAATATAAGTATTTGTTGATTGTTTCTATGCGTTCTTATTTATAAAATACAAATTCACTCCATAGTTTCCAGTTATAATAAAATATATATTAGTTGGCGACGAGGATGGGACAAAATATACATTCACTCCATAGTTTCCAGTTACAATAAAAACAATAATACTGTTCAATTATTTTTAGTTTTAAAAAATAATTCAAAGTGTTAATCTTTCGTTAAAAAAATTAAACATAAAAGAGCTTATTTCTGGATCCTAAAAAACATGTTTTTTTCTGGAGGTAGGCTTCACACTCAATTGAAGAAATAGGCATGTAACTTGCAAGGGAGTTATGGGGATATATGTACAACGATTATGTTTAAAAGATAAAACGATGTTATTAAATAATTTGGATGTGGCTACTTGGTACTGGTATTTTATTGTTACATAGAGTAAATAAAATTGTTATCTGACATGAAACAATATTTTATTTATCATACATAGAGTAGCTCACTGCTATTCACCTGTATTTCTTTTATATAACCTCATTCAACATAGTCACTACAACATCTTTCGTAGTTAGTAGCAATTTTAATTTAAATTATTTTTTTTTTATCAAATTGAATTCACCAAACCGCAAACAAAGATAATGAAATGTAGTTTTTGTTCTATTTTTAATTTCACTTACCTATATATGATGAAATATATAGTAAGAGAAAGTATAGCGATCGTGAACATTTTCAAATTTCTGTTTTCGACGGAAATACACGGTTTAGGGTTTCCTGAGTCCAAATGACCAAGTTCCGAAAAAAGGTCTGTGTGTGTGTGTGGTAAGTCTAGCAGTCTATAAAACTGAAATTTCATATTTAAGACAAATATACACCATATATGTTAAAGCAACTTTTTTTATCAAATCAGCTAACCAGAAGAGCCACTTTATACTATGCCTTTTGCACCTTTTTACGATTTTCTCAAAAACGGCTGCAACGATTTTGATTAAACTCGCTATATTGATGCAAAAGTTAATGCGCTTTAATATCATGTAGGTTTCATTCTGATAGAAATGGTCTGACAGGGCTTAAATGCCGATATTTTTAATTTTTCTTCCTCTAAACTACCTTTAGTTTTGTACATTCCTAAAGATTAATTAACTCTGGTCTCCCTTCAAAGCGAATAAATCTTTCCCCTTTTTTTTTTACCCAAAAGATTAACCATATAATCTTAATGACATAAATGAAGGACGGCTAAATATAAGTTAGAGGAATTTTATGACCAACTAGAGGATAAAAGAGCAAAACTATTTCAACGTAATTTTTGGTTTACTGATAATAAGAACAATAGTATAGACGTATAATACACCGTTGGAAAGAGAAAGCTTTTACAAACAAATTATTTGTCAAATTGAAGTACATTTCATAGTTTTTACATTTTAACAGCCGTGTTAAGTGAAAGCTGTGTGTTGCCCGCATCAGATTATTTTAAGGTGTCTCGATATTAGAAGGAAGATATTTATTATAAGATTAATTATAGTAATAGCTTAAGTTTTTTTTAAATCACTTTTCCTATTAACTATAATTCTAACCTTAGTCTAATAAGTTGCCATTTAATTCTGTTAAATATACAATAGCGATCCGGTAAAAGTAGGCATACCCAAAAATGACTCGATATATTTTAGCTGTAACGTAATCTTAGTAGTCACGTTTGCAACATAAAGGTGATTGATATACATTGATCCAAGGAATGGGAATATTTTCATATGAAAACAACTTTGATAAATGTAATTGTTAAAAATATAATATTTATATTTCTTGAAAATGTTTACGTCTTATTATAAGGGAGTAGTTGTTGGCCGTTTTGACTGTATGGTAAGGAAGTTCTCAAGTTGGTGCAGCCACCAAGAAAATACAACAGTAAGAAAAAAATAAAATAATACATATGAACAAAATAAGGAAGAGATCGTTTCCAATCGATAGATCATATGATATACTCTTCTATAATAGTGAATGATATAAAATAAGTGTGTTTTATTGGTAGTTCCTTTGTTACCACATCCCCAAACAACTGCTTCATCATATGCGTTTTATAGTTACTGCTCATAAAAACATTTCTGCAAATTTAAATATAGAAAAAAATGAAATATACGCGTGCAAAGCCGCGGGTTATAGCTAGTATATTATATTTTCCTCCCATTGTAACCCGTAGAAGGAGGCATTTAATTTTTTATTTTTTTTTATTTGTTACTTCTATTCATTTAAAAAATGTTTAAGATCTATTTTCTATTAATATACAAGTATGTATTGTAGTCACTCTGGCTCAGAAATAAACTGTCTTTCGACTATGAAATTACATATTTAATATCTGTTAGGAAGATGACAGTTCTTTATTTCATTTTGGATGCCTCTTTATAGAATGCTAACCATTTCATTTTGAAAATTTAAGAAACTTAGTTCATGAAATATATAATCTCAAAGATCGAGAGACAGAATGGGTGTATTTTTTTTTAGTACTCCTACTAATAAATAACATCCCGCCCCGTAGGGGGAAGTGGATTAGTCACTTTTCAGGGGTTTGGACGTCCCTGCGGCCCCAGTCTAACACACACATTCCTCTGACATTGGATACACTTACAGTCTTAGGTTCTCACTCAACCACCTCTACATACTTGAGTCCGTCTCCACGGGTGGTGCGCTGGCTGTTCCCGGGGTCTCGGGGAAACGGGCTGCAGAGGGTACAGAGTTAAAACGGTGGGCACCGCCGGCTGCCCGGTTGCTGACTGGGCCTGAACCCACTGTTAGCCACGGTGGGAAGCTGCCTAGAGTAACGGGCGAAAATCCGAGGCGTACCCGCGGAGCCGGGTGGCACCCGGTATTGAGTCCCGCGGGTGCGTTAAGGGGGAACGCCCGAGGCCACTGCAGCTGTCAGTGGAACCGAATTCGCTCCGGGGGCTCGTCTGTGGGCCGCGCGTTGGGACGGACTCTTGAACTCATACACCTTCAACACACCATAGATCTACACATTTATTTTTTTTTTCTAATATGATGAACGTCCCAGATAAAAATACAGCGCTTCAGGTGCACAGCGCGCAAGTAGAGCAGCTCAGCTCAACTCCCTTTACCCAATCCAACATCGAGACCTCCCAAGCTCATTTCGTGGAGGATAGTCCCGTCCTATCAAGAACTCTCCCTCACAATGGAATCACATAGTAGCGATGCTACACTCGTACCTCTACCATTAACCTCAACTTCATCCCAATCTCCTTCCACTTCTCTTCAACTGCCAAACTCTCACGGGCAAATAGAAAATACAGTCCCGTTTCGCACTAAGTGGTTTCCGTGCTATATGGTGATGACTCTGGCCGAAAATGACCAACGGAAAACGTTTGCCTCACACAGCCCATTTAAAGTGGCAAAAGCTGTCAAATCTTGGAGTCCAGGAACTTCACTGAAATTCCTCAAAAACGGATCAGCAATGTTAAGTGTAAACAATGAAAAAGACCTTGCTAATCTACAACGATTTAAAATCTACGATGGTATAGCAGTAGAAATTCTGCCCCATAAAACTCTAAACCACACTAGAGGTGTCATTCGCGCAAACGAGCTGCTTCATTGTTCCGAGGAGGAACTGATGGAGGAACTTGCTCCAATGGGTGTAGTGGAAGCTCGGCGAATTCACCGAACCATAAATGGCATCAGAATCCCAACAGCCTCAGTAATCCTTAAGTTTCTCCGACCAACTGTTCCCAGAAAGGATTCAACTAGATTTTCTAACACTACGGGTCCGTCCATATGAACCTAATCCGATTCAGTGCCGGTCTTGTTACCGATTTAGGCATACCAAAGCAACCTGTATGACTGTAGCTTGTGGCGTATGTGCTGAGGAGCACTCCGTTGACACATGTTCAAGTCGACCGAAGTGTGTAAACTGCTTAGGTCCACACCCTGCCTTTAGCAGAAACTGTCCTGTTTACGCCAAAGAGAAGGCAATCGAACAAATTCGAGAGACCGACAAAGTCTCCTACAAGAGGGCGGAGCAGATATATAAAAGATTCACTCCCCCGAAGCCTGACGTTTCATTCTCTCAGGCACTGAGAGCAGATCCCAACTCTAATTACGGGACTCCTTCTGAGGTCGCATCCCAAGTGGCTCGTGCTGCTGTTCCACCAGTCTCCGATGTTCCACCTCTGACTGCAAAGTGGGCTCGGCGACACCATCTAATGAGGCTGAATCCCTACTTCCGTCGACAGTCCCTGAGCTCACATTAACCAAGCAGCTGTCACAACTTGCAAGGGCTTATAGACACTATCTCCTGCCGGTTGTTAGCACTGGAGCGGCACATATTACAAGGTGATACAATTCCAATTCAGCCGCCGCTTTCCGCAGCCAATATAACTCCCTCAGCGCAACACTCCCGAGATACCAGTTCATCCGCTGATGTAGTCCATACTCCGTCGTCCTGTGATCTTCACACTATGACTGAACCACCTCCTCGAAACATTTCAACTCGCAAACAGAGTGAAAAATCATCCGTCTCTTCCGCAGGTGGACATAGAAATCCTAAACGTCCAGCATCCCGACTATCGGCTGGTAATGATTTACCCAACTTTGAATCAAATCCTGGATCCTCTGCTTCGACGAAGCCGCCTCAGAATAAGCGGCAGACAAAGGTCGAAAAAAAGGCTCCTAAGACAAAAAATCCTTCTGATAAATGACAATATCTTCACGTGAACTACGGTTTCTGCAATGGAATGTAAATGGGATTAAAGTAAGGAAACCTGACCTCGAAATCCTCCTTCGTAATAGCCAAAGTGACGTTGTCTGTATACAGGAGACGCACTTGAAAACTCAGAAATATTCAAGATAGCTGGGTACAGCGTAGTGAGGAAAGATTTTACGACTGGACTGATAGCCTGCGGTGGTGTTTGCATTTTAATAAAAAATGATATTCCTTTCCTCCCGGTCCAAATCAACAGTAATCTCCAGGCAGTTGCCATTAGAATTCTGGCATGCCCATTGGCACTGACAGTCTGCTCCATTTACCTCCCTCCAGGAACTCACGTCACGATACAGCAGCTCGAACAGTTATGTCAACAGCTTCCAACACCACTTCTTCTTCTAGGGGACTTTAATGCTCATAATCAAGCCTGGGGCAGTAAACTAAATGACATTCGATCTGAAAAAATAATACAGATTATGGACACCCTTAGCCTTAACTTGCTTAATAACGGTAACCCCACTTATCAGTGTCCCCGATCTGGAGCCCAATCATGTATAGACTTGAGTCTATGTACTCCTAGCCTTCAGACTACTCTGTCATGGGAAGTACTTAATGACCCTCACGGCAGCGATCATTTCCCCGTATATATTCACACAGCTAGTAGAGTAGCCAACGTGGCGCGCCCAGGGTGCTGGCTGGTGAAGAAGGCTGATTGGTCGCTGTTCCAGGAGTCAGCTAAAATCTCTCAACTTGATGTGAACCTCGACGGGTGTGGAGCTTATAAACAATTCGAGGCTGCATTACTTCGGGCCGCGGAAGTGGCCATCCCTTATCGAGAACCGAGCATGATCTCAATGCAGCCAGTCCCTTGGTGGACTGAGGAGTGCCGCTTGGCGGTACGCAAGAGAAAACAGGCCTTAAGGAAACTGTCTCACAAGCCCTCTCCACTCAACCTGGAAGCCTACAGAAATGCAAGGATTCATGCGCGTTACGTTATAAAAATGCAGAAAAAACGTGCCTGGATAAAATTTCTTGATAACATCAGTTCCAATACCCCTCTAGAACTGTTTTGGAACACTGTTAAGAAACTAAACGGTCGGTTAATACCTGGGCCCCCTAAGTTGCTTCAAATCAACCAAGAGGTCGTGCCAGACCCTCAGAGGATAGCTGATGCACTTGGACAGCACTTCTACGACGTATCGGCCTCACAAAATTACCCCCTACACTTCCAGCGGCTCAAGAACGACCGTGAAACAACTCCGTGCAATATATCTATTCCCTCCAGACGCAGCACAAGTACGGCTCTCAACCATCCCTTTTCGGAAGCTGAATTCCAGGTAGCACTAGCCTCGTGCAAAGAAGCATCCCCGGACCAGATGGCATTCACGCTAGTATGGTAACCAGCCTCTCAGCTAAGGACAAAATTGCACTCCTTCATATCTTTAATAAGCTCTTTCTAGGAGAGCATTTCCACTATCATGGAAAGATGCTATCCTGATCCCGATTCACAAGAAAAATAAACCCACCGATATTGCTTCTAGTTACAGACCTATCTCTTTGACCAGCATTCCATGTAAAATTTACGAAAGGCTAATAGCCAATCGATTGCAGTGGTACCTAGAAACAGAAAATATGCTACCAGCCTGGCAGAGTGGATTCCGTAAAGGACGAAGCACTCAAGACAATCTTGTATTCCTCTCCTCAGAAATACTTACAGCATTTGGAGAGCGTGAACGAGTGTTAGCATTATTGCTTGACGTTGAAAAAGCCTTCGATCGAGTTTGGAGATGGCTTATCATCTCCTCTCTACAGAAGTGTGGTATTCATGGTCCTATTCTTTCCTTTATTCGGCATTACCTGCGAGACCGGTCGTTCAGAGTGCGTTGCGGAAATACAATGTCATCTCGTTTTGTTCAAGAGAATGGTGTTCCCCAAGGAGGTGTCCTTAGTCCTATTCTCTTTTGCTTAGCTTTTAATGGCGTCCTAGGTAATATTCACCCACCAGTCCAGGCACTGCTATTTGCGGATGACCTATTGCTTTGTGTTCGAGGCAAACAAATTACGGAACTCACCAAATCGATGCAGTCTGCGCTCCATACTGTGGAGAACTGGTGTTCAAACAACGGTTTTAAAATTTCCTCAGCCAAATCTACAGCAATCATCTTCGCAAAACTGGCAGCAAACATCTCTCAATCTTTATCTCTTTAAAATAGACGGGCAAAGGATAAATGTAGTAGAAAAGGTCTAGTACCTGGGGGTCACGTTTGACAGTCGCCTATCCTGGGGCCCGCACATCCGTGAGGTAAAAGCCTCTTGTATACGAGCACTCAACTTACTTCGGATGGTCACAAACACGGCTTGGGGGGGAGACCGTATGGCTATGCTAAGATTATTTAGAGTGGTTCTACGGAATAGGGTCGAATACGGATCATGTGCATACGGATCTGCCGATCCGACTCGTCTAAATGCGCTTAGAGTGATCGTTACTACGGGGCTGAGGACAGCCATCGGCGCGTTTCGTTCTAGCCCCATTATCAGTCTCTTCGGCGAAGCCGGGGAGTTGCCATCCCATTATCGCCGACAACAAATGGAGATTAAATACTTCCTTAAAGTTCTCGCCAACCCTCATCACCCACTAAAACCTCAATTTCTTCTTTCTTTGTGGGAACGGCCGCTGATGCCCACTCTTCCCTCTCGGGTCCACGATGCGATTCTGCCTTTCCGCCAGAGTTTGGAGCAGCTATACCCCATCGGGCCGTCCCCTATACCTCCCTGGTCCGTCCCTTCTATCCATTGTCAACTGTCTCTCACACGACTTCCAAAACTCACGACTCCACCAAAAGTATACCAGCAAGAATTTTTAGAGTTTATTACACAGACGGCTCTCGGGGAGAACTAGGCGCTGGAGCTGCAGTTGTGAGTGAGGCCCAAGTTAACATGTTTGCCCTCCCTTCTATATCGAGTAGCTATACCGCCGAAGTAACTGCCATCCTCCAGTCCCTCCTTCTTCGCCAGCAATCTTCCTCTCAAGTAATCATATGCACCGATTCCCTCTCCACTCTCTCCTCTATCCGTAACATATATTCCTCTGACTACCTCATCCAAAGAATTCATACCACACTTGCATCCTTTTCCTCCCGGGTCAACATTGTTTTCTTCTGGGTTCCAGGGCATTGTGGGATCTTGGGGAACGATCGGGCTGATTTAGCGGCACGTCATGCGGTTTCCGAGGGTCTTGAACTTCAAGGTGTGAGCCTGCCTGACCTTGTCACTTCAATACGATCGAGCATATTGGGTTGCTGGCAGCGGGAGTAGGCGGCCCTCGGGAACAACAAGCTTCGCCTTATTCGGCCCCGTGTTGGCCCTTGGGGGTCCTCCTGCCGGCCGTCTCGACGAGAAGAGGTTGTGCTCGCGCGACTTCGTATAGGACACTCTCGGTTGACCCACGGTTATCTCATGGCCCGTGGACATCCGCCTCTCTGTCGATCATGTCAGGTTCCTCTCTCAATACTCCACATCCTCACAGAATGCCGACAATATACCGCTTCACGTATTCTTTTCAACCTCCCCACCGATCTGTCGCTTCTTCTCTCTGATTCCTCTCCTCATATAACTAACACCATTCGCTTCCTAAAGTCACACCATCTTTACTCTCAGATCTAAACTATACTCTCACTCTACTCCTATAATCATGTAACCTGTCTCTAACGGTGTAAAGGCGAACATGACCCTGGTGGTTGTCGCCTCGAAAAAAAAAATAAATAAAATAAATAACATCCCGTACTGGTAAGTGAAAAAAGGTTTTTTATATAATAATTAATGTAGTTTACATACAAAATTTCATGCAGAAATTTCCCTTCGTCCTAAACAATTCAAAAGTTGGAAGATATATTAATAGAAACTTTAAGAAAGTATTAATAATATACAACATATTTTATTCTTTGAAAAATGTTGAACGTATATTTATTGTTTGTTTGTTTATTTGTTTAACGTCACTTTATGCTACTATGGCTAATCGAACGATGCTACAGTGGGAGTCCTAAATTTTGCCTGTCCAGGTTTTATTAGGATAGGGATCTTTAACGAGTACCTGACATCGCACAGGCTCGGGACCACCTTATAACGTACCCTCCGAAGGACGTCATAACTAAGGATTTTTTACTCCCATTAAAAAATCCTAGGGCCACCCGCAGGTTTGAACCTGCGACCTTTGGCATAGAAAGCTGTTATGCTAGCAACTACGCTATGGGTGACCCCGTATATTTATTGTGTATTATATATACATGTGATTTTCATGATTTGACGTAATACCTCCAGGTTCTGATGCTTAGTATTAATCGCCAAAGTTTCAGAAATTGTACGTTGAGTTATCGCCTATACGAGGTGTGTTCAAAAAGTAAGGTGACTTTTCAAATTTCGCGGGCAACGTACTTTCGATTATTTTTTTTGTTTTGTTATGTTGGTACACTCTTGCCGAACATCTGTACCAAGTTTCAAGTGTATAGCATTTTTCGTTTGGTTGTGAGAGGCGTAAAGGTTGTAAGTGTTTTGCGTACTCTGCGATTTTTTGCTATCGAAAAATATGGATCAAAGGATTTGCATCGAATTTTGTGTAAAAAATAAAATAAAGTGCTCCAAAACACTTGAAATGTTGACAGTGGCATATGGTGAAACTGTTTTGAGTAAACAAAATGTTTACAAGTGGTACAAACTCTTCCAAGATGGCCGGGAAGATGCCGATGACGAGCCTCGCTTTGGACGCCCAAGCACGTCAACAACTGATGAAAACGTTCAAGCAGTGAAGAAAATTGTTTTGGAAAATCGTCGAATCACTATCAGAGAAGTTACTGAAGATGTCGGTATATCGCTTAGCTCGTGCCATGAAATTTGAATGAATTGGATGATTTGAATTTGCCATGAAAATCATCTTTGCTTGTGAGAGATTTTTTGGCCAAAAACAACACCACAATCATGTCTCAGCCACCATATTCACCGGATTTGGCCCCATGTTACTTTTTCTTGTTCCCAAAACTAAAGAGACCTATGAAAGGATGGAGATTTGCAACGATTGAGGACTGCATCGCTGGAAGAGCTCAAGGCTATACAGAAAAGTGCTTATGAGAAGTGCTTTGAGGATTGAAAAACCGTTGGCATATGTGTATTGTATTGAGGGGGATTACTTTGAAGGGGACAACATAAATATTGATTAATAAATAAATAGTTTTTCTTAAAAATACAAAGTCATCTTATTTTTTGAACACACCTCGTATACTGTATTTCTCTAAGCTCTTTATCTTCTTCCTAACAAAAAATATAGCCGATTGGCACTAATTTAAAATGCTTGTACCAAGTAGTACTATTTAGGCTTGCTCTGAAACGCTATAAAAATTTCCAGGTAAGATTTCTGAAATTTTGGCACCAAATAGTACTCATCAGGATCCTGAGTTATTACGTCATAAAAGTGCAAGTCACATGTGATAATATCTCTTATATCATAATCAGTAAGTTTGGTTGAACATTAGTTATTAAATAATGAGATTGATATAATGGAATGCCGTTAAGTGAAACTAAAAAATTAGAATTAGTATCCCTCAGGCACCGGATTTATATTATGATGTCCATGTGATTTTTTAATGAAACTAATTATGTCTTAATTAGTACTACATGGTGCCAAATTTTCAGATTTAGTACCCTTCTGGATCTTATTTATTTATTGCTATGAATAATTTCTACATTTATCAAGTAGATTGAGTGAGTTTTGCTCAAAACTGAATGACAAAATATCCGCCACTGCGGAACAATACCCGTTTTCAAGTATTCCAAATACACGATTTCATGTATTCCACTTTTTAAATATTAAATATACATTATACGTTTTTATATTGCTGAACTTGGCAATAACCGTAATTTGAAAAATTATATTAAAAAAAAATTATCCTTACACCATCGAAATTTCTATAACAAGTAATGTAATGACAAGACTATATAAGAAAAATAAATTAATCCTAAGACTCCTTTCTAACCACCATTGTTATAGCACTTACAAAGTTTCAGTTGATGTAAATGTTTGTCAATTCTTTTTTTAACCACTTCCTTGACTACTTAGGTGAAGTGTTGTGAGGACAAAAATTGTATACAGTACATTCATCATCATTCTCGATTTTTCTATATGATAGAGGAATGTTTTTACTTACTGAAGTCAGTAGTCCTAATATTTCGCCGACGTAAATCCTGTCCACAAGTTCATTTCAACTCTTTACCACTTCCCTGTTCCGACACAGTCCGGTATTTAGGTTTCCTACTAGACAAAAGACTGACCTGGACCCACATACTCGACTTAAAAGACAAGAGTTCAACAGAAGATACGGATAGCTAAATAGACTACTGAACAGAACATCACAACTTTCTATTGGAAACAAACTATTAATTTACAAGACAATTCTCAAACCTATGTGAACCTACGGAATTGAACTATGGGGTACTACTAAATTTTCGAACATCAAACGTATCAAATCCTTTCAGTCCAAAGTCCTTAGAACAATAGTCAATGCTCCCTATTATGTTACAAACAAGACCTTACATCATGACCTCAAGATCCCTTATGTCCTTGATCTCATCCCATCCAAATTCTCAACCTTCCACCAGATACTTACTCTTCTTCCTAATCCTCTGGCACAATCTCTATCTAGAACCAACCATCCTTACAACCCTCCTCGTAGGTTGAGGCGGCAGTGGTCCAAAGATCTCTTGTAAATAATCAACTGGAGTGCTGGCAATGGCCAACTTCTCCACTCATGCCTGAGAGTGTGTGGCTCTAGCTCCCTCACTCAGCCTCCACTGGTTGGACTAGTGACGCGGCTGACTGAGAGGCGCTGGGATCTCCTGACAGTGTGCCTCGGCATCTATTTATCCAGTTTTGGATGCAGAGGTTCGATTCGGTGTTCCCAGGGGCAATATGTAAATATTGTATACAGGTATCAATGTGGTCCAAGATTATAATTATTTCATATACTTTATTTTATTTTTTTATAATTTATTTATTTTTTCATTTGTTATTTAGGTTAACTTATTTTATTTTATTATTCGTCTGTTTTACTTTGTACATATGGAATGAATGACTTCTTTTATCTCTAATACTTATTGCCCGAGATAGTGGCAGATTGTATTATTTCTCAATAAAGCACTATTAAAAAAAAAAATTTTCGTTCATTTTTTCTCTTCTCAACCAATAATTTAATTCTAGATTTTACCACAGAAAGATGATTAAATAAAATTGTTAATATTTATTAGTATATCTATGTATTTTTATTATCGAAAATTCGTTCGATCAATAGTGATATTAAAATCAAATTTAATAATTAATAATCAAATTTAACGTAAAAGTGCAAAAAATGCAATTTAATCCAATGAAAACCGAAAACATGCAGTTTAGCCGAAAAGGGCAAAACGTGCAGTTTCGGGCAATATAAAATTGTAATATATTATTCCTTAATACATAAACGTAATAGCTATCCGAGTTTGAAGCTGATACACGCAAGCAAATAGAATGGGCAAAATCATGGAAATCCGGTTTCTACTGATTACCCTTGTTTGTTATCTGTAAATAATGATCAAATTAATGAATTCCAAACCGGAAACCTTAAACATTGGGCCAGACTAAAGAATAAAAATAAAATCCCACAAATCATCTTTAACCTTCTTCGTATACCTAGGACTTCCTATCCTAGTATAGGATCCTTTAATATTATTTCTCTGCTCCATGTAAAACAGATCCGGTACCTAGGATTCCACCTCGACAAACGTCTAGCTAGGAATCCTCATGCAAGACTGAAACACAAGAAACTGCTCGACGTTTTAGGCTCCTTTAAAAATTACTATACAAACGCTGTGATCTTCCACTTAACTACCACCGGTTCATTTAAATAGCTGTCTATCATAAGGCTAAACCAGCGGAAGAAGCATGTTTAATTTGCCCCCACCCATATCGAGGAAAAAAAAACATTTTTTTTTTCTCTTGAACGGCTGAACCGAAAAATACGTATTAGGGGTTTTCCAAAAGAGTTAAAAAAAAAAAAAAATCAGAAAACTCGAGTCAATGTCTTCGAATCTTTCAAAATATTTTTTTAAGGTTATGTTTTATTTGGATACCTACAATGTCTGGCTACTTTTTTTTCATTAGAGGGTCCTGGCACAATATATATATATATATATATATATATATTATATTATTTTTTTTTTTTTTTTCAATTCTATATACTTAGATATTTCTGGAGTTCTGACAATGGTCAGATTCTCCTCTCATGTGCGGTGTGATTGATTGTGGCTGTGGCGCCCTCACTTAGCTTCCGCTGGCTCTCACCAGTGATGCGGCTGAGAGGGAGGTGCTGGGATCCTTTGGACTCTGCTTGTCCTTCACAAGTGGGGGGACAAGCCCCGTCCGAGGTTCCCGAGCTGATTGTAAATATTGTACATAGGTATGAATGTGACATGTTTTGTTTATTTATTTGTTTACTTCATTTATTTGTATTTATTTTGTCTACAAATTTTGTTATTGTATACGTTTATTTACTTTGACTTTATTTTATGTAATTTGACTTTCCTTTTGTTTATATTGTAAATATTGTATGAATGAGATCCTGTAGCACTATTATTATTGTCTATTATGACAAATTGTAATACATACGAATAAATAAAAAAAAATATATACTTAGATATAATAAAAAATGGCCTAGCGGAATTTTTATTAGGGTCCTTAAGGATAGCATTTTATAATATTTTATATTGAGGATGTATAGTCGACTACAGAGATTATCGTAGGTAGAATTAATCGGGTGTCAGTTTTTTTAATAGTCAGATTCTAGTGTTTATAATTTTATGTTAGAAATGTTGAGCCAATATTGTACATATTATGTACTGTTTTTTCTTTCTATAATTTTTAAAAACTATTAAAAAAACAAGCTGTAGTATTTATATTTAAAGGGGAAACCGTTAGGGGTTTTTTCATGAACCCACTCCATACCACCTATTGTTGCTTTCCGGTTTTCCTCAATTTATGCTTGAAATGGCTCAGCAAGAGTACGTTTATATACAACTTTTTTTTTTTACTTCTATATTAAAATCTAAAGTTTTGATTTCATACAATAATTATTTGTGTTGGTATATATTCTGTTTTATTTAATATTTTATCGTTACCACTACATTCAAAAAGTTTTCATTATAATATTGATATGTATCTCTTTTGTTCTGATGTTTGTAGCCCTGATGATGGCTCACAAGTTTGAGCCGAAACTTCGAAAAAATTAAGATATTAAAAAAAGACTAAATTCCGATTATTTCTACCAACTATAATATTTTATTTATAAGCATTTTATAATATTAAGTACTCATAAAATACATTTCTTTGCATTAATTTAAAAAACGGATCCGATTAATAAATAAAATATTTAGTGTTTTACAAGCAATGCCTATTTCCAGTTGATACAAAAGTGGAAGCAAAGAACACTGTTTAAGGAAGGATACAGCAGTCGATTATCGACACTCAATGGGAGTTTGTTGTAGTTCTCCAATCTAAACTTTTCTGGTTGGCATTTTTTTCTTTGTTCAGTCGAACACCTGCGACCCAATTGCCAAAGGAGATAATATTATTTTATTGGGTCCTGAAAGTTAGAGAGGTACATAAAACATCGAAAAAAGGAAAAAGAAAATTTATAATTAGATCTCAAAAATATATAAAAATTTTCATTTAATGTATTTTAACTTTCACTTACCTATCTATCTAATACATAGTGAGGGCCGAACGTATTAAGGTCGTGGTAATTCAAATTGAAAAGGGTTTTCAATAGAAATGCAAGTTTCCCTCTGAGTCCAAATAAACGAGTCTTTAAAAAGCTGTATGTGAAAAGTGAGACAAAAAAATAACCGACTATTTCAGATACCCGTGCAAGAAGGGCACAACGTTATAGCCCCTCGTTTTTTTTTTTCTTCTAAGAATTCTAACACTTTGTATATAAATGTAAATCTTAGTATTCTCAGTAAAGCATCTAGGAGAAATGGTAGCAGCCTATGGAGATGACATCGGGATCTATGCATCCAGTACCAGCCCAACAAGCCACAGAAACACCGTCGAAGACCTGAGGAAGATTGGGATCTGGGTGAACGCCGCTAAAAAAGATGCCATCGTACTGTCCTTTCAGAAAGGAAAGAAGAGGCTTCCGAAAGACTTCACTTTGGAAGGAGTAAACCGGCATCTGACAAACAACCTTGTGTACCTGGGCTTGATGCTGGACAGGCTTCAAACGTAGCCACGTCCGGCAGAGACTTAAGCTAGCCCGATTGAAAACATATAGGCTCTACCATCTGCTGACTTCGCCTCAGCTCTCGCTTCGCTTAAAATTAAAGATTTACAAGGCAATCATCAGATCCATTCTTATCTATGGCACGCCACTGCTTCGTCTCCTCTATAAAACTACCCTTCAAAGACTGCAAAGCTTCCAGAACGCCGTCCTTCGGCGGATAGTCAAAGAAACCTCGCTCCAAGCAGCAAGAAACGCCACAATCTATGAGGAGCTCCAGCTCCCCATCGGTGCCTGAGTTCATAGGTCGGAGGCACATCGACTTTTTTGATGTGCTGAAGGCCTGTGGGAACTCTCTCTTCAGAGATATAACACTACCACCAAGGCCCGGTAGGTGGCAAGGCACTATCCCCTTGTTTGATGTTTTCGCCGAAGGAAGGGGTCTGTACTCTGCATTCTAATCCCACCCAACATTTATAGCAAATACAACGGTTCCTCCTTATTCACAAAATGTAAACGGCAAAAGCCAAAATGCTTTAGGCACATAAAGTGCATTTTTTTTTATGTATTATTCACCTTAAAATGCCCTCGGGCAAAAAGAAGAAAATACTATCACGTTTTATGTATGTACATATTTCATTATGTAAGTTTAGTTTGAAAAATAATATGGAGGATGAGGAAAACAAAATGTGTTTACAGAATTTGATGTTAATTTTGCTGTCTATATTTTTATAAATACACCTAAAAATCAAAAAATGCACTTGGAATGAGCTAGAGCATTGGTTAAAAAAAAAAAAAAAAAAAAAAAAAAAAAAAAAAAAAAAAATGATTTCAATGGCAAAAACCTACTATATCAAACATATTAGATTTCAGTTTTGATTTTTAGTGAACTACATTGTTAGACGTAAATTTCATGCGAAATACTAATACCGAGACTCAGTGTCCTAGAAATTGCCTGTAGGGTAATGTGAATAAAATAAAAATAATCAGTCTCTAGGAGTTTACTTCGATCCGCAAATGATTGAATAAGTACAATTTAATGCTGTACCCGAAATATTGGCTCAAGGATTTTTAAATGGAATAAAAATCCCTTAGTTGTGTCTTTATTTGGAGGGAGAGTAAAATGGCGGTCCCCAGCCAATGTGATGTCATGTACTCGTTATAAATCCCTATCCTGATAAAATCTGAATAGGAAAAAATTAGTGCTCCCATTGTTGCATCATTCAATTAGCAAAAATAGCATAAAAATGACATTAAAAAGATAAAAATAAATGAAAATCAAAACTGGAAGGAATTGGTCCAGGTGGTGGTCAGTAAATATTTTAAACATTTCTTTCAGTAATTCTCAACAGTCAACTAATTATGTCCACTACGATAAAATAAAAAAACGTATACTTAAGATAGGTATTTATATAATACTCATAAAGAAATCAAGTATTGTTCACTATCTTATGAGAAGTTACATCACTTCTTTGAGTTCATTATTTTCGGAATGTTAAAAAATTTACAATTTCAAGATTGTGATTGTGCAATATCAATCATCTGCAAGTGATCACCAGCAGTTGATTATATTATTTGGAATCTTCAATTTTTAGCATAGTGCTTGTGATTCTTATTAAAATCTAAGGTTCTATAAATAATTAACGTTAATTTAATTTACAATTATTTTCCTATTTAATTAAAATTACTGCGGGTCCCCTGAACATTGTCTGTGGACTCCCAGGGGTCTGTGGACCACGTCTTAGGAATCACTGAGCTAGGGGATAAAAAAAGTTCCAATTTTTGGGTTAAGCACCACCTACCTACCTACCACTCATGTCTCACCCTAACATGTATAAAATAGTTTTTAGTTGGTATTACATCAAGGTACATTTTGAGCTATTTATTTCTTTAAAAACGAGTAAAAAGAATCTTTTGCTTAAAGAATATTTGATCATCTAAGGAGTTATAAAGGTAAATGAAAACTTCAGAAAGATGTTTTATTTCAGTAATAATTTTTTTTTTTCCAGATGAAGAGATATTTGAAATAAAATATATATATATATATATATAATATATATATATTAATAATAATAAATTTGGAATAGGTAATAATAAAAACATCAGTCATTCTGTAACAGTATATGTCCTAATAACATTTATTAATGCTGGCACATTTGCTCTTACCGTAAAGTGTTAGGTTTCAGTTAAAATATAAAATATTTAACAATTCTGTTAAATAAGAATTCTTCAAGAATGCAAAAATGGTTGAGCTGAAGAGAGAGATAATAAAAACGACAAAAATCTCTGGTCACAGATAACAGTTTAATCCTTATGCATGATAGTATTTCTTGGTTAGGAAATGTACAAAAAAATTGCAGATTACATAACAATAAAATGGACTAGTCAGATTCTCTTAATGATGTAATGATATGTTAATATTTCAAATTTAAATATTGGCCATAAAATCAGGCTTGAAAATAAAGAATACAAATAGGATATTTATATAAATCAGTCTAATAAAAGATTACATGAACACACAAATGCAAACAGACAAAGCACACATACAAATACACACTGACACATTATGTTCATGTATGTATTTATCTAGAGAATAACTAGTCATAACCACCAATTATCTATAAATAATTTTTGGTTTAAAGCTTACATAAAATAATAATCCAACAAATGATTATAAAAATTACAACATGATTCAAATTGAAACTATATAGAATTTATAATAGGATAACTAAAGTCCAAATTCTTATCACAACAAAAAAAATTTTTTTTTTTTTATTATTAATGGAGAAATAATTTTAAAGGTGTGCTTAAGTGCAAATGCATTTTACAAACTGAAAAATAAGTTTAATATTACTGACTAAATAACAGCTATGAACAAATATTATCTTTATGATTCAATTGAAAAAAAAAAATGATGTTTAAATGAATGAATTTTAATAAATACCTTTAAATGAACATATTCTGCTTTTTATTATCCCCGAGCTTTTGAATGACAAAAACGCACATAAATTCTACTGGAATGTTATAATTAGAACCATAAAATGATTAAGTAGATTAACATTTTAAAATAAGTTATAACCAACAAGAACATAAAAATTTGCGTTTTCAAGGTTTTTAGAAGGCACAAGTTAATAAATTATCCCTACTTTTAATTTCAACCGTTTTTCAAGATATAATAAATTTAATATTTTTGAAATTATCCAAGTTCAAGAGTATAAAACGAAGAAGGAAGTTGAATATAATCAAACATAACTACACATTTTTTCTAGCTAACTTTTATTTATAACTTATTTAAAAAAATATATTATTTTCCATGTTCTTTCACTCTCACACACAAACACTCACTCTCTCCCTCTCTCTCTTTACATAGATTATCCATACAGTCAGACAGGCACACAAAAACACACAGATATGTATATGTGTATAGAGATATACACAAAGTAATGCCCTTTATAAGTAAAAAATAAATATATATAAATCAGGTGGTAACTAGATATTTATAAATTGCATAAAATATAATGAAATGTACATTTAATTTGTACATATAATTAAATTTGAAGTCACTAATAAAATACACAAATAAGGAACATATTATTTTATTCAATTAGGCACCTGCGAGCTTTTGATTTTTCAATATGAATGACTTCATTTCGACAGTAACTCCTGATTAAGAAAGTAAACTTGCCACTATAAAAATGAAAAGTCACTATTTCTCTTTTTACTAAAACTATAAAATAGGTGACATATGTATACTCATGTCAATATATAATAGCTCATGAAAAGTGCCATGCAATATTAAGTCATTCAATCCCCATCAACAGTTGCTGTCAGATAGTTTGGTAGCTCTTCATTCTGTTCACCAGACTTTTTGAGACATGTTCTAACTTCTTGAAGGATTATAGCTATCCTACGATCCAAGGCTTTTAGGTGAGGCTCTAGCAGAACTGGTGTGACTGGATCGGACAAAAGTGAGTTTCTCATAGCATCACTTAACTTTGTAGGGCCGTTGTGATACCTGGAAATGTAATAATATTTATATTTCTTTTGAACTACAAATAATTTTCAGTTCATCAAAATTTTCATTTTAATAAAATTTATTTTTCTTAACATTAGTAAATCTCTATAACTAAAATCTAAAAATCATAAGCATCTCCAATCTAAATCCTTTGGAGGGAAAAGTCTGACAAGGATTCTGATTTGTAAATTTACAATTAAGAATTAAAGTTGACATTTTACATTTTCTCCTGTTATAAAACTCTTATTAAAATCAAATGTTGTGCAGTGTAATTGAATGGAACCACCAACAAAATCTTTTAATCTTACATCTCATTAATTAATCAAAATCTTGTCATAAATCATTTTTCACTTCAACTGAAATAAATTAAATTAAGTTTGGTTTTTATGCTTCATTAAAAAGCATAGATACTTATTGATTTGAATTTTTTAAATTAATGATTAAATAATTATTCAATTTAAAAAATAATAAACCAAATTATCTGAGACTTTTATTGACATAGGCCAGAGAAAAAGTAAATTTTGAATTAGAATTAATTGTTGGATAACCACTGGATTTTAAACATAGATTTCGCTCTTTACAGAGATGGTGAAGATACAACCCTTCTATGGGTGGGAGAGGTCCTCCAGATTGGGGGTTGGTGAGGTTTTCACTTTGTCCATTAGCATAGAATGATAGAGGAGTGTTTCCATAAAAGAGGAAAATGGATAGTGCGTAGGATGCAGATACAGATATTTGCAAAGAATATAATAGGTTTCTGTGGAAGTTGTCCACATTGGGGGGTATAGATATCATGTCCAGGAGAATTAAGGTGAGTCAGTTTTCTAAGAAGATATTTGACCTCAGAGGGATTAATAGCTTTAGGAAGTAAGGAAATTGGGATTGGTGTCATAAGGAACTCTTCCACTGTTACAGTATGATTGATGTGGGATTCTGGGTTAGGAGTGAATAGTTTGGAGAAGAGTTTCGCGAGTTCCTTGGCTTTATCTACATCAGATGCAGCCGAGGAGTCATCACTATACCAGATAGGATGGGATTTTAGAATTTTATTTGAGACATTCCACAGGGCATTGTAAAAAGCACATAGAGAGAAGAGATAGAAATTGGATGACTGGGAATGGAAGGTGGCCACCTCCCCATTTAATTTACTAAAATAAAACTTATAAGAGCAGTGATTTCCTAAAACTCCATATCATGTTTTTTTTCAGACACAGTCCTTTTACTGGACAAAATATAGACATGGAACCAACATACTTGACTTAAAAGAAAATAACTTAACTAGTGATTCAGCCAGTTATACAGTTTGCTCAACAGAAAATCTTAGCTTATACAATACTGAAACTTATCTGAACTTATGGACTTGAACTGTGGGGACAGCAAAAGTCCTTTGAACAACAGTTAGTGCTTCATAATATATGACCAACAATACCTTACATCATGACTTCAATGTTTCATTACTTTTAGACCTTATTCCATCTAATTTCTCCAAAGTCCATCCGAAACTTATTCATCACTCAATGTAATTTAATGGCTGAAATGCAATGTCCCCGAGACAATTTGTAAATATTTATACAGTAGTTCGGACACAGGCCATATTCCTCTCATGTGTGGTCCGTTTGTGGCTATGGTGTCCCCCACTCAGCTACTGCTGGTTCTCACCAGTAAGGTGGCTGATAGAGAGGTCCTTCTGATTTTTCCTCCACAAGTGGGGAGACATGCCCTGCCTGAGGTTCTTCTGACAGATTGTACAAGTGTGCTAAGATGTTCATTTAATACAAATACAGTTTACAAAACTTTGTATTAATTTTATTTATATCTTATTTTCTACTTTTGTTATTATTTAATTTTTTATTTTTTTGCCCATTTAATTCATCTTAGAATAGACTAAAATACATATAAGGTATTTAAAATACAGTAAATTATCTCCATGAGATAATAAATATAAAGTAAAATGAAATTTAATAACACGTATTTGTATTAATAACAAACAGTAGTCCACCTTCCAATCAGTGAACGATCAGTTAAGTTAAAAATTATGAGGAATACTTACCTTAGGAGGGTGCGGAGAGTTGAATGCCTGATGATACAACACTGCCGTAGTGGTGCAAGGATACTCATTTCATCGTGGCTGTGCGACCCAAACCCCCTACCGTGGTCTAGGTGAAGGAGGAATGTGTCATTGCCGAAGAGCCGAAAGGTCTCGTAGTGATGGCGGTCCATGTTGCCGGTAAGGAAATCAAGGATGCACATATCGATGATATCCAACAATCTACGTCCACTGTTATATGGAGCTATGTCACGGACAAGGTTGCAGTAGTCAGATTCTAAAAAAAAATATATAGATGCTTAACATATGTATGGTGTAAAATATATAAAAATAACATTATAATGTGTAATATGTGTTTTTTAATGTATTTTCTTAATTAGTCTATCTTACTGTAATAAAAAAAATGTAAAAACAGGAAAAAATATGTTGAGAAATAGGAAAAGAAGTGTGCTAGAAGGTTTTTTGTAGTAAGGACATAGTGAGATCATATTAAGAAGCTTATCTGTTTGGCAGTCAGCTTATTGCTTTTTAAATAGTATTTGGATGCAATTTATTTCCCATGCCTTCTGCAGAATGGTGTTCCCTGGCTAGAGGCTGTCATCCATTAGGTTCAAGCTACTGTTCAAAATCTGAGACCTACTCTGGTATGCTCTGTCATACCATAATATGATAGTGCCACTAAGATGAATGGACTTTATTCAGAAAAGAAATCGAAAGGAGAGGTTACACTGGAAGATAGAGGTGGTGAGAAGGTGTATCAAAGAAATTAATAACGTATGGGGACTTTGATAGAGAAGGGGACCAATAATTGATTTTGAGAAGGAAAAATAGTAGTCATTTTCAAATCATTACTACTTTTTGCTGTTTTTTTCTACAAGTTCCCTTCACGTGTCCTCAGTATTGTAGTATCCATTTTAGAAACATTGTGTCAAATTGATTTAATTGATTCAAGTTTCCATCTTACAAATAGCATATTGATTTATGTTTACCTCCAGCCAGTTTCACAGAAAGTAGCAACAATTGTTGCCTGTTCCCGCCTACAATTTGCCCTTATGATGACCCACAATGGGGGTCGAAATGTTTGCAGACAATAAATAGTTAAAACTATTTAATTTTTTCTTTTACTGACCACCATGTGGCCTAATTTCTTCCTATAATATAGTAAAATATTTAGAAGAAAATTTCTCCAGTTATAAAATTTAAAATAATATAAGAATCACACATATTGTTTTTCATGTTATTACTCACCATTATTAGAATAGAAAAATAATTTTTATTCTGGGACTGGGTCCCTTAAGAACAACATGATATGTACAATTAATATATACAATGTGTCTGGCCACAAGACCAAAGGACCATAATTAATTTTTATTTACAAAGCTTTTAGAAGAAAAGTAGGATACAATAAAACAAAAGAGTAAAATAAATGACTAACTTCTAATGTTGAACAAAACATAACATTGAAACTGATTCATAATAATTGATCGATACAGAATCATGAACAATAAATAATAAATTTTCTTTTTGAATAGATATTTGATTTGAAAACTCAGGCTTGTGGAGCATCTGTTTGAGATGACAATAGGTACTCGAACAGCTGGGACTTGAATGATGGAAGAGAAGAAGCATGGCGGATTTGAGTAGGTAGGGAATTCCAGAGAGTAGTAGAGCGGACAAGAAAGGAATGTTCAAAACTTGTTGTTCTGTGGGCAGGAATATAAAGGTCAGAATGGCGTGATCTTGTTTGGAGCGAGCTGACGGACGATTTAAATTGCAGAAGTTTGAGGATATAGGAAGGTAGCTGGGAATTGATAGTTTGGTAAAGGAATGATC
This sequence comes from Piezodorus guildinii, assembly GCA_023052935.1. NCBI lineage: Eukaryota > Metazoa > Arthropoda > Insecta > Hemiptera > Pentatomidae > Piezodorus > Piezodorus guildinii. Next base: position 110,078,023 of record CM041292.1, on the reverse strand, counting down.
CCAGGAAGTATTGTCTGCGGTTTGAGGGAAGGAGCCACCTTAACTCACTGTATAAATGGGTCACATGAGACCTCTTCGGTGTGCCAAGGACAAATCTTAAAAATGTATTCATAATATAATATTCTGATACTTGCAAGAAATGCTTTACAATCTTAGGAGAATAGATTTACTTTTGCATAAATTAAATTCATATTCCATGTAAAAGATAATTAGGTAATTTTCTTCTAAAGAGAATCATCAATATTATATAGATTTTTTTTTTAATTGAGTGCATTTGTATTGAAAATTATTTTAAAATGTAATTTACCTTGTTCCCATTGTGCTTTTCTTCTCTTATGATAAGATCGCCTCCAAGGATGCCTCCAAACTTTTCTAGGAGCCATCTCCTTTGAGGGAAGGAAAGCAGCGAAAGAACCCTCTAACTTATCGGGGTTGCCACAAATAGCATGAGCAGTGTCACAATAATAACTACATTTGCCATGGAAACACCTATAAATAAATAGCATGGTAAATCATTGCTATTAAATAAATATGTAGTGAACATTGCCATTATTACATTTAATAATATAAATCAGTGTAAAGAATTATATTTATATTTAATTATCTAAATGATAATATTTAATTAATATTATTTACATTGAATTTATCTGTTTCATAATACAATACTTTAGTTACATCTAATAATTCATATACAATGGCCTGAACCTAAAAAACTAATTACTTTTTTTTGGAATATGTTATTTTAGAGTTTAAAAAACAAGTAGGGTTCAGATAATTTATCTCTTTAGTTACATAAAAGTTATTACTTATCTTTTTCTTCCTTATTCACTTTTTTTGAACTAAAAAAAAATATAATTGATGTATAAGCATTTATTGCCAAGCCTTTTCCGATTAGAAATAAAGTGGTAAAGTTTACACTAATTTATTTTAAATTCTTAACATCCACCATCAGGCCAAAGCCCAATTACTTTTTGCAAATTATTAATACATTACATATTACTAATTAATATAATAAAAAAAAATCAAACGTATTTTAGCCAAAGTTATATAGAATCAAAACTTTTTGGAATAATGTATTACACTCGTTAACGAGGGGCTATATATTTGAGATAGTTATAAAGTAGGTAATAAAGATATGATTAATTGGTTTTTAATTTTTAATGTGATAAAAATAAAATGCAACTTCTATAAGAACTTAGTAGCCTATTAAACTTCTCAGAAACATTGTGAGGTGCGTATTTCAGTATTAATTATGAACTGACGCCCAATGACTTTGGCGTCTATAATAAATTGCTGAAAATAATTATCCCCCGAAATCGTAACAGGCCGCAAATGGCTTTCAGAAGTCACCGGAAAAGATACATGATAATCAAAACCCATGATTATCAATTTGCTCGTCACACAACAGGTAGTTACGAAATTTTAGTCAATCATAGAACGGATTACAGAGCATGCCATAAACTTTACAACTGAAAAGCCAAATTTAATCCGCCCTTAATCTATATTGTTAAACTGTGTTTAAAGTCACCATGTCTTCATAGAATATCTCGAAAAGTCTAGTGGCCCATAATGCTATAAATAAAAAATATTCGTATAAAATTCAACACAGAATCAACAGATTCTTACTGTGCCAAAATCATCAGAAGAAAACGCTGTTTTCCATTCAATTCAGTTACCCGTGTCAAGGCACTTGTGACTGCTTAAACTCATCGGGTACGAACTTCTCCGTTTGTGCGTTTTTTCTTGATTGTTTAACAGCCTACCCAAGTTTAAAGGAAAATGAGAATGCAAGATTCTCAACATTAATGTTCTTTTTTATTTCTATTCCCAACCTGTTGTCCTTTTATTGGTCTAAATAAAAATATACTGTGAGTACTTCCCGGGCGGCTTAAGTCAACATTAAACCTCGGTTCTGCCTCATCCAAAATATTTAATAATTTGCTTCCCCTGTATTAGGCTTCTTCCTTTTCAGAGTCTGGCTTAAAAGAAGTATTACCACAGTCTTTGCTGAAATAGCGACGTAATATACGGTAATAATTTTTTAAAAACACAAAGGGTCGCTCAAAAACACTAAATAAAAGATTCACTTTAACGAAATCATCTGTCCTAATGTTGAAAGCAAACTAAAAGGTAGAAATAACCCGATCGTTTTCGTTTCGGTGTTGACGTCGTGCCGTAGTAATGTCTGTCCGACTTAGCTCGCTCATGTCAGTCCGCCCGACCTACCGCGGCGAAGTGTGGACCCGGCTTAAGACATCATGAAAAATCTCAGTGGTTCAACTTTTGACTGCTGCAGAATCAACTTGCAGAGACTAACCAGGAGTCTGTCTTAACAAGGACGATGTTGGACAACGGGTTTACGCGGATACTTCAAAGAAAGTACTGAGCAGGCAAAGCCGGGCACTAAATACACTGCAGTTTGGAAAATGGATTCTGCTCTTCTGAGAACGGTAGAACCGATAATGTAACTTTTTCCGTCCTATAGAGTCTCATCAATTTTCATTAGTTATAATAAGTATATAATGAAAATAAAAATAATAATTAATATGAAAATAGGTTAATAAATGTGTCAGAGCACAAAGCTCTTTACCAAAATAACACGAAGTAATTTATTTAATTAACTTTTCTATAAAATTTGATAAGAATTTCAACAACATCAATTTTCTGCAAGTAGGCATATTACCTATGTGTATGACAAAAAAAGCTGAAATCTGCCAAATATAAACAATAGTCTGTCATTATAAAAGAAAAGATCGACGATCGTTTAACAGCAAGATACTATCAATTTTCATTGATTAATTCTATTTATTAATTTCTATTAAAGTAAACATTACATACAATTTTAAAATACCAACTTACTTATTATTGGAAGGAGAAATAAAAAAGGTTTTGAGAAGCTCATCATCAGCTACTTCATAAATCTCTGATGTTATATTCAGAATCCTTCCTGTAACAGGCATGGCTCTTCGGAATCCCAGTAACCTGTAACATGAAAGAAGTAATAAAAAATAGAAATAAAACTACTAGAGAATATGATCTCGTAAAAAATTATGAATGGCTTCCATCTCATATTTACTTGCTAAAATTCGTCTATGTAAACATGGAAAGTAATTGAACTCCAAATATCGTCGGGCCGGGGGCTCTACGGAACTAAAGGAATTTGTTCTTTACATACTGTTTGGTAGATAATTGGGAAGGACAGTAAGGAAAATAATATTCAATTATGAAATAGATGGAGATATACATTTTTTTTTACCTGACCACAGATTTTTCCTAAACATATGACTAATTATTATACGATGAGGTATAATCGTTTTCTAGTTAAAAATTAGTGAGAAAGTTTTTTTCCAGAAACATGTAAGAATGTTTATTACCTGTCTAAATGAAAAGTGGCTATTTCAGCTGTGTGCCTTTCGAAATCAGTGAAGTAAAAGTGGTTTGGTAGAGTTCCTTGCTCGCGAGGGAATCTGAAACAGAAGCATTCATTTATGAAATATAAAACTCAGTATAAAAAAACAAAAAAAAAAACAACAACTAGGTATAATATATTACTGAGAGCCTTCGCAAGATATAGGCAAGAAAGTTGATTCACTCGACAATCCCATGGTGTATATGATGTATCTCCTTTTGTCGAAAATATACTGATAAAAGGGTTTCATTATATATATCAAATTCTAAAAGAAATGATTTGACTTTAAGAAGGGTTAAAAAAAAGTAACCCTTGAGGATGAGATACGGCTTAAAGTATGAGTGGTTGGTTTCAAAGTAATATCCCTAAATAATACACATTAATTTATTCATGTAAAGTTGATAATATGCAGTTAATACATATATACATACTTCGGCGCTACAGCCCAGTTCGGGCCCTGGCCTCCAAAAGACACCTTCCCCACTCTTCTCTATTCCTGGCCATCGTCCAGCTGACGCCCCAAGCTGCACTGCATCCTTTCCAACTTGGTCCAACCATCTCATTCGGGCTCTTCCTTTTGCCCACCAGCTCATAGCTCATTATTCTCTTGGGGATACTATCATCTGCCATCCTTTGGAGCGTGGCCAGCCCAACGAAGCCTGCTTATCTTTATAAATCTCACCGCTGGGACATCCTTATACTTTTCATATAGTTCTCGATCATGTCTAATTCTCCAAAGACCATTTTCCCATATAGGCCCATAAATCCTTTTCAGTACTTTTCGCTCGAAAACAGCAATGTTTTGTTCATCTGTTTTCCGTAACACCCAGGATTCACACCCATCATGGGTCTAATCAGGGTTTTGTAGTGCGTGGCCTTCGTTTCCTTATTAATTTCTTTAGTTTTAAATATTCTTGTTAGACCATAATAACCCCTCGTAGCAGTTCAAATTCTCTTCTCTATTTCTTTGGAGGAATTATATTCGGCATCTACAAACGACCCGGGGTACACAAATCCCTGAACTGTTTCAAATTTGTATCCTTGTATCTCAATACATGGTTCTCGTACCTCAGTCCCTGCAACCATATACTTGGTCTTGGTCTTGTTTTAGCAGATAGGTCTAAAGCTTTAAAAGCCTCTCTTATGCCCGATTCTGATCTACTGACTGTAGATCTTTCTCCAGAGCTATGTTGAATAGTAGGCATACCAGGGCGTCTCCATGCTTCAGTCCATTCCATGTTTGTATGGGATCTGACAGGTTGGATTGGATCCTAATTAGACATTTAGTGTTGGAGATGGCTACTCTCACCATACGGACCAATTTGGGCGGTATATTCATCTCTCTCATAGCTTTATAAAGCATCTCTCTATTTTTGGAGTCATACGCAGCTTCAAAGTCCACAAAAAAATGGTGCGTTGTAATTCCAAATTCTAATGTCTTTTCCAGGATTAGTCTTAGCGTGAAGATCTGATCAGTGGTTGATTTATGTGGTATGAAGCCACATTAGTAGCCCTTTATAATCATTTCTGCATACGGAAGTAATGGAGTGAATATTATATTGGATAATATTTTGTATGCTGTATTCAGCAGAGAAATGCCTTTGTAGTTTTTACAGATAAATGGATCGCCTTTCTTGTGTATTAGGCAGATCATTCCATTATTCCAGTCTTCAGGCATTTCCTCCTCTGTCCAAATCCGCTCCATGAGATGTGTTAATTCCTTCACAAAGTCCTTACCTGCGCTCTTAAAAAGTTCTCCTGGAAGATCATCCGTTCCTGCGGACTTATTATTGTTCAGCTTCTCTATTGCCTCGCATACCTCGTCATAGGAAGAGAGCAGCTCTTCCCTGTCATCCACTAGCTCTTCTTCCACCTGATCCGCTCTTCTTTCTCCCGCACTATATTCTTCATTCCTACCTATGAGTTCACTGAAGTGTTCAGTCCATCTTCTAATAACATCTTCTGTGTTATTAAGGAGATTTTCACTTTTATCTCTACAGGCAATAGATCAAGGCTGGAATTCTCGTCTCATGTTGTTGACTCTTCTATACATGTCTCGGCTTAATTTCTTGCTTTTGAACAGCTCTATGCTTTGCAGCTGCTCTGTCATATGCTTTCTTTTTCTCACTCTATAGACTTTCTTTTCATTTTTTCTGGCATTTTTATATTATTCCAGTGCGGCCCTAGTACGTTTTCTTTGAATCACCATTTGATATGCCTTATTTTATACACCCGTTACTTTCTTACACTCATTGTCGAACCACTCACTCCTTTGGATGTTCTGTCTCACACCTATAGTTTCCTCTGCAGCGGCAGACAAAATATCCTTTAGGCCATCTCAATGGCTCTGTACTCCCTGTAACACTCTATCAGACCGCTTCCATGCTACCATTTTCTGATCAGTACAATCTCCGAATTTCTTAGTCATATCCTCTTTCTTAAGATTTTTTGTGTTGTAAATAATTGTCCTTATGCCCTTTCCATTCCTACAATTAGATATTCTTGCTCTCAATTTAGCAACTAAAAGGAAATTATCACTATCAATGTTTGCACTTCTAATTATCCTAACGTCCTGTACGTCCGATCTATGGCGTCCCTCAATTAGGATATGGTCTATTTGGTTTACTGTGTTACCATCTGGAGAGGTCCATGTGCTCTTGTAGATGTCTTTGTGATCAAACAATGTTCCTCCTATTATAAGGTTGTGGCCAACCGCAAAATTCAGAAGACGGAAACCGTTGTCAGAGTGATCTGAGTGTAGTCCATATTTTCCAATGTTATTACATAGATGATCCTTTCTGCATATATGCAGTTAATGAGAATAGTTTTTCTTGACGCCGATTTCCCAGTCTAATGATGCACATAACTAAAAGATGACACGCGACCGCCTTCTGTCATTGCTCGATTCGTGAGGCAATCTATGTGCGACGTGTTGGTGGAGAACAGAAAAGTAAAGAGAGACTTCTCGACGCGGGATATTGGGTGCCAGGAGAATGATTCTCACCGGATTTATCCAGCGAGGGATGTCGATGGATAGTATCTGTGTTGGCTCGCAAAGCAGAATAGGTCGGAGAAAAGAATTAAGTACGTTGGTTCTCTGGAGGTAAAGTGCGCTGCCGGAAGATGAATTGCCACCCATCTTTATTGACAAACACCAGGGTCTGGACTCTTCGGCTGACTCCTACGGACGCGTCTGTCCGCTGCATACGAGCTGGTAATGATCAACAAGATGGAATGAAAACAGGGTGTGAATTAAAAAATTGAAATTCTTGCAATAAGAAGTTGAGGATTAAGAACATTGAAAACATTCTTCTTCTTCTTCTTTATCTTCCTCCTATGTGCCTTTACTAGCGTGGAGGGCCTTGATCCAACGTTGCCAAGCTTCACAATTTCCGCAGAGTTGTTTAAGTTCCTGCAATATTTTCCCTCCGATCTTCTGGATATACCCGTCATATAAAAACCCAAGCCTTCCACGCGGCCTTTTTTCCACTGGGTCGAGCTTCCAACACCGAAAAGGTTCGCGGTCCTCATTCATTCGACAAACATGGCCGAACCATTTTAGCTGTCGCTTCTCGAGGATGGTTTTCAGCGCAGGAATTTTCAGCTCCGCTCTAATTCCTTCATTTCTTACGCGGTCTCTTCTCGTTTTTCCTGCGACCCTACGTAAATACCTCATTTCAGCTGCAGTAATTCGGCTTATTTGTTTGTCCAGCATTACCCAGCTCTCGCTCCCGTAGGTAAGAGTGGGGAGGTATACAGATTTGTAAATGTGGAGCTTCGTCTCTAGCCCCACATCTCGATGGCCAACAATACTATTGCATATACTGTAATAGATTTGATTTGCTTTAGCAATCCTATTTGCAATTTCGTAATCTATTTTTCCCTGCCTATTTATATTGCAGCCTAAGTAGAGAAAGTTTTCAACTACTTCGAGAACCTCGCCGTTACAAATCACCTCCACAGTCTCTTCCTCATCTCGGGACAGGACCAGTATCTTGCTCTTGGAGACATTTATGGTCATTCCCTTTCATTGAAGTTCTTCCTGCCATTCTATTAGAGCTTGCTGTAGTTTGTCTTTCGTATCACAAATAAGGACGATATCATCAGCGTATAACAGTGACTGGCTCAGAATCGTCCTCATGTTCCACTTACCAAGCACTGTTCGGGCAGTTCGCCTTTTACAAATTTTATGAATCTCATCCATAAACACCGTAAATAGAAGCGGGCTCAGACTGTCTCCCTGCTTTACTCCTCTATCAATAGGAAAAGGTGCAGATTCTGTTCCATTAATCCGTACCACTCCTTTAGAATCAGTATATACAGATTTTATGGCGGAAATAAGATCTATTGGTACATGTTTTGCTGCAAGGGCGTTCCATATTTCTTGACGAGGGACCGAGTCGAAAACAGCCTTAAGGTCCAGGAATGCGAAATATTGAAAACATAAACATCTTAAAAAGGTGTTTAAATTATTATGAATAAAATATAATATAATAATAATATTACAATAATATTAACTCTCGCCTAAATAGCTTCTCTCCTCTTTCCCCGCGATCATCGTGGAAAGTCTGCGCATATGATATAAAAATTACTACCACAACATTGTAATGAATATCAGAAGAATAAACACAATAAAGTTTACAGTCGAGTCCAAAAATAAAGATGTGTCGGTGAAGTTGGTAAGAAAACCATAGAGGCCCTACAGAGCATTAGAACTGCACCCAGGGGCCACTTTTATTGGCCAAGCACCCATGAGACTAGTCCGTTCTTATAGGGCGTTAGTCTTGTACAGGTCTGTCTTACCCACTTGTCTGTCCATCACTAGTCTATTGGAATAATAGAAGGGAGTATGGAAGAAGATATTAAGAATACTCCCGTTAAAAAGAAAAGTAAATTCATAATTTCAACAATTTTATGTACTAATCAGAATATTAAAAGGTTTTGACAAGATATTGGATTACTATTATTAGTTGTCTTAAACGATCTTCTTACATAAAGAAATTCCATGCTGAGATAGAGTTACATATCACCCAATAATGAAATATAAGCTGTTATTTTTATTTCCTAAGATTTTACAATAAAAATATGTAACCGTTTTTCTTTTCTTCCATCAAACATCAACTTGCCGTGTTCTCAAAAAAAAAAAAAAAAAATCGTAATGTAATGCTGAGAGATGAGCATTGAGCAATACATTGAATCGAGAGGTATGCCATTAGCCAGGCGTAAGTTCGCTAACAGTAACACGGTCAATATTTCATTTCACTCTTGGCTCAAACCATTGCTGGACTTTCTGTATTATTAAAGCCTATCTTAGAATTATGGAAATATATCATCTTGCCTTACTTCTGAAATGTTTGCATATGAATCTTCTTTTATTAAATCCTTGAAAAAGTCCCGGACTGGGATTCGAACTCACAACCCTTGAGAAACCAGTTTAGTGCTAGCGACTCAGCCACGGGCTCTCCCTCTCTTGCTGATATATACTGTTATAAAAGCGGAAATGGATTTTTCTTTCAACCTGTGTCAATTTATAATTATACGTTGATTGTTTTAATAGCTAAAATTATGGTAGTTCTATCTATACTCATCTAGAACTGACACTGGATATTTATAAATTAAAAAATACTTTTATGATAGGCTATCACTCCATGTGAGTGGAAAGGGAAGAAAGTATCATCATATTAATACCCTTGAAACAAAGCATAATACATAATATCAAGAAACAAGCTGGAGGCATTAATGAATTTATACCAGTACTTATCCAAGATATAAATAATTGTCTCAGGTATGCATAAAATGAATCATTATCTTCTGATTTATTAATTTATAAGTTAATTATGCCACAAAAAAATGTTTAGCCTGGCGAATCTTATTCCTAAAAAAAGGAATCAATAACGATATAATGATCATAAATATATCATACAATTTATGGATTCCTTAAACAAATCATTAGTAGAACCTCATGTAAAAATTGCAATGCATTCAGTTTTATTAATAAAGGCACACCCTTTAACTTTCGATTTTTTCCATCCTTTTCGAACGTTTTTTTACTCCTTGCAGAAGACCGAACATACTTCATGACAAACATACGTGACATTTGGAACAAAAGTATTTGGCTTTGGAAGGAAACGACCAGAAAGGACACCAGTCTTGCCGAGTTTTTAACATTTCAATGAAATCGTAAGGCTGCATGTAATTAACAGATAAACCAGCCTGAATCTGATTTTAGGACCGCTGCGCCATCTTTTCCAAAAGAACCGCACACATAATTATAAATGTAACTGATAATTAAATATTCAGAAAGCAACTACTTCCGATTTTTCTTTCACTTACCTATACATGAAATATATAGTCAGAAAAAGTATTGCGATCGTGAAAATTTTCGAACTTCAGTTTTCGACAGAAATGCACGTTTTAGGGCCTCTTGAGTCAAAATGACAGGTCCCGAAAAAAGGTCTATGTGTCTGTGTGTGAGTGGTAAATCTAGCACAAAAACGATGAGTCGTACGAAACTGGAATTTCATATTGAAGACAACTATACGCCCGAGATGTTACAGCAACTTTTTCATCAAAATTGGCTAACTTGAAGAGCTACTTTATACCATGCATTTTGCATCTTTTGACGATTTTCTTAAAAACTGTTCCAACGATTTAATTAATGCTACATGATGTATAATTTAATGGGCTTTAATATCATGTGTTTAATTCTGATTGAAATAGTCTAAAGGATAAAAGAGCAAAACTATTTTTTAATGTATTTTTTTTAAATAATAAAAACAGTAATATAGACGCATAATATACCGTTGGAAAGAGAAAGATTTAAAAAAAAAAATGTTTTGAATCACAAAGTTGTAAAAGGTAATATAAAGTAACCAATGGGTAATAAACTTATTACTGATTAACAATTTAATGTAGTTATATTATTTAATCTAAATCATTTGATTCCAACGAAAATGAATACACGTTTTATTAAAATCAAACTTAAAGTTTTTTTCGAATTGAAGTATATTTAATATTTTTTAAATTAATTTTAACAGTCGAGGTAAGTGAAAGTCGTGTGTTACCTGCACCAGATTTTTTTATATAGGTGTTAACTAGTTATGTAACAATGGATATTGATGAAAATAATTAAAATTAAAATGAATCAAAACCAGGAAAACAGTTATGCAGTGCGGGTGAGGAATATATACAGCTTAGCAGGCACAGATGTACTTACCTTTGGCATTATCTTATTATTTTATATAATATTTACAAGGGTATGATCGCACAAGTGTCTCCTGGATTCTGGTGAATTTTTATAAACTTTTTAAATCTAGGCATCAATCAGACAGTGAAAAAACGCAATACCAAATCGTCTCAAGAATCCCGGAAAAAATGTGATTTCCTGCACAAAATACATTTCATTTAATATCTCTGGTTTTTATTACACGTGAGTTAGAATATTAAGTAAGGTACCGAAATGCCATTATTGCCGAGCGAAAAAAAATCTATTAAAACAGTTTTAATATTTAAAAAAATTAATTTATAAGAAAACATTGTACTAAAAAATCTTTTAATTAGATATTTAGATACATAGTTATAACTACTTTGAATAGATCACATCATTATTACTCATTTCCTTTTGATAATTAAAAAAAATAAACTTTTTACCGGAACTTCTGGGATGTGTTGGAGATTAATTTTTTTACACATTCTCTTATATTTTAATGAGTAGAATCATACCTACCCAAAAAAAGAATCAAATTTCATTATTCATCAGCGGTTTACCCTCCTTGTTAGTTCATGCATTACTATTAGTTATGTTTATAAATGAGTAGTTATTGTTCTTAATATGTAAAAAAATATCATAAATAATTTTACCAAAAATATCTATATGTATAATTATACACAATTTTTAAGTCTTTTAAAAAACTTAAATCACGTTAAAACTTAACGGAAATCATAACTAATGAATAGATTATTAAAGATGTAAACAAAAACATAGCAAACTGAAATTAAATTTAAACGTCATTGTAAAATATATATGAAAAAGAAGTAAATTGAAAAACCACGATCATTTATTTGCAGGTTCTGATTCATTAATTTCATCTGCAGTGTTTTTCGAAACGTCTAGCCCACGGTTTTTTTATCGAATATCTTCAGGAATCAGATAAACATATAAAACCACTATAAATCACCAAGTACTTTTAAATAATAGAAAAGTAATTGTACCCACCTCATTGGTTTGAATAGTGCTTGAATTTTGTTGGCGTAGTCAATCACCAGTTTCAGTTGTGTTCCTCCAGCTTTCTGCTCTAAAAAAAAAAAAAAAAAAAATCATGTTATCTCAACTATATTAATTAATGTAGTCATATACTTAGATATTTAACATTAATAGTATATAAAATTTAATCCGCATGATAAATAATATAGAAAATTGAATCTATAATGATATATAAAATGTAATCAAAGTATTGTACATTAGCCTATTCATGGTATAATATACAATTAACTACGCATATACTTGCCGAAGAAGCTCAATAAACAGAAAATAATAATTATAAAAAAATAATAATTTGGAAGCTTTAGCACGGAATAATGTCTCGTGTTTTGAAATATAAGGTTTGGTAAAAATGTCATTGCTGACAGATCCTCCCGTCAACATGTTTAGTCATACATCAATACATTCCAGATAGTGATGACTATCGAGGTAATTATTTGTGTGCTAAGAATGATAGCTTCTGATCAAGGGGCACAAGAAAGCAGAGACCTCATAGTACGTGAGCCAGCAAAGAATAATGCAATGAATATTATCAAAACTTTTAGTACGTTTTATGCAGAGCATCCATCCATCATGATTAATCAAAAATGTACGTCTGCTAACTCAAAACGGGTGGATTACAAAATGGCGATCAATCAAAAAGGGGCGGAAAAAAAAAAAAAAACTGACTGATTTGACCACGATTTTCTTTTAACCTCATAATACTAGGTTAAATTACGAATCAAATGACACTGGTCTGCCATACATAGGGGGATGGGTTGCCGCCGCATACGCTTTCGAAATTCGTGCTTTCGTTCCCCCAAATTTGCTTTTTTTTTCTGAGGATAATCATTGTAAAGTAAATTATCAAGTATTTAACGAGGTTTAATTTCAATTTGAGTGGTAACAGACATCTGTATATCTAATAGTCAATGATATAGAGGTATCACAAAAAAATCTTGGCGCGTGCAACAAACGACTTCCACTGACTTTTTCAACTGAATACGAGAACCTTTATTTTTGTATCTAAAATATACACCGCCTAATCTTCTTTACCTTTATATTTTTTTAGATGAACCTTGCCAAGAGGTATAATAACTATAACTATAAACTTTTATTCGTTTGAATAATTACACAAGACATTTCGATTTCTCAGTACTACGAGAGTTGTAAATAACTTTATTGATTCATAACCGGTACATGGAACAGAAAGTATCAGTTAAAAATATGATATTGATATCGCCTCTAAATAAGAGTACATAATTTGATAGTTGAATAGGAACAACTTGTAGGAGATGCTACGAGCAACCCATATCTATTTCTTTATAGCCGTTGAAAAACAAATTTAAACCACTGTTCAGGAATTTTAATTTAAGGGTTTATCAGAGTATTTCATTCAAAATAATATTTGGTTATGAAGTCCGAGGATATTCCAAGCAAAATTAAGTAATCGAAATAAAAGCAACAGAAAACAAGTCCTGCAAAAAACAAAAACAAAGTCAATCATTGTTTATTAATTGCTTTTCTTTACTTCAAATCTGTCTATATTAGTCTCGCTACATAATAATTACTTTTAATAAATAATTTTGGTGTTCGTGCTCGTTATTGTAAAAAAAAAATATTTTATTTATTCAAAAGTTACAAAATATCGATAATAACACTTTAAAAGACAATAATGACAATCTTGATAATAACAATATGGCTATACTAGATCTGACATAGATTACGTACCGTAATTACTGCGAGGACTTGAAGAGAGTGATCCCTGGGAGAAGGGACAGGGTATATAAAGGTTAATAGGACTGCTGAATAAGATTCAAGGAATATGGTGTGATCTGCAGGTGCACTATGGCCTCATGGTGGCGTGACTCCTCCGTCCTTATGAGAGTGAAGCCCACTGAACTCTAAATTTAAGGATTTGGGACGGTTTGTCTATTCTGTAAATATTGAAACCAAGCTCTGGCTCTGCCATCAAAACATTCAGGTGGTTGAGGATGGGTACTTGGATTATCATTTGAAGGATTAGAACACAGTAATTCCAGTTTACAATACTGACGATAAAGATTATAGCATAAAAGATATAAACATATTACATAAAATATATAAGAAATAAATTGGGATACAGTTATATCATAAGGTTCTAATTCTTCTATTTCTATATTACTTAAGTCTATTTGTTGTAATTCCTCAAAAGTAAAATTTGTTGATACAATAGTTTTATTATTAACAGAATGATAGGAAATAAAAGGAATATTTACATTGTCAACATAAGAAAGTGGTACATTTATATTTACAAATTTCTCATTTTCATTAAGATTAAGGAGGCTAGTAGATGGTAGATGATACATTTGTGTGTTTGTTACACTAGTTGTTACATTGCTAATATTAAAGGTTAAATATTGGTGTAATGTGGGTATAAGTTTGATTATAGGGTTTGTTCTTATTTCTACAGCTTTACAATCATTTAATTCTATATTCTTACATAATTCTAAAATACATTTGTCCTTAATCTCTATCATGTCTTTACAGTAATGATGATTATTGAATTTAATACAATTTCCATTGTAAAACGAATTTTTAAATCTAATGATTAGTTGTTCTTTAATCTTTAGAGTAATGACTTTATTATTCCTTGTAACTGGATATGACATAGCATAATAAGTTGTTTTTGGCAATGATTTCAAAGGGATTTTAATAAAATAATAAATTAATCCTGTATCTGATAGGGAACAAAATGTGGAGCTAAGTAACCAGTTTAATTTTACATTTTCTGTGATTGGTTCTCCGAACGGTATGTTTAATTGTTCTAGTTCTCTAGTCGTTAATATGCTTGGATGGGTAATTCCTAATTTACATTGTTCTAAGGAAAATTCTATATCATTTAATTGATTTTCTACTAAATCTAATACGGCTAATAAATCATGATACATTAACTTAGTAAGAGCTAAATCTGTAAAATTATTTATTTTTTCTATACTATCCTTATATTTATTTAAAACAATTATTTCTTTATTAAGTTTAGATGTTAATTCTTTATTTAATCCTAATCTAACATTTTCATTATGCTCTATGTGATACATATTTCTCTCGATTTTATTTAAAATATTATCATACTTTTCTTTGTCATCGGCGTCCATATTGCCGGTGAGCCAACTAATAGCATTGCCTAGTCCGTTAATTAAACCTCTTTTTGATCGGTTATTCCGATTTATATTTACAATATGATTAATTTTTTCTAATATCTTGTTATATTTTTGTTCAATAATATTATGCAAAGTTTTATATTCATTACTAATTGTTAATACGTCAATGCTAATCTTAAGGGTTTGAATTTCTCTTGTTAAATTTGTAAGATTCTTATAATGTAAAAATGTGTACCAATCTTCAATTATAAAAGATGGATTAATTTGTACGATGGATGCTCCTGGTCCGTCAGATAAATCTTGTATTAGCAGGGTCTGTATCTGAACCGTAAGCGCTGCGATCAGAAGATACTTGAAACAATTCGTCGTCGAACTCAAAGTCATCTTGGCTGACTCCTGTAACATTAGACGTTTCTATTTCTTTTATGACATTCTCAATATCTTCATCAGTTATTTCTGGGTTTTTTTGACTTGTACTAGGTTTATTATTATTATTATTTGATTTCTTTTCTTAGTGACCTTTTTCGGTCGTTTGACTTGATCAGGGTGGAGTTTTTTCTTTCTACCTTTATTTCTATTTTGAAATCTTTTATCAACATACTTTCCTTTTTCGTATTTAGGATCTATTTTCTTTTTCTGTTGTCTCTTTATATACACATCTTCCGGGATTTCTATGTCTTCTCTATTTTCATTTAACTTGCCTATTTTTCTCTCTTTATTTTGTTCTATACCTTTCTTAGTTATTTCGAAAAGCTGCTTCATTTTCCGATGGTACTCATGAACAAGATATTCTTTTATTTCCGGGGATTCATTATAAGTTTCATTAGTGATACCGAAAGTTATTTCGTTAGGGGTCATTTTAAGATCTTGATTAAGGGAATTATTATATGCTGTCGTTGCTTGCTCTAACTTATCTTCCTCTTTATCATCTTTGTTTTCTATGTTTATAAGTCTTAAAATTTCTAATAACGAAGAGCTTGCTCGATTAAGCAATCCAAGAGAGTTAGGGTGATTGGGGGTAGTATAATGTAATTCAATATTTAAGTAGTTTAGAAAATCTTTAAACAAGTTATTGTCGAATTCTCTTCCGTTGTCACATGATATTTTTTGGGGTTTTGGAAAATATGCTAAATATTTTTTCAATACTTTCATGCTTTCTATGGCATTATAACTCGTTGCGTAATAAGAAAATATTCTTTTGGAAAAAGTATCTACTATTAAATAAATGTAATAATTACTCATGTGTAAGGTATCAATCATTAAATCTGTAAAGGGTTTCTCAGGTGTGGGAGTAATTTTAAATTTTTGTTTTATAGGTCTTCTATCGTATTTGCCTTTTCCACATGTGTCACATTTGTTTATAATTTCTGTGATATGATCTTTCATATTGGGCCAATAAAATTTGGTTTTCAAAACTAAATATGTTTCATTTATACCTCTGTGGCATGTCTTGGCGATATGATAATCAAGGATAAGTAATTTCTGGTCTTCCGTGTTCTTTACATCTGGCAATAGTTTATAATATCTTTTAATTCTATTTGTGGGAAATTTTTCTCTAATGAGTGATGCAACTTTATTAAATAATGCATTATACCAATTATTTTCACTTTCTATAGAATCTGATATGGGTGAGCAGTATATGCCGTAAGTTATATTTGGTCTTAAGATTTCTAAAAGTTTTTCTTCTATTTCAAAATCTTTTTCATGATAAGGCCAAGTAAATTCAATTGTTGTTCTTTGCTTATTATTGAATATTGTTTCGCGTTGAATTTTCGCGTGTCCCTTTTTTATTATTATTTGATTTTTCTCAACATTTACTGGTCTAGATTTATCATCAACTATTAAGATTCTGTTATCGGAGGATTCTGTGGAGTGCTGCGTTGCTAAAGAAGATATATCATCTTGAATTATTTCTTGGTGTTCACCATTATTATTTTCTTCTATGTTTTCATCATTATTAATTCCTTCTAAGTTTTCATTGTTAGCTTCTTCTTGGGTTTCTTCTATTCCCATTTCTTGTAATAAATCTACGATTTCTTGTGAATAGTTATTAGGAGAATTTTCTGTATGAAAAATATCAAATTCTGGTTCTTTTAATTTCCTTTCTTCAATAGGGTAACGGGATAAATGATCGGCGACTTTATTAGCCTTTCCTTCAATGTATTTTATGTCATATTCGAAATCTTCTAACAATAATTTCCATCTAATTAATCTGGCGTTCTGTGTTTTACACGTTCTTAAATATTCTAAAGGTTTGTGATCTGAATATATGAAAAATTTTCTACCGTATAAGTAGGGTCGAAAATGATTGCAAGCCCAAATAATGGCTAAACATTCCTTTTCCGTTGTTGAGTAATTTTGTTCTGCTTTATTAAGTGTTCTGGATGCAAAACATACAGGGAGTTCTTTTCCATCTTTCTTCTGTGCTAATACTGCACCAATGGCGAAATTACTTGCGTCAGTTGTTAAGAAAAAGTCCTGATTGAAATCTGGAATTTGCAAAATGGGACTACTACATACAAGTTGTTTCAATTTCTCAAAAGCGTTTTCATATAACTCTGGTTTGATTTCTTTTTGATCTTTTCGAAGACATCTCGTTAATGGGGAAGCTATCTTTGCGTAATTTGGTATCATTTTCCTATAGAAACCAGTTAATCCTAAAAAGCTTTTAATTTCTTTTTCATTTTTAGGGAGTTTAAAATCTTTTACTGCTTTTATCTTTTCTGGATTAGGTTCTATGCCGCGTTCGCTGATAATATGTCCGAGGAATAACAATTCTTTCTTGCAAAATTCTGTCTTATCGAGCTGAATCTTTAAGTTATGTTTTTCTAACTTTTTAAGAGTTTCTTCTAAATGTTTCCAATGATCTTTGTAATTTTCAGAAAAAATTATAATATCGTCCATATAGACTAAAACGTTAATAGAATCTGAAAAAATGATATTCATGGCTCTTTGAAACGTTGCTGGGGCATTACTGAGTCCAAATGGCATGCGAAGGAATTCAAAGTGGCCTTGATCTGTAGAAAATGCTGTTTTTGGGATAGAACTTTCTTCGACTTTTATTTGATGGAAGCCTGAGCAAAGGTCCATTGCTGTAAATATCGTCGCTTTTCCTAATTTGCCTAAAAGGTCTTCAATATTAGGAATGGGGAATTTATCCGGGGTTGTTTCTCGATTTAATTTCCTGTAATCAATCACCATTCGTATTTTTCTTTTTCCTGATGCGTCTGGCTTTTTCGGGACAATCCAAACGGGAGAATTGTAAGGGGAATTGCTGGGTCTTATTATTTTGGATTCTAACATCTTTTTAATTTCTTCCTTAATATTTTCTTTGAATTGGTGGGGATATCTGTAATTTTTCGAATATATCGGGTCTTCGGTTTTTGTTTTAATCTTATGCTCCAATAAATCAGTGGCTGAAAGGGGATCATTTTCAGTCTTAAATACTGATGGATATTTCGATAATAATTTAATTAAATTTGATTTTTCTTGAGGAGGTATATGGTCGGTTCCGATTAGTTGGGGGATTTGTTTTATTATTTCATGGTTTCCTTTTTTATTAGAATCTGTTAATTCTACTTCTTCTTTTTGCAAATAGTATAAAGGTAAATATATGGTTTCGTTAACTTTACTGTCGATTATTATATTTTGATCATAGATGCCAGGTTTAATTTTAATCTTATCATCTTCATAGTCAATAAAATATAGATTTTTATTTTGTTCTACTTTTATCTGATTTTCGCCTTCTTTCAAAACTAATTTTAAAACTTCGTCTTCCATAATAAAATCAAACTCTGTATAGCGAGTTTTTATTTTGTTGGTTTCGAAATCGATATTAAATTTCATTTCCCTCATTGTCTCATTTCCTAGTAGTATTTCGTAATTGGGACTGAAATTAAATAGATAAAATTTTATTTTTTCGGGGTTTTTAAGAAAATTATTTCTGCAATAAACTGAAATAGATTCCGTGCCAAGTTCTTCTCCGGTTGCTGTTTTTATTGTAAAATTTTCTTTTTCTCTTTCAACATCTGGTGGTACAATGTCTGGTCTTATATAATTCTTCCAAGATCCGGTATCAATAAGCCATTTACGATTCGCGTGGTCTTTAACATAAGGCAGTTGGCTTTTATTCTCTTCTTTTATGTGTTTTGATTGTCTGGCGGGCCTTTCTCTAAAAAAGAATTATTTGGATCTAATTTTTCTAATTTCTCTCTTAATTCTCTGATTTCTTGGTCTTTCGGGTCTTCTTGCTGAATTTGGAAATTAGGCTGTTTCGGTTTATTCCCGAATGCGCTAACTGTTCTCATGGATACAGTTGGATTTTCATCTTTCTTATTATTATTATAATTTTGATTCCGGTATCGACCTGAACCGTTGAAATACCTTTGTTGTTCTTGACGGGGCCATTGTTGGTAATAATTATTATTATTATTATTCTGCCGGTAGTCTTGTGGAGGTTCTTGTTGTCGATATTGATGCTCTTGTCTTTGATTATGTGGGTTATACGGGTTATTGGGATTTTGCCAATTATTAAATCGTTTGTGATGTTTTTTATCGAACTTTTTCTTATGGTCGAAGCCTCTTTTGTAATCATGTTCTCCGGGTCTTCTCATATTTCCCGAATTTATGAGGTCATCGAAGAGTAGATGGTTCTCATTCTGAATTAAATTTCTCAAATCATCTAATGTTCTTAACTTTTCTGCTTTAGTCATAAGATATGTTCTTATGTGAAGGGGCATGTTAGTGTAAAAAAAATAAAGAATACTTTTCTCTAATGCGCTAATAATTGTTTCTCTATTTGGTGTGTTTTCTATCCGATGTTTAGAAATTATTAAAGTGCGGATCTTATCAATTCTTTGAAGGAAATCAAGAGGGTGTTCCTTATGATGTATTTTGTTATTAAATAATTCATGCGATAATTGTTCAATTGAGCGGCTGTCTCTGAAGGTTCTTTCGAGATAATTTAGTAATTCTTCAACACGACTAAATTCGCACGTTGTATTTATATAATCAGCTTCATCCGTAAGTTTTGCTAAAAGTTTACTTAATAATCTTTGTTCGTTTAGTTCCTTAAACGAGTTGTCCGGTTTACACACGATTTGGTAAACTTGTCTACAAACTGTCACGAATTTTAACAGATTGTGTGGATTTCCATTAAAATTAGGGATATGATCGTAGTCTGCCGATTTAATTTGAAAGCTTGCCATATTTGTAGTTAATGTTAAATTATTTACTCGCAGGATTAAAGAATTTAAATAATCATCAGACATAAAATTACAATAGTAAAGGAAATTAACTTACAAAAATTGAGTACGCTGTCAAAATAATCTTCGACGGGGTGTGAAGATCTGTCCTTGAGCTGGATACCTGACGACAGTGAAGTCCGGCCAAGGTTGAGTGCAGATAAGAGACTTTGCCTGCGTTGCGAGATGCTCGGGGTGAGTGAACTCGTCCAGAATCTGAAGATCTCGAAGTTGGTAGTCCTCGGTAGGTAAGCCAAAATCTTGAGTCTTCACAGGTGAGGAATCCTAGGCGGTAGTCCTAATTCTGGATTTGCGGAAAAAGTTCGGATCTGCGGAAACTCGGTTCTTAAAACTGCGATAAAAATATGCAGTCCCTGTTCGGGCGCCAATTTTGGTGTTCGTGCTCGTTATTGTAAAAAAAAAATATTTTATTTATTCAAAAGTTACAAAATATCGATAATAACACTTTAAAAGACAATAATGACAATCTTGATAATAACAATATGGCTATACTAGATCTGACATAGATTACGTACCGTAATTACTGCGAGGACTTGAAGAGAGTGATCCCTGGGAGAAGGGACAGGGTATATAAAGGTTAATAGGACTGCTGAATAAGATTCAAGGAATATGGTGTGATCTGCAGGTGCACTATGGCCTCATGGTGGCGTGACTAATTGAAATTATTATTTTCACTGTTCTCATGAATCATTAAATCATCATGAAAAAAAAAAAAAAAAAAAAAAAAGACGCTGAGTAAAGCACTTTTTCATTGTTTCCTGGATAACTATCGCTTCAAATGCATTTTAGATAAAACATCGTCGTTAGCAATTATACAGAACATTAACTAAACTGCAAGTTTGGTATTTAACATATTAAAGTAATCGAAACAACTTATAAGTACGGAGCCGAGGAAATCTAATGGTACCTTTATCTGAGTGTTTTTTTCAAAAGGTCAATACATACAACGTACATCAAAATCAAAAGTACCCCACCTTTTGTCAACAAACATCCTATCCCGAATGAGCTAAATAAAATAGGCATGATATGTATGGTTTCTTTTTTTTTTTTTTTTTTTTCTATTCACACCTGGCATGAAGTTGACAACCAGTGAATGTAATCTCATAAGTTTGTTCTTAAAATTGAAAAAAAAGCTTATAATTAAAGAATACATGAATACAGATTAACGAAAAATACTATGCCTATAGTACATTTTTTACAGATGCATGGAAATAGCCCAAGTGGCCGAAATGTGATAATAAATAAAATTATTCGTGATTGACTAAATAAAAAATATTTATATTTTAAAAAAATATTTATTATATTAATGCATGCAAGTTAAATGTTTCGTTCTATTGAAATGATAATTACATTTGATGTGATAAAATCAAATAATTTATTAGAAAGAGAGGAAAGGAGAATGGAGCATATTGGAAAATTATCAGCGCAGCGTACTAATGGCTGCTGTATGGCCCCTCTACATAGCTTACATAATTTATTGCACTTTCTAAAAGCATAGCTAAATATTTTATCCAATTAATTATTTATAGTTTTCAGAGCCAAGTTCACATTCATCTAAACTGTTTTTATTGAGGTAACAGATTTGGACAGTCAGTAGTTCTATTACATCAATAATGAGGAATTCTAGTGATGATTATATTTGTTCACTTCGAGTTATCACAGCGGGGAAAAAAAATGATTTATTATAATTTTATGTGCAAAAATAAAAGTTAATTATATTGTTAGAGAATTCACAAACATAAATATTTATGAAAGAACGTGTTATACGATAATTTAATTCAAGAACAATAGAATTTAATGACTTATTTTAGATTGAATACCATAATAATGAGAAAAGAGATAAACATATTAATATACATACATATATACATATTCAGTAAAAAAATTTCAAGTTTTTATTTCTACGAGGAAGTAGTTTTTGAAAAGAATTTTTAAGCAAACATTGAATTATAATCGCATTTTTCTTTATTAAATAAAAATAAGTATTACATCATCCTTTCAGTTAGTAAATATTTTGTGTTAAAGTAAAAGTATTTCTTACATCACTCTTCAACGTTTCGGGGCATCAGCCCAAAACCTTAAAATGGTGATGAAATACACTTATAGTGAATGTATATATATATAAGGGGAGAAGGTCAACCCATTTGAAATCGACCAGATCTTGCCGCTCGACATTTTTGGTTTTTGTGATTTTTTGACCAGTTATTTTCTATCCTTTCGAGAAGATAAAAGCATAAATGAAAAAAAAAAATATTCTGCCCAGTATTTTTGGTATTGCAACCGTTTTAAGTCAGCTCCACGAGCGAAAATATGTGTTGGGAATATCTTTCTACTTCCTGTAATTTTTTTTATAACATTTCAAAACAATATGAAACTTGAAAGCATTAGATTATCAAATGACGGAGAAAATAGGAGAAATAATTTTTCAGGTTGTTTTTTTTCTCCTAAAATAAGAATAGCACTATAGATGTTTAATATACCTATGGAAATTTAAATATTTCTTTTCTTTTATCATTTTTTAGGAAGCTTCATCTAATATTTTATATTTAACCGAAATAAAATATCTTGAGAATGGGGACGAAACTCAAAAACGTTGAAAAACTATATGATAACTATTGAAGAAAAATTAATTAAATAAAAAGGAAGTTATTGATTGCTTATTTAAACATGAAATATTATATGAAGCTTCCTAAAAAAATATAAAAGCAAATTAACTAAATTTAAATATGGATATTAGCATTAACCATATGACCAAAAATTCATCACATCTTAAGAAAAAATGGATGAATTTTTAGAATCCTCACACAAGACTGAAACGACAAGAAACTGCAGGAAGATATCGATTACTACAACATTTTCTAGATAAACGTTCTAAACTTCCAGTACATTACAAAAGACTCATTTACATCACTATTATTAGACCTATTTGGACATTTGGTATTGAGCTTTGGGGCTCTACGAAACCATCTATCCTCCCGCATCCAGACCTTAAAATCCAAAATCCTTCGCAAAATCTTGAATGCACCTTATTTCGTTACAAATCAACTCCTCCATAATGACCTTAATATCCCATTTGTTCAGACATAGCCCGTGATAGATACTCTTTTCATTCTAAACTCCCTGCCCACACAAACCCACATCTCCGTAATTTATCTCCCTTAGATATATCTGATAACCCTGCAAGGTGACTGAAAAGAAGGTGGCCTTAGGACCTACTGAGTTAAAATAGCTACCACTGGGTAGTCTTTTCTCAAGACATTTTCGTGACTTTTTATTTTCATTCTCCATATTTACTTATTTTGTTCTTTAATACAGTTGTAAATTACAATTAATAAAAAATAAAAAAAACTTTTAGAAAAGCATAAAATATCTTGAGAATGGAGACAAAACCCCGAAACGTTGAAAAACAATGTGATAGATATAGAAGAAAAATAAATTAAAAAAATAAAGTTATTGATGGCTTATTTAAATATGAAATTTAAATAATTCAGAAAAAAAAGTCATCTAACATTCAAAGTCATGAAAGGAAATGCTGAGTGACAAAAAGGATATAAAGTTAATTGATTGTTGTAGATAATAATTTATGTTGTTATATGATTAAATATGAAATGTTTCTATTGAAGCAATAATAATCTTATATATAATGTAATGAGAACTAGTTGGAATTTCTGTGAAAACTAAAGAAAAACTTAAAGGATATATTTTCACTTGGCTTATCACAAAAAGCTAAGTGAAAGTTGTGTTTTGCGTGCGCCGCCTCAGGTTTATTTTTTAATTAATTACTGTATTTGGGCATTAAACTTGGAAAAAGATCAAACATAAATCGTATAGATACTTAAATCAAATCCTTTTACAGACATACAATTACAATAAGAGTTTTGAGCTTTTGATATACATTAATGATTGGAGGGGATGGTCCTAGCAAACAATAAAAAAACAGCAATCAAGGGCGTCCAGCAGCCTACCCAATCAACCACCAGCTTCCTACAATGGACCGCCACCATTTTACACCTGTACAGCTAATCTATTTATAAAAATATAGATGAGATCATTTTATTTCTATAAATTATTACAGTACTTCTATGTAACTCCTTCTATATAGTAAATGTTATGTGATAAACATATTGAAAAAGGCAATATTGACCAAAATGAAAGAATAACTTTATAGAATCATATAAACTATACTATTAATTCAACACTTTATATTTATGAAAAAATTAGAATTTTCAACTATTGATTAGTGAACTGAGTTTTGACATTTTTATAAAATAACGTTGACCTGAGCTCTTCAAAAGAAAATATGTTCATATTTTATAAATTGATTTCTTTTGTACAAGGAGCGGCGTGGTCTATTGGACGCTAGTTTACTGTTCTCCGGGTCCTGGGTTCGAATCCCGGCTGTGACAGAATATTATTTATTCTGTTAATTCAGTCGTGAGATGACCCTTGGTTATAGAGACCCTCCTGTGGCAGACCCAGCCTCTATAAAGTGATACCCTAAATTGGGGAAATAACCTGGTGGTTGAGCGTGATCAAGGCCTAATCACCTCCTTGCACGGCTGTTGGCCTAGAAACAGTACGAATCAACCTCAGTACATATAGAGCTAGAGCTTCATAGAGTTTCTAGACCCTTCATGGGTTGTAGTGGTACAGGTATTTTTATTTTTATTGTATTTTATTTTTTTCTACTTCTTTTGTATAAGCAAGAGGTATAACGATTAATTTTTATGAGCATTGAAGACATGTTCCTGTTGCTATGAAACAACTTTTACAGTTATCTAATTTAAATTAATAATTTTCACAGGCGTTGATGACCTTGAAGTTTTACGCCTTAAAGCCCAAACAAACAATTAATAATTTTCATTGAACTCTCAAACATATATATTTTTAAGATGAAATATATTTTAAATAACAATGAAAATCAAAAGTTGGCTGTTGAAGAAAATTAGTTTGGGTGGTTGTCAGAAAAATGAAACAATTAAATAGCCTAAAGTATTTATTGTTTTACCAACGTTTCGACCCACTATGCAGGTCATCATCATGACTTCGTTAAAATTTGTAATATGCCAATGGGTGGAGTGTAAGTTAGGTGGAGGTGGAGAAGTAATAGTTTGCTGAGATGGGATTGTCTACTATTGTTGAGGCGCGGGTTGT
The DNA here is from genome assembly GCA_023052935.1 of Piezodorus guildinii. NCBI lineage: Eukaryota > Metazoa > Arthropoda > Insecta > Hemiptera > Pentatomidae > Piezodorus > Piezodorus guildinii. The sequence continues at coordinate 110,052,814 of CM041292.1, read as the reverse complement.
AAATTCTGCCAGCCATATAGAGGTTTGGCGCTGCGGTAAACAGTTGGAGGTGATGTTTTATATTGTTAGGCCCTTGGTCTTTGGATCATAATCAATATCAATAGTTAAAATAAAGGTACTTGAGATATAAATTGTTCATATTTCGAAAAGAGCTTTATGTCCTTTAATAAAAATTTCCAGTGTTCCTAACATTAAAAAATGTTAATATTTGCGACGATAAAGGTAATAAAATTTCACCAACTTTTCAATTCAAGCTGACCGACAAGCTGATTTTAATTTTACACTGCAAGCAACGCCTATGAAACGTCATTTTAATGGACAAGTTAAGTTAATACAAAGCACGCCTTTGGTAAAAGGTTTTCAATTGGATAACTTTTTTAATAATAAATAAATTCTTTATTATCCTGGGACAAGTCCTTTTAGAATAAAATTTACAAAACATATAAATGGGTTTCATAGTTTTAGAGTAATATAAACAAGTTAACTAAAACTAATAGAAAATAGACATACGAATATAAAATGAAATAGAGCCTTATTTACATTATTTTCTGTTATGACTGATTGGTTAGGAGATGAAAAAATAAGCGGGATTTGAAGGTGGTAAGAGAGTTGGAGTGAGGGATAGAAAGAGGAATAGAATTCCATAAGGTTGAGGATCGGATAAGAAACGATCTGTCGAATTGTGCAGACCGGTGGGCCGTAGTGTATAAATATGAAGGCCTAGTGCGTGTATAACGGGAATGAGCGGAGGATTTGAATTATAGGAAATCGAAAATATATAATGGACGGCGGGATGGGATAACTTTGTAAAGGAATGATGCCAGGAAATAATTGCGGCGATTAGAAGGTCCATCATTTTAATCATAATTGTTAGTATTTTTTTTTGCCAAGAAATAAAGATTACTATTGGGAGCTTAATTGATTGATAATTTAGTCGTAAATATTGATATGAGGTATAAGAAATAGAAGAGGGCGTGTGGAAATGGTGGACAGAAATAGGAGACTGGAAAACCCAAGAGACCTAACCAATATGGACAACTAAGCCGCCGCATTTAACGTGATTGATTAATCAATTAGCTATAACATCCTGATGACCGCAGCTTGTGGTCTCATCCTCGCCTAATGGTATATACCACTCCCTCCTTCACTACTAATTTAGTATTGAGTGAGTCATCACGTGTCTACTGACAACCTATGTAATTGAAATAAAGCATTATTTTATTTTTACTTTTATTGAGACTTACGGAGTGGAGCTTTGGGGCTCTACTAAACCATCAAATTCTTCCCGTATCCAAACCTACAATCAAATCCTTCGTAAAATCCTCAGTGCTCCTTATTTTGTCAACAACAAACTTATCCATAAAGACCTCAACGTTCCGTATGTTGCTGATTTGGCCCGATCTAGATACCATTCCTTTCATGACAAACTCCATTCCCACCCTAATCCTCTTGTTTCAATACTTTCTTCCTCTTCAATTCCTGACAATCCTCCGAGGCGTCTGAAAAGAAGATGGCCTCGAGACCATCTAGTGTAGAAAAGTTACAGGAGTGCTGCCATTGGGTGGTTATTCTTCAAGTTTGTTTCACGCCATTTAACTTTTGTCACATTTACTTGTTGTACCTTGAAGTACAGTTGTAAATTTCATAAATGATGTAAAAAAAAAAAAAAAAATTCTATTGAGAAAGTTAAAAAGAGAAGGTAAAAGACACTGTACACTAATTGATCCAACGTTTACAGAAGAATGACATGGTGTCCACATATCCAGAAGAAAGAAAAATAACCCAGAACCAGATGCTCAGACTTCTTCATTCCTTTTCAAAGCATTCAAAACTGAAACTTGGACAGAAATTAAACACATACACTTACTTATAAAAACCTATTTGAACTTATGCATCACAGACATATGGGAAAGAAAAAAAGACATATTAACAAACTTCAAATCTTTCAGAACAATAAGAAAAGCACCAATGAACACATACGAACACACTACAAATGTTCCACGACAAACTACAGGACATCCGAATACTCTTATCAACTGGATGGAGACAACACTCATGCCAGGTAATGTCCACAGAAGACTAAAGAGGAGTTGAATGAGAGAGCTTCTCCTTTAATAATTCGCGATGACTTCTCACGCCAGGAGTGGGTGCAGCTGAGTACTGCTATCGCTTACGCTAGGATTATTAAATTTTAGCAAATCCTTTTATTGCATAATTAACAAATGGGAATAAAGATTTAAAGTAAAAACAAAACAGTTTCGAATAACCAAGTGTGCTTTGAGCGAAATTAGATGATACTGAAGAGATTTACATAAAACACCTATAAAACGGGATTTCTCTTCGGTATACTTACTTCAGCAAAGAATAAAAATCAATAGGCTTATAAAAATAATGAAAGGGTATTTTCTGAGGAGCATGTAAAATAGCAAAAACTCTTTGGAATATTCGAATTATTTTTAAATAAACTACAGATATTCCGTCAATAAAATTATCTTCAATGAATTACTAATGGTGGTAACGTTTGACATATCCATATTCGTTTATTGGTTCATCGTAAATTTACAATAGTCTCATATGAAGTGTTTCTTTTTATTAATGTCGGGTTCTGAAAAGCTATAAACTCACGTTTATGTATCTAGATTTTATTCAAGAATAAACAAAAGATAATCAATGGAGTATAATAATGAATACAATAATTACTTACCAACATGGGTTATTTTTGTCGTAGCCAGTTCTTTAAGGAGTTGTGGAACGATAGGATCATTTTCTCTATATAAATCCAATTTCGAAATACCGTAATGGAAGTAATCCAAGGCAGTCATATTTCTCCTGAAAAAAAAAAAAAAAAGTAAAATATTATCTACTTCTATCTATCTATCTATCTATCTATCTATCTATCTCTATCTATCTATCTATCTATCTATCTATCTATCTATATATATATATATATATATATATATATATATATATATATATATATATATATATATATAATATATGGGTGGCTATCTGAAATTTGGTTAAGTTCTGGCGTAATTTTGAAAGTGATGTTTTTAGTTAAAAATCAGAACAATTTATATTCTATACTGTAGGTATAACATCTACTTTGCTGCACCTAAGAGGGCCAGTCACTTTACAGGATATTTTAAAAGAAATTTCTGATATTTTAAAATCAGTGTAAAAGTGATTGACGAGACGTGATAGTGACTGGCTCCAAACACGGTTATTAAGTCATATCACATTTTTATTGCAAATTAACGGTAACAACAAACTATCTGTTAAGTTTACAAATTCTATGAACAAAAAAAAAAAGAAATCTAAGAACTATAATCACAGCATTTTCTTGATCAGTGGACTGGACAAAATCGTTTTTATGCAGGTTTTTTTTTTTTTTTGTGTTTCAAACTTACTATTTAAAATTTGCCTCCGAATAATATCGCCAAATAACGCATTTTTTATCAATTCTACTTTTTGATTAGGATCGTTGGCCATTTTCTACAATTTTTCTTGTCGGTGTCAGTTCTTACTTTTTTTTTTTTTTTTTTTATCATTCTATGCTTTAGTTTCTGTTTCTTTGTTGTTCACTGGCAAGTTTTTTCCTTAAATTTTCAATGAGTAAGTCCTTCCTCTTCAGTATACTATTTCTTTGTTTTCGTGAAATATACTCCTTCTTTTCGCTTCAGCTTCTCTTCCATTATTTAATAAAGGAACCTCAGGAATAATCATCTTCCGATGGTGACGGTATATTTTGGTCCGCGTATTTATCTGAATTTTCTTCAATGTTGTGTTTTTTCTATAATCAGATGAATAGGCTACCACTTTTTTCTTCCCTTGCTGTGCTCACGCGGAGTCATGTTTTTCACACATTTCCGTTGTCCTTTTTCCTTTTTCTTTTGATATTTTAGTCGTTACTTTTCTTTGTACTCTGCTACCAAAACAGGGCCATTTTTAATTTTTTCCAATGCCTTTTTGCTTGTTCAGATTTTTTTTTGCAATTTCCTCTTTAGACAATGTCGTTTTTTTCTAGGCACCATATCCTACAGCAAATACATTGGTATTATGTTTAAAACCATGCCTCGCACAGTATGACAATCAGTCCCTAGTCACTATTACGACTAAGGCTTGACGGTCTAGAGCCTGATAAAAAGAAACAAAATTAAATGAAACCTAGTATTTAGAATCGTCCCCTCCGAAGGACGGCTTAACTAAGGATTTTTTACTCCCATTAAAAAATCCTAGTACCACCTGCGGGTTTGAACCCGTGACCTTTTGCCCCATGCATAGGCCTCCCATAGGCTGTTACGCTAGCCACCCAGCTACAAGTGATCCCTATCAATTAGTAATTAATTATCTTTAAAACGACTTAGCTATGGACTGAAATTTTGACTGGCACAGTACGTGTTTCCACAGCAATGTCGGCGACCGTACAACAGTGAAAAGCTGTCGTAGCTTGTGTCGTGTTTGCAACTAACTTCCCGCCAATGCCTATAGCATAGAGTGAATTATGGGAAATCCATATGCTTGGATGGCACGTATTTTTGAATTTCGTAAATGACTAGGGCCTGATATTTTTTATAGCTGACACTTTTTGCATTGTAAATGTGATCAAACATTAGTTATTGTAAACGAATTTAAATAGAGTTTGAATAAATTATTATTGTAGAATTAGAATTATAGTGAAATGAATACTAAATTCGGGAGATCTTACATGGCTAGGGACTGATATTTGGAGTACGAAATGTAATTTTTTTGGAAATAAGATTATTGTGATATATATCTAAATGAGTGACCAAACTAAAGAGACTTTAAAACATCACTTAGTAGTTTCAAATATTGGATACAATTTTTATAATATTGTGAAAATTGATGCTAACATCAAATTCCAAATAATCACCCATATATATATATATATATATATATTTATAATAATATAATTATAATTATATTGTAATGTATAGATATGATCTGCATATATAAAATGATAAACGCAATTTCGGTTTCTGCTAACTCCTTCTAAACCACAAGACGATTTTTTTTATACGGTTTTTACCATAATTTAGGGAATTCTTTCCTGAAAGTTTATAAGTAAAATACATCACAATTAAGCATTGTTTTAAACGGAAAAAAATATTTTTCTGCTGTCATAAAAAAAGTAATCCTGAGCAAATAAGTAGTAATCTAGACGTATAATATAACGTTGGAAAGATTAATAATTTAGAAAACTTAATATGCAATAAAATAAATCGTTTTTTTTTTTTTTTTTTTTGTACGCTCACTATTTAGCTATTATATTTTATTATAATATTGACAATACTATACGTAGCCATCCACATATTCTCAGACATTTTTGTCAACTATTTCTCTATAAAAAATTATTCGAAGCCGTTGTTCGATCGTTACGCTAGGGCCTTATGTTAAAAACATTTCTTTCCAAGATCTGGTATCAATCACATGAAGGAGAAGAATTGTTCAGAAAAATCCTTGTCGAAAATTAGTGAGAAGATCAATATTTGAAACCATTTAACAACAGGATATTACGATTTCCGAATACTTTTGTCACTGAATGGTATTGTAATTTTACATTATTAATCGGAAATTTAAAAAAAAAAAATAAACTTTCCTGTTATCTGGTTAGTGATTTTAAGTGCTTATTTCAAATTTGCGTTTTATAAATTCATGGACAAACATAGTTTAATGACGTAATAACACACATCAAATTGTTTAGTCGGTGGCCAAAAATGAAGAAAACGATTTATTATTATTTTTTCTTTCAGATTAACAATTTGTCTTGACTACGTGAAGACAATATTCTACATAACCAGCGATGGTCAAATCTGGTAATAGTAAATATGGAGAAATTACTTTAATTTGAAATGAAATGGTCATACTTTGCCTGTAGTGGATAATTTCCATGTTATTAGAAAGCTATAGAATGCAAAATCTGGTGCGGGCAAAACACGACTTTCACATACCTCGTCTATTTAAATCGATTCAAGAACTATTAACACAAACTTAAAGTTGAAACAAGCTTCAAGTTAAATTAAATAAAAGGTTTGTTTATTCAGCTTCGTTGGAAACATATGATTCAGATTTCATAATACAGCAATATTAAATCGTTACCTATTATCATAAGTTATAATTATATGCCCTTTCTGTCACTTTACATTACTTTGTACAACACTGTATGTAAGATAATATATTTTTTTAAATCATTAGTTATCAAACGGCTATATTATGCATCAATGTTACTGCTATTACGTTCAAACGTCCAACAATTAAAAAAAAAGTGTTTGCTCTTTTCTCCTTTATTTATCCTTTCCTAAAAAGAAGACATGGCTAATTTACAAAACTAAAGGCGAATTGGGGAAAAAATTCAAAATATCGACATTTAAGCTCTGTCAAACTATTTCAATAAGAATGTAACTTACATGATATTAAAGCCCATTAAATCATCAAAATCGAGTTTGATTAAAATCGTTAGAGTCGTTTTTAAGAAAATCGTAAAGAGGTGCAAAATGCATGGAATAAAGTAGATCTTCCGGTAATTTTGTATTTTGGTAAACACGTTGGTTTTTACATCTCGGGCGTTTAACTCTTAAATATGAAATTTTAGTTTCGTTTGCGTTCGTTTTGTGCTGGACTTGCCACACACAGACCTTTTTGCAAGGCTGGGTTATTAGGATTCAGGGGTCCCGAAAACGTGTATTTCCGTTGAAAACTGCAATTCGAAAATTTTCACGATCACAATACTATCCCTTGCTATATGTTTCATATATAGGTATATGAAAGTAAAAATGTTAACAATTTAGGATCCGTCATGAATAGAATAAAGTTCTAGTCCTCTCGCCAGGTTACTGATTGCAATTGTGAACTAAGCTAAATGTAAATTAAATTAGACCGTAGGGGTCACTTATGGCTTAGTAGCTAGCATAACAGCTTTCTATGCCAATGATCGCGGGTTCAAACCTGCAGGTGGCCTTATGATTTTTTAATAGGAGTAAAAAATCCTTAGTCATGCCGTCCTTCGGAGGGGGCGTAAACAGGTGGTCCCGAGCATGTGCGATGTCCTAATTAAACCTGAATAGGCAAATTTAGGTCTCCCCCTGTAGTATCGTCCGAAGAGTCATAGTAGCATAAGGCGATGCTAAATGAATAAACAAACAAACAAATTAGATCGTAAAGCCGTAGAACAGTCACTAGACTTTAACATCAGTCGCGTTCCTGTCACAGTTCAATGATCATATATTTGTTATAAAGTATTTGGGAAGATATGTTTATACTTTAAAAGGTATAAAAGCACAGAGTCTCGAGTAAAATCGCTCATATAGAAATATTTTTGGTTTTAAATCCAGTGGGATCAATAATCTATTTAATGTCTCTAATAAAAGGAGGAGAGCAATGGGGATATAATTAATGAGATCATTGGCCATGCTATTACAATATGTTAAATGAAGATAAGTAGAGAAGACGAGGAAGAAATATAGCGAGTTAATGAAGATATAAACATCATTAGTACTAAGGGCTACTACACCAGGGGACCGATTCCACTTTATTAAGGCCACGGCAACGTTCACATATCAAGCACCACTCTAATGCCTTTTATAATTTTTTAACGACGGCCATATGTTATGATACTTTTAATAACGAAAAAGTTTTAACTTTTTTATTTATGGTTTTAATATAAGTACGTGCCAACAGGTTTTAAAGGAATTTAAGTAAGTGTAGGATACCTTCAAATACTATAAGAGACAGAATAGTTTTTTCAACATGAATTAAAACTAATCAAATTATTCAAAATAACATGGTTAAATAAATCATAACAATTAAAAGTCTTAATAATTTGAACTTAAATTACGAGAAGCCTCTGCCGAAAATAAGCCTGGTATTAACCCCGTTGACTATTATGCTCCCCCGAACATAATGTGAAGTAACACCCTGAGTGATATAGATGAGCCTTCCCGGCAATATTTTTACCTTAGCAGGCCTAAAAAAAAATTGACACTCGCAAAGTTTGATGGGTTTTTTTTCTCTCACTCAATATATCATGCTTCTAAATGCAGACAGTAACACAATATTCAATTCTTAATACATACATTTTTCTTTAAGTGATATTAAATTTCTTTATCTAAATAATTTATCCAATGAATTCATTTAGAGCTTATATCGAAATAAGTAGTAGTTATGTGAATGATTTAATGTAACCTTATATTATATTAGTTTTTATTTAAATATACAATAAACCAAAATTGGTTATAAGTAAATAATTTAGTCATAATTCAATATCATATGTATTTAAAAAAAATCTGGCATGTGAAACATACAACTTTTACTCACCTCCGTTGCTATAATAGATTTCAGAATTTTGAAATACGTGTACATTTGTAGATGAAAATTAATTGTTAAAGAATTAATTACATTGATTTTCAATAAAAATATCTGGTGCGGGCAACACAAGACTTTCACTTACCTCCGTTTTTAGAATCGATTAAAGAATTTTCAAATACAGTTAGAGATAAAAATGAGTGAAACCATTAAATAATTAGTTAAGTGGAATTTCTATAGAAACATGTGTTTTATTAAAAAATCTAATATATTATTATCTAAAATAATCACTCAGTTTTATCGGCTTTTCATTACTCTCTATTAACTTTTAAAAGCTTGTGTATGAGATAATATTTTTTCTAAAATCTTTAGCTTTCCAACGGTATATCATACATGTATATTATAATAATAATAATAATAATAATAATAATAATAATAGGCTTACCGAACCCGAAGGTTCGATGCCGATACCACCAAACTTCGCCTGCATAGACTCGTCCAATGTTCACCGGTCAAGCCCAAGCCCCCGAGATCAGCCTTAATGCAATTCTCCCATCGACGCTTCGGCCTACCTTTCGGACGCCTACCAGTCGGTTCAGCGAATACCAACTTTCTCGGAATCCGTTCCTCACTAAGCCCAACAACTTTACGCGCCCATTTGAGTCTCCGCGATGCTATCAACTCAATTATATTCACAGGGTACAAACTCCTCAATTCCGCATTATGCAACCTTCTAAACTCCCCAGTGGCCTCATCTCTCTTTGGACCAAATATTTTACGCAATACCTTATTTTCGAAAACCTTAAGCCGCTGTTCATCCTTTAAAGTAAGCGGCCACGTTTCACATCCGTAAAGAACCGTTGGAAGAATAATAGTTTTATAAATTCTAATCTTTAAGTTTTTAGATAGAAGCCGCGAACTAAGTAACTTAGCAACTGAATAATAACACGCATTTCCCACCTTTAACCGGGACTTTATTTCTTCCTGGATTTCATTTTTTCTAGTTATAATTGAACCTAAATACTTGAATTTCTCTACGTGTTCCAAAGTATGACCTGATACATCAATATCACCAAGATCGACACCGTTTCTGCTACTGATCATATACTTCGTCTTATCGGTATTTAATTCGAGTCCTATTTCTTTACCGGTTTTTATTAACACACTTGTATTTAGTTGTATGGTTTCCGTGTCTTCACCTAGCAGTACCAGATCATCGGCATACCCCAAAACCGGAATCCTGTCACCCATATTTAAGCCTTTCTCGGTACACATCACCTTTTCTATGACATATTCCAAAGCTATATTAAATAACACAGGTGAAAGGGAGTCACCCTGTTTCAAACCCGATCGCACCTCAAATCTCTCAGAGTAATTATGACCGATTCTAACTTTATGGAATGTTTCCGACAAACACATCTCTACTAGGTTTACTAACTTTCTAGGTATTCCCTGTTCAATCATGATGTTATATAGCTTCTGACGGTCTATTGAATCATAAGCCTTTTTAAAATCGATATAAAGTTGATGGACTACACCGTTGTATTCCAATTTTTTCTCTAATATTTGACGTAAGGAAAATATTTGGTCAACAGTCGAGCGATTCCGCCTAAAACCACATTGGTAATCTCCGATAATTTCCTCAGCGTATTCCGTTATTCGACTAGTTAGAATTGACGAGAATATTTTATAGCATACTGGGAGAAGAGAGATCCCACGATAGTTGTTACAATCCGACCTCGGTCCTTTTTTGTGAATCGGAATAAGTATTGATTCTTTCCATTCTTCGGGCATTTTTTCAGTTTCCCAGATCTCTTTAACTAAAAAATGTATTTTGGAAACGCCCGCTTCTCCACACGCCTTGATTAATTCACTCGTGATATTATCATTTCCTGCGGCCTTATAACGTTTTAATTTTCCTATCGCCATTTCGACTTCCTCTTTACTCGGTGCGTCTATCCATGGTTCAGCGCTCTGATATTCAGAGAGAGGAGATTGATTATTATTTTCCGTATTTAAGATGCCGTCAAAGTGTTGTTTAAATTTATTTAATATCTCAGAAGGATCCGCAATTATATTGTTATTTGCATCTTTAACCGCATTCAATAGAGGTTCAAATCTTTTACGCGATTTGTTTATACCTTTGTACATCTCTCTTACGTTATTTTCGTTTCTGTGTTTTTCTATTTCTATTATTTTGCCTTTAAGATACTCTCTTTTCTTATTTTTTAAGAGTTTTGAAGTTTCGTTTTTTACTAACCGAAAGTAAGCCACATTATTATCGCTTGGATTATTTAAGGAATTCAGTTTAGCGGTTTTTCTTTTTTCGCACATATTTTGACAATCCCTGTCGAACCAAGGTTTGTTCTTTTTATTTTCGATTTTTCCAAGACATAAATTACCGACCTCTTTAATATTATCCCTGATCCCTTCCCATAGTTTGTTTACATCTTTGTGTTCCTCGTCTGAAGATTCCAAAGCTTCGAACCGATTTTTTACTTCTATCGCGAATTGTTTTCTAATTTCGAGGTTGTTCAATTTAACTAAATCAAAATTCTCGGGACGAATATAGTTCGGTGTTCTCTTTTTTGTATTTAGTTTTTGTCGAAGTTTCGCGATTACTAATTCATGATCAGAACCGCATTCTGCACCTCGATACGATCTCACGTTAATTATGCTACTTTGCCATCTGTTTTGTATTAAAACATGATCGATTTGATTCCGTGTTTGTCCATCCGGTGATGTCCACGTATACTTATGAATATCCTTACGTTTAAATGTAGTGCTTTTGATTACTAGGTTTTTCGAAATGGCAAAGTTTATTAGTCGGGTCCCATTATCATTACTATATTCGTGCAAACTTTCTTTACCGATTGTAGGACGATATACTTCTTCCCTTCCAACCTTTGCGTTCGCGTCGCCTAGTATTATCTTAATGTAATTTCGCGGTAACTTATCGTAAACCGACTCTAGTTTATCATAAAATTCGAATTTCACTTCATCATCACTGTCTTCGGTGGGAGAATGAATGTTTATAAAATACATGTATATTACTGCTCTTAATTTAAAAAACGAAAAATTGCATTAAAAAAATATTTTTTCTGTTTTCTCCTTTAGTTGGGTATCGAATTTATTCAATTTATATATTTACTTGTTTTTCATCAGCGTTAATAAGATAATATAGTTATTTTTATTGAATGTACAAAATTAAAGGTACTTTAGGGGAAGAATGTTTAAAATATCGGCATTTAAGCCCTGCCAGACCTTTTTAATCAGAATAAAACCTACATGATATTAAAGCCCATTTAATTTTACATCGATATAGCGAGTTTAATCAAAATCGTCGGAACCGTTTTCAAGAAAATCGAAAAAAGGTGCAAAATGCATAGTATAAAGTGGCTCTTCTGGTAAGCTCATTTTGATGAAAAAGGTTTTGTAACATCTCGGGTGTCTATTTGTCTTAAATATGAAATTTCAGTTTCATAGAACTTACCGTTTACGGGTTACGCTTACGTTTCAAGATGCGCAGAATCCTAATAACGAAAAAAAAAATCCGTTTCTCCTAATTAATAATTAAATAAATACCAAATTTCCTACAAAATGAAAAAAGAATCATTGAAATTGGTTAAGAAAGAACTATAAGAGATATAACGTTTTGGACTTAGCAGTGGTGATATGCCATTTCTCTTTGAATTATTGCTTTTCATATTACTTCATATACAATTATACCGTAATATAATTATTTGGAGATAATAAACCATTGTGTAATAATTCGCAGTGTTTTTATTTCATGTACATGTAACTAAAAGTAAAAATAGACATAATAATGATAACTGTTATTATAAATAGGTTTCATGTGATCAAGAATACTAAAACAATAAATACGATGATAAGAATATTAATACTTTGGAATTGCATAAGACTAAGTTATAAAATTATGATTTTTTTTTTATTAAGGCGACGACGAGGATTAACAATAAACAGATACTTAGAGGGTAGCGTTAAGTAGAATGTCAAAAATAAGGAGGGTGGTAGAGAGGGGGTTGAATGGCTACGGCCCGGGGAACAAAGGAATCCACTCCACTCGCCCACTCATTAGTTCTCTTCTCTTCTTCCTACCGACAATAGTTCCGGTCCAATCGGAGCAACCATTTGTTTAGGTGCTATACCATCCAGTCAGGTCTAATCAGTCTTCTAGAAACTTGAAACTCATTTTATTATCTTCAATGGCTCAATAGTGCCATTGAATATTTTAAAATCATTTGAGATCTTCATATGGTGTATTATTTGATATCAGCAGAAGTAAAAATAGTGGGTTAAAGAACACTTACGTTTTTGTTTTTATGTGCAATTACGACCAATTAAGTGCCTAGAGTTCAATGCATACTGAGGATCGTACAGTTTTTGTGCCTAATGATTAGGTCGAGATAATGCTATGCTTTTCCCTCATTTCCCCTCAATTTTTGGGTATATACTTAGTAGAGGCTATGTGCACTCCTTCATTGGCACAGTTTAAAACAAAAAGTTACAAAATTGATAAGGCCAAAAAGCAACAAAGTTACATGACCGGTGCAAATAAAGATATTAAGAAAAAAAAGTGTCAAACTTATTACTATCATGCACTATTAAAGTGAAATTAACAAACATAAAGTCTTTCCTTTTCTTGTATTGGGTTGATGCAAAATTAATGCAGGTTTTTAGTAGATATTGTAAATACGCCATATCTTTACTTTAACCATATATATTTAATCAAAATAATTTCCATCTGAATCAATGCACTTTTGCCAACGTTCAACAAGCTTTCTTATTCCACCAGAAAAAAAATCCGAATCCCTGGACTCAATGAAATCACGAAAAGAATTTTCAATGTCGTCCTGGTTTTGAAAATTTTTCTCCCTCAAAAAGTTGTCCAGATGCCTGAAAAAGTGGAAGTCTGTAGAAGAGAGGTCAGGTGAATAAGGCGGATGTTGGAGAACTTCGTAGCCCAACTCGTGCAGTCGTCGAAGCGTTGGTTGTGCAACGTGTGGTCTGGCGTTATCGTGGAGCAGGATCGGCCCCTTCCGATTCATCAATGCTGGGCAAAGACGTTGCAATTTTTGAGTTCCGAGTTCCGCCGCCATTTCTCGTGTGGTTTTGGTTGGGTCTTCTTCCACTTTTGACCTCAGCTGGTCGTTGTCCAGAGCAAGATGACGGCCCCGACCTTCCTTGTCTTCGAGGTCGAAATCTCCTCTGCGAAACTTCTGGAACCAACGCTGCACCGTGCACTCATTAATAGCCTCCTGACCCCACACTTCATTAATATTACGAGCCGTTTGCGCAGCGCTGCGCCCTAATTTAAATTCGTAAAAATAAATTTGACGAAAATCGCACTTTGACATTTTCGATTCAAGACCTTTAAACACACTGAACAAAACGATTTTACTAAACAAATTCATGGTGAAAGAGAGGGTATTAGATAAGGTTTGTTTTGGTATAATAATGATCAATGTTAGGATTAGCTTTGTTTACACAATTGGAATTAAGATATTGCAATAGAGGAAACCTGCATTAATTTTGCATCAACCCAATAGTTTTAAGCGGAAAAAAAAGCCTTTCAAAACACCTTTCCTGAAATCCGCAAAGACAGTTTTCCTATTATTGTTTCTTCATGATAAATCGTGTAATTAAAAAAACAAAACAACTAAGGGTGGTTTATCTATTATTAATTAAATCAATGACAATTTTAAGACCAATGACTTGAATTCGGACACCGCAGTTGCTGCATTGGGACTTCCCGTAATGATAACCAGAATTTTTGGATATTTACTTAATAGAGGCTATGCACTGCTTCATTGGCACAGTTTAAAACGAAAAATTATAAAATTGATATAGCCAAAAAGCAACATAGTATGCAAAAATCGTTCATGAAAATAAAATAAAGTGATGAATTTATTTTATTTTTCTCAATAGTTATTTGTATTACCCAATTTATAGCTTTAAAAAATATATATTAAAAATGTAGAACAACCGTACGTGAGGTACAGCACCGAACCGAAAAAAAACAATGGTCTAGTGAGGTCCAGTAAACAAAAAACGATGAGTTTTGTACTACAATGGGAGTTCTGAGGAAATATCCCTCTTACTCAAGTTTTATCCATCACTTTTGCTAATATTTAAAATTTTTTTTTTTTTTAATGATTAGTGCAAATAAAGATATTAAGAAAAAAAAAACACAAGACTTTCACAAACCTCTTTTAATACATTTAGAGATAGGGGTTACCTGTAGTATGGTGGTTAGCATAACAGCCTCTCATGCTAAAGGTCCTGGGTTCAAACCCGCAGGTAGCCCTAGGATTTTTTAATGGGAGTAAAAAATCCTTAGTAATGCCGTCCTTCGGAGGGGACGTTAAAAGGTGGTCCCGAGCCTGTGCGATGTCAGGTACTCGTTAAAGATCCATATTCTAATAAAATCTTGATAGGCAAAATTTAGGACTCCCACTGTAGCATCGTCCGATCAGCCACAGCAGGATAAAGGGACGTTAAATAAATAAACAAACAAAAGATAAAAATAAATATATATATATATAAATAATTAATTAAATTCAATTTAGATAGAAACATGTGTTTTATTAAATAATCTATTATATTTTTATCAAGAACAATCAGTTAGTTTTATCGGCATTTCATCACTCAACATTAACCTTTAGAATTCCGTGTATTAGATAATATTTTTTTCTAAAATATTTAGCTATCCAACGGTATATTATACATCTATTCTTGTGTTCAAAAAGACAAAAATTGCATAAAAAATATTTTTGCACTTTTCTCCTTTCATTGTTAATCGAATTCGCTCAACTTGAATATTTAGCCGTTATTTCTCAATGCTAATAAGATGAGCCTAATATTTTTAAATCTACAAAATTAAAGGCTTTTATCATTGCTAACAAGATAATATCATTTTTTTTTTTCGAATTTACAAAATTAAAGATACTTTAGAGGAAGAAAATTTAAAATATCGGCACTTAAGCCCCTGTAAGGCTATTTCAATGAGAATGAAACCTAAATCATATTAAAGCCCATTAAATTGTACATCCATATAGCGGGTAAAAATCGTTAGAGTCGTTTCTGGGAAAATCGTAAAAAGGTGCAAAATGCATTGTATAAAGTGGCTCTTCTGGTTAGCTGATTTTTATGTAAAAATTGCAGTGACATCTCAGATATTGTTCGCGATTACGCGAATTAAAAATGATAATATTTATTTTGATTTATTTTAATTTAAATTTAAATAGGTCGCGCCGTGGATACGGCACAGATGTTTTATTCGACCGTCTTTTGTTTTTTGCTATAGTGTCAGTGTGAATTGAGATTCTGTCCCGATTGCATGTTTTTGTAGTCCGTGACGATATTTGTGGTGATATTCGGTTCCCGGTCACGATAGAGGGACTCAATTTCAAGAATTTAGGTTCTCCTAAGTTTTACAAGATAAATCTAGGAGCAGCTGGAGGAGACTGCCGAGCCTGAGCGGGCCCGTTCTAGAAGACACAAGAAGGCGATTAGGTAAGCTGCTGTCCATCTTAAATTTATTTGTAAAACGACTTGGAGATCCCTTATTCTGGGCAGAATCAAAATTTAAAGTTTTTTATTATTATTTTTATCATACAGTCCACAACCAGAAAATTTTTAATTGGTACAATTCGTACCAGATATAGTTATCTTAAATATAAAATTTCAGTTTCGGACACACGGGAACACAGACCTTTTCGCAGGACTTGGTTATTTGGACTCAGGAGACCTAAAAACATGTATTTCCGTTGAAAACTCGAATTCAAAAATTTTCACGATAGCAGTACTTTTCCTTGCAATATATTTTATATATATATATATATATATATATATATATATATATATATATATATATATATATATATATATATATATATGACAAAAATAAGGTCGATCCTTTTCTCATAGTTTTAAATGGGAAATATAAAGCTTTTCAAAATACCGATTTCCTGAAATCTGCTAAGAAAGTTTTCCTACTACTGTTTCTTCATGATAAATGTTTCAAAATAGACGCTCGTATTATTTAATAAAAGCGTTGAAGCAAAAAGTATACTGTTTAATTAAGCTGTGAAGAATATTTTCAACATTTAGACGAGAAAGATGATAAGAAGACGAGATCCCGGGATAAGGTTTTAAAGCAGAATGCAATTAGGGGAGGGGTCCATGCCAACATCTTCGGCTCCTTCCTCTTCCTACAACGGCGTCCCAACCTTTTAATTAAATCTCCATCAACATCCCTCCGATAAAAGGATCATTTTCCTAAGAAACGTTATCATTATGAAATCCCAAATGTTAGTTAAACATTAACAATTTTTAACAAGAATATTGCCCATATGTCTTCTGCACAGTTATATAAAAAAAAGAAAGAAAAGAAGAAAGAACGGCTTTAGCCTAGATAACAATTGAATACATTCCATATCTCCTCAATGTAAATAAAATGATATCGCGGTTTTTGGTTTCCGCCAACTGCTTCTAGGCAACGAGACGGATTTTGATACGGTTTTCACTATAATTTAGGACATTCTTTCCTAAATGTTAATAAGTAAAATACATCGCCATTAAGTTTTTTTTTTTTTGGAAGGGAAAATTAAATTTTCTGTTATCATGTCATCAATAAAATATTCCTAAATTATGAGTAGTAATATAGAAGAATAATAAACCGTAGGAAAACTCAAAATTTTGGAATGATAATATAAAATAAAAAAAATCGTACAAATTAATAGAAACTTGTTGTAAGCCCATAAACTTAAGAACATATTTTATTTGTAATGTAGTGACGAGGGAGGTTATGGTGATTCAGTGTTGCCACCGTCCAGTATTGTACATGTTAAATTCTTCCATATAGTACTCCAGTATCAAATCGTATATAAAACCAAAAACTAATATTTGCAATAATCATTTATACTATTTGATCATTACATGAAAACAGAATTTCCATGGTAAACTAAATTAAACTTTTAAAATGTAATTAGAAAGAGTTCATTTGTAATATTTTTTTATTTTATTTTAAAGAAATTTTCAACTGTATTATACAATAAAATACATTAAGTAAATGTGTTAATTGATCAAGTGGGCTTGATACAAGCGAGTGAAGAAACTAACTAGTTGTAGCACTTCAGTGGTTATTTGATTGTTTATTCGTTTAACGTCACTTTATACTACTATGGCTAATCGGACGATGCTACAGTGGGAGTCCTAAATTTTGCCTATCCAGGTTTTTTTAGGATAGGGATCTTTAACGAGTACCTGTCATCGCACAGGCTCGGGACCACCTTTTAACGTCCCCTCCGAAGGACGGCATAACTAAGGATTTTGTACTCCCATTAAAAAATCCTAGGGTCACCCACAGGTTTGAACCCGCGACCTTTGGCATAGAAAGCTGTTATGCTAGCAACTACACTATGGGTGACCCCTCAGTAGTTATTTAATGTAGTAGGTCGCGAGGCCTACGTCTTTTCAGTCACCTCGGGGGTATTTGAAACATAAAATAGTCAGAAATCGATTTGAAAAGCAACATTAATTCCTTAGTTCAGTTTATTTGTTTGTTATGTTAAACAACAAACAAATAAACTGAACTAATTTTGATTTTCAGACCAATTAATATTGCTGTTTTCTTCCGATGATTAAATGAGTAGACGTGTTTAATAAACATATTTTCTTGCTAAGTGCATTTTTCGTTAGAATGAACTCAAAATCCTAAAGCGATAAACTTTTAATGGGTCGAATTGAAGTTTTTTAGCCATAAATGAAAACACATTTACTTTGCTAGTAAAAAGTATAAAACAAGAATTAATTACTTCAAGAATAAATGATTATTATAAAATCCTTGATTATTATGAATTCCTTTGATTTCCGGCCAAAAAACAATTGAAATTAATCATGTTTAGATTACGTATGATATTTTCAATATGTTTCTAAGAATCCCATCAAAGGAAACAAGAAGGTTCTCCAGAGAAGACACAGTAACCTCAAGATACCTCAATGATTTCTCATGTGTACGCCACCCACAACATCTTATTAAAGATGTCTCATTGTTCCTTCTCTGATTTGGTTTACCGCACACATCACAACAAACATTAAACATAGCCTTAAATA
The DNA here is from genome assembly GCA_023052935.1 of Piezodorus guildinii. NCBI lineage: Eukaryota > Metazoa > Arthropoda > Insecta > Hemiptera > Pentatomidae > Piezodorus > Piezodorus guildinii. The sequence goes on along the minus strand of CM041292.1, from coordinate 110,034,355 downwards.
TCCTACTATTAAATAGCCAAACGACAATGGCATAAAGTGCTATATATATATATATATATATATATATATATATATATATATATATATATATATATATATATATATATATATATATAATTTTGTTTAAAATAATTCGGGTTTTAGGTCATTAAACTAATACTCCTTCTTAATTTTCTTTATTTGGACGTTTCGTGTATATATATATATATATATTTTTTTTTTTTAATGTATAATTTGGTACAGAGGCAAAAGTATATTCATCAAAGATGGCAAACCGATTAAGAAAAAACATATATATATATATATATATATATATATATATATATATATATTTATATATACATACACACACGCACACACATACCAGGCGGTAGGAATTTAAAGCATTAATTATTTATCCACAGAACCACAGGAATTAATCAATAGTAGTCCTTATTAATTAATGCAACTGATCAGAAATACGGACTCTAAAATATTAAACAAATTATAATAAAGTTGTAATTGGACCTACATACACTTTGTTTTCAATAATAAAATCTTATAGTAATATAAATATCACTATTTTTAGTAAATTGTAATGCGATAACAAAAACAAAAAACGCTACAAATTTTTACACAATGGTTTATTTTTTCCAAATAATTATATTAGGGTATACCTGATAATATAGCTGTTTATAGGCAATTAACTAATATGAAAAGTCTTGATCCATGAAATCTTTTCGATTTTCCTCTTTCTTCAATAATGATCGAATTTTGGTAGAATTACATTTTCCTTTTCTCTCTCTCTCTCTTCAATGAGGCGATTTTCTTATTCTAAAACTCTATACACACCTTTCTCTATCTTCAAAAATAACTGAATTATAGGCGTATTTACGGGAAAAATTAAATTTGTTTTTTCTTTCTTCTATTTTTTATAATTATTCGCGATTTTTAATTAAAACACTCATATTTTTTTCGGTTTCTTCAAAGATAATAGAGTTATTGAATCAAATCACTTTTAATCGGCAACCATTTTAAAAATAACTAACGATATTAACGTCTAGAAGTTGATTGACCAATGAAGAAATTGGTCCAGTAGTTTTGGAAATATGACGACGGACAAACGGATTTTTAAATCGTTATTCGGATTCTACGTATCTTATAACGTAAGCCCCCAAATCTCGAGGGATTAATTTTATTTATTTAATTTTTTGTTTTGGTCGATTAAAAATTTACACAATTAATCTGAAACAATTTTAATTTATGTTTTTCATTTCTTCCGATGATTAAATATATACTAATGAATAGACGTTATATAAAATAAACATATTTCCTTGCTAATTGCACTTTACTTTACAATGAACTAAAACTCGAAAAGCGTTACAGCCCAAAGACAGAGCTTTTTTAAACACAAATGACGCCTTATCCGAATTGCTCCCGTGCGAAGCACTCGTGTATATATAAATATAAATAAATTCTTTATTAACCTGGGACAAGACCCTTTAGAATAACATTTACATAATATATAAATTGGGCTTCAGAGTCTTAGAGTAATTAATTATTTATAGTCAGTTAACTAAAACTAATCGAAAACAGACATACGCAAATATAGAAAATAAAATAAAATAGAGTTTATTTACAATTTTGTTATGACTGGATGGTCATGAGGTGAATGAATAAGCGGGATTTGAATGTAGGAAGAGAGTTGGAGTGACGGATAGAAAGAGAAATAGAATGCCATACGATTGAGGATCGGATAAGAAACGATCTGTCAAAATGTGCAGATTGGTGGGCCTTTGCGTATAAATCTAAAGGCCTAGAGCGTGTATAGCGGGCACGGACAGAGGATTTCAATTGTTGAAGGTGAAAATTTACGGCGAAATTGGATATCTTGGTAAAGGAATGACGCAAGGAAATACTTGCAACGATTGGAAGGGTAAAGCCACTTCAACTCGCCATAAAATTGGGATACGGAGGTGTACCTAGGAATCCTGAAGATAAATCGAACAAAGCAATTAATTAGGAGTTTATTTTTACTTCGAGATCCCTAGAAAAACAACCGTATACGGTACAGCATTAGTCGAAGTGGAGGAATATTAGAGAGGTAACGAGGAGCTTCTGGGTTTCATACGGGAATAGGTGACGAAGGGAATTCAGTCGCTTTAACGTGGAAAATGTGCGGCGGGAAATTTCGGAAATATGGTTCTTGAAAGAGAGGGTTTGATCAAAAATTGCTCCTAGATTCCTGACGGTCGAGTAAAACTTTATAGAGTTACCATTTAGGAAGAGGGTTGGGATATGTGGAACAATTTTCAAGAAGTGATGGGCTCCTATTGGGTTGTTTCACATGAAATGTCCGTTTTTATAGTTTCTGAAATACATAAAGGATTTTTCAGGTCTCTGTTGTTTTCTTCCGAATGTTTACATATTTAAAGTAAACAGTTACTAATCCTCTACCTTTGTACTATATACATTAGCTTCCCAATCAATTACCCACTTTTTAGTATACCTCCAAATATGAACATGGAAACACGCGATTTTCAAGCAATATTTTTGTACGAGTTTAAACTCGGCCATTCAGCAGCTGAGGCCGCTAGAAATATTTGCAAGGCGGTTGGGGAAGGGAGTGTTAATAAACGGACCATTCGCCGTTGATTTGCTAAGTTTTCAGCTGGGGATACCGAATTGGAAAACTTGCCCCGAGGAAGACCTCCGTCCGTAATAGACAACGATGTCCTTAAACATACAGTAGAAGGAAACCCCTACCAAACAATTAAAGGACTCTCAGCAAAACTAAATGCAAGTGCATCTACCGTTTCCAGACATTTAAAGTGTATTGGGAAAATAAAAAAGCTCGATACAAGGGTACCTCATGATCTCACTGAGCGACAGCAAGACTCGTTTCAAAACATACCGTGCAAAAATTGAAAGAACTGGACTACGAAGTTCTTCCGCACCCATCATATTCTCCCGACTTGTCTCCAACAGATTACCACCTGTTCAGGAATTTAGACAACTTCGACCAATGAAAAACTTTTTAAAAATGATGATCAAGTGAGAAGTGCGTTTTCAGATTTTGTTTCGCTTCAAAGCACAGTTTTTTCAGTTCGGGGATAAAAAAGTTGGTGTCACGTTGGGAAAAATGTGTAGAAAAAGAAGGTAAATACTTCGAATAAAATTATCTTGTTTTCATATCGTATTTTCGTAAAATCTTTTACCTTGAAAACGAACATATCATGTGACACAACCCAATATTACTATTGCTTTTATTTTTTTCAACACACACACACATATATATATATATATATATATATATATATATATATTGTTTGATCAGTTCTCGACTGCTGATAATTTAAGTTTGTGTTGTTCTTAGGTTTCAATCAATGAATAAACAATTTTATCTATGCGACGTTTCGAGAATTTATTGTTCTCATAATCATGCCTTAACAGTGGAAAAACAAAAAAACAGAACATTAATATTATTATACAATAATTAATATATGATGTTATTGTTAGAGATATAAAAAAGAGTACATTGAACAATGAATAATCATACAGTAGGTACATAGATATTTTAAATTAGGATTTACATTAAAGATATTATTATAAAATTACTTACAATTTTATAATAATATCTTTAATGTAAATCCTAATTTAAAATATCTATGTACCTACTGTATGATTATTCATTGTTCAATGTACTCTTTTTTATATCTCTAACAATAACATCATATATTAATTATTGTATAATAATATTAATGTTCTGTTTTTTTGTTTTTCCACTGTTAAGGCATGATTATGAGAACAATAAATTCTCGAAACGTCGCATAGATGAAATTGTTTATTCATTGACTGAAACCTAAGAACAACACAAACTTATATATATATATGTGATACATAGGGGTGTGCAGGTGATAAAATCAATAGCTATTGAAAAGAAAATAGAACTCCATTAAAGATAAGAAGTGAAGAACTTATAAATGAGCAACAATCAGGGCCTATTATAAACAATAAGCGAATTTATGTTGCCTTAAGGCGGGGGCTCCATAGGAGAAAGGAGTTGGGACAAAGGGAAGGCCCTTTCTGTAATAGCAGCATTAGTCACTCTTCAGTCCCGAGGGTAACATGTAACACGTATAGTTATTAATACAGACCGAGCCCTACAAGGAAATAAATACTCCCTCCTCTTATAGATAGTGTCACTCTTACCATCTCGTATCTCATGCTCGCTAATTTCTGCGTCTCCGAAGCGGGCCAAATTTCTTCGAAGAGTTAGATATCAGATTCAGAGAACAGACCAATTTGAATTTATTTATAGCTGGTAAAAAATAGTGATAGGTAACAAGGACACACCTTGTGATGCTCTAATGTATGAATCAAATTTGATCAAATTAATGTATGAATTTCTGTTTATCAAATTACTTCCTGTGGCCAAGAGGTCCATCCTAAATAATAGTGTTTTCATACAATCTACTATATACCGTATCTTATTAGACGCCCAATATAACCGTGGAAGTGATTACAGATAATTTAATTTTCTTCGATTTTATTTACTGTAGTTGATATTAGGAAACGGTGTGGTTAGTGGATAGAGCACTAGTCTGTTCTCTAGGTCCTGGGTTTGAATCCCGGCTATGGCAGAATATTATTTATTCTGTTAATTCAGTCGGAGGGCGACTCAGGGTTATGGAGTCCCTTCGGGGGCAGACCAAGCCTGTATAAAGTGGGTACCTAAAAAATGGGGGAAAACTGGCAGCTGAGCGTGATCAAGCCTAATCACCTCATAGCAGGGCGTTGGCCTAGAAATAGGACGAATTCTATATGTACTGAGCACAAGACCCATGGATTGTAGTGGTACAGCTAGTTGATATTAATACACAAGTAAGAAAATATATGCTGGGCATTTATACAAGGATAGACTGAGCCTGTGCTTGAGCAAAATTTACGATCCATTATTCACACCAATGTAAAATCATTATAATAAAAATATGGTTATTGCGGACCCTTCGCACGATTGTTTCATGTTCAACGACGTAATTCGTTTACCAGAAAAAAATGTTTCAAAAACGCTAACACTAAAAGAAAATAAAGGACAAATCAATTGTTATCAATGCAACACGTGGTTTTTATCTTGTCATCCCTTATCTTATCTTAAGTATGTGTCTAACAGCAAAATGCAATGCAATGAAATGATGGAATGAACATTTGCTGTGCTACGAAATTAATTTTTATTGTATACTTCAGCTAAAGATTAATACTGGATAAGGTTTATCGCTCATAATTACTGCCTGTTTATAAGCAAGACCCTCCTGATTGGCAAAACTGAGGAAGGAATTATGAAAAAAAAAAATGCTAAGAGAGGAAAAAGTGAATATCTGCTTGATAATTTGAGAATATTAAGGAAAAGGATATACAAATAACTAAGAATAGAAACACTATAATATCTATTAATATATTAATCTCGTCGTGCACATGAAACAAAAATCCTTGAATACAAACAATAATAATTAGAACCCAATCAATCACTATGTAGGATTATCTGAATGGCCTTAGCTGACTTTTTTGTTGTTAATAGCAGAACGTTCTCAAACTATATCTTAGTACAAAGACAATAGTCTCCCATGATCCACTCTAAGGCTTCCTCCTATCTGGGCTAATGCACTTCTACAATTTTTGCAGCAGTCTTTCCTATTTTTATCCTTTTTCATATTACCTCGTTCCATCATGTTTCCATTCATTTTCCCAGACTTATGTATTTTATCTTATTTATTCGTATAATAACTTCATATTGACATTTCATCATATTATTTTCTTTATCTGTAGAGATACATAACTTAGAACCTTACTTCTTAATATTGTATTTGTTTTATAATCTTTTACCCTATAATTACTTTTATTTTCAAATCCTCTGTATGTTTTTGGCTATCGCTCCCTAACTCAGCCTCCACTGGCTCACACTAGTGACGGGCTAACAGAGAGGAACTGGGATCTCTCGGATTCCGCTTTTCCCTCTACAAATGGAGGAAAAAGCCCAATCTGGGGTTCCTTTAGCAGACTGTAAATATTTTATATAGTTATGATTGTAGGTACAGTGTTTATTTATTTGTCAACTTTATTTATCTCAATAATAGACTGTTTTTTTTTTTTTTTATTCGGTTTTTTTTATATATGTAGGAATTTATTTATTACTTATACAGCGAGTTAAAGTGGCTCCTTTTCCCACCCGCAGAAAATATTTCCTAGGATCATACCTTTCCAAACCATTAACTCCCATCAACAACCCTATATCCATAGTCTCCTTCAATTTAAATCCTCACCCCACTCTCTTGAAACAAGATCACGCCATTCTGACCTTTACGTTCCTACCCAAAAAACTAAAACTTTTAACCGTTCCTTTATTATCCGCTCTACTACCCTCTGGAATTCTCTACCTACTCATATACGCCATTCTGCTTCTCTATTCTCATTCAAATCCGAACTTGTATTGTACCTCCTATCACCCTAAACAGACGCGTAATGATATTGCAATTCTAAGTTTTGAATTTTGAATGAAAAAAATAAGTAAAAAGCCTACTGTTTAAATGTATATCTTGTTTGTCAACTCATTTATTTTTCATTCTGTTCAACACCATCGTTTTCGGAAGATTTAATTTTTTTTTTTTTTTTTTGTATAATATTTCTTATTTTAAATAATAACTACGTTAATATTGCCTGTTGACCAGACTTATTGTGTTATTTCATATTTCAATGTACAATTTGTTATTCTTAAGGGACCCAGTCCCTGAATAAATTTTTTTTCTATTCTAATCTATTTTCTATATATGATATGAATATATCATATGAATTCGGTCTCATATCACTATTACTATTGTTCATTTTGAAACAAATTGTAATGCATCTCAACAAATATTTAAAAAAATATTACTTAAACATCCAAGTTTATCATTCCATCAACGTGTTGGATATGTTTTCACATCAACTGTTATTTTTTAGTATCGCATTTCATTATTTTTTTTTATGTTATAGTTATACTGATTTACTATTAAAACAATGAGTACAATGAAATTGGCCGAAACTTCGACAAACATAAAAATAAGGCTATTTTGTGTATGTTGTTCATCCTTGGCCAGTGCATTCTTCTCTTAACTGGCCAACAACGCTACCGCCCCTATTTGTTTTAGTAATTATTATTGGAGACGTTAAATTAATGTTTATTATCCATTGTTGCCCTATCTGATGGAATAAGCAATTAATACTAATGTGTTGACCAATAGAAGAGGGAAGCAGGTAGTGCCTCCCACTATCGGCCAATAATCTAATACAATCTGTAGCCGGGGCAATCTTGAGCTCCATCAGGGTCCTATTAGGTAATTGCTAAGAGCTTGGATCATTACTTAATGGCTTTATTTTGGATCAGGGGAGTCTTCCTATACGGTAATAATAGATCATTATTATACCTCCTGTCCACCATAATAATTTAAAATCTCATATGAGGTAAGCTTTATATTTATCCTGAGTGAATATCTCCTTATAACGTATTTAACTCTCTAAGTATTAAACATACTTAAATTTAAGTTCTAAAACACTTATATAATTATTATGAACTAGCGGACTAGCCCCCTGCTTCGCACGGGTGCAATTTTAATGAGGTGTCATTTATGTTTAAAAAAAGTTCTTTTTGATCGATTTATATTTTATCTTGGCTTTAGTTTTAATTGACTGTAACGAAAAGTGCGATTGGTTAAGTTTATTTTAAAGTGAAGAAGAGATTTTTTTTTCACCCCTACCACGCCTTTGGTGGCTATACGGGGTTTCTCGGGCCAGGGGGTAAGGGCGGAGGATAAAAGCTGAAACAAAAGCCCCCAGCACCGAGTATCGAACTCGTAATTATTTGGTCCTCTGTGTTGCTAGGCAACACGCGCTAACCCGCTCATCAAAGTTGATTGGTATCTATGTATTCACAAACTATAGAAATAACAAGCGTTTCTATTCTATTAGGTTTATAATTATCTTATATTTATTTATGTAAAAATATTTCAGGAATAATTTTTTGGTTACTTGGTTACAGAAAACTTATTTTTCACGTTTGAAGAAAAGCTAAATTGCAAAGCATTTTACTTATAAACCTTAAGGAAAGGATGCCCTAAGTAATGGTGAAAAAATCAAAATCCGTCTTGTTGTTTAGAAGGAGTTAGCGGAAACCAAAATGGTGTTATCATCTGTTCAAAGCTGAAGAAAGGTTTTAATTTCAATCAATATTTGCGAACGATTGAAGGTGAAGGACAAACGAAACAAAACATTACTAGCCAAAAATCTGATTGTGAGTGAAAGAATCACTGAAACTCTCATAATTCTAAACATCATGGTACTATGCAGCTAATATTCTGTTTATTACTAAGATAAAATATACAGTGTATGTAATATACAATCTACGAATTGCTAGGGAATAAGCTGATTCGTTGTCGGTTCAGGCGGTCCTCATCGTAGGAGTGCAGGTTAATTAATTAGCATATAGTTGGAAACGACCAGCAACGTCTTTGTCGGTACGGACATTAAGTTTTCCTATTTTAATGTGAATGCCAGTGGCTTAGTGTCGAAAGTATTGTAATATTTTAAAGTAGTGGCTGAAATGGTTGTAATGTCGAATTGTAATAGTCTTTATGAATAATGTCATGTGTCGCTTAGGATGTTTCGTTAGCTATTTTAAGCAGTGCTTTTGACTAAAAGACTTTCCGGGCATTTGAGAATTTAAATTTAAAATTTTGTCCACACAAGCCCACTTGTCCGTAATATACCTTCCTCAGATATTCCTAATGACCCTTCGAGGCGATTGAAAAGGAGGTGGCCTAATGCCTTTAAATAGTTTGTGAAGAACTACCAACGGGTAGTTCTTTCTTAAGACATTTTCACGATTTTTCCTCACCCTGCATATTTATTCATGGTTTGATTAAGTTAGTTGCAAATTATAACAAATGAACAAAAAAAATTAGGATTCAGTAAAATCTAATAGTTCTATTACGTTCGTCCAGATTGCTTGAATTAAAATATACGTTAATAAAGAATCAATTATGTACTTATATCAATTGACTTATAAAAAAAAAAAAATCAGTTTTTGTTATTTTTGTGTTAGACAAAGGTGTGTTCTTTAAGTCAATATATAGTCCGAATAAAAACCTTGGAGTTTATTAAACAAATTAAATCAGGGGCTATGATTATGGCACAATGTGAATACCACACAAACACACCTTGTAACCGCATTCTATATTGTTAATGGATCTAATATGATTAAAAATACTTGATGGATATCAAAAAGTTTATCGTTCACTCATGACAATGAAATCATGTGATGTATTAGTAAAATAATCGTATTTAGTTTCCTCTAATCCTTGTTTTTACTGTGCATTGGTAACATTTTCTACACTTTTTTTTTTTTTTTTTTTTTTTTTTTTTTTTTTTTTAGTGAAGAAGGCCACAAAATATTTGTTACAGTTATAGCAACATAAGTTCAGAGACAATAGATGCTTTTACAATAAAATACAGTTTTTATAACAGACATAGCAGTTATGGGATTTTCCAAACGGAAGCAGATTTAGAGATCACATCATCAAAGGAATGCAAAATAATCTTTATGAATATTGTAAACAGAAAATACTCAATAGGAACGGATTTACAAAGTAGATAAAACTTGGATCAAAAGTGCCACAATTAGACTGAGTCTCGTTGCCAATCGTCTGTGGTATTGTCACACCGAATTGGCTAGGCCTTTATAAAAGATTCGTATTGAAAAGAAGTCTTTCTGCATATGAGAGAAATGCCATATGAATGGGGGCACATTTCAACACCTTTATATCTTACATTTTGTTGTTGCACCAAATGGATTAGAAGAAAATGTTTTTATGTGAATTAAATTATTAATAGATAGAAAACTTTCGTTGGTTTAAACTTTTTTGACTGGGACCAATGAAATCGATCGTTGTAAGTAAGCAAGGAAACAATTGATTCAGACTGAAAACATGAGGCCAATTCGAAATAATTTTAGATCTCATCAAGCACATGGTAATCATCCACCCCCTCCTCCTTGAAGCACCCGCAGGTGGGCCGAGGATTTTTTAATGGGAGTATAAACTCCTTAGTTATGCCGTCCTGCGGAGGGGACGTTAAAAGGTGGACCCGAGCCTGTGGGATGTCAGGCACTTGTTAAAGAACCCTATCCTAATAAAAACTGAATAAGCAAAATTTAGGACTCCCATAGTAGCATCGTCCGATTAGCCACAGTAGCATAACGTGACGTTAAATAAATAAACAAACAATATACAACATGATAATCATTTCTCGGAACATGGAGATCGGCAGATTCCGGTAAAATTTGTAGATTGACCTGATAAAGCAGAGAGAGGATTGAACACTAATGAAGAAATCAGAAAGGCATTTCAAATTATTGTAATAGATAGCACGAACGTTAGTATTTCATCATTGATGTGATTTATTTTCAAAGTTTCAGTTGGAGATTTAAACAATCTCTCGCCTGTTTCGGTGGTCCAAAACGAAAAGTGGGAGAAAAGAAGGATAGATAAAGTAAGAAAAGTTTGCAAATAAGTCAATAAAGGGAAGGACTGTTAAGAGCTTAGGTCTAGTGGTTTACTAAGTCAAGAGGAGAACTCCTTTTCGGCAGTCCCCCTTCAGTGATCCCATAGGAGGGAGCCATTTGAAATTCGATTTCGAAGTTTATTCATTATTAAAAGGAGTCCTTGACTCATTACAGCACTATGATAGTCCAGCTACCAGTTAATGATAGTTATTTGATGAATTTAAGTTAAGATGCAAAATTCACAATTCTTCACAACTTTGGTTTCATTTTTCTATCTCGCACTGCTACTACTTCATCCTAGGGATTTGTAGTTGTTCTTTCATGTCGATTTCTTAATAGAATGACTAGTACAATTCATTATTTAAAAAATAACACAGAGTTATATTTCAAATATTAACTATATTTCAAATGGCGACCTGGAGAATGCAGAAATTTACTTTTGGACACTAAATTATCTGTCTGAAGTGCTACCACTGGGTAGTTTCTCCTCACGCCAATCATACCCATACCTCAATGTTCACATTTACTTGATGTATTTTTTGTTAACACAGTTGTAAATATCACTATAATAAATTAAAAAAAAAAAAGATCTGTGACACTACACTGATCGTAATAAATTAAATATCTCATTTTCTCCGGATTGAATGTGTATTTTCATCTTTTGTTGGTTTCGTTTATTCGTTTAACGTCACTTTTATGCTGCTATGGCTAATTGGACGATGCTACAGTGGGAGTCCTAAATTTTACCTATCCAGATTTTATTAGCATAGGGATCTTTAACAAGTACCTGACATCGCACAGGCTCGGGACCACCTTTTAACGTCCTCTCCGAAGGACGGCATAACTAAGGATTTTTTACTCCCATTAAAAAATCCTAGAGCCACCCTATTTTCATCTTTGAATTTTAATTTGATTTATTGCATTGGTAAGAGTTTTTGTACCTATGGTTTGGAATTCTTGCTTAAGACCAGAGAAAAAACTAATCTAGTGTATCGAAATTAATAATATTTTCTAAATTAGCAACAAAAAAAAAAAAAAAGACTTGGAGGAAATGTTGTAAGTAAATAAATTGATGTAGAATAAATAATTAATATAAATACATTTTTTCATTTCTGAAATTTAAAAATTAGAACATTTCGATCCTAATAAAAAGTTTATTAAGTAATTTATGATTAAATATATTACTTGTTGCAAAATAATGGGCTGCATGTAGTAGTGGAAATATAATGTTTAGACAGGTGTTTTTAAAGAGTCTATAATTAACAATTAACAAACTAGGTACATACACTTCTACAAATATAAAGGAGTATGAAGTTTTAAACTGATCAAAAGAAACCAAAAGAATAGTTTTTTTTTTTTTTTTTTGGCAATGAGGTAGGTAATAGGACTGTAAAAATCAAATTATTCGAAAATTCTTTTTATATTAATCTCATAAAATGATAGATAAGAAAATGATTAAATGAACCTAATACAATTTCATTGCAAACAGTTTATTACATTTAAAACGTGAACTAACCGAGAAAAAAAAGAAAAAGTTGAGAATCGTTTTTATTTTTAGTTAACGTTATACTCACAATTCTCTTGTTTTCAGCTTTTCTGAGATAGTTGGATTTTTCATCTTGTGCTCTGTTGTTAGTTGTACAACCCCTTGGCCAAGAGAAATGTCATCCACGATCAATTCCAAGTCTTTGAATTCATCTTCCAACTCTCCAAAAGATTCTGAAGAGTTTGGGCGTTCCAAGTACTTACGTCTAAACGCTTGCGGAACAGGGAGGCGAACTCTTCCATGTGACGGCGTCAGTCGAACCCCAGACATACCCAAATCGAGCTGAAACAATAAATCCCTTTTAGATATTGACATTTGATAAAATTAAATAAGATCAAAATAATCCATGGAGAAAAGAAATACAACACCTTATATATATTGCTATGTTTTTGACCGGCTGCTTTTCTAAGGCAGCAGTAGTTTCAAAAACTAGCTTATCTGATATATTTAATGTAAGTATAGACTAATATTACTGAAGAAACCATTGGATTTCTTTTCTAAAGGTTTGGTGTTTACCAATCCCAGTAGGTGGCATGCAGGGTAACATTAAATTACTAACAGATTTAAATTTGAGCAATTATTATTAAATATAATAACGGGGAGGAGGGGGAGGGAGAGCCCGTGGCTGAGTGGCTAGCGCGCTAGTAGTTTCTCGTGCTACAGGTTGCGAGTTCGAATCCAGTCCCGGCGGGAATTTATAAGGATGTGATTAAATCGGGATTCACTCGCAGCCACTCCCCCGGGTATGTGAAACACGTCAGCCAAATGGTGGCCACTCAAAAAATTAGACGTAGGGAGTGATGACCCTACACTACGAATTTCATCGTGAAACGCGAGTGTAATCTCCCAGGAGATCAAACCGCGAGGCCCAGGGCCTGCACGGCCTGTCGCGCCACTGAGAAAAAAAAATTAAATATAACTATTACATAACTTTTAAATTTAAACTCTATTTACATAATTTCCAGACCTATGATTGAAAATACTGAGGATAATATTAAAATTAAGCTTGCCATACAATATTACAAATAACAAGATACTTTTGGTGGAATAAGTCTTTGGCTCCACTTCTCGGCTTCATCCTCCAGCTCCTCTGACCCCGTCGGACATCTCTTCTTGCGGATGGAACTCCGCTGTTCTCTTACTGGGCTTCAACTCTAATGGTTCGAATAAGACTGCCTCTTCTTGAGGATAGAACTTCTCAGACTTTTTCGAATCTAAGTCAGGGGTCCGTTGTCCTAGTGTCTAAGAAGTTTCCCGAGGTGTCGCTGTGGGGCCCCATGGAAGTAAACTTTTGATGTTTTGCCGACAAAGGCTTATTGATATTTACTTTATTAATATATTAATTATTTAATAATAAATTTAGAGCCCTCAGCATCCTCAATACATAACAATATATATATATATATAATATATATATATATATATATATATATATAAATAAATATATATATATTTTTTTTTACATCATAATTTAAAAAATTGACTTGACAAGGATTCAATGGTCATATAAAAAGTTATTTTCACGAATAAATAGCTCCATTTTCTATTTTTGATACTGCAGCGAGATCAGCTGATGCGCTCGATGATAACAGTCATACGTTACTTCGTCTCTCAGATTTTTGCTTTTTTCAGTAGGAATTCGCTTGAGTTCAGTCTGGAAAACATCACTAGACCTCAGGAATACTACAGCAGTGAATATTGGAGAAATTTCGGTAAGCAAAGTTATAATTTACTTTGAACAATCACGAAAAAGTGAAAGGAGGGTCACTGATCAGCTGATTGCCGCTAGCTCGGCAAGCTCGGGCTTGCTTTTCGTTTCCTTATCTTTCTTTTATTTATTTTTTTTCCTTCTTATTCTTATTCCATTATATATTTATTCCTATTTTTTTTTTTTTATATCAATGCGATATTTTCATCAAGTGATGTCCTCGAAAGTTACAAGTAAAAGATCTAGATCTGCAGGTTCAAACTCGTCTCCCACAAAACAGAGACCTCGCCGTGATAATAATAAAAAAATGATTCCACCAGCGACTGCTTCAGCTACCTCTTTAGGATCTGAACCACAGCCTAGCACATCATCACAAGGATTATCTGAAGAATCGCCGTTTTTTACACCGAACCCATTTCAGATCCTTCAAATTGAAAAAGAAACAATGGAATCTTCTCCTATACCAAAAGAACCACAACCTCCACCAATATTTGTTAAAAATATTAAAAACTTTCAACTACTGTGTGCGCATCTAAATAAATTAACCGGTCCTAACAGTTATTATTGTATAAGTAGAACCAGTGATACTAAAATATCTCCGACTACCGCCGAAACCTACAGAAAAATAGTAAAATATCTGACGGAGACCAAAGCTGATTTTCATACATATCAGTTACGCCAGGAGAGAGCTTTAAGGGTTGTAATTAGAAACCTACACCCTTCGACACCAGCAGCAGCTATCCAAGAAGAACTGACGGAGATAGGCTATAAAGTGCGGCAAGTCACCAACGTCCTTAAAGAATAAAATTCCACTGCCTCTATTCTTTGTGGACTTGGAGCCATCAGAAGGAGTCGAAAAAAATTATGACCTCAATAGATTATTCTATACTAGTGTAAGAGTTGAAAAACCTTACACTAAGAAAGAAATAGTGCAGTGCCACAATTGTCAGGCATATGGTCATACTAGAAGTTATTGTCACCACATACCACGCTGTGTGAAATGCGGTGAACAACATAAGTCAGAAGAGTGTACAAGACCAAGATCAACACCCGCTGTTTGTGCTCTGTGCCTCAAGGACCACCCGGCTAGCTACAAGGGATGTCAAATATACAAGAACCTCAAAAGCAGATACCAAAAACCTCAGAATCTGGATGAAACAGCTGAACCGATCAGAAGCAGAAGACAACCTTCAAAAACAATTGATTCCAATGTTACATTTGCCCATCTACTTGGAGGTGGGAACCAGAAAAAAGAGGCCGAGGCCCTGCCGGAACAACGCACACTTCAAAATCCTCAAACCGTTCCACAACCAGCTATTCCTCAAAATTTACCCAACCCTCAAAAACCTCATCCGCATCAAATTTCTCATATTCCTCCTCCATCAAATGTCTCAGACCTTACAAGTTTAATGACATCCTTCATCACTGAAATCAAATCCCTCGTTATGCCGCTAATATCACTACTTACTAATCTTGTATCAAACTTAATCCCTTCCTTAAAAAATCCTTAAATGACTTCACCTAACTCCTTATCCATTCTCCTATGGAATGCGAATGGTGTTAGAAATCATACTGACGAACTTACAGCTTTATTGCAAGACAAAAACGTTGACGTAGCACTTATTACTGAAACTAGACTAACCACTAAACAGTTCTTCAAAATACCTCAATACGTAACATACCGTACGGACCACCCAGACGGCAAAGCCCATGTCGGTACTGCTGTCATTGTGCACCAGTCCCTCTCTCATCACTTACTCCCACTTCCTACCTATGATTTCCTACAAACCACAGCCATAGTAATCAAAACTTTTTCCTTTCCGGTAACCCTTACATCAGCATATTGCCTTCCAAACACTCCATTTCCAACACCGAATTTGTATCCTTTCTAAATTCCTTAGGAAATCATTTCATTCTGGGTGCAGACTTAAATGCCAAGCATCAACAGTGGGGTTCGAGAACCACGAATTCTCGTGGACGAAATTTGCTGTCTGCACTTAACTCCCGTCATTTCAATCTCCTACCTCCTGATTCCCCTACCTACTGGCCAACCGATCCCGATGAACTATCCTCAGACCATAGTCCACTGATCCTAAAAGTATCTCTCACTCCAATTCCAAAACCTATCCCACCGTCATTTATCCGAGGCCCTGTCAACTGGAACCTATTTCGCCAAATCCTGACCGATAATATTAACCTCAGAGCGACCCTCAAAACCCCAGAAGACCTTGACGATTCCGTCTACTCCTTCACCACCGCCATTCAGCAAGCTGTCTGGACTGCCTCATCTCCTAAGCACTCCAATATAACTCCTCACCAAAACCATTTGCCTCAACACCTTACAGACCTAATCCATGCAAAACGCCGTGCCAGATCATTATGGCAGCGCACCCGACACCCAACAGATCGCCGCTCCTATAACTTCTATTGTAGACAATTGAAGCAGGAGTTGGCGACCTTCCGTTCCCAGTCCTTTAATTCCTACCTCTCCTCTCTGTCAGCTAGTGACAATTCCCTGTGGAATGTCACGAAGAAGATTTTAAAATCCCATCAAGTTTCCCATCCTCTCCGACGTGGTGATGACTCCTGGGCTGCGTCTGATAAAGATAAAGCCGAGGAATTCGCCACATACCTCTCCAAAGTATTCACTCCTCACCCGGAATCCCAAAGCAATCATACCGCAGCAGTACAAGACTTCCTTTTGTCACCAATACCTCTTTCCCTACCTCCTAAAGCTATTAACCCCTCTGAGGTTAAATATCTTCTCCAGAAACTGACCCTCCGTAAATCTCCTGGACATGATCTCCTTACCCCCCAGATCCTCCGTCAACTTCCGCAGAAAGCTATTATATTCCTAACCTATATCTACAACTGCATCCTACGCACACCCTATTTTCCTCTCTTGTGGAAACATTCCACAATCATTCTCTTCCTAAAACCAGGTAAACCTTCCAGCAACACTTCATCTTACAGACCTATTAGTCTACTCCCCATCCTCTCAAAAGTCTTTGAAAAACTCCTTCTAAAACGAATCCTGCCTATATTAGAATCACAAAATCTTCCTTCCCATCAGTTTGGTTTCCGTGCTCATCATTCCACTGTTCAACAAGGACTCCGAGTTGTAGACCATATTTCCTCAGCCCTTGAATGCAAAGAGTATTGTTCTGGTGCGTTTCTGGACATAGCGCAAGCTTTTGACCGGGTATGGCACACCGGATTATTCTTCAAGCTTAAAACGCATTTACCCCAGTCTCTATACCTCATTCTACGATCCTATCTCTCAAACCGCTCCTTCCGAGTTCGCTGTGGTGTAGAATTTTCTAACTTTTATCCCATTGAGGCCGGTGTTCCTCAAGGCAGCGTCTTGGGACCCGTCCTCTACATCCTTTACACTGCTGATATTCCTAATCCTCCTGACACCTTTCTGGCAACATTTGCAGATGACACCGCCATCCTATCATCCAATTCCGATCCTGAAATAGCATCCTTAATCTTGCAAAGACACCTTTGTCTTATCGAGGACTGGTGTAATGCTTGGCGTATTAAGGTTAATGAAAGCAAATGCACCCACGTCACCTTCACCCTTCGACGCAAATCCTGTCCAATGGTTCATTTCAATTCCATACCGCTTCCTTCCTCAGACACAGTCCGGTATCTTGGCTTACTATTAGACAAAAGATTGACGTGGAACCCACATACAAGACTTAAACGAAAAGAACTCAACAGACGATTCGGACAGTTATACAGACTACTAAACAGAAAATCTAAGCTTACAGTTGACAACAAATTATTACTTTACAAGACAATACTGAAGCCAATCTGGACCTACGGACTTGAACTGTGGGGGACAGCTAAACGTTCTAACATCAAACGCATTCAATCCTTTCAATCCAAAGTCCTGCGAATAATAGTAAATGCTCCTTATTATGTATCCAACTATACCTTGCACCACGACCTTAATGTTCCATTTATTTCAGACCTGATTCCATCTAAATTTTCCAAATTCCACCAGAACCTCATTCATCATCCTAATCCTCTAGCACAATCCCTATCCAGCTCCACTCATCCATACAACCCTCCTAGAAGGTTGAAACGGCAGTGGCCCCGAGACATATTGTAAGCATCTATTCTGGAGTTCTGACACTGGTCAGATTCTCCTCTCATGTGCGGTGTGATTGTGGCTGTGGCGCCCTCACTTAGCTTCCGCTGGCTCTCACCAGTGATGCGGCTGAGAGGGAGGCGCTGGGATCCTTTGGGCTCTGCTTGTCCTTCCACAAGTGGAGGGACAAGCCCCGTCCGGGGTTCCCGAGCTGATTGTAAATATTGTACATAGGTATGAATGAGACATGTTTTGTTTATTTATTTGTTAACTTCATTTATTTGTATTTATTTTGTCTATAAATTTTGTTATTGTATACGTTTATTTATTTTGATTTTATTTTATGTAATTTGACTTTCCTTTTGTTTATATTGTAAATATTGTATGAATGAGATCCTGTAGCACTATTATTATTGTCTATTATGACAAATTGTAATATATACGAATAAAAAAAAAAAAAAAAAAAAAAAAAAAAAAGATACTGCAGCAGGATGGTACAACGGAGATTTATTAATACAGCATACATAATATTTAATATTTTGAGTTGCTAATATTTCACCGATGGCGGGTACTAAAAAGATTAACTACGTTTGGGTTTCAGGGCAGGCCTACTGTACAATGGCATTTTAAGAACTTTTTTTTCCTGTAGTTTGAAAGTTCATTGATCACCTTTTTTTTTTATGATACGTATCTTTTGTGAATGTTTCCGCTTTGTAACCTATTATTTGAATAGGCGAACATTTCCTTCTTTGCTTGCAAGATGGATTGATTAATCAACGAACGGAAATCCCAACCTTCGTTAGAGCTATTACTGCAATAAACGTATTTTCCTTATAATTTTTTTATCAGATAATAAATTTTTATCAGAGAGGTTTTAGATGAAAAACGAATAATATTGATTGTGTTTTTAAATAATCGACTCAGCTAGAAAAAAATGTTAATGATAATAAAATCTGCAGAGAAATGAAATCATATATTATCAGCAGCATTCGCTTATGCAGGATCGGAACATGTAAAAGCTTTCAAGCGATAATATCAGAAACAATCAGTTATCAAAACTGTTGAGTAATGGAGCTAGATAAATTTATGCTGTATGAAATGTTTACAATCATAGTTGGGCATTACATCTGATATAAGTCGTTTAAGGCAATGCTGATCGTTATTAAGAAGCCAAACAGCCATTTTTATATAAAATAATATATCAATGCTAAAGATGGTTGGAATGTATTATTTTGTCATATTCATGAATCCCGAGTACGAAAAATATTAAATCATCAAAGTTGTTTTGTTTTTTATAAATCTTTGACTTTTAGTTCAAACATATGAGAATGGTATTGATAAAATTTCTCTTAATTATGTATGTGCGATATATCATATATGGGGATCATCTGTAGCAAGGTGGCTAGCATAACAGCCTTCTATGCCAAAGGTCACGGGTTCAAACCCGCAGCTGGTACTAGGATTTTGTAATGGGCGTAAAAATCCTTAGTTATGCCGTCCTTCGGAGGGGACGTAAAAAGGTATTCCCGAGAATTGTTTTTCAAGATTTCGAAAACAACGACGAAAAATAATATTGTTACGTCAAAAAATAACTAACAAGTCTTCTTTAATCCAAGAATCGTCAGTATGATATCAGAAATAGTAAAATGCTGCAGAACGAACAAACATCACACTGTGGCATCTTAACTCAATTATCACCTCAAGTTCCATTTCCCAATAAATTTTTATTGTAACTATGCAGCTGAAACCTTATCAACTATTCCTTTATCCTATTCTATAGATCTCCATATATTTTTAAATAGTTATTTAAAAAACAGATTACTATTTACTAAATACCTGAATGAAGGAACCGATCTGTCTTAGACAGATTTATATTTTTGTTAAGTTGTTCATTTAGGGGTATTAAAAAAAATTAAAGTTGCATAAGAATTTATTTACATAAGATTGGTAATTTCCATGTCATGCGAGAAATAGTTTTGACTATAGTATTATATGGCTTTCTTATTTTATATTAAATTTCTTGCTCTAGAATTATTATATTAAAGATAAAGATTGCTAACCAATAGGCAGGCAGACGAGATTTTTCGCTTTCAATTTATAGGTTCATCAAGTTTTAAGGTACAATAATTAGTTGAAGTAATATATAGTAAATCCTGAGCAAATCGCAACACCATCTACTACTTACTACCTAGTGACGCCACAGCTACCATAAACAGCAATCACTCTATATTTATTGTTCTTCTCTTACGAGTCAATTCTACAAAATAATCTTTATATACTATTTGTTATATTTTTTTTAATTTTTTTATTTGAACACCGTTCCTTGCATAATATGCAACACGGGTTGTGACAACGTCTAGTCGCTAGTTATAGCAAGAAGTTGACGTTGCCAACAATATTCTTGAAGATTGTCTGTCTTCTAATTTTTACTCTTAAGGAGCACCTTCTCTGCCTTCTATTCTTCCTGCTGGTCTTCTCCCGATCCTACAATGGTCTGGGCCCACGGCTGTTTTCCACCCGTATACAAACTCTTTGTAGTACGGGTAGTTTCTTTTAGTCACCAGCTGAGGAAATTCGTTGTCTGATAAGACGTAGAGTCCAGTTTTCCTCAGAAGTCTGAACCGTTGGGGTTCAAAGGCGGTGCAAGTTGACAGGATATGCTCAGCAGACTATTTGTTATAATATAATTCATCTAAAGTTATGTAATTAAAGTCATTAACAAAAAATATTTGATGCGCCTGTCTACTAACGTACTTACTACCGTAGATCATAGAATGTTTCTAGGCTAATCTAGACTAAAGGTATATAGACTGTATTAATATCATTAATTTTAACAGATGATTGTCCCATGTCTTCTTTCTTTCTTTGTTTATTGGCGCCACATACTGCTATATATGCTACTAAAAAACATACACTTCTGTATAAAAATTTTGGTGGTATACATTTATATTTCTTAAGAAAATCTTTAAAAAATAACCTAAAGTTTAATTTTCTGGTGTAATCCACAATTATTAGGAAACAAATTTAAGAAATTCACTGTGCATATATTTTCTGAAAACTTTGAAGTAAGAATAAAAAGAATTGAGACGTTGATTGAAGAATTGAGACCAAAAGGTACTATGGGACATTTTTTAAGAAATTGATTTTTTGACATATTCGTATTCTCATAGTTTAGTTTTTTCTAAATCTTCTATTTAATTTTATCTAATGAACATTAAAGTTCTTTGTAAACGCGATTCAGAAATGCAATTATAATCTAAAGGTACTAATTAAACATTTAGTTTTATTCTAATCATACTAAAAGTATTTCATTTCATAAATTTAAAATAGTATAAAATTAATGGGTAAACAAAAAAATTATAGATTTTAATGCGAAAAGAATCAAATATTTTAATAACATAGTAATGAGAGATTTTTCCGTTCCCTGTAAAATTTCTCTAGAATGAATATAGTACCTTTTGGAAATCAACGTCTCAATGGTCGTAAAATCAATATGCATCTTCACAGATGGGAAGATATCGGACTTCACGAAATCATCTAACCAAATTTTAAAGATATTAAGTAATTACTTTATTGAGGATGTATAGTCGACTGTAGAAACTATTATAGGTGGAAATAATCGGTAGTCAGTCCGAAGCTATACACATCCATATGGAAAAAGATCGGGTACGTCATCATAAAACAGACAAAGAAATAACATATTCCAACATCTTCCGTCTCCTTAAGGTAAAACTGTCTTACCTTATTGTACAATTTCCTTGTATAATTTATATTTTATTCACTGTATATTTTTATTTTAGTTTAAAAACTTCTTGTTTTTTATATACCTCATGGTTCTTTTAGACACCTCAGATTCTAGTGTTTAAAATTTTCTGTTAAAAATGTTGAGCTTCATTGTACATATTTTGTTTTGTTTTTCCATTGTATAATTTTGTAAAAATGATAAGCTGTAGTATTTATACTTAGAGGGGAAAACTGTCAGGAGTTTTTCAAGCCCCCCCCCCTCCATACCACCTATGTTTTCGGTTCCTCAGTTATGCTTGGACATGGCTCAGTAATGGTACGTTTATATATAATTTTTTACTTTTATCTTAAAGTCTAAAGTTTTGTTTTTATACTAATCATCATCATACTGTTTATCATATTATTTTTATTTGTATCTATAATATTTAAGTATGTTGGTATATATTTTCTGTTTTATTTTAAACGTTATTATTGTCACTACATTAAAAAAAATATTCATTATCACATTAATATGTATCTCTTTTGTTCTGATGTTTGTAGCCCTGATGATGGCTCACAAGCATGAAAAGGCAAAATTAAAATATTAAAAAAAAAAAATACTGAATCCCGATTATTTCCACATATATTATGGTAATTACTTTATTATGTCCTATAAATAAAAATAATACTAAATACATGACGATCCTCCTGAACAGTTTAGTAGCCGGAGTTGATGAACTGGGTTTTGGCTTTAAACTATTTTGGCGGTTATTGGCCCCTGTGTTTGGTTGTGATAGATCGTACTGCCAACCGATCTTGCCAATTTCTTTTATACCCTGTCTTGGGAAGCTGTTTATTAAATTTAGATTAACATATTTATCACAACGATAGGCAGGTATATTTTTATATTATTACTATTAAATGAAATAAGAAATACAAGATACCGATACCTTTACTTCTTATCCATTTGCAAAAGATACTGACAAATATTTAGATTTTACCGAATATGGCAAGCATGCTCAACACCTTATTATCAACATAAGAATAATTTTATATTGAGAAATCAATTTTTTATTTCACATTTGACAGTGGTTGAAGGTAAAAAAAAAAAAAAAAAAGTTCAGACCATTGAAATCCGGAACATCAATGGATGATGTCTAATTTCATTAATAAAAGGGGAAATTCTACATCAGAAATCTCATGAAAATCTCACGTTACAAATTAAATGGTAATAAAATTAAATTAATTTAAGATATGTGTTGCTCATGTTTCTTCAAGCTTATAATGAGGAATGAATGTGTATATTTATCCTATAACATGTGTCCGACTACGTGAAACATGTTTTCTGTATATAAATGCTTTATCGATTTAAATGCACTAATATAAAATATAATTTAAATTCACATCAATTCTTCAAACACATTACATATTGCTGTTGTTTCGAGATCTTTACAAATTGCATGGACACGATTTTATTTAAAAAATCCATAGTTCGTGTGTTTTGTCTGCGAGATCGAAATGTTGTTGAGGTTAATTAAAGGGAGTTTTTCGTTTCAAAGAATAAAATTGATGCTTCGAGATTCAGCGTATTTTGTGTAGAATTTTTCCATAATTGCATTATCCATATAGTTTTGTTGAGTAATTTAATATATTTTTAAATTTAGATAGTTAAGTCAAAACTATGACATAAATAATCACAGAAAGGTCCAGCTGATGTCAGACTGTTAATAATTAAATATTGATAAAATTAAAGTATAATATAATATAATTTTATCACAAATAAATTTTAAATACAGATTTTGTATTTAATCAGTATGTTTGTTTATGCGAACATGTATGTCCGTGTTTAGTAACATTTCAAACTTAATTAAATACCACATCCCTCTTAAAACATTATCATGATATCAAAATTATACAAAAAAAAATTTTTACACACACCCATATATTTAGTTACTAGGGCACTTATTTTTCATTCGTTACTTTATGTTACAAGATTGAACGATTTAGTTTTATGATTGATTTTTTTTCAATCCCTTTTAATAATAACACTATTATTCGTTTGTTCATTTAAATATTCACTGAAGTTAAATTAATTAATAAGATATTTAACACATTCTTTAAGCTCTTTTCTTTCGGTCAAATAACACTTTATATAATAAGTTTCAGGTTATTTTTTATGAGAAACAAACGGTCAAGACGATTTTGCCACCGATTTGAACAAAACTTATTTGAGTTAGAAATAGAAATTAAAATAGATAAATGAACTTTATTCTGGGACATAGTCCCTTAAGAATAACATTGATGTTACAAATAAATATGGCTCTTCTGACCGAATACATTAAATTGATTGAATTATTACAAACTTAATTATTTAATAAATAAAGTATATTAAAAAAAATATATATACACACATACATACATACAAAAATCACAAAGTAATAATAATAATAATGATAATAAGTAAAATAGAATGAGAAAATAAAAACAACTAATTTTATAAAAAAACAAAACAAACAAAAGCAAAGTAAAATAAGCATTTAGTCATGATAATTAATAAATTATATCATCAATTATCAGATTTAAGATCAACAAGCGTCTTTAAGGGATAATAGATGCTGGAAAAGGAGATATTTAAATGTGGATAAGGAAGAAGCACGACGTATATTGGAAGGAATGGAATTCCATAATGCAGTGGGACGGGCAAGAAAGGATCGATCAAAGGCTTTGGTTCTGTGGGATGGGATATAAAGGTCGGAGTGGTGCGATCTTGTTCCAAGCAAATGGACTGAGGATTTAAATTGAAGGAGACTGTGGATATAGGAAGGATGCTGGGATTTTATCGTTTGGTAGAGAAATGACCCAAGGAAGTACTGTATGCGTGTGGAAGGGAGGAGCCACTTCAACTCGGCATAGAGGTGAGTCACGTGAGACCGTCTCGAGGTACCAAAAACAAATCTCAAACAACGATTCATAATACGCTTCACTCTATGTTATAATCTCTTGAAAAGAAAACTTATTTTTCTTTTCATACGAGGTACCTCTAAATCTGAGAAAATAAACAACAAAATGTGTTGAAACTGCTTTGTTACAGGTACAGGTATTTAAAAATTGAAATCAAGATACTATTTTCTAACAAAAGATATTTTGATTAAGCGCCCATAAATCGGAATGTAAAATTAGTTCTTTGAGTACTTCAATATTTCAATTTAAGCCTCTCTGTGTTAATAAAATCATATTTACTCGGTCAATAATATTAACATATTCTAAACAAGGATTAGGTAAGGTCCTTTTATGCGTTTAATTTACTATTGTATGATTTTAACCGAGATTCCATATCTTGAAGAGGTACTTTGCTTGTTCAAAATAGAAGAGAAAAGAAAAACAACCGCTGAACAGACGGTTGACAAAATTTGCAGTGTGTATGGTCATGATGCCTTAGGAGGAAGCACCGTCCTTTAGCAGTTGATAATGAAATTCAAGCATAAAGATCAAATTATATAATTAATAAAAAATATTTAGAAAAATGTGAAGGTTTTTATTGAAATCACCAACACAAAAGTCTAACTTATTTTACAACTCAATATTATTGAAAAATATTATAATATTTTAGTAATAATATTATGTTTTATATTGGAGCTTTGTGTTTCGTAGTCAGCTCACCCCACTTCGACATTCTTGGGTTCATTAAAAAGAGAAAAGTGTCTTATTTCCATACGAATAAACATACGTTAGATTAACTGAGAGGGCCTCTATACCAAAACAAAAGCAAACTGGGTGTTTTTTTAATCCATTAACTTCCCACCGAAGACCGAAGACCGTAATTCGGTTTGAATTTTCTTAATAGTCTCTTTTGCACTGACAGTTTTATGGTATAAAAATAGTAGATTTCTCGGGTTGAGCAAAATGATTAGTGAAGAAAAATGTTTTTTAGATTCGCCCAAAATTTTGAATACATGGGTTTTTAATTATTCTAAAATCAAATCTGAGTTCAGTTAGAATATAATTTAAAAATCTGTTGAAAAATATAATTCTCTCATTATCAACATAATTCAGGAATTATTCTTTATTTTACCACTACTTTCAAATGAGGTAGTATTATCGAGGACTTATCAATTTATATAATTTAATATGAAAACATTTTCGATAATGAAATAGTTAATATAAGAGAGGTCAATTTTTAAAAAGTATAATAAAATGTTCCGATTAGAATGAGTGCTGACAAAAATAGGAATCGATAAAAAGTATCAGGGATACAAGTTGGAACGTACTCTCATGTATATATTAGTCCAACAATTTACAAATGCAAGGGACAATGGTTATGGTTTCTTGGCCTAAGGCACAGACAGCTCTTATACAGTATAATTTATTATTTAAGTTTAATCATTTACCTCTCTTTACGTCTAAACAAATCTCAACATTTTCCATTGTATTAATTCTACACACACACATATATATATAATATATATATATATGAATTTATTTATGTTCTATTTTATGTAATTTGACCATTATTATTATTTTCTGTATATATAGTATGAATGTGGTCTCTTATCAATATTATTATTGTTCATTTTTTAACAAATTGTAATATATTTCAATAAAAATAAATAAAAAAAAATAAAAAATTCTACAAAACCTAAAAATAAAAATGATTTTAATAATGAAAGTATTTAATCAGTATTTTTTTCCGAGGCATCAGTTGTTCAAAAATATATTTGCAAAGTGACATGAAACTTTCTTCCATTACTTGAGTTCTATAACGCTAATTTCGAACAACTAATATTCATTCATTAACAATTTCTTATTCATATATTCTCTATTCGACAGCTTCAATCCGGTTGTGAATATAGATGCGCTCTGCTGCGCTTGTTGCAAATCTCATATTTAAAGGCTGCTCGCGTTAAATATATTGAAATTAACTTGATACACCTTTGGGTAACTTCAGGTATAACACAGTAGGGAAATAATTAGAGATGTGTTTGGAGTCATAACGACTGTTTTCACAGCTGGTGTTGAATACCGAAGGTCAATCAAACGAACAACGGAATCGTGCGTAAGATAAATCGCATATATTACTGACAATGGTAATACTTGATTAAAAAAACAAAATAGGAGTATTATGTCTAACTCGTTCTCTTATTTTCACTGTACTTTGTTTTAGTTCCTTTTCATTAAGTAATAGTAACATAATGAGGACCGGAAGGAAAAAAATTGTAAAATAATGTATCCAGAAAAAATGAAGATGTGATAAAACTATAGACAGTGAATTAAATATTCGTGTGATGTTTAGAGAACGATATTCCACTGGGACAGTTTTGAAAAACAAATAGCACTTGTTATGTAACGTTCCTCAAGATCCTAAAACGAAAACTTTGCATTGCAACACTCTAAACGTACAAGATTTTATATGTCGCTTAATTTTTACTATAATCTGTATCATGAACGTGAAAAAGCTGTAAAATTGATTTTTACGACAATGTTTTCGAGATGGCATGTGCTCATTCAAGTAATTACAAGATTGCATTGCTGTATAACAAATTATTACACAAAACATTTTGTGTAACGAGTAAAACCAAGGGTGGGGAGGTATTATTTAAAACCAAATGATGTGTCATATTTTCCAGAGGATTTTTCATCTCAATTTCTTTCATTATTACATTTACCTTTAAAAATTAATAAATGGTATAATATATCTTATCTTTAAATTATAATATTATATTAACTCCTTTCTTGTAAAAAAACAAGTGTTCTAGCAATGGTGGCTATTTTCTAAAGGAATCTCAATTGTCTTAATTTGTATTACATTATGGTTATTAGTTTGTTCTTGATCTAATTTTTCATTATAAATGTTAGTAAATTCAAAAACAAAATTTAAAATAAAACCTATACACCTAGCAGCACCGACATAGATCTTTATTATTAAGTCGATTATTTTAAATTTTAACTTAAAAAATACGAATCTATATTCAATGTTAAATACATAAGTTTATTAAAAAACCAAAAATAATTTTTTGAATATACTTTTTCAATCGTATTTAATATATATTAAGTGATTCTGGCATATAATAGATTGTTTTCAGAGAATGTTTTAAGCAATGGTAGAGAAAATATAAAGTGAAAAGTATCATAAGTGTCATTCAATGTTTGTTAGCGAAATTTAAAAAAAACAAAAAGCAGTTATGTATTAAACAAAATCAAAGTATAACGGATAATTGGTCAGAAAATCCAAATAATGTTGCCACAACATACACGGTGTCCGGTAAGAGGCATGCCTACATGTAAAAATATTTTGAATATGTTAGGATTAATATGAAAATATTTTGTTGTTGTTTTTAAAATAGTTTTTTATGCATAGAAGAAAAAAAAGTATTTATATTATCACATTATATTACTGTTATACATAATATTATAATGATTTAAACAAATATTTCCAAAGAAATTGTAGTATGCTGTATGTTGAGCAACCCAATATAGTTGGGCAGTATTACTTTATAAATAAAGTATTTTCTTTAATAATATTTTTTTTTTACAATTGATAATAATTTTATTATTAAACTATTTAACTATTATAATTATAGATATAATTGTGTTATTATATACCTGTAGGTCTAGTACTAGACCGAGGGTGATGATGACGCCTACGGCAGAGCAGGCGAGGGAGAGCCTCTCCCGTAGCTTCATCCCGATCCGGTCCGGAGTCGGCCGCCTAGCTCGCCCATCCCGCCTCCCACCAGCCCCGCTCCTGAAACAGTGGGGGCCACATCATACATATATCAATGTCATCTCAGCAGCTTCTACCGTAACGGTTATCTCTCCGCCAAATAGTAACTATCGGGCAGATTTTAAATATGTAATTAACAAACTAGCTGGAATCTTAGTCAATACCAGAATCCATGAAACGTGGATCGGAGTTGGCATTACTTGATGGAATCATTAAACAAAAAAAAAACACAATAAAAGGATGGGTTGAAACAGGTACCTACAGAACAATATTATAAATACATTTCAATATATACACAACTAGCGGACCCGTCCCTGCTTCGCACTTGTGAAATTTGAGTGAGGTGTCATTTACGTTTAAAAAGCTCTTTCTGGCCGATTTAGGGTTTATCGCTATAGTTTTAGTTTAAATTAACGAAAAGTGCTATTGGTTAAGTTTATTTGTTTGTTATTTCAAAGTGAACAGAGATTAAAGCAACGCGCGCTAACCCGCTCTTCGTTCTTATCCTATTAGATTTATAACCATTTTATATATTTATTAATGTAAAGTATATGATCTTACAACAAGTTTATATTAAATTGTAAAAATTATTTTATAGTATATTTATTTTTCTAAAAGTTTGCGCTTTCCAACGGTATATTATACGTCCATATTACTACTTATAATTCAGGAGTAATTTTTTGATGACAGAATATTTATTTTTCCTTTTTAAATAAAAGCTCAATTGAAATGTATTTTACTTCTAAACCTTGAGGAAAGATGCCCTAAATGATGATGAAAACCTTATCAAAATCCGTCTTGTGGTTTAGAAGGAGTTAGCGGGAACCAAAACCGCGTTATTATTTTATATATGTAGAGATTAGAATCTTCAATAAAAAAAAAAAATTGGCTGACTGCACTTTATACTGTACACTTAACAACTTTAAATATTTTCAAAATGATTTTAATAATCATTTCATTAAATTTGGTTATTTATTTATTTTTTAAAAATTTAAGGCCCTTAAACCTAATAGCATGGCGAGGAAAGGTATTTCATTAAATTAAAATATAATTATTTTTTAAAATGTCAAACATTAAAAAAGAAGTAGTTAGTTTCCAGTAAGGTAGTTGAATATTGTTGTCGTGGGTCTTCAATGTTCTAATCACGTAATGTAACATATTTTCTTTGTTATCACAAAAAAAAATCTGGTGCGGGCAACAAACGACTTTCACTTACCTCGGCTAGTGAAATCAATTTAAGAACTATTAAATAAATTTAATGTTAAAAAAAAGTTTTATGTTAATTATTTTTTTTTCATTTCGTTAGAAACATATGATTTAGATTAAATAATATAATAATATTAAAGTATTACGAATAATTATCAGTAATAAGTTGATTGGAAAAAAAATTGACCTAAAAACATTTTTTTCCTCTTTTCTTCTCAAGTTGGTTATGAAATCCGTTCAAAATTTATATTTAGCCACTTTTTATCTGTTCTAAAAAGATGACATGGTTAATTTTTTTTGAATATACAAAATTAAAGGTAGTTGAGAAGCAGAAAAAAGGGACCTACATGATATTAAAAAATTATAAATCGATTTAGCGAGTTTCCTCAAAATCGTTAGGGGCCGTTTTTGAAAACTCGTAAAAGGATGTAAACTGAATGATATAAAGTGTCTCTTCTAGGAGGCCAATTTTGATGAGATAATTGCTATTAAATCTCAAGCATGAACGCTTCTAAAATATGAAATTTCAGTTTTATCCAACATATCGTTTTTGAGAAAGACTCACAAAGACCTTTTTGAGGGACTTGGTAATGAGGTCCCAGGGGACACAGTTACGTGTATTTTCAGTAGAACTCGAATTAGAACATTTTTACGTTTGCAAAACGTTTTCTTACTATATATTTTATATA
Organism: Piezodorus guildinii; assembly: GCA_023052935.1. Taxonomy (NCBI): domain Eukaryota; kingdom Metazoa; phylum Arthropoda; class Insecta; order Hemiptera; family Pentatomidae; genus Piezodorus; species Piezodorus guildinii. Next base: position 110,004,093 of record CM041292.1, on the reverse strand, counting down.
TAGGTACGTCGAAATAAAAATTTAAATTTCTCTCTTACTGGAAAGACCAATAAATCATGGTTATGTCACAATTTATAATCTAATCTTTTTCCTGGTTAGGGAAAAATTGATTCGTAAATCGTAACGGCGGATTGATGAACTATAGAAGGTAAAGGAAGACAGAAATTATCTCCTAAAAAAATTATGTATGTACAATGTAAAATCTATGTACATTTAGACATTGGGATAATGGAAGCTTTTATCATTCTAACAAATATAAGCCCCTAAACGGGGGGTACTTAATTAAATTAACGACAAATTTAACATAAAAAAAATTATTTTGCATCAACTTTATGATTTGAAAACTAACGGTTCCTAAAACTAACTTCCGATCAGAGCTACACCAACGAAGAAAGATTTAAAAAAAAAAAAAAAAAAATCCAGGCGAAAAAAAATTACACAAAATACTCTGGATCCCAAGCCAAAAGAAATATCCGTGTCAAAATTGTGTCATTGTTAATAACCAAGTAACCATAACAATAGTATGTTTATAAAAACTTTAGAGCTATTGATAATATTAAACCTGCAGATTATATTAAAAAAAGCAATGTTATTTTCAGGAAAAAATATAGTGAGTACTGCATGATACACCAAAAGTTTACTATGAAAATAAATATGGATAGATGTCCATCAAGAGAATGAATTATTTAAGGAATAATGGTGATATCACCTATCATATGAAATAATAAACCTTGTGGGATTTTGTCAGCTAAATGTATTTTTTTACTCTATAAATAAAATACATAGTAAGGAAAAGAATTACGACCGTGAAAAATTTTAATTCCAGTTTTCACCGGAAATACACGTTTTAGGGTCCCCTGAGTCCAAATAACCAATTTCAAGAAAAAAAATATCTTTGTCCATGTGTGTGTAGGTAAGTCTAGCACAAAAACGAATAGTCGTATAAAACTTATATATCATATTTAAGACAGCTATAGGTCCAAAATGTTACTGCAATTTTTTCATCAAAATCAGCTAATCAGAAAAGCCACTTCATACCATGCATTTCGTACCTTTTTACGATTTTCTCAAAAAAATACTCTAACCCAAAATGTTTGTTTGACAAAAAAATGGACGATAAGAAAAGAAAAAAACCTATGGGTTGGTAGGATGAGCAAATATCTCTAGAAGTGTATCGAGAAAGGTAGGAATGTTAGCAAAAAATAAAAATAAGAGGATAGGAACTACAATTCGAAAATTTTAGACCTCAGACTTAAGGAACGTTTAGAGAGATATAATTTAAGTATTCCTTATAATGAGTAAGGTAATTGAATTTTGTGCTTGAAAACAATATATCGTGCCATATTGAGGATGTATGGTCAACAACCTTATCATTTTACTAAACAGTGGAATAACCTAAGAAAAATACAGTTAGCAGTGAGGAAATCGAATCCATGAGATCATCAGGATTTACTTTCATTAATACGAACTTTAACATCAGAGGGAACCTAAGGAGAGAGAAATCTATGATGAGAGGAATTTCTTGAGTATAGCTGTATGGATGGGGATGAGCTCAGGATTGGGAGTAAATATGATAGACTGTTGTTTAGCGAATTCTTCTGATTTGTTTAACGAAGTTCAGGAACCATCATCACTTCGGAGGGGCTGAGAGATAAGATTGTACTTAAGGATGTTTTCAGAGAGAATCATAAAATCTGAATAATGAGCAAAAATATAAATTGTGTGGAATCTAAAGGTTGCCATTTTATTTCCAACTATTATGAAGTATTGATTATACAATTTAAGATCGATGGAATGCCTAGTTCTTCCTCCGAGGAACCATCGTTTGGATTGGATAAGGTCGAGGAGTTCTTGCGCAAAGGATTCTTATTTCCACATTATGATCATTAATTGAAATTTACGTAAGTATATTTTCATAAAATTGGTGTTATAATAAATAAAAATCAATGAGAAAAGAACAAAGGAAAAAAATAGGGTTTTAAAAATATGTGAAAAGGGTCAATCATTATTTGTTTAAAAGGGTGATTGAATTCAAAGATAAAACTTGGCAATATAAATGGAAATACAATAAAATTGGCTGAAAAAGCAGCGGGAATGATGGATGGGTGAAAGGTTGGTGAGCTGATAGCGGCTTGCATCCTTATCTCCGTATTGCTCCCTCTTTTCAAAACCAATAGCAAGCTCTGATATCGCTATCTCAGCTATCTTCTCTACAGCCATATTATATACATATATATTGAATAAGATTATCTTTTTAGCGACATATCTACAATAAAATTGTTATCGATTAGACAAAAATAAAACACTAGATTTGCCATAATACATTATTTCAGTACACGAATCATATATGATATTTTTATTTGTTGCCGTATTTGAGCCATTTCAAAAAACCTATGAAAATTAGGGTTTCTCTGTGCTCGCGTTCTTTTTTCAATTAGGAGATCGCCATGTTATATGCCAAAAACAGATAAGGTTGCTGTGATATTACGTGCTTTTTAGTTTTAAAAAAAGTATTTACTATAATTAAGATCGTGACAATTTTGGAATTCCAGTTTTCAACGAAAATAAACGTTGTAGGGTCCCCTGAGTCCAAATAATCAATTCCCGCAAAAAGGTCGGTGTGTGTGTCTGTGCGTGTGTGTGTGTGTGTGTGTCTGTGTCTGTATGTGTGTCCGTGTGTGGTATCTCCGGAAATGCGGAAACGAAAAGTCCTATGAAACTGAAATTGCATATTTAAGACAAATATACGCCCGAGACGTTAAAAAACATTTTTCACCAAAATGAGCTTAGCAGAAGAGCCGCTTTATTCCATGCAAATTGGTGTTATAATAAATAAAAATCAATGAGAAAAGAACAAAGGAAAAAAATAGGGTTTTAAAAATATGTGAAAAGGGTCAATCATTATTTGTTTAAAAGGGTGATTGAATTCAAAGATAAAACTTGGCAATATAAATGGAAATACAATAAAATTGGCTGAAAAAGCAGCGGGAATGATGGATGGGTGAAAGGTTGGTGAGCTGATAGCGGCTTGCATCCTTATCTCCGTATTGCTCCCTCTTTTCAAAACCAATAGCAAGCTCTGATATCGCTATCTCAGCTATCTTCTCTACAGCCATATTATATACATATATATTGAATAAGATTATCTTTTTAGCGACATATCTACAATAAAATTGTTATCGATTAGACAAAAATAAAACACTAGATTTGCCATAATACATTATTTCAGTACACGAATCATATATGATATTTTTATTTGTTGCCGTATTTGAGCCATTTCAAAAAACCTATGAAAATTAGGGTTTCTCTGTGCTCGCGTTCTTTTTTCAATTAGGAGATCGCCATGTTATATGCCAAAAACAGATAAGGTTGCTGTGATATTACGTGCTTTTTAGTTTTAAAAAAAGTATTTACTATAATTAAGATCGTGACAATTTTGGAATTCCAGTTTTCAACGAAAATAAACGTTGTAGGGTCCCCTGAGTCCAAATAATCAATTCCCGCAAAAAGGTCGGTGTGTGTGTCTGTGCGTGTGTGTGTGTGTGTGTGTCTGTGTCTGTATGTGTGTCCGTGTGTGGTATCTCCGGAAATGCGGAAACGAAAAGTCCTATGAAACTGAAATTGCATATTTAAGACAAATATACGCCCGAGACGTTAAAAAACATTTTTCACCAAAATGAGCTTAGCAGAAGAGCCGCTTTATTCCATGCATTTTGCACCTTTTTTCAACTTTCTCGAAAACGGTTCTGAGGATTTTGATTAAACTCCCTATATCAATGTAAAATTTAACAGGCTTCAGCATCATGTAGGTTTCATTATGATTAAAATAGTCTGACAGTGCTTAAATGACGACATTTTCAATTTTCTTCTTCTAAAGCACCTTTAATTTTGTAGATTTCAAAAAAATTGGAACATTATCTTATTAGCATTGATAAATAACGGCAAAATATTCAAGTTGAACGAATTTGATAAACAATTAAATGAGGAAAGTGCTAACATATTTTTTTATGATTTTCTGTGGTTTTGAACACAAGAATAGTAATATAGATGTATAATATACCGTTGGGAAGCTAAAGATTTTAGAAAAAATATTATCAAATACACGGAATTTTAAAGGTTAATGGAAAATGATGAAAAGCCGATTAAACTAACTGATTGTTGTAGATATAAATGTAATATATTATTTAATAAAATACATGTTTTTAGTGAAATTCAAAATAATTTATTTTTTAACCGTTTATTTGTATCATTAAATGTATTTAAAAATTCTTAAATTGATTTTAACAACTGATTTTTTTCTCTCTTACTGGTGTGTTTTCTTGGTGGCTGCACCCTCAACCAACTTCCATACCATTTAGTTAAAACGGTCAACAACTACTCCATTATTATAAGACGTATGAATTTTTAAGAAATATAAATATTATATTTTTTATAATATTATTTATCAAAGTTGTTTTCAAGTGAAAATATTCCCACTCGTTGGATCAATGTATATCAATCACATTTATGTTGCAAACATGACTTATACCCGATTACGTTACAGCTAAAATATAGTGAGTTATTATGGGTACATAGGTTGCCTACTTCTCCTGGATCCCTATTGTACATTTAACAGAATTAAATGGCAACTTATTAGACTAAAGTTAGAATTATGATTTTAAAACAACTTAACCTATTACTATAATTAATCTAATATAACTATAAACATCTTGTTTCTAATATCGAGACTCATTGAAAAAATAGAACAAAAACTACACTTCTTTATCTTTGCTTGCGGATTGGAGAATTCAATTTGATAAATAAAATAATTAAAATAAAAATTGCTACAAATTACGGAAGATGTTGATAGTGCCTATGTTGAATGAGGTTATATAAAAGAAATATAGGTGAATAGAAATATGCTACTCTGTTTATGATAAATAAAAGATTGTTATTTCATTTCAGATATCAATTTTTTTTACTCAATGTTACAATTACATACCAGTACCAAGTAGCCACATCCAAATTATTCAATAACATTATCTCTTAAACATAACCGTTGTATATCACCATAACTCCTTTGCAACTCACAAATCATTGCAAGTCATTCAAATGAGTATTTATAATTTTTCTGAAACGTATAGTAATATATATTGGGTTGATGCAAAATTAATGCAGGTTTCCTCTATTGCAATATCTTAATTCCAATTGTGTAAACAAAGCTAATCCTAACATTGATCATTATTATACCAAAACCATGAATTTGTTTAGTAAAATCGTTTTGTTCAGTGTGTTCAAAGGTCTTGAATCGAAAATGTCAAAGTGCGATTTTCGTCAAATTTATTTTTACGAATTTAAATTAGGGCGCAGCGCTGCGCAAACGGCTCGTAATATTAATTAAGTGTGGGGTCAGGGGGCTATTAATGAGTGCACGGTGCAGCGTTGGTTCCAGAAGTTTCGCAGAGGAGATTTCGACCTCGAAGACAAGGAAGGTCGGGGCCGTCATCTTGCTCTGGACAACGACCAGCTGAGGTCAAAAGTGGAAGAAGACCCAACCAAAACCACACGAGAAATGGCGGCGGAACTCGGAACTCAAAATTGCAACGTCTTTGCCCAGCATTGATGAATCGGAAGGGGCCGATCCTGCTCCACGATAACGCCAGACCACACGTTGCACAACCAACGCTTCGACGACTGCACGAGTTGGGCTACGAAGTTCTCCAACATCCGCCTTATTCACCTGACCTCTCTCCTACAAACTTCCACTTTTTCAGGCATCTGGACAACTTTTTGAGGGAGAAAAATTTTCAAAACCAGGACGACATTGAAAATTCTTTTCGTGATTTCATTGAGTCCAGGGATTCGGATTTTTTTTCTGGTGGAATAAGAAAGCTTGTTGAACGTTGGCAAAAGTGCATTGATTCAGATGGAAATTATTTTGATTAAATATATATGGTTAAAGTAAAGATATGGCGTATTTACAATACCTACTAAAAACCTGCATTGATTTTGCATCAACCCTATATTTTATTACAACTGGAACCTATGGAGTGAATGTATATTTTATCCCATCCTCGTCATCAACTAATAAGTATTTTATTATAACTGGAAACTATAATGTGAATGTATATTTTATAAATAAGAACCCATATAAACAATCAAGACACAATTATATTTGATTTAATAATCACATATGTGAAGGTTACATGCTGGAACCAGTGTTGCCACAGTTAAACAAATTTTTTTTACGTAATAAAAAAATATATTTTTCAACCATTTAGAATAGTAATAAAAACTATCCTATCATTTAAGTTGGACCAAATAACATATACTTACCTCCGTTGTTAAAATCAATATAAGAATTTCAAAATACATTTATAGATGAAAATAAATTGTTAAAGTATTAATTACATTGAGTTGCGATAAAAGCATGTGTCTTATTAAATAATTGATTACATTGTTATTTACAAAAAATAAGTTTTATCGGCTTAGGAATTTAGGACTCCCACTGTAGCGTCGTCCGATTAGCCACAATAGCATAGAGGCACGTTAAATAAATAAATCGACCAACACGATTCGAGCTAAAGATATCAAAGGAAATTCACTAAAAGGTGGTCCCGAGCCTGTGCGATGTCAGGTACTCGTTAAAGATCCCTATCCTAATAAAACCTGGATAGGCAAAATTTAGGACTCCCACTGTAGCGTCGTCCGATTAGCCACAAAACCGTGTGTTGCGCGCACCAGATTTTTATATTTTTCAAATGATTTTATTGATTATTTCATCAAATTTGGCTATTTGATCGTTTTTAATAACATTAAGGGCGTTAAACCACTAGACCGATAGCATGGCGAGGAAAGCTATTTAATTAAATTAAAATATGATTATTTTGTAAAACTTAAAAAAACAAATTAAGTGGCCATTTAAGAATTAAGTTAGACGATTTTGATGAAAAAGTTGCTGTAACATCTCGGGCGTATAGTTATCTCAAATATGTAGTTTCAGTTTTACGAGAATTTTCGTTTTCATGCTGGACTTACCACAAACACATAGACACACACACACCTTTTTGCCTTTTTGCGGTACTTGGTTATTTGGACTCAGGGGACCCTAAAACGTGTATTTCCGTTGAAAACTGAAATTAGAACATTTTCAGTATCGCAATACTTTCCCATACTACATATTTCATATATAGATAAATGGGATCACTTGTAGCTGGGTGGCTAGCGTAACAGCCTCCCATGCAAAAGGTAACGGGTCAAATCCGCAGGTGGTCCTAGGATTTTTTAATGGGAGTAAACAATCCTTAGTTACGCCGTCCTTCGGAGGGGACGTTAAAAGGTGGTCCCGAGCCTGTGCGATGTCAGGTACTCGTTAAAGATCCCTATCCTAATAAAACCTGGATAGGCAAAATTTAGGACTCCCACTGTAGCGTCGTCCGATTAGCCACAATAGCATAGAGGCACGTTAAATAAATAAATCGACCAACACGATTCGAGCTAAAGATATCAAAGGAAATTCACTAAAAACTTATAATAATCGAATATTTATTTTCATTCAAAACATATTTAATCTCCTTATAACTTTCTCAATCCCTGATTTTGTCATTTTTTTCAATATAGAAATAACTAAAGAAAATTAAAATAGCCATATCACATCTGAAGAAAATCGAACATCGTCCGATTAGCCATAGTAGCATAAAGTGACGTTAAAATAAACAATATATAGGTAAATGAAAGTAAAAAGTTAGTTGAATATTGTTGTTATCGTGGGACTTCAATTTTATGATCATGTAATGGAACATATTTGTTATAAGAAAACAAATTTCGTAATCTGAAAATTGCTGTTTTACGACTTTAACCAAACCATTGTAATGTAGTAATTTTTTTTTTCTTTTTCGATGGTTCAGAGCCAAAAAATGTATTTGAACATTAAATAAAACTTGGGAGCTAAAAGAAATATTTCATTCAAATAAATTTATTATGAACAAGATCGTTACACTTCACTTTTTTCTCAAAGAAGTACTTATAAGTAACTTGGCTTTAAGCAAAATAATAACGAACTTGAATGTTTTGAAATGCATGATGTTAGATTGACAAGGTACATAAGAAAGTTTGTTTTATACAATCACCATAAAATAAATCGACCACCGTTAAAAAAACGATAGCTAAATATTCACGGTTTCCCCAATAAAACGGTATGCACACACCAGAGTAAAGAAAAAATCTAGAGGATCTAATATACATTGAAAAGGGTCACAGTTGCGGGGCACAATGCTAAACTTTGAGTTTGTATTCAAGTCCTCTAGAGCTATATTACAATTGCCTTCAACTATGGATCAACTTCTCAACTTCCTTACGGTCGAAGAATGGCAATGCTGGTCACAATTCATGCTATCTACTTAATTATAGACATTTTAATTTATCTAGTCACTGTATATCATTAACTAAGAACCGGAATTATTTATCAACGCATATTGATAATGTTTATCTTGCAGGAAGAAATATATATATATGTTATATAATCATATGGATATTTCCAATAATTTGAACTTAAACGGGTGCGTATGACTTCAGTTTCACCAATTTTGTGTGACTACTTTGCGCTCAGAATTAGTAAACTTTAAATGCCTAGGATGTGTTGCGAAAAATCTCGGAAACACCACAACGATAGATATAGACGATAGAAAATAATATCTTCTCTCTCTCTCTCTCTCTCTCTTATATATATATATATATATATATATAGAGAGAGAGAGAGTATATATATATATATATGAAGTAGTTAGCGGTAACCAAAATCCCGTTATTATATTATATATAATATATACTATATATATATATATATATATATATATATATATATATATATAGTATATATTATATATAATATAATAACGGGATTTTGGTTACCGCTAACTACTTCAGCACCACTGGACGGATTTTGATACGTTTTCACCATCATTTAGAAGATTGTTTATAGGTAAAATTCATTTCAATTCAGCTTTTCTTTAAACAGGAAAAATAAACTTTCTGTGGCCAAGTCATCAAAACATTATTCCTGAAATATAAGTAGTAACTTACCTTTGGAAAGCGCAAGATTTTTAGAAGAGGTAATATGCAATAATAACGGACAATCTAATAGAAAGATGTTATAAGCGCATAAACTTATGCACAAATGTTATTTGTAATATTGTTGATAGGTAGATTATGGTGATTTGTGGTGATGGTACAGGTTATATACTTCCATACAGTAGGCAAGATTTAAAAAAAAAAATATTATGCACCAAATCGTACGTAAGTTTCTAAAATAAAGGAAAAGTTGTTTTAAACTAATACTGTAACGTATTGAGGATAATGAGGGGAGTAAGTTAGGATTGGCTACTTATTTTATTAATTGAATAAATATTAATAAGCTTTATCGGCAAAAGTCAAAAGCCATTTCCCAAACCCCCATGGATTGTACGTGGGCTGGGGCTGTCTGTGGGCTGGGGCTGTCCGTGGGCTGGGGCTGTCTGTGGGCTGGGGCTGTCTGTGGGCTGGGGCTGTCTGTGGGCTGGGGCTGTACGTGGGCTGGGGCTGTCTGTGGGCTGGGGCTGTCTGTGGGCTGCCCCCCGCGGTACGCTACTAGCCTGGACAAAGGCCGGACTTCCCATATCAGCCCTGCCGAGGTGTCGAGCACGAGAAAGGAAAATCGAAGTCAATCTTATTCCAGCCACGAGAAGTCAAGTCCTATCCACGTGAAAAGAACAGCCGAGGTCAATCCTCAAGAAGAAGCGATGTTCGCCGGGGGTCGTAGAGCCGCTGGAGGATGAATCTTAAGACTGATTCCACCTTCGCCAGCCGACTAAGTGTTTTAAAGGTATTTTCTTTAACTGTAATATTGTATGGCAAGTTTAACTATAATGTCCCTCAGTATTCTCAGGATTATGTAAATAGATTGTATATGTTTTGTGTGTTATCCGTTAGTAATGACCCAACAGTTGCATCATAAACTCTTCAGTCTCACACCCTATCCATTGAAGAATGGTGTCATAAATGGAGAATTAAAATCAATCCTAATAAATCCCATCAAATTACCTTTACCCTTCGTCGCAAACCTATGACTACCTGTCCTACTGTATCCTTTAGCAACATTCCACTAATCCCTGTTGAACAGATCCGTTACCTTGGACTTCATTTAGAGAAGCCTAAATTTTATCATAATCCATATATAATCCATAATAATCCATTTAGAGAGCCTTACTAGGAATCCTCACACTAGACTGAAACGACAAGAAACTGCCCGCAGATACCGCTTACTACAACACTTAATCGACAAACGATCAAAACTGCCTATTTACTACAAAAGACTCATTTACATAACCATTATCCGACCTAATTGGACCTATGGCATTAAGCTATGGGGGTCCACTAAACTATCAAACTCCTCCCGCATCCAATTCTTGCAATCCAAAATCCTAAGAAAAATCCTCAATGCTCTTTACTTTGCAACTAATAAATTCATCCATAAAGACCTAAATATCACACTGGGTAGCTTCTTCACGTGTCTGTTCATGCTTATTATTGTGTCACCTATTTAACTAATTGCATTTGTAAATACAGTTGTAAAAAAACAATAAAATATGATAAAAAAAAGATTGTGTATGTTTAAGTTAGTTTAAACAATAATGTCAGTTACTAAAACATGTCTAATTTAATCTTATCCTGCATGCCACCTACTGGGATTGGTAAACACGAAACCTTTGAAAAGGAAATCCAATAGTTTTATTAAATATAGTTTATATATCGATTAAGGATATCAACTAATCTAGTTTTTGAAGGTAACCTGCCTTAGAAAAGCAGCCGGTCAAAAACATAGCAATACTGTTTATAATTATTTTTACATTTATATAATTTAAAAAAAAATCTGGTGCGGGCAACACACGCTTTCACTTTCCTCCGTTTATAAAATCGATTACAGAATTTTCAAATACAGTTAGAGATAAAAATGAGTGAAACCATTAAAAAATTAATTAAATTGAATTTCTGTAGAAATGTGTGTTAAAAATCGTATTATATTATTATCTAAAATAATCAGTTTTTCATCACTCTTTATTAACATTTACAACCTTGTGTATGAGATAATATTTTTTCTAAAATCTTTAGCTTTCCAACGGTATATTATACATGTATGTTACTGTTCTTATGTTCAAAAACAAAAAATTGCAATAAAAATACTTTTGCTATTTTCTCCTATAGTTGGTTATCGAATTCCGAATTCCAATAAAATAGAATACATGCATAACAAATAAATAAACATAACTATTTTTTTATTTCATGTTCAATTTACGTTTCTAATTTCTGCTGATGATTAAATATAAGAATTAATAGACGTTATAAATAAACATAATACTTTCTTGTTAAGTGCACTTTTCGTTGCGATGAACTCATAACCCCAAAGTAATAAACTTTTAATTAGTCGAAATGAACTTTTTTAAACATAAATCACCCCCACATTCAAATTGCAGCCGTGCGAATCAAGGGCGGTTCGCTAGTTTAATATATTTTGGTTTCACTTTAACAATCCAGTTGCGTTAAATATTGCATAGGTATATTTACGGTATGCATTGATGTAATTTGTTTTAAGTAGTATTAAAAACGGCCCTGCCGAATATAGCTAACAAGTTAATTCTCCTACTCACAAAAAGGCATTAAGACGATTTTCTGTACCTAATACAATTCTGACATTTTTATGGTCAGTTTTCGAGTAACTCTTTTGCAACTAATGTACCCTAAAAATATTGTCAATATTATCAAAACAAATAAAATTTGCTTGATGTTGAACAATGGAGCTATAAAATAAAGAAATCTGGTGCACGCAACACACGACTTTCACTTGCCTCCGTTTTTAAAGTCAATTTCAGAAGTTTTTAAATACATTTAGAGATTAAAATAAATTGTCAAAGAAAAAACTAAATTAAATTTGAATAGAAACATGTGTTTTATTAAATAATCAATTATAATATTATCTACAATAATCAGTTTGTTTTATTAGCTTTCCATCACCCTCCGTTAACTTTTAGAATTTTGTGTAAATGATAGTATTTTTTCTAAAATCTTTAGCTTTCGAACGATATATTATACATCTATATTTCTGTTGTAATTTTCAAAACAAAAACAAAATCGCATAAAAAAATATTTTTGCACTTTTCTCCTTTAGTTATTTATCAATTCTCATAAGATGGTTTGCCTTATTTTTTTAAATCTTCAAAATTAAAGGTACTTTAAAGGAAGAAATTTTGAAAAATCGGCATTAAGGTTCTGTCAAACTATTTCAATCGGAATGAAACCTACATGATATTAAAGCCCGTCAAATTTTACATCCATATAGCGAGTTTCATAAAAATCGTTAGAGCTGTTTTTGAGAAAATCGTAAATAGGCTCAAAATGTACAGTATAAAGTGGCTCTTCTGATTATCTGATTTTGATGAAAGTTTTGCTGTAAAATCTTGGGTGTATATTTGTCTTACATATAAAATTTCAGTTTCATAGGACTTTTTGTTTGCTCACTAGACTAAACACACAGACCTTTATGCGGGACTTGGTCATTTGGACTCAGGGGACCTTAAAAGGTGTATTTACATTGAAAACTGGAATTCGAAAATTTTCGCGATCGCAATACTTTCCCTTACTGTCTATTTCATATATAGGTAAGTGAAAATAAAAATAGCTTGAACAAGTTCGGTAAAGAGATAATTAAAATACCATAAAATTACAGCCCTATAAAAATAAAAAGAATAATTTCATGGTTTTATGAATGGACATAAATCAAATGTCATTATTAGCAGTCAGGTTGACTTTGCTAAACATCCGTCATCCGGTGGATTCTTTGTACGTGCTCTATCATGACAGAGCAGCATATTACTTGTAATCAATTCGCTATCCATATTTACGACACGCATCAGGGGCTGGTAGGAAAATGCACGTCACACTTTCTGAATTTACATTAAAAAAATAAGAGTTATATTATAAAAATCATTGGATCGAGTTACAATCCTAAATACAATCCTAAAAATTTGCTAAATTTAAATGAAAAATTGAAATCAAACATCTTCAACCAAATTTTAATTTAAAAAAAAGTCATGGTGATCAATATTATAAAAGAAGTAGAACCGATCAGTTTTTACGGAGAAAGGTCCAGAAGCGAAAAATAATAATATTATTGAGTTCATAGAATGTCAAAGGAATTTAAGGAAAGGTAGAGGGACTAGAGAGGAAATACATTATTTATAGTGTAGTGCTGCCTGACTATATTGGGTTGCTCAAAATACAGCATCCTTCAACTTCATCAGAAATATTTTATTAAATAAAATAAAAAAGGGAAAAAGTAGATCGGGCGAACATCATATTAGGCATAGAAAAGGCAATGGCGAGAGGAAAGGATTGAAGAGTGTATAATTAATATAATATAAGAGGGAATAATTATTATGTGAATTACATAAATATTGAGAAGCCTAGGTCGGCGAAAATTCAAAGGGCGTTTACCTGCCCCCCTTGGATTCTCCAATGGGCCACTCCCGCGATACCACGGGAAACTTCCTAGAGCCCCAGCGGCAGCCGACAAGAATATTAGGCCTGGAATAGAGATAGGAACACTTATGATAAAGGTTTACGCCGACCCCGGGCACTTCCCATATCAGCTTCGCTTCCCTTTGTTATGACCAAGATCGGCAATATACAAAAAAATATATTTATATAATTTTTGTAAGTGACGAGGGTGGTCCATCCACAAGAAGAGGCAGTTAAAGTCCAGCAAGAGAAGAGTCTCGAGTTCCATCCACAAGAAGAGGAGAGGTCCCTCGGTGTCCGAGAGTAGCTGGAGGATGAAGCCGAGGAGGGACGTCTAAGACTGCTCCACCTTCGCCAGCGGACTGAGTGTTTTAAAGGTATTTCTTTATTGTAATGCTGTATGGCAAGGTTAACTGCAATGTCCCTCAGTATTATCAGGCATTGTGTAAATAGATTGTATATGTTTAAGTTAATTTAAATAATAATGTAATTTATTGAAACCTGTCTAATTTAATCTTACTCTGCATGTTAATATACGTATTGGGATCGGTAAACACGATACCTTTGGAAAATAAATCCAATGGATTCAGCAATATTAATCTATACATTTATTAAATATATCAAGTAAGCTAGTTTTTGAAGCTACCGCTGACTTGGAAAAGCAGCCGGTCAAACATAGCAGTATATATATATATATAATATATAATAATAATAATAATAATATATATATATATATATATATAAATAAATTAGTTGTTAGAATATATTAATTGAGTGTTAAGTTAACTTTAAATTTCATAATTTAATTTAATTTGATTCTAATGAATGCGCTTATTTATAGTCAACACAACAAATTTTGTTTAAATAAGAAGCTAAACGATTAATCTTACTAATCAGCGCCAAGCTTAAAAAAGATATCTTCTGATAACACGTTGTTTTATGACACAATGTACAATTAAACATCTGCTGCATATGTAGATTTTTTTTTTAAATATCTTTTTGATGGATAACAAAAGGTCAAATATTATGATAAGCAACAATAAGGAGATTAGCCTGTATAAATTATTTTTTCAAAGCTAAAATATTATACTATAATTCGCAATAAATAAACTCCTCAGTTGATCAAGGTTGCTGTTTCGCGGTCGGTTGTTTTTATTTTTTAGCATAAGAGATACTTTGTACTTGTTTCTTCGTTATTCGGAATGACAACTTTCATAGTGTAATAAAAGAAAAGAGTAAATTTAGGCTATTTTGAGGGCAACCTAATTTGACTAATAAACCCCATGGACTAATAAACTTAAATCATAAATCTATATCCCTGATTAGTTATAGAAATAAATGTCTAAATAATTGATACAACCGAATGGATTATTACATCATAAGATAAATAACAACACTACTCATTCACAATGCTGTGTTTTTCAAATTTTAGCTGTAACACAACACGAAAGCCTACAGGCATTATAGATATAATACAATATTATATTTTTATACATAAATAAAAAAGTAAGTTATCATATCTTTAATATAAGATTACTTATTTGATCGACATTAATTATATATAATACATATGTTAAAAAAAAAGGTTATTTCAATTTCATTAGGCAGTATTTTAGTGAAATTTAATATAAACACTAGAAAAATCAAGTATATTAATATTCTCACAAGTCCGTTACACAAGTTTTTAAAGAATGTAATGTGTATATTCATAAGAATTTATTATGTATTTTAGCGTCTTTTGATTTATAAATATACCTGCAATTCCTAACAAATAAGTTGCAAAGGTAAACCTATAAATTCTTTAACGAAATGGAAAATAATTTTTATTCTGGGACATTACTTTTTTTACGTTTGAAAAAATAGTACTTATCTTATAGATTATTATTTCACAAGAACCTTACTAAAATATTTTCATATGAATTATTATATGTAATACATGAGCCTTTCATTTTGCGAAAATAAGTTACATGAAGTTGAACTACATATTTTAATTTTATGTTTTTAATGAATTTTCATTTTTTTTTTTTCAGATGGCACAAAATAAATCTTCTAATTAGCTTGTTGTCAAGCGGCTGCTGTTCAAGAACTAAAGAGTTTCAAAAAGCAACAATTTGCCTTTTTGATGACAAATCTTAAAAATAGTGAAGGTCTTTGCATTTTAATGAAAATTAGCACTATTTAAAAATGTGCTACTATTCCATATATTTGTGTCACGGCCATTTGAACTTCTGAAGGAATAAGTGAGGATGGGTATAAATGTGTTAGCAAACCTAAGCATTAGTAATGCACTATGTCATTTTCTAAATCCTTAAACTTCGTTCACTGATTAATTTATAACAATAAGAATATTTCTTGTTTCTAAATTAGAATATATATATTATCATGAAAAAAGAAAGAAAAAAAAAATGAAATTAGAGATTTATTTGTTAGTTTATATGAAGTAAATAATCTGGTGCGGGTAACACTCCACTTTCACTTACCTACTAGACTGTTAAAATCAATTTAAAAACTATTAAATATACTTTTATTTGAAAAAAAAAAAATATGCTGATTTTAATAAAACGTGTATTCATTTTTGTTTGAATCATATGATTTAGATTGTTAGTCAGAAATAAGTTTATCCTCTATTCTACTATTTATTTACAACTTAGTGTATCATATAATATTTTTTCTAAAAGCTTTCTCTTTCCAAAGGTATATTATACATTTTTACAGTCAACATTTTTATTTTTAAATTTTTTTAAAAATTATTGTGGATTGGTACACCAACAATTTTTTGCTAATTTAATTCATTAGAGGGTCCTGCACAATATATATTTTTTTTCGAGTTGATCTAAAATGTACCAAATAGTGAAAAATAAAAAAAAAGCAGCATTTGTTCAGCTCTCTGTGTAGTAGCTGGTCACGCATGAAGAGTAGGGATAGAGCTGTAGGATCGTAATGTCATTAGATATTACTTACACACTATGCACATACGTACTATTTATTATACCTATTATTTATACTGATGTATGGAATGATCGTTAAAAAATAAATAAAAATACCAATATTTTTTGCTACTTCAGGTTAATTAGATAGATAGACAATAATTAAAGAATAAATATTTTTTAATGTTCGTAAAAAACAGAATAATTTCATTTGTTAACGAAGATAGTGGTTTTTTTTTTTCGGAAATTTTATGAGCGTCTTCTTCAAGTCTGACATCATATCTTTTTAGATTAACATATAATAATATGAAAACATTTATATTAAAAAATCTTTGTAGTTATGTTTTGTATAAATATAGCATATAGTGCTATGTAGTAGTTATCTAAGTCAAAAAAATGAAATAAAAACAAAAAAAAGTATATTCCATCCGATATAAGATATTTATAATAATTTATTTTTAACTTTTATTTATTTATTGAGATATATTACAATCTGTTACAAAATGAACAACAGTAATAGTGATATGAGACGACATTTATAATAAATAGTATGTATGTGCATAGTGTGTAAGTAATATCTAATGACATTACGATCCTACAGCTCTATCCCTACTCTTCATGCGTGACCAGCTACTACTCAGAGAGCTGAAAAAATGCTGCTTTTTTTTTATTTTTTTTATTTTTCACTATTTGGTACATTTTAGATCAACTCGAATATATATATATATATATATATATATATATATATATATATATATTATATATATATATATATATATATATTGTGCAGGACCCTCTAATGAATCAAATGAGCAACAAATTGTTGCTGTACAAATCCACAATAATTAAAAAAAATAAAAATAAAAATATTGACTCACATTTTCGAAATAAAAAATTTAAAAAAATGTTTTTTGAAACTCTTTTAGAAAACCATTAACATATATTTTTTTCGTGAAATTCGGTTGATCCGTTCAGTAGAAAATGTTGTTTTTGTTATTTTTCACCATGGGGTACACTTGCAATAAAATTGAAAAAAATATATGTTATGGAGGACCCTCCAATGAAATAAAGTAACGAAAAATTGGAGGTGTACCAAACCATCATAACCAGAAAATATTTTTTTGAAAAATTCAAAAAAAAATTTTGACCAGCATTTTCGTGGAAAAAACTTTAAAAAAATATTTTTTGAAACCTACTTGTAAAGTCCATAACATATTTTTTTTTTTCTCGTGAAAATAGGTTGAGCTGTTCAGGAGAAAACAATTTGTTTTGTTTTTTCTTCCCCCCCTCCATAACTTCCCTCCCGTTAGGATTAAGGGGCTAAAAATTTGCGTAAGGTAGTTTCTCATAGGTGTGACTCAATGGTATAAATTTGGTTCTAATACACGCGGGGGCAGATCTCACATGCTTATCCGGCTAGGCCCTTTGTCCTACTTGTATATTTTAAGCGTACTTAATTAGTGTCATTTAGATGATATGGGTAATCTTTTTGAATGAACACAATTAAAGGAAAACATTTAAAAGATCGCCATTTAAGTCCTGCCAGACTATATTAATCAGAATGAAACCTATATCATATTAAAGCCCATTAAAATTTACATCAATATAGTTTAATCAAAATCGTTAGAGCGGTTTTTGAGAAAATCATATAAAGGTGCAAAATGCATGTTATAAAGTGACTCTTCTGATTAGCCGATTTTGATGAAAAAGTTGCTGAAACATCTCGGGCCTTGTAAGTTGTCTTAAATATGAAATTTCACTTTTGTATGATTTTTCGTATTTGCGCTAGACTTACCACACACACAGACCTTTTTTCGGGACTTGGCCATTTGGAATCAGGAGACCCTAAAGCGTGTATTTTCGTCGAAAACTGAAATTTTAAATAGCAACACTTTCCCTTACTATATATTTCATATAAAGGTAAGTGAAAGTAAAATGAAATTAGATGTTCATTTGTTAGTTTATATGAAGTAAAAATGATTATTTGTGATTTTTTGGAAAAGAATATTTTCAGGACCAAACATTCTTATGTTTAACATGACTATCAA
Source organism: Piezodorus guildinii (assembly GCA_023052935.1). Lineage (NCBI taxonomy): Eukaryota > Metazoa > Arthropoda > Insecta > Hemiptera > Pentatomidae > Piezodorus > Piezodorus guildinii. The sequence continues at coordinate 109,985,591 of CM041292.1, read as the reverse complement.
CTAAAAGATCTGTTATCTCCCCCAAGGTTTCGGCACCTACTGGACTACTTGAGTTTAAGGTATTAATTAATTAGAAAGGAGGGATTATTCCAGTAGCCAGTTAGAGCTTAGCCCAAGTGGTTTGCTTATTCAAGCTTAGGTACCGGCTGCCTCCTAGTAGCTAAAAACATAATCTTAACTGAAGGCCCTATTAATTATATAAATCAAGCAGGATTTTAGTTTTTTGTTATTAATTAACTGAATAATTTAGCAGATTAGTCATATCAGTCGATGAGGAGAGGAGTTGCGGTAAGCGAAAATTTTAAAACCTTGATATATAATCATCTATTATATTTGTGGGAAGTTTTTGATTCATCACATATCTTAGATGATAACTACCGTGTTAAGTTTAATTAATTATTTATATCGAGTTATTTTGTATCTCTATATATTATAGTTTTGTACTTTGTTAGAAAAAAGGGACCAACGTAAACAGACAAATTTTTGAAGGAGCTAACATTAAGACTATCGGGAAGTTTGTTTGTTTGTTTATTAATTTAACGTCACTTGTTCCTACTGAGGCTAATCGGAGGATGCTACAATAGGAGTCCTAAATTTTGCCTAAGGTCCTATTAGAATAGGGAGAATTGAGTACATGACTTCACTCACCTGACATTTTACGCCCCCTCCGAAGAACGGGATAATTCAAGGATTGTTTGTAAGAGATCCTAGGGTCACCTGGCTAGTTTGAACCAGCGACCTTAGGCATAGGAGGCTGTTAAGCTAGCCACGATACAAATTAAATTTTTTTTTTAATTTTAATTTTAACGCCTGAGTGGGTTAGCGCGCGAAGCTTTGAATGCGCGTTGACTAGGAACTACAGAGAACCAAAATAATTACGAGTTCGAGTCTATGTAGCTTTTATCTCAGCATTTATCCCCTGCCCTCACCCCCTGGCCGAGAAACCCCGTATAGCCTTCAAAGGCGAGGTAGGGAAGAACAAAAGAAAAAAAAAAAGATACAATTACTGAAACTTTATAATTTATGTTACTATTTATTAATTTATGTAATTAGTATTGAAATGTTGAGATCAATACAATTTTTGCCTATCTTGAATTGTTACATATTATCTAGTACTAGTGAGATTTTAAATCTAATTATTCAAATTAGGTTTTCAAGTGTCATGGCTGCGAGTACAGTTCACTATAAGTATAGCTCTGTCTTTCTTACCTTCTCATCACTGTGTTATCGCATGAACATCGTTCAAACTTTGTGAATCGTGAGTTGTTATACTATTACACACATTACCGAACACAGAAAGCGAGGTGAGTGGCGTTTTGTTCAATAAGCAATCATAGACTAGTGACCGCTTGGGCTAGAGATAAGGGCCAGGCTTGCCTGCTAATCCTTCTCTAGTGTTGACAAGGACTAGGTCAGGACTGTTGTTCAACGACCTAATCAGACAATATTTATAAACATTAGTTTTCTCCCTCAATGAGTTTTTAAATTTATTTTCCTCGAAGACTTTTATTTATTTATTTTTTCATTAACTTAGAAATGTTTGCTTTGTTTTTTTTAAATAGTATATGTATATAATATTGTAAATAGTTTAGTTTTAAGATCTTTAAGGTTAATTTTCTTTTAATTAGTAATTTTTTTCTAATAATTATATATAGATATATAACTTCTTTATTTTCTATCTGTTTCATTTATTTATCTAGATACATATATATGTTGTTATTTTTATATATTTTTTTTTCTTAATTAATTAAGCCATGGATCTAGATAAGACTCCGTCTTGTGACGACTCGGGGGAGGAGACTCCCTTTTCTGAGATAAGCGAGTCAGACTCACAGTATTTAAAGCCACGGACTCTACAGAAACGCCAGAGAAAGAACACTAACTCGGCTGGTAACTCGCCAAATAAAAAAAAAAATAAAGCGGCTAAGACAAAACAGCCATCACCACCTAAAACTCGCAGTACCACTGCAGCCAACCTAAATGAGTCAACGGCGCCATCTTTACCCGGACCGTCTTCAACCGCACATTCAAAATCACCAGCTTCTACCTCTAGCACTTCTGCTAACGCCACCAATAAAAACCAGCTCCCGGAACAAGGATTTTCTGACCCGGAACCACCTCCAATATTTGTATCAAATATAAATAATTTCCTCTCGTTCGGCAAAGAAATTTCTGATCTCATAGGCCCGTCAAACTTTCAATGTTTTTCAAGAATAAATGATATAAAAATAAATACCACCAATAAGGAGAGCTATAAAAAACTTATCACTTATTTAAATAATAAAAATTTTGACTTCCACTGCTACCAGTTAAAACAAGATAAACCATACAGAGTAGTTCTGAGAGGACTCCACTCATCCACTCCTACTGAAGCCATCAAATGCGGCCTAGAAGAAATTGGCCATAATGTTAGGAATATCTCATGTGTAACACATCCCAAAGAAAAATATGCTTTGCCCTTGTTTTTCGTGGATCTGGAACCAGCCAGGAATAACACGGAGATATTTCAAGTTAGACGGCTAGTATATTCGACCGTTCGGTTTGAAGAGCCTAGACAAAAGACAATTATCGTACAGTGCACTAGATGTCAATCATTAGGACACACGAAGTCCTACTGCTATCACCCTGCTAGATGTGTTAAATGTGCCGGGCCACATGCCTCTGACACATGCCTTAAACCCCCTAATGAGACTGCAAAGTGCGCACTTTGTGGTGAAGGCCATCCGGCTAGCTATAGGGGCTGTAGCGTATACAAAAATCTTCTTAAGCAGAGGACACACCACCTAGCGGAATTACGAGTGGAGCAGAATATTCGCACGCAGGTGCCTGATTTGGACAATTTGAATAACTACCCAGAAATTCAAAAACAAACAGGTACCATCGTCCAGCAGCCAACTACAACAACTGCAGTCAGGGAAACTACAGAGCACTCAAAAAAACATCTCTCCGAGATCATCAAGCATCAACAGCCACAAAGACAGGCGCCTCCTAAATCCCTAACCAAGCCTCCTTCCTCCCATCCTAACCCGCAACCTGTACACCGATCCGTTCCTCCCCATACACCCTTACGTGTAAAATTGCCTCCTGAACATCCTCCCCAAATACCATCTCCTTCAGTTCAACCAAGTCAAATAAACCCCTCGCCTCAAGTACCTCAGCGGACTGAACATCATCGTACTCCACGGCGAGTCCAGCCCCAAGCCAACGATCCGGACCATACAAATCATCCTGCACAAGTCTCTTACCCACATCCGTATCCCTACCAAGACCCTTCCAACATATGCTCCATTCTCCAGTCTTTTCTTTCAGATCTTAGAAATACTATTCAACCACTAATCACCCTTCTTACTAGAATCCTTACCCAAATCCCATTCAATCTCCCACGATGAGTGTAAAGCCCCTAGCCATCCTTTTGTGGAACGCTAACGGCCTACTCAACCACCGTGACGAACTGGACATTTTCCTCCATGACAACCATATTGACGTAGCTCTCTTGACTGAAACGCACTTTACACAACGAACACGTTTTTACATACGTGACTACACCACATATAGATCGGACCACCCAGACAACACTTCCCATGCCGGGTCATGCATCCTTATCCATAAATCCTTGCCTCATTCCCTTATTCCTTCTACTCCAACTGACGCCATACAATCAACCTCAGTGACCATTCCAACTCGTCCTTTTCATCTCACCCTCTCAGCTGTATATTGTCCTCCTGGTGTTTCCCTTTCCTATAACCAACTTGAAACCCTGTTTCGATCCCTCGGACCGCGCTTTATCGCTGGAGGAGACTATAATGCTAAACACCAACGGTGGGGTTGCCGCACTTCCAACTCCCGAGGTAATCTCCTTTCTAGTGTCTCTATTTCCCATAGCTATACTGTCCTCTCACCTATGAATCCCACGTATTGGCCGACATCCTTAAAAAAAAAACCTGATATCCTGGACATATTTATCACCTCACAAATTTCCTCCTCCCAAACCACAATCAGATCACTGAACGACCTTTCATCAGATCATAGCCCGGTTTTGCTTTCCTTACATTCCAGTTTTGTTCCTCAACCCCTTCCACCTACATTGATCAATGGACGAGTAAACTGGGACATATTTCGACTTGACCTGGAAAGCAAATTGGACTTGAACACTCCACTCAAGACAAACAATGATATTGATACAGCTGTTAAAAAACTGACTGACTCCATAACTTGTAGTATAATTGACAACACAAAGACCTCCAACATTAATGACACTCAACATACAGATCTGCCACAGCACATTCGATTCTTAATAAAGGAAAAGCGCAGAGCGAGATCGAAGTGGCATAAGACTCGATACCCAACTGACAAAACTTATTATACCAAACTAACTAACAAACTCAAGTCGGAAATAAAAACATACAAAATTCAAAATTTACTCAGATTTACTGAAAACCTTACTACAACAGACAAATCATTATGGACAACCACAAAAAAACTACTTAAGTTCAAAGACTGTAACCATCCACTCTTGACTGAAAACCAAATCTGGACAAGAACTGACGAAGAGAAAGCTCAGATATTCGGACAACATCTTTACAATACTTATACTCCACATCCAGATATCCTTAACCCCAATCACCTTAAAATGATAGAAGAAGACCTAACTATTCCCCTCCCAATGACCCTTCCACCTAAAGCATTCCATCCTTCCGAAATATCCAATATCATTCACAGATTACCTGCCCGAAAAGCTCCTGGCCATGACTTAATCACTTCCTATATCTTGAAGCATCTCCCTCAAAAAGCCATTCTATTCCTTACCTACATCTATAATGCCGTACTCCGTACTACTTATTTTCCTGCCTCCTGGAAATTGTCCATAGTAAAAATGATCCCTAAACCCAAAAAGTCACCTGAAAATCCATCTTCCTACCGTCCCATTTCTCTTTTATGTATAATGGGTAAAATTCTAGAAAAACTCCTTCTGAAACGTATATATCCAATCCTTGATTCCCATCATATTATTCCAGATCATCAATTCGGTTTCCGTACATCTCACTCCACTATCCAGCAATGTCATCGTGTGGTTGATGTTGTCTCCTCTGCGTTGGAGCGCGGATTGTACTGCACGGGAGCCTTTCTCGATGTAGAACAGGCCTTTGACCGAGTCTGGCACCCTGGATTGCTTTACAAGCTCCGTCTATTCCTCCCTCCTACCTATTTTCTTATTATCCAGTCCTACCTCGCTGATAGATCTTTCAAAATAAATCACAATCGTTCCTATTCCTCCCTGTTTTCTCAATCTGCTGGTGTTCCTCAAGGCAGCATCCTAGGACCTGTACTTTATACAGTCTATACAGCTGATATCCCAACCCATCCTAACACATTCCTTTCTACCTATGCTGATGACACGTGTGTGCTATCAGTAGATAATGATCCAGTTACTGCCTCCCACACTCTTCAATCCCACATCCGAGACCTTGAAGTATGGTGCCAGAATTGGAGGATTAAAATTAATTCTAACAAATCCCACCAGATAACCTTTACCCTTCGTCGTAAACCAATGACTTCCTGCCCTACAGTATCCTTTAATGACACTCCACTAGCCCCTGTTGAACAGATTCGATACCTAGGACTCCACCTTGACAAACGTCTAACTTGGAACCCCCATACAAGACTTAAACGACAAGAAACTGCCCGACGTTTTCGACTACTTCAACACTTACTGGACAAACGCTCCAAACATCCACTTAATTACAAAAGACTCATTTATATGACCATCATAAGACCGATATGGACTTACGGAGTAGAGCTATGGGGCTCTACTAAACCATCGAATTCCTCTCGTATCCAGTCCTTACAATCCAAAATCCTTCGGAAAATCCTCAATGCTCCTTATTTTGTCACAAACACACTCATTCATAAAGACCTTAATATTCCATATGTTGCTGACTTAGCCCGAACCAGGTACCATTCCTTCCATGAAAAGCTCCATTCCCACTACAATCCATTAGTTTCAGTCCTTGCTTCATCTTCAATCCCTGATAATCCTCCGAGGCGTCTGAAAAGAAGATGGCCACGGGACCTTCTAGTTTAGAGTGTTTTTAGAGTGCTGCCACTGGGTAGTGTCTCTACATGTATTTCATGACAGTTTTACATATTACCATCATATTTACTTGATGTATTTTTATTTAATACAGTTGTAAATATCAATAAATATGTTAAAAAAAAAAAAAAAAAAAAAAAAAAATTATTCAAATTCATTGAGGATGCAAATACTAGTTTAGATACTAGAATATTTACCATAAAAAATAGAAATAACGAATCCAAAAACACAATTTATTATTAATGCCTGTCAGTTAAATGTTAAATACAAAAAACTAATAAAACATGAATAGTTGCTTATTCTGACATTAATTATCGTCAGGAGGTCCTTACGCAATGGAATATTCCTATGAAGGTTTACTGATAACAGATTCCACAGCTTGTTACAGCCATAAATTAATGTATAACAGTTGTGTGTAATATGTAGAATTAATACAAAAAATACCTAATTACATCTGATTACACCATTAATGTGAAGAAATACGATTTGTCTTAATGTGGTGAAATTATTTAAACTTATTTATTTACAATTGTTTTTATTTGTGCTCCAGTGTTATTTGCCATCTGCAAAAAAAAAAAAAAAAAAAAATTACAATAAGCAAATATCATAACTTCCGAAAGTCGGTTAAATCAAGGCATCTCCAGGCAACCGCCTCAAAAGTCGTCGGGGTGGGTTGTGCGGGTTCGTGTAGGATTTAAGTGTTTGGGGTCGATGGGTTTATGTTGTAAGTCAGTCCTTTTATGAAATCTTTTATAATATTCTGTGACTATGTCTGAAACTGTATGTCCAAGTCCTTGTGAAGTAATTCGTGGGTTACATAAAACGGTGCATCCACGATTTTCGCAATATTTTCGGTTGACGAGACGAATTATTTGGATGTTAGGATGTTAGGCAGATCCCCATAGCTCTATCACATATGTCCATAATGGTTTGATAATTATTTTGTAAATAGTAATTTTGATCGTTTGTCAAGCAGACGGGATAGTAGTCCAAATTGCCTGTTCAGCTGTCGTCTTTTAAGTCTAATGTGGGTCCTCCATGTCAGTCTTTTGTCTAAGTACAGTCCCAAATATCGTACTTCCTCTGATGTCGGAATGGGTTTATCCTCGAAATAGACTGCTGGACATTCCCTATGATTGAGCGTGAAAACGATAAATAGACTCTTTGATTGGTTCATTTTCACTTTCCATCTATTAGCCCAACTGGATAAATCATCAATGTGGTTTTGCAACACGAAGGATGCTAGTAGAATTGGGTTTTGATGGGATGTCAAAAGAGCTGTATCGTCTGAAAAAGTGAGGTATGATCATTTTCTGGTAAGTCTGCTGTGTAGATATTAAATAGTAACTGTCACAGTACACTGCCTTGTGGGACTCCTGCTTGAACACGTTTTATTCCAGAAAAGGCGTCTCCTACTTGTAATAGTAAAGTGAATTTTTCTTTAACGCCAACATCTAATGATTTAAACTTTCGTCAAGTTGGAATATTATATAGTTAAAATACTTAATGTTATCACCTGCCTACAATAACCAAAGTCAGCTATTGATCATAAGGTTTTACGAAGCTCAAATAAAATGAGTAGGGTATCAATGTATTTAGAATTTAATGAAGACACAACCAATCGTTCCCCGATATTCGTTTAGTTAATAGTCGACCAACCAGAGAGAGATCGTCAACGCTTGTAAGGATGTAAACAATTATTCCTTAAAGACGATTAAAGTCCACTAAATATTACACTTTATTAATTATTTATTTTAATTTTATTTCCAATGTATATATGGAATGAATGATTTCTTATATCTGTAATACTCATCGTCCCAGAAGAGGGCAGATTGTATTATCTCTTAATAAAATAAAATAATAATAAATATTACAAAATATATGTTGCCTGCTGGAAACATGCCTTTTTCAGAGGATCAATTTAAAAACAAAACAAAAAAAACGTTACGATACGGCTAGTTACATAAGTGCGCCAACATATTTTAAGGATATTACCATTATTACTTTCACTCACCTATATATAAATTATATAGTAAGGGAAAGTATTGGGATCGAGAAAATTGTTGGATGCCTATTTTCAACGGAAATCGGAAACCCTCCAAATTAATAATAATAGTTCTTTATTTATTCTGGGACGGTCCATTAAGAATAATATTATAGGAACATAAACAATGTTCTTAAGACTAGAGTCTTAAAGTAAAATAATTGAATACAGTAGTATTAAACCAATAAAAAGAACAAATAAAATAACTCAAAAGATAACTTATAATAAAAATGTACAAACAAGAAAAAAATGTGAAAATGAGAACAGAGAATAATATATAATAGAATTATATAAAACAAAAAATTAAAACATACAGTTAAAAAAAAATACAATGCTTTTGAATGTTTGTAAAATAATATATGATTTAATCTTACATTTATGAAAAGATAATCTTTTGAGTGTGCCTATGAAAATGAAAATTTAATAAAAGCATCTAATTGGGATTATTTGGGAATTAAGTTGACAGAAAATGGCCGAATAGACGGAATTTAAATGTTGAAAGAGTTTGGGAGTCCCGGTTGTTGGAAAGAATGGAGTTCCATACGGATCGGTTTAAGAATAATCTATCAAAAGCTGTGGATCGATGGGATGTTATATACAGATCAGAAGGCTGCGAACGGGTGTTAAGGAAACGAACGGAGGACAAATCCTTAAATTCAAAAATTTAAGGAGATTCTGAATGTAAAACGGACTACGGGATTGGATAACTTGCTAGAGGAAAGATGCTAGGAAGTACATACAGGGTAAGGAAGAGTAAAGCCACTTTAACTCTTCGTAAAGGTACATTATACAGAAGATAGAAATTCAGGGTGACGGACAAGAAAGAAAATTAATAGTTTTAGATTTATTGCCAACGTTTCGGACTATGTAGGTCACAACATTTCAAGGCACAGGTTTTAGGAAATAAGGAAATGACTTAGACGTATAACTATATTTTAGGAAGCGAATAATAACTCCTTTTTCATAAATATAATTATTTATAGCCTTTCTACAAAAAAAAAAAATTCTGAGCTAAAGTGGCATTCGGCTAAACTAAAACACACAAGGGAAAGAAGAGACTCGTATCCTGATAAGTAGTTATATTTACGAGTTCAAAATAGTCCAAAGGTTCCTTTTTACTATAATTATGTAAATAAGTACGACTGTTATGTAAATATAGCGACCCCTAGGATAAAAGATTGCATCTGTGTTGAGGCCGTCGTCTGCCTGAGACGACCTGGCAGACTTAACCCCCGGCGAGAGACCTGATGAGGATGTTCCCCTTAGCTGCTTCCCGTCCATGCAATCTGCTTAATAGTTTAAACTTCGCTCATAGCACTCCTTCCATTCTTGTTAAAAAAAAACAAAAAAAAAAACACGTGTCATAAACTTGAATAATGATGACTTCACATTTGACATTATGGACGAAATCTGCTTCATAAAACGGTAATTGATTTGATTATGATAAAACGACAATCGACTGTGTATAAGTAGAATCGGACTTTGAACAAAATACAAAAAAAAAGTCCATATACTCTAGATTACCTCGTGTACTGAAGGATTTAGGTAAGTTTTACTCTTTTAATTTTAGTTAATTAACCGAATAAAATATAAACTTAAAAGAGGAATCACTAAACTATTTTGTTCAAGAAGTTGTGGACAGGAAATATGAAATTATTTAAACGTTCAGGTAAGGTAGGTAAAATAAAATTATGTTTCATTTGATTTTACCTACCTTAACTGAATAAAATATAAACTTAAAAGAGGAATCACTAAACTATTTTATTCAAGAAGTTGTGGACAGGAAATATGAAATTATTTAATTGTTCAGGTAAGGTAGGTAAAATAAAATTATGTTTCGGGTAACCTGTAACATGATAGTTAGCATAACAGCCTCCTAAGCCCAAGATCCCGGGTTCAAACCCGCAGGTGGTCCTAGCTAGGATTTTTTAATGGGGGTAAAGAAAATTATTTCGTACATCAGTACCTACGTCTGTATAACGATTATCTTTTGAACGGGTTGGTTATTTTTTCCTGTTTTGTATTGTAAACCTTTGATGAGAATCGATAATTGTGAAGTAATGAAAAATGTATATTTTAGAGAGACATAATAAATTAGCGAATATCGTAAACGTGACTATTAGGGTTTAAAAAAGGAGAGTTTCATTTTACGGTGTATTATGGAGTGAAGAATAAGATGAACTGTATTTTTTAAATCAGCTAGCTATCTCCATTTTAATTTCAGCTAAATAATAAATAAACTGTACTGGGGATGAATTAGATATACATAGATTATTTTTTGTAATTTATATTTTATCGGTTTAAAATGTTTGTAGCAACATTGCGATTTTTAGGAATGTCGGAAATACCTTAAAAATACTTGCATTTGAGGAATAAAAAGATGCAGCAAATCTTCCTTGACAAGTTTTTATACTCTTTATTATTATGCTTATTTATTATGCTCTTTCACGGGTATAAATCGCTGCTTAGAATTTTTTTTAAAGTTATATGCATAGTTGGATCATTAATTGTTAAAAATAAAATTGTAAAAAAGTTGACGTTATGCATTTAAGACATTTTAGAGTAACATTGCGCCATATTGCACACAATTACAACGGACTAAACTTATAATCGGCTCGTATCCTGGTAGGGCATAAAACAACAGAACTGCAATTACCCTAATCGTATTGCCAGATAAACATGCATATTTCTAGCAATATAGATAACATTATGTTCACTCTTACTCATACATGTATTTTAGCGTACTTTACATTAGGGTAAGATAGGGTCTTTAACTGCGATTTGTTTTATTTTATACTCCTTGTCAATTTAAGAGGTGAGCTGGTTTGCTAAGCAGAAAAACAGAAAAGAAAAGAAAGCTTAACCTTTATAGATAGATGCGTTAAAAAAAAAGTAGGTTTGTTCTCAATTTTCGTGTTGCATTCGGAATGACAAACTGTACCAAACATAAATCACAGAGAGAAGTGGTATTTAAATTCATTATTGAAAAGGATTGAACGAGGTCAAACGTATTCTTTAACCTTCTGATGCAACGGTACATGAGATGTTTTATAAACAGATATAGCAGGAGTTGCATTAGAAAGAATCGAAATTCAGATACTTATCCGTTACTCGGATTTCATAGAACATGGTGAAATTTACCTTGTTTGAGGTTAATTGTAAATCCTGATTTGGTACTAGTTTTTCTTGTCACTGGAGGATGTAAGGAATGTGTAAAAAAACAACTATATCTCAGTTCAAAAAAAAATTTGATTATTTTTGGACCAGCAACCACCACAACTGCATTGCTGACTATATACAATACCTGGTGAACAATTACACACCATAGGAGTTTCAGAGCACACAAGGAATGACAGGGATGCAGTCTTAGTCCATTATTGTTTATATTGGTGCTCAATAAGGCATTGAGGAATACTAAACTGAAAAAGGCGGATGAGGCCTTACATGCTGAAGCACAAAGAACTAACACCAGTTAATCTCACCCTCCAAGCTACGATATCGTTGTATTCGGGAAAAATATAAGCAACCTCCAATACAATACCCGAGTCCTGGAGTGTGCTCATTTCAACGAGATTTTAAAAGTAAAAATCAGTGTCTTTTATGATTATTTTATTTTTTGGTGGGTGGAAGAGAGGTTTGGGAATTTTATTTTTAAAAGAAAGAGTGAGAAGATTTGACGTACTTTCTAACTTCAACTTAGCCAATCAAGCTTATTATACTACGGTAATTCTAGAGAGATATCAAAAGTAGGTATGTTCTGTTTTAAAAAAGTCATTAACTATTTATTTTCTCGATGACCATTTAAGGGAGGGGGGAAATTTCTTCTTTTCTCCTCCCTCCTCTCTCTTAGTGGATCTACCTTTTCATGAAGTGTCAGTCTTTTTTAATGACTGTCATGTTAACCCATTAAGATTTAACTATCGAAAAAAATAAAGAATGAAGGCCTCCCTTATTGCTCATGATCGCGATTTCAAACCCGACAGATGGTCCAAGGATTAAAGGGAGTAGAAGATCCTTGGTTATATGCCGTCATTTGAAAATAACGAAAAAAACAAAACAAGCAAATCAGCAAGTCCCGAGTAGCCGAGAGTAAACTCACACCACAATCTCAATCTCATCAATAAAAATTATCAAAAATGTCATTTACCGATTGAAACCATCATCTTATTCGGAAATTAAGTTTTATCATTGTTGCATAATATTCAATATTGAAATTTTTAAACACCGTTTCTGAAACAATATCGACAGAAACTGACCAACATTCACCGCATGCTTAGAAATATCTGGCACTGTGCCTAAAGCTGTTTGATAAGTGTGCATATCTCCCAGGTGGAGGTGGAGAGCCTTCTAAATAACGCCTGTTGATGGCTATTCTCGTCTTGATTGCAGCGCCACTTATAGAACACGTGCTATCTTTAACTTGGTAAGTACAGCCAACCGGCATGAGAATCGTCCAATACTAGAGCATGAAGCGGGTCTGCTTCATTTTAGACTTTTTAATTTAATTTAATTTTTTATGAAAAGTTTAAAATAATCGAAAATATGAAAGAAAATATGGCTAAACAAATTATTAATCGAGCCCAAAATGGATGAAATCCTTACTTAATATAAGTAGGTAATATACTATACTTTGATGACTAATAAAAAAAAGTACTCCAGCAATCTAAGTAATCAAGTACTCAAAAGTATAAAAATGCTGATTACATGGGAAAATAGAAAGTACTCGGGGGAAAGCTGAGTAGATTCTGTACTTCGTAGTGAGCAATATTTGAGTACAGTACTCAGTACTGTTCTTCGTACTGCGTATTTGCCCATCACTGCTTCAGAGGAAGAAAATTTAAACTATCGGCATTTAAGCCCTGTCAGACTATTTTATATCGATATAGCTAGTTTAATCAAAATACGTTAAAGCCGTTTTTGAGAAATTCGTAAAAAGGTGCAAAATGCATGGTATAAACTTGATCTTTCGGTCAGCCAACAAAAAGTTGCTGTATCCTCTAGAGAGTATAGCTGTCTCAAATATAAAATTTCAGTTTCGTACGACTTTTCGTTTTTGCACTAGACTTTTCACACACACTGACTTTTTTAGTCAACTTTCCAGCTTTGAATATATTTTAAAGGAGTTTGGAATATTCCGGAAGAACGTTCGCAGAGTTGTGAACGTCCAAGAAACTAATAATAAGTGACCGAGTTTTCATCGTGACCTGTAAAAAATACATATAAATACTTTTTAAAACATTGGACCAGAATCAGAAATTGTAAGTACTGTTCTGAATTTGTATGGTATGTTTTGAAAGGGGGGTTTATAATAGTTGAGTTTTTTATATAATTTGTATGCTTTTTATAAACAAAGTTTACTTGTTGTTATTGAATTGCTTCCTATATATTTTCCGGAATATGCAACTTGTACCAAAATGGTTTAAAAGAGACAGTTTATATAGATATTTAAATAGCACAAATAACTCTGAAACACATAACACATTTAAAAGTGTACATCAAAATTTTAACAATTTAGAATACATTCGCTCGACCTATTTGCTGGAAGAAAATATTCCGCTTTAAGACTAAAGGAACGCATCCTCTCATATTTTAAATTAACCTGAAACTAACGAAATTCAGAGAAAAAAAATATAATAAAAAATACTAAATTACTGGTAAGTATTTTCTAATTATTATCATTGTGACTGAATGAGTATTTTTTTAATAAAATCATATTCATTCTCATAATATTGTTATAAAGATAAATTATAATTAATAATAATTTAAAGATCGATATAATGAATTGAATAATGAAGCGGACTCTCTATGCAACCGGAAGTCACGTTGAGTTACTTCCGTTCCCTTCTGGTCGGATTGGTCACAACGGGTCGGTTCGCTACTTCATTATATGTCATCAAATTTTCAGTGTCATTACATTTTAATTTTATACGCTGATGTACATCAAATATTACTATGGGTCAAATACTCACACGGATAGGATTCCAGATGCGTTTCCACCGGTTTATATGAAACGTTTTCAGATGATCTTGACAATAAAATATTACTCTACGCAGAAAATTACAGGACAGTTAGGTACTTAAATATCACTATTTAAGTGATAATAAAAATTATCAAAATATTCACCTTTTATCCTTCATAATAACTGAATACAATAAATGAAATGAAAAGAAATTTTACTCTGGGACAGCTAGTCCCATAAGAATAATATAAATGTACAACGAAAGATTTATCTTATAAATTTAAACGTATTATATAAAACATTTTATGCGTATCAAATTATATTACATATACTGAAGGAATTAGTCCGGGTGGCGGTCATTAAATGAAACAACTGAATAGTTTCAACTATTTTATTGTTTGCCAACGTTTCGACCCCCATTGTGGGTCATCATCAGGGCGTCTGGTAGGCGAGTGGTAGGAGAGTTTTACATAGTTTTACTATTCAGTTGTTTCATTTAATGACCGCCACCCGGACTAATTCCTTCAGTAATTCTCAACGGTCAACTAATTATATCCACTATATTACATATAGTATATACATATGTATACATATATAGCTTTTTTCAGTCAAATTCATAATTTTTCAGTCAAATTCATTCATTTGACTGAAAAAATTATGAATTTGACTGAAAAAGCTATAAACACACACATTCATTCATATACCTACATATTTATACACACATTCACACACACACAAACACACACACACACATATATATATATATATATATATATATTATATATATATATATACATACATACACAAGGTCATATTACTACCTTAAACAAATACAAATAATAAAACAAAAAATAGAGATAATTAAGATAGGTAAATAAAGAGGCCAAATAGTTAAGTTTATAAAGGTACGGTAGATTGATGTTCGAGGAAATTGATAAATAGGTGATGTTTGAAGGAATTTAAGGATTAGCATGTACGAATCGACATAGGTAAGGAATTCCAAAATGAAGATGCACGTATGACAAAGGATCTCTTAAAGGAAGCAGTTCTGTGGGAGGGAATGAGCAGGTTCGAGGGCTGGGATCTTGTGTTGATAGAGTGGACAGAGGAGAGGGGGGTGAACATATTGTAGATATAGATGGGTTTATTGGTTCTGAAGGATTGGTAAAGGTAAGTTCCTAGGAAGTATTGCCGTCGGAATTTCGGGTAGAGCCACTTCAACTCGGCATACCAGGTGGAGAAAGAGCGCCTGGGAATTCCGAAGATGAATCTAATGAAACAGTTCATTAGTCTCTTCAATACAATAAATGGTAAAAAAAAACATCGTCATTTTTTTAAAAATCTGGTGCGGGAAACACTTCATGTACCTGAGTTGTTAAAAACACAGTTAAAATTACTTCATCATAGCGTAATTGCAAGTAAAAGTTTAAATAAATATATTCAGTTTCGTTGGAAAGTGAATGTAATTGTTTACATACATATTAACTATGTAGTTAATATATAAAAATAAAAAATTACATTAAACAAAATATTTTTTGATCAATGTTTATAAGATGTTATGATTGATCTTTTCGATTGTACAAAATTAAAGGCATTTTAGAGAATGAATTAAAAAACACGAAAAAAAGCTTTTCCAAATAATTTCAAACAGAATGAAACTTATAAGTATAATTAGTTTCATATTTCATAATGATAAATCATACTTAGCTCATAAAATTTGACATCGATACAGTGAGTTAAATGAAAATCGTTAGAACCGTTTTGCAGCAAATCGTGCAAAATCCATGGTATAAAGTTAGCGGTCAGTGAAAAAGTTTTTAGTGAAAAAAAATCTGGCGCATTTCAAATATGAAATTTCAGTTTCGTACATCTTTCCGTTTTTGTGCTGGACTAACCACAAACCAACACATACAGATACAAACTTTGAAAACTAAAATTCGAAAATTTTCAAGGTAAGCAAAAGTAAAAACTGTACTCCGTAAAATTCTTCACTACAAAAAATAGGAAATTTTTAATGTTTATAATAATCGACCAAATTTTGTATGGTAACACTGGTCCAACCCTTTGATGTTTTTCGAATATAATTTTAA
This sequence comes from Piezodorus guildinii, assembly GCA_023052935.1. NCBI lineage: Eukaryota > Metazoa > Arthropoda > Insecta > Hemiptera > Pentatomidae > Piezodorus > Piezodorus guildinii. Next base: position 109,969,407 of record CM041292.1, on the reverse strand, counting down.
ATATTTCTTCTTCAACGCAAGAGCCCGAAAATTTGCTTCACTGTGTGTTTAAGTAAAAACTGTATATTTTTTTTAGAAGCAATGTGATTTCACTGATTTGGAGCAAAAAACACAATCTTCTTATGACTTTTACTTATCTACCTATAATGAAATAAATTTACGAATTCTATTTTTCAACGGAAATACATGTTTTATGGTCCCCTTGAGTGTGTGAGTGTGTAGTATGTCTAGTTTGAAAACGAAAAGTCGTAGAATACTGAAATTTCATATTTAAGACAACAATACGCCCGAGATGTTACAACAACTTTTTCCATCAAAATCAGCATACAAGAAGAGCCACCTTATACCATACATCTTGCACTTTTTTACGATTAATATCACGTAGGTTTCATTCTGATTGAAATAGTCTTACAGGGTTTAAATGCCGATATTTCAAATGTTCTTACTCCAAAGTTCCTTTAATTCTGTAAAATCTATAAAAATAACGATATCATCTAGTTAGTACTGATAAAAAACGGATAAATATATGATTTGATCGAATACGATATCGAACTAAAGGAGAAAAGTGCAAACATATTTTTTTCTGCGATTTTGGTGGGTTTTTTTTTTTTTTTTTTTACATAAAAACAGTAATATAGACGCATAATATACCGCTGGAAAGCTGAACATTTTAGAATAATTATTATCTTATACATTGCCATAGATAATAATATAATAGATTATTTAATAAAACACACGTTTCTATTTAAATTCAATGTAATTAATTCTTTCACAATTTATTTTTATCTTACAGTGTATATAAAAATTCTTAAAAACTATTTAAATTGATTTTAACAATGGAGGTAAGTGAAAGTCGTGTGTTGCGCTCACCAGATTTTTTAAATTTAAAATGTTGATCAAAAAATGTTTATGTTAATAGTTTTTTATATTCAGTACAGACTACATTTTCAAAGTATAGTTAAGTGCTAAAATCCGATGGTGATACATACAAATTTAAATGGTCATAATTCCATGTAAACTCCTTAAGCCAGTTGAGACTATTAGAAAGAAAGAAAGAAAGTAAATTTTATTCTGGGACCTTCAGTCCCCTAAGAATAACAGAAAAGTACAAAACTTTGGCTTGTGTCTGGCACAGAAACAAAAACATAAAAGAAATACAAACTTAAGATATAATACTATTTAAAAATAAGAATAAATAAAGTTAAATGAATAACTACGATTACTTATTATGCATATATGTTTATAATTATATAATCATTAATGTGTATCTGAAGATATATTACTATTGTGCTTCTTATGGTATAAGGTCACAGAGAAAACCAGAAGAAAGAAAGAGAAAGGTGAATATATATCTAAAACATTGTTTACATATTTGTTGTGGTCCTCATTTTAGAATATGACATGGCCACTGATTATTATTAAGACTGATTATTATAACAGAAAATTAAATAAAGAAAACTTCGTTTTATTAAGAAATAACCTTAATTTTTATTAAAAATAAATATCATTGAAACTATCACGGGTTATAAAAAACAATTTATAAACAATATTTGCATAATATAAATAAATCTTAAAAAAAATATTTCAACGTTTGTTGTTTTAATTTTAAGGGCATAAAACTGCTGATGGTTATTATCGCCCTTACATCTTTACAAAAAAGAAAAATGATTTACCAAAATGAAGACAGCAAAAAAACAATTTAGAAAAGAGAACAACGAACAAAATACTAAAACAAATAAATAATACAATAACATTGACAAATAATAAAAATAAAGATAAATAAAAATAAAATAAGCGAAATTATTAATAATGATAAAATATAAGTATAAATAACTAATAATAATAAATAAAAGATAAAATAAAATATGAATATAGCCCAAATAATTAATAATACAAAAAATAAAATAAAGAATAACTTAAAAATAAATAATAAAATTATATTTTAGGTTAAACTGTATAATGAATCAAAATATATATATATATATATATATATATATATATATATATATATATATTATAATATAAAAATAAAAAATTAGATAAATTATATTCGCTGAAACAAACGAATATTCTTTATAAATTTAATATTAATATAAATTTTGTTATATTTATTTAAAAGACAATAAGCAGGGGATGTGGTAGGAAAAGTTGATCTAAGGGTATTTGGTAGCAATAAATATTTTAATTATTGAAATCCAGCTGTTCAATACCAATATGTGGTAAAATTAGATTACTTTATTACAATATATGAATAAATGTTGCAGTTCAAATATTCAGTGCTCTGATGAATGGGAATTGATTGTGAGCATAAGAATAACTGTACGTAGCAATCAATTAATCATGTTATAATTAACGACTAATATTGATAATGAGAACTAATTATGCAATGTATAAGCCTTTCATTTATTAAATGGAGAAACTGTGTACCGAGGAAATTGCATCTATAAATTAATAATGTATATAATTTCGTAAATCTAAGTAGATTGATGTCAACCTTTGACAAAGATGGATTATTAATTGTTAAATATATATGGGATTGTAATAATTTTCATTAAATTATATACTTAATATGCAACTTAGAAAGAAATACTTGTCTTGTTAAATACATAGTCATTTTTTAGGTTTAAGGTCTATAATTTGTAAAAGTAGCAGATCACCACTGAGGCAATGTTAGGTTTTGTTCAGTTCATCGCCTCTCCACCATTATTTTGGTTCCAATCGAATAAATAACTCAATTTCTTACATCTATTTATGAACTTCAAAGTCATAAATCGAGTTTTCCCAGAATAGATTTTACTACTCTATCATAAATAGATAAAAGAGCAAAACTATTTTTAATGTAATTTTACTTTCACTTGCCTATATAAGGAATATATATAATATATATATATATATATATATATATATATATATATATATATATATAGCTTACTATATATACTTCCCTTAGGAAAGTATTGCGATCGTAAAATTTTTCGAATTCTAGTTTTCAACGGAAATACACGTTTTAGGGTCTCCTGAGTATAAATGACAAAGTAACGCAAAAAGGTATGTGTGCCTGTGTCTGTGTGTGTGTGGTAAGTCCAGCACAAAAACGAAAAGCCATATGAAACTGAAATTTCATATTTAAGCAACTTTTTCACCAAAATCAGCTAACCAGAAGAGCCACTTTATGCCATGCATTTTGCACCTATTTACGATTTTCTCAAAAACGACTATAAAGATTTTGATTAACCTCCTTATATGGATGTAAAATTAAACGGGCTATAATGTCATGTAGGTTTCATTCTGATTGAAATAGTCTGACAGAGCTTCAATGCCGATATTTCAAAATTTCTTACTCCAAAGTACCTTTAATTTTGTAGATTCTATAAAAATAACCACAATATCTTGTTACCACTGATAAAAAACAGGTAAATATATAAGTTAAACGAAATCGATATCCAACTGAAGGAGAAAACTAACAAATATGTATTTAATGCAATTTTTCGTTTTTGAACATAAAAACAGTAATATACCGTTGGAAAGCTAATGATTTTAGAAAAAATATTATCTTATGCACAAACTTGAAAAAGTTAATAAATAGTGATAAAAAGCATATAAAACTAACTGATTATTACTTTCACTTACTATATATAGTAAGGGGAAGTATTGCGATCGTGAAAATTTTCGAATTCCAGTTTTCAACGGAAATACACGTTTTAGGGTCCTCTGAGTTCAAATAACCAAGGCCCGCAAAAAGGTCTGTGTGTTTGTGTGTGTGTGTGTGTATGGTAACTCCCGGGCGGAAGCGGTAAGTCCTATGAAACTGAAATTTCATATTTAACTATACGCCCGAGACGTGACAAAACTTTTTTTTTTATCAAAATGAGCTTACCAGAAGAGGCACTTTATACCATGCATTTTGCACCTTTTTTCGATTTTCTCGAAAACAGTTCCGACGATTTTGATTAAACTCGCTATATCTATGTAAAATTTAATAGACTTTAATACCACGTAGGTTTTATTTGGATAAAAATGGTCTGAAAGGGCTTAAATGCCGATATTTTAATTAATATTTCTTCCCCTAAAGTACCTTTAATTATGTAGATTCAATAATAATAACTAGATTATCTTGTTAACGCTGATGAAAAACAGGTAAATATATAAATTGAATAAATTCGATACCAAAGTAAAGGAGAAAACAGAACAAATATTTTTTTAATGCAATTTTTCGTTTTTGAACATAAGCATAACATAACATTGGTTTTGAAGAGCAGTTATATACATGTATGATATACCGTTGGAAAGCTAAAGATTTTAGAAAAAATATCATCTCATACACAAGCTTTAAGAAGTTAAAAGAGAGTGATGAGAAGAAGATAAAACTAACTGATTATTTTCGATAATAATATAATAGAATTTTTAATAAAACACATGTTTCTATATAAATTCAATTTGATTAATTCCTTAATAGTTTCACGTATTTTTTTCTCTAACTGTATTTGAAAATTCTTTAATCGATTTTTAAAACGGATGTAAGTGAAATCGTTTGTCGTCGAGAAACTAATTGGAATAAACATAAGTTAAATTGATAGCAGCCTACATTTTCTATGTCAGTATGACATATTATTCTTATTTTTTATGGTTTTCTTAGAACTATAAACAAGAATTACTGATACATAGCATTGAATACGTAAGTCGCCATAATTTGTATTTTTATGATGAGTTTCACTATAATTAGAGACTTTAACGTCGGCGATAAGAATATCTGATGGGAATATCTTATTCCCTTCAATGGGAACAAAATGGCTAACAAGAGGTTCAAGACTGCGGATATAACAATTACTACTATTACATCGTTCGAATTACGGGTTTCAATGTATCATAGGTTCGTATATATTCATATCTAAGGGATTTCGTTGCCCATGTTAGAGGAAGGCATAACTCAGATTGTAATTGGCATTTGTTAATTAGAATTTATACTTATCTGAATGTCTTATTTTATTATGCAGATGTGATAATGTCCTAGTTCACGAAAACTTGTCCAGCATTTCTGGTTCTGATGTAATAACAAGGAACGGTCTGCTATTTTTAGGTAAATTCTGTGATGAAGCCAAGTTTCCAGTGATTTGTTATTCAACAGTTTTTCAAATTTTATTTTACAATGTATCCTGGGACGATGGTTAGTCGGTCGCCTCAAGTGAATCATATATCTCAGAAAAGTTGCAAAGCACTAATAAACCTCTGGAATGCATACATAGGGAAATTAAATATAGCATACTTGGGTCTGAAAAAATAAAAAAATACATAAACAAGTATAATCGAAAGATTGAGAGGGGGAAAAATAAAAAAAAATAATCAAAACTCAGGATTTCGTAAACAGTTGGCTTTAAATTACGTGAAGCTTCAAAGAATTAAGAAATGACAAAGAGATGCATTTTATTCAGAAAGCAATGCTGGCCAATCTAGTTCAAAACTATAAAAAATAAAAAGCAATATATTAGCAAGATATACTTTGTAACGTACACCATTATAAAGACTGATAAAAACTTATAATTAATGCATTTTTAAAAATCTGGTGCGGGCAACACACGACTTTCATTTACCTCCGTTGTTAAAATCAACTAAATAATTTTCAAATACAGAGATAAAAATTAGTGAAACTATTAAAGCATTAATTAGATTGAATTTCTATAGAAACATGTGTTTTATTAAACAATCTATTATATTATCATCTAAAACAATCACTTAGTTTTATCGGCTTTTTATCACTCTATATTAACTTTTAAAAGCTTGTGTATGAGATAATATTTTTTTCTAAAATCTTTAGCTTACCAACGGTATATCATACATGTATATTACTGTTCTTTGTTCAAAATAAAAAATTGCATAAAAAAATATTTTTCTGTTTTCTCCTTTAGTTGGGTATCGAATTCATTCAATTTATATATTTACCTGTTTTTCATCTGCGGTAACAAGATAATATAGTTATTTTTATAGAATCAACAAAATTAAAGGTACTTTAGAAGAAGAAAATTTAAAATATCGGCATTTAAGCCCTGTCAGACCATTTCAGAATGAAAACTACATGATATTAAAGCCTATTAAATTTTACATCGATATTGCAAGTTTAATCAAAATCGTCGGAACCATTTTTGAGAAAATCGAAAAAAGGTGCAAAATGCATGGTTTACAGTGGCTCTTCTGGTAAGCTCATTTTGATGAAAAAGGTTTTGTAACGTCTCGGGCGTATATTTGTCTGAAGTATGAAATTTCAGTTTCATAGGACTTAACGTTTCCGCCCGGGAGTCACCACACACACACACACAAACACACAGACCTTTTTGCGGGCCTTGGTTATTTGAACTCAGAGGACCCTAAAATGTGTATTTCCGTTGAAAACTGGAATTCTAAAAGTTTCACGATCGCAATACTTTCCCTTACTATATATATTTGGTTGTGTCACATGAAATGTCAGTTTTCAAGGTAAAGGATTTTTATTAAAAATACGATATGAAAACAAGATAATTTTATTTGAAGTATTTACCTTCTTTTTCTAAACATTTTTTCCCAACGTGACACCAATTTTTTTATCCCTGAACTGAAAAACTCTGAGCTTTGAAGTGAAACAAAATCTGAAAACGTACTTTTCACTTGATTATCATTTTCAAAAAGGTTTCCTTTGAGGAAGTTGTCTAAATTCCTGAACAGGTGGTTATCTGTTGGAGACAAGTCAGGAGAATATGGTGGGTGCAGAAGAACTTCGTAGTCCAGTTCTTTCAATTTTTGCACGGTATGTTTTGAAACATGGGCACTTATTGCCGTGAGGTACCCATGTATCGAGCTTTTTTACTTTCCCAATACACTTTAAATGTCTGGAAACGGTAGATGCACTTACATTTAGTTGTGCTGAGAGTCCTTTAACTGCTTTGTAGGGGTTTCCTTATACTGTATGTTTGAGGACATCGTTGTCTATTACAGACGGAGGTCTTCCTCGGAGCAAGTTTTCCAAGTCCGTATCCCCAGCTGAAAACTTGGCAAAACAACGGCGAATGCTCCGTTCATTAACACTCCCTTACCCAAACGCCTTGCAAATATTTCTAGCGGCCTCAGCTGCTGAATGGCCGAGTTTAAACTCGTACAAAAATATTACTTGAAAATCGTGTGTTTCCATGTTTATATTTGGAAGTATACTTAAAAGTGGGTAATTGTTTGTGAAGCTAATGTTTATAATACAAAAGTAGAGGATTAGTAACTGTTTACTTTAAATATGTAAACATTCGGAAGAAAACAACAGAGACCTGAAAAATCCTTTATGTATTTCAGAAACTATAAAAACGGACATTTCATGTGAAACAACCTAAAAGTTAGTGAAAGTAAAAATGGACATGGAAAACTGCAAATAACAACTTAAAATACCCTTAGTAGGTTAAGGTATGTTAACACTTATACGTGTAAGAGAACTCATTTCAATGTTTACCGACGATTCGGCCTTACATTTTATACTTTTTGAAGGAAACTTAGACAATATCTTTGGGCCACAACAAATTTGTGTAACTTTATAATATATATTGGTGTTTAAACAAGAAAAAAATACATTATTTTACAAAACATAAAAAAAAAGAAGTTTTTTGAACTATTATTACAGAGCGGAATGTCTCCCTATGGATTCACTTACGCCTAGGAGGGGCGTCTAATGTGAGGTGATAAATATGAGGAAAACTACAAATACACTAACTTCGACAAGTAAACTGCGAGTAAATATTATGCTATAATCATACTTAAGTACATATTAACAGAGTAATTCTGGTACTTTAAGTTTATAATTTAGTTTTGTTGTCTTTTAATGTAATTTTCACTCGTGTAACACTATTAATTTATATTCATTAATTTGAGTTTCATTTTCATTTTGTCTAAAATGTTGGTTTTTAAATTTTATGCCCTGATTAATGTTAATTTCTTTATTTATTAAAATTGGAAAAATGTTAAAAAGCTAATGCTTGAACGACTTTATGTAAATTGTTAAAATTGACATAATTATATTAATGTAACATAACGTATAATAATTATGCAACTTAACTTAAATTGACATAATTATATTATGTAAATTGTACACTTGTTAAATACAAATTCTCTCTTTTATGTTTTAAAAATATTGCAATTATAATAATATCCAAAATTATCTGAGTTGAGCTTATATTATAAAAACTCTCTATTTTTGAATATTGTTTTCTTAGTAAACCCATCTAATATTCCAAATGGCTTTTATTATCACGTCAAAATTTTATGAAAAAAAAATCTGGTACATGCAACACACGACTTTCATTTACCTCCGTTGTTAAAATCAATTTAAGAATTTTTATATGAAATAAGTTTAAAGAAATACTTAAAACTGATTTTCGATAGAAACATGTATTTTATTTAATAATCTATTATATTATTATCTAAAACAATCAGTTATTTATATCTGCTTTTTATCACTCTCAATTACTTTCAGTAGAACATATTATGTTTTTAAAAATCTTTTGCTTTCCAACGGTATTTTATACACATATATTAAAGTTCTTATCTTAAGAAACACATGTTTTCAGGATAGTGGTAAATTGTTAGGCTTTGTGAAATAATGTTTATGAATTTACGATTTGTCTTATAAATATGTATAAGGTTACGTATATTAGGTTTTTTCCAGTTAACTTTCCATTTTTAAATCCTATATTCACTGTAATCATACTTCACTTACCTATACATAAGGGAGCCACCGGCTGAGTGGTTAGCGCGCTAGTCTCCCAGGCCAGATTTGTGAGATCGAATCCCAGTCCCGGCGGGACTTTTAAAAGCTTATCATCAAATGGGGATTCACTCACAGCCTCCCCTCCCCCCCCCAGGTATGTGAGGCTCGTCAGCCAATTGGTGGCAACTCGCGAAAATAGGCGTAGGGAGTGATGACCCTACCGTGAAAATATTTATCGTGAAATGAAAGTATATTTTCCCAGGAGATCTACACCACGTGACTACCCTTCACGGCCTGTCGGGCCAGAGGAAAAAAAAATCATAAAAAACAAACAATAATTACATTAAAAAAAACTTTTCTCATTTAGTTGATTATCAAATTCGTTCAACTTGTATATATAGTCGTTTTTTTTTACCAAAACTAACAACATGAAATGGTTAATTTTTTCGAATCAACAAAATACTTCAGAGGAAGAAAATTTAAACTATCGGCATTTAAGCCCTGTCACACTATTTTAATCATATTGAAACCTACATCATATTAAAGCCCAATTTTACATAAATATAGTGAGTTTAATCTAAATCGTTAAAGTCATTTTTGAGGAAATCGTAAAAACGTTCAAAATGCATGGTACAAAGTGGCTCTTCTGGTTAACTTATTTTGATGAAAATGTTGCTGTATTCAGTTTCAGTTTTTATATGACATAGTTTTCGCGCTAGACTTTACTCATACACACACACACACACACGTAGAGACCCCCCCACGTTGTGTTTTTCCGTTGGAAACTGGAATTCGAAATTTTTCACATCGCAATACTTCCCCTTACTATATATTTCATAGCTTATCGTTTTCGCGCTATACTTACCACATAAACACACACACACCCGGGTCATTTGGACTTACAGGACTCTAAAACTTGTATTTCCGTTGAAAACTAGAATTCGAAAATTTTCACGATTGCAATACATTCCCTTACTATATATTTCATAAATAGGTAAGTGAAAGTAATAATTTAATCACAACAAAAGTAATATCATTTTCGTTAGAAAAGATGAAAAGATCTATTAGTGGAATCTAAAGGCTAAAACCGAGAAAGCTTGCCCATTGAGTAAGTGAAGACAGTGGTAGTCCCGAAATAGCCGACTGATACAGATCCCGACTTGGTGGGGGAGTTTTATATTTGTCGAGGGGCAAATCCAAGTGAGGTAGCAAGGCACCCCCCGCTGTATGCCCCACCCTCCGACCAACACAACACTAACTAAGGGAACCAACATCAAAACATCATCACTCACTGCGGGGCAGGTCTTCTCCTCAGCGCTGGGTGGCACTCGGGCATCTAACGCTCTACTGGCAACCTCACTATAACCCCAGCCGGAATTAGATATAGGACGTGTCCGATCACACTCTCTTTATGTTTTATATGTCACTATAAATAAGTTACGTGTCAAACCCAAACTGTCACCTTAACAAATCTCGGGAGCTCTGTTGTTGTTAGACTTTAAGAAATACATCAATGCCATTTGAATCAGAGGTAACGTAACTTTATTATCGAATCAAGGACAAATCGTGTTTTTAGAATTCAAATACAATGTTGCTATCATTATTAAAATTTATTTAATCGTATTATTTATAGATTAATTAATAATAGATTAATACTATTAACTAATAGTAATTAATAATAAAAAATAATAGTTTCCTACATCGGGACGTTCTTAAAGCTTAAAGAATAATAGGAATCGATGAGAAATACGTGGGTATTATCGCAGAGCTTTACAAAGTTACGTTAGCATATGTAATGACTGGAAAGAGGGTCCAGATCTTTCGTGTCAAGAGGGGTGTTAGGCAGGAGGATCCGTTAACTTATTTTTTATTCTGGTGTTGGAGATGATGTTTTGGTCTCTTGTATGGAAAAGGCAGGCATAAAGGTGAATGGTCGATTTTTAAGCAATTTACGTTTTGCAAATTATATTGTACTGCTATGTATCGAGAATAGTGAGAGGAAAAGAAATCATTTAAAATAGAACAGTTTCCGAGCTACAAGCCGGAAGGTTTCTTAGAAGGGCTATGCAAAAAACACACCCCTCCACTCCTAGAGCAGGTGTAACCCTCTATCTGGTGAGTCTTAGCTCGGACAGGATAGAAAGCGAAAGTCAAGCCACGGACGGAGGAAGTCGGGGGTCAAACAGGGAAGAATTATGCAGTTATGTCCGAAGGTACCTTTTTTATGTTTTATTATGTGGTAAATCTGAAAAAGCCTCAGTATTCTCGACAATGAATAATGCCACACTGTATGTTTTTAGGTGTAATAATATGTACTTTTTTTTATGAATAAATGTGTATTTTAAGTTAATTACTTAATTCCCCTCTATGCCACCTGATCCCCATAATGAATTGATAAACATGATACCTTAGGAAAAGAAATTAAATAATTTTACAAAAATTTATATATTAATTAATACAGTTTCGGAGTCACCGCGTAAAGAAAAGTAGCGGCCGAAAAATAGTAGTACTTTTTGCCAACAATTCCGACAATATCAAGCAACACTTAAAATACTCTCTTGGGGCCTGTGAAGAAATTGGTCTATACCCAAATACAATAAGACAAAACTAATGACCAATAGTTCAAGGGAAGAAATAAAAATGAACAACTTCACACTGGAATACGTGGAGGAATATGTTTACTTGGGACAGTTAGTTTCCTTTCCAGACAGAGGTACAAAAGAATTCCAGAGAAGAATTGCATTTAGCTAGAATAAGTTCTGGTCTCTGAAGTGCATAATAAAAGGAAACATAAGTATCGATCTAAAAAGGCAAGTCTTCGATAGATGTATTATGCCAGTGTTGACCTGTAGCTCCCAAACATAGTCATTGACAAAAGCCCAAAAAAGGAAGATCAAGTAGTGGCAAAATAGCATTGCAAGAAACATTATGAAAGTGAAGAAGTAGATAAAATCAGATGCAAGAAGATAAAAGAAGAAACAGGGCTCAAAGATACACTCTCGCAAAGAAGAAAAGGCAAACGGAAATGGGTTGGACATCTTCTGCGATGAAAGGACAATAAATGGTCAAAAATAGTCACCGAATACGACCGGTAAAGGATGAGAGGACGACAAATGAAGTGATGGCTCCATTTAAGCTTTTGGTAGGACTATTCAGGTGGAGAGCAGCTAGGACTGAGATGTGTGGAATGAAATGGTGAAAACACGCGTCCCAGTAGGATTAAAGACTATAACTCCCAATGGAAGGCCTATGCGAGAATAGTAAAAAGTTTATTTATAAATTATAATAATTTAAAAAAAATTGTTTTATTGTGTTTTTTCCTCTATAATTCTATGTTTTATAGAAAATGTAATACTTATGCATAAATAAAGGCTATTTTCATTTCATTTCATTTCAATTATAGTTAAATATTGATATTAGAACTTTGGGGACCGCCGAGCAGGCTACGGAGTGATGTGGGCTCAATTTTCTTATGAACCTAATAACATTAATTTTTTTGGGGGATAGATATTCGTATCCTATAGTCGTACTTTGGTGAGACATGGTCTCACGTAAATTTATAAATCCATAAAATAACAACAAAATAAAATGTTATAGTAATTTTGGCATTGGGGAACTATGAATAACCATCCGAAAATTACACAAAATCTAGACGACGATAAGGTTTTTTAAGCTTCAGCTTTTTATAAGCAGTCTTTATTTATAAATAAAAAAATAGATTTTAATTAAAAAAAGAACAGAATAAACATCGGCCCTAGAATTTTTTAATGGAAGTGAAAAATCCTTAGTTACGGCGTCCTACGGAGGGGACGTAAAAAGGTGGTCCCGAGCCTGTGCGATGTCTGGTACTCGTTAAAGATCCCTATCCTAATTAAACCTAGATAGGCAAAATTTATCGCATCGTCCGATTAGCCACAGTATCATTAATTGACGTTAAATAAATAAACAGAATCAATATGGGTATGACACTAAGCAAGAGTTAACTACCACTCACTGAACAAGAATACTAAAGGAAAAGTGAAGGGGAAAAATAACTATTACAGTTATTTTCATTTATTCAAGTGCTCTTTCTTTATAAGTTTTCTTGGAATCAATATTAAGAAGTAGGGGAAAACAGTAGTAAGAACTATTTCATTTTGAAAGTTGCAAGGTTCATAGCCAGTACATTAAGAAACAACTACTTACTGCTTGGAACTAAAATTGTTTGTAACAATTACTGGTGTAATAATCTGCTAAGCGATTATAATTTAACATTTTACTATACTTACATGGCCATTTGACCGCGATTAGTTGATTGCTGTTTTGATATTCTTCTCAACTAACAGGTAAAAAAAATAATGAGAACTTCAAATTTGTCATGAATATTTTTAGTTGACACGAAATTAGTTATTTGCAAGGACGCAGTTAGTTAACTAAACGTCACAGAAATACTATTTTTAAAAAGATCAGCTAGTTTAGTTTGTAAGCACTAAACGAGAGATTACTAAACCGATATTCAACTCTATCTTCTCTATGATCCCGAAAGGATTATCAAGTCTGAAGATAATAATGATAAATCAAATGGCAAGAATAATAACTGAGTTGAGTTTGTTTCTTAATATATTACCAACATGAGCATCTAAGATTCTATAAGAAAATAATTCAGGATCGTTTGTAATTATGATTTGCCAAAGCGGTTAATAAACAACATCAGAGGATTTTTAAATGTAACAGGAAAATTTAATAAATAAAATATAATGATAAAAATGTATAATGAGTATTCATGGGAGCGGCGTGGTCTAGTGGATAGAGCATTAGTCTACTGTTCTTCGGGTCCTAGGTTCGAATCCAAGCTATGGCAGAATATTACTTATTCTGTTAATTCAATCGGATAGAACCCCTAACTATGACGTGGGTACCCAAAATATTGGGGGAAAAGCCTGGCGGCTGGGCGTGATCAAGGCCTAAACACCTCATTACACTGCCGTTGGCCTAGAAACAGTACGAATCTCCATATGCACTGAACCCAAGACCCTTCCTGGGTTGTAGTAGTTCAGGATTAAAAAAAAAAAAAAATTATAATGGGTATTCATATTTTTAAAACGGGTATTTGTAAATTATGTACCATTATATTGAGTTGAGGCACCTGTATTTGCGAGGAGACTTTTCCCAAAGACAAATAAGTAATATTTTTGAATGTTGTTTTAATGAACAAGGAAATCAGAAATAAATATCATATATTAAGTTTTCTTAACCTAACACAATGTCGAACGGAATCTAAGTTAGCCTGAAAAAATATTGAATGGGATAGGTAAGTGAAATTTTGAATTACAAACTAAAACCCTGAGATAAAATAACTTTCCACAATTAGAATTATCAAAAGTTAGAATTAAAGAAAATATTTAAAAACCAATACGAACAAACCAACATATATTGAGATATATTCACTTAAAAATTTATATGTATATAGTCGTTAGTTCTTGACTATAGGTCTCCGGGTCATGAGGTTCGGTCAAAGCAGAAGTTCAAGTCAGTTGACTGAAACTCAAGACCCGTAGATAACTTTTCTATTTCATGAACCAGCACTATGATTATGGCAAATAATGTTGAAATATCAGAAAAGCGGAAGTAATCCGTTAAAAAAAATGTGGTGCGGGCAACACACGACTTTCACTTACCTCCTTTTAAAAACATGTTTTATTAAACAAATAATTATATTATCATCTAAAATCATCAATTAGTTTTATCGATTTTTATCACTCCTTATTAACTTTTACAAGCTTGTGTATTAAATAATATTATTTCTAAAATATTTAGCTCTCCAACGGTATATTACACATGTATATTACTGTTCATATGTCCAAAAACAAAAAAATGCATAAAAAAAAATATTATTTCAGTTTTTTCCTTTAGTTGGATATCGAATTTATTCAATTTATATATTTACCTGTTTTTCATCAGTGGCAACAAGATAATATAGTTATTTTTATAGAATCGAAAAAATTAAAGGTACTTTAGAAAAAGAAAATTTAAAATATCGCCATTTAAGCCCTGTCAGACTATTTTAATCAGAATGAAACCTACATGATATTAAAGCCTATTAAATTTGACATCGATATAACGAATTTAATTAAAATAGTCGGAACCATTTTTGAGAAAATGATAAAAAAGTGCAATATACATGGTATAAAGATGCTCTTCTGATTAGCCGATTTTTATGAAAAAGTTTTTGTAACATCTCGGGCGTATAGTTGTCTTAAATATGAAATTTCAGTTTCATTAGACTTTTCGTTTCCGCCCGGGAGTTACCACACATGGACACATACACAGACACACACACAAACAGACCTTTTTGCGGGACTAGGTTATTTGGACTCAGGGGACCCTAAAACGTGTATTTCCGTTGAAAACTAGAATTCGAAAATTTTGACGATCGCAATACTTTCCCTTTCTATATATAGTAAGTGAAAGTAAAAAGAAAATATTAATTAATAAACATAGAGGAATGGCGTAGAGATATTAGATAATTAGCTATATTTAATCAAATATTTTTAATATAACATATAAGATTTTCTAGATTTGCATATGACCTGCCACAGAGAGGTTTAAAGTAAACATACACAGTTAATCTAAGCGACTCGAGAGATTTCTAGTTGTGGAAGGAGGATTAAGTGACAGGACTCTGACAGATACTGTCGCCCTAACCCTCAGATATGATTCACTACTAACTAACTAGCAATGAGACTTGCGGATCCATCATTCCATTCGAACTAGCATAACTTAACAACAAGTTAAGGTATCTTATAGACTATATATATTTTTTTTTCCAGTGGCGCGACAGGCCGTGTAGGTGTGATTAGCTGGGATACCATAATACACTCGCGTTTCTCTATGAATTTTATAGGGTAGGGTAATCACTCCGTACGTCTATTTTTGTGAGTGAATACAAATCTAGTTAAATGCTTAAAAAAGTCCCTTCGGGCTTGGGATTCGAACTCAATACCTTTGGCGTGGGAGAGTAGCGTACTATGGTACTTAGCCACGGACTTCTATATAGGCAGTGGTAAAAAATTATAGAATTTTTATATACTGACCCTACAGCAAGAGCTAATAAACGTGCATGGAAATAAAACAGATGTGGCATAAATACTTCATATAATCAGTAATCTAGATAAATGTCAAAAAAAAAAAAAAAAAAAAAAAAGGTGATGTATAGCATTGTGGCCAGAAGACCGAGTTCATAGAGAGAAGAGCCATTTTACTCAGATTTTAATACGCTATATTTCTGCAAATACTGGTTTGATTCTTTTGAGTCAAGTTTTTTGTTTTTGTAGGGGATACCCTTCAATTGACTAATGAGGATGTAAGCATAGTTGGAGAAAATGTTGGGTTTTACAAATATCTTGATACTCAATTTTCAAATTGTATTGCAACAAGTACTTGTCGAGTAATATTTGTGTCACATTAAATGGTTCATCAACAAATTTTTACAAAACGTCGGATTGGAAAGACTGAATTTTTGGATGTTGGAAGTTTCGGTCTCTATCTAGTCCATAATAGGGTTTGATGAGTACTTTGTAGATAGTAATTTTAAGATAATAAATAACTGTAAATATAATTAACTAAGCTTAACAAAAAAAAAATCACTTGTACCTCTACTACAATGCAATGCAATGACGTGATTAGGTTCACGATTAGACACCAGTTTACCCCAGTTTTGGGTTTCTACTTTATAGAAGCTGAATGTGCCCCAGAAGGATCTCCATACCTCAGGGTCGAATTCAGGCTGAAATAACAATAAATAATCATTCTGCCACAGCCGGAAATCTAACCCGGGACTCAGAAAATAGTAGAATAGTTCTATAGCCACCAGGCTACCCCGCTCCTCTCTCTTTCTTATTCAGCATAACTGACCCATAACAATTCTTTAAAAAAACAAAAAACAACTAAATTCCTGAAAAATAACCCAACCATTCGATGAGGTGAATTTTTAGAAAGTATTAAAAAATAATTAAATTATATAAATATTAATAACCATAATAATTTTCTCAGATCGCATATTGGTATTATCAACACACATTCGATGAACAGTCTGTTAATGTATCATTTATCTCTAATTATTATAATTATTTCTTATATATGAAAAGGTTAGAAGAAAGAAGTAGTTTATTTTGACTTAATTCTACTAGCGAGGTATTTTTTCATTTTTTTCCATTGCCGCAACAGGCCGCGCGGTGTAATCTGCTTCGAGAATACACTCCGTTGTTAGATGAATTTTATATGGTAGGATTATCACTCCCTACGCCTATTTTTGGGAGTGGCCAGCGTCATTTTTCTCGTTTATTTGAGTATATTTTTAGTTGGCCTTTTAACTTCATTAAAAAAAAAAAAAAAAAAAAAAAAAAAAAATAGATCAGTTTTAACAAATATTCGAAATGTTTCGTTTATTCTTAAAACGAAGAAAACTCACAAATCAATTTTCTTTTCGCGAGAAACTTTTAGTAATTTGAGAACTAAGTCCTACAGTGAACCCACAGGATGTCTACTAGGCCATTTTTAACGAATTCAGAGTTTATTTCTCTGCCTGCTAACTGTAGTTTTTACATAACCAAATTTTAGGAATTATTTATCATTTATTTCAAAACTGGCTTCAACATTTTTTTTTTTTTTTTTTAACACCCATTGTTTTAAGGCCCGATCCTCCAGTTTCTACCAATTCCTGTAGGAGGTAATCACAGGTGTTATTAATTATTATCTCCAATGAGCGTAGCGATATACAGGCCTCGGCAGAAATAGCTACCGATCCAATCTAAGATCGGTATAAAGGAGCAATCTAAAGAGATGGGCCTGGGAATAAGCGCCAGGGAAAAATAAGCTATAAAATCAGAGACAGGAGATAAAAGCAGGTGTAGCCAACTGCAGGTAAAGCTAAAACCTACAACACAACACTCAACACTACCATATAAGTACTTCCAATCAACGGCTTTAAAAAAAAAAAATAATAATAATTCTATGGATTTCCTAAGAAACATTATAGAGGATAGTGAGTTTTAGAACTGACAAATATACCTGATAACTTTATTTATATTTGAATGGGTCAATTAATCATTACCTAATTGTTACCATGGTTTTAATGCTATTTAATATTATAAAATATATGTTATTAAATTCTCTGAAACGTTTCGTTAATATAATGATATAGTAACCATTGTGTAATTTCAAAGGCAATTGTGAATGTTCTGTTTATTTTTTGGTAGAGTTTATATCATAATCGTGCATACTAAAAATAGGTTAACCCGTTGCCGCACACCTTTAATTGGAAGATCGTTCTCAGAAACAAATTAAAAAAAAAAAATTGTTTATGACTGCCAGATGAAATCGAGAGTAAGTTGTATGTTTGGAAGAGAAAATTATCACATTTAGATACAGTTTTTCTAAACAAAACTCCCGACGGCCGTAACCGTCATTTTCTCATCATGACATTGTTTCTCTTCCCGAAGCAAATGATGGCTATGACCGTCGTGACGACTATTCCGCATTTGCTTTACTAATTAAAAATTATTCCTATCAATAAAAGAGAGTGATTAGGCGTAAACTTAACACAAGAAAATCAGTTTGAAACAAAATTATCATTTGTAAATAATTTTTGGTTATAAAATAGTAAAATTATAAAATAATAAAAATTAAATAAAAATGTATTCAGAAAACAAATTACATACATACAATAAAGCATTATAAGTGATAGGATTCGAAGCATTCTGGCCACAATGGTGGTTTCTGCGGACAAGTTTTACATCTATATGATGTTTCTTTTCTAATTTGGTTGGTCGAAGATTGTCTGCTACGTAACAAATAAGTTTTACGCTGAAAATCAACAAGTGGAGGTATTTGTTCCAAGAAGTGTTGCGAACTAAAAGTATACAAACTGAAATGTACTAAACGTGTGGAACGACTACCGAACGCTTTTATCGTCCTGAACGACTGATATAGCCGTTATTTGTCTCTAGGTGCCTAAATGCTTCGATGCGGTCAATCATGAGAAAACGCATAAAAAGCAATTGATATACTTTCTGGCATACTATACCTTTTCTTTCGATGTATTACTTAATAATAAAAAATTGTATGCGTTAGTCCTTTCTCAAATCGATTAAAATGTGTATGACGGCTATAACCGTCATTTGCGACAACGGGTTAAAATATGTTCCTTAAATAACGCTCATTTGGAAATAACATTATATTTTACTTAACTTTTGTGAAACTAAATTTTTAGAGTTTAAATCATTTGCATTTTTTCTGGATTTAAAACAAGAAAAATACAGTAGTAAAAACCCTTAAATTGGATAAAACATTTGATTTGTCAAATTGTAAGCATAAAAAGTATTTTATCGGTGACTGCGAGGTAGAAATATCACTATAAATAATTATTACTCTTGAAATAAACACCTTGCAATTTCCAATATAAGCAAAACTACTATCTCCTACTCCTAAACAAAGTCAACATTTTTAAATTATGATCAGAAGGTTGGCTAAAGCAGGTTTTTCTCGTTTGTGAAACAGACAGCTAATCTGGTTGTAGAGAGGTGAGGGAGCTTAAACATGTGTGATGAAAAAAGTAAATTCTTGTTTTAGGGTATTAGGAATCTAATTTAGTTGGGAGGCAATTTTTTGGATTCTTAATTCTGCTCAGAAACGTTCTTTCTACTTGAAGCCAACTTTACAATAATGCATTATGCATGTTATTAACAAAGAGAATTTACCTACTTTTAATCAAGGTTTCTTATATCTCTTTTTGTTATTATTTTGTCCTTTAATTGTTTAGAAATCTTTAGACAGCCAGACAAGTCAGATCCATTATTTTAATCTTTTAACAATAAGAGTGCTGGAGAAATTTAAGGAATCTAATAGAGACAAACAAATACGATTCATCATTTTTTTTTTTCTGTAGACTAAGTAGAAATGGATCTTTGCCGCAGACATGTTCATATACTTTGTCAATACCTCTAAAAAGCAATACGTTACACAGAAATCATACGATTAATTATATTGAATAATCAATTTCGACTTTAAACAATCGATTAAACAAATTCGTTATCTAACCAATGATTTAATTTTTAATAGACAGAAATGCAGACAAACTATGATTGTAAAAAGGTTGATCGCATCAGCGAAATTGTCAGGAAACGTTTAATTACAAATTATTACAACACTAATACTATAAGTAAAATAATACTAATTTATTATTTATTTATTTGTAACATAAAGGCTTTTCAACCATAGAGGTTATTTTAGCCCTAAACTAATAATGCAGATACAATATAATAAAAGTAATAATACATACATATATACTAATAATACTTACATATATACTAATAATAATACATACATGATAAATAATAAAATACAATACAAACATTATACATAATATACGAAATAATACATACAAATATACTAATCACATAATACATAATAAAATAAAATACATAATACACAAAAAATACATAAATACAAACAATTATATAAGATAGCTACATATAAAAAAAAACAAAAAAAAAAAACATAATAAAATAAAATACATAATACACTAAAAAATACATAAATACAAACAATTATATAAGATAGATACATATAAGAAAAGAATTATAAAAAAAAAAAATAATAAAAAAAAAATTAATAATAATATAGTAATTTATATTTTTTATAATATATTATATAAAAATATAAATAAAACAGAACTTTTTTTAAATTTTGGAAAATATTGATGGTCTTTGGATAATACAGTTGGCTGACTCCTGGGTATTTTGTAATATTGTCCCAATATCATTCTCCATACCAATCCCTCTTCGCTCGGCTTCAAGGAAAAGCAATCCAACAGTATATGGGTACCGTGAGGAGAACCCCACAGGAGGTACATGAGGCGGTGATCCCCTCGCCATCAGGTAGCCGTGGGTCAGCCTTGTGTGGCCGATCCTCAGTCGAGCCAGTACCACTTCCTCCTTCCTGCACAGCCGTAGGTCTGCTCGGTTGGGTTTCACTGAAGGCTCGACTACTCTAAGTTTATTCTCCCTCATAAAAAACCATACTTTTTGCCAATGTTCTGTGGCCTTTTCTTTTATGAGGGCGATTACTTCCCGCGTTGACGCACCCGGAACAAGACCTCTAAGACCTTCTGTTACAGCTAATTTCGCTTTGGTGTCAGCTAGCTCGTTTCCTTTTATGCCACAGTGACCAGGTAACCATATAAATTCTATTCTACTACCAACCCTCTCCAATGCCTTTAATTGTGTTAATGTATCTACCACAAGTGGGTCCACAGAAAATGTATTTGTTAAAGCCTTAAGAGCCGACTTGGAATCTGTGCAGATAAATGCGTTCCCTGTGCTGCTAGTGTAATCATGCACCGCGCGATTTATTGCAAGCAACTCAGCGTGATATGATGAACAAAAAGGTGGTAACGAATACATTTTTACGCCCTCCGAGATTACAGCGGAGCCCACTCCATCTGTTGTTTTGGATCCATCCGTATAAATATAGGTCCACCCGCTATTTTTCCGCTGAAATTGTACAAATTGCAATTTCTGTTCTAATTGGCTGATTATATCTTTGCCCCTTTTGCAGTTCATACGGTGTGTTTTAGGTATTGAATGTAGCCACGGTTCT
Organism: Piezodorus guildinii; assembly: GCA_023052935.1. NCBI lineage: Eukaryota > Metazoa > Arthropoda > Insecta > Hemiptera > Pentatomidae > Piezodorus > Piezodorus guildinii. The sequence goes on along the minus strand of CM041292.1, from coordinate 109,948,058 downwards.
GATTGCAATAGTCGAAAGACCAGAGGCGTCGGTAAGGAATGAAGGTCAAGTTTGGATCTGTGTACAGAGCATCTTTCTGGTAGTGAAAGTTTCAATTGGTTAATTTGTTGGTTCATTTCTGACTGGCCGAACAAATTATTTAATGGGTGATTTGGTCGAGATAGAACTTTAACGTAATACTTAAGTCTAGAATCTGTCTCCGTATACTCAGAGGCATTACACCAGCTTCAACTTCAAGACTCGCGGTGGGACTTGAGCGGAAAGCGCCCGTGGCTATGCGAAGAATACTAATTAAAACCTTGTATACTAAGTTAAATAACAAAGTTTGGAAATATTTAATTTCTGCTTATCAATAAAAAAATTATTTCATGAGATTCGATCAAAGAGGTTTTCAATTATTTTGGATCGCTTTAATAATGTATAAATATAATGTAATATATAAATCAATAATATGTATAAACAAGCGTATATAGGTATAAAGTAAGATTTAAATTTTTTCTTTTCCTTTATTTTTTTTTACTCGTCATAGTGTCCTGATTCTAAAACTTTATACAATTTTGTTCTTTATCTTAAACAATAACTGAAATATAGGCGTATTTATTGGTAACATTTAAATTTTTTTCCTTTATTATTTATAATTATTCACGGTTATTTGTTTAAAAAAATCCAATTATTTTTTCTCAATTTTCTAAAATAACTGAGTTATTGAATTAAATCATATTTGATCGACCGCTATTTTAAATTAACAGGCGGATATCAACGTCTAATGTATCGTAGAAAACATCGAGAAAAATCTCAATGCATCTCAGCTCAATGGTCTATCCGGTTTTATTTAAATAAAAAGGTTTTTATGACAAGAAATAGTGTTAATTTATAAATACCAATAGAAGGCAAATGAAAGGTAACAGTCCTTCATTTAAATACAATACGTATTGTTCGTGGCTCATAAACTTTTGGCAATTACATCTTTTTATGACACATTCAATTCATTCATGTGGAGAGGTGGTTATCCCATTAATTATTATTTTCGACCCGAGCCATTACCTTAAAGTGTTGCCACTCGACACCAAAAGCCCGGAAAGAAAGAGGAAATAATTGAATCAGGGTTCCCAGGAGACGATTCTCAGGGGTGCCAACACATCGATATAAAGTGCAGAGGTAGGCGATGAGTAGAGGCGTGAAGAATGGAAGGGAATCAGTAGCCCTTTGAGAGCTGTAAACTTCCACGGCCGGGGCGATCATTAACAGTTGGCAGCAATGAAGTAAAACCAGCCGTTTCCTGCCAACAGCAGTCTGGCCAAAACGGTTTTCATTTGGGTCGATATTTTTTGTCTTCAAGAGCACTTGGTTTTTCAGTCTCACGTTTTATAGAATAATTTAAATAATCGAATATTATCCAAAACTACTATACTAACAAGATAAATATATGAGATAATCTATGATCATATGCAATTGCTTAAAAATTTTAAATTCGTGAGTCCACAGAGCATAATTTTAACTCAACTCCCCTACGAGAAATGGACCTAAGGGTTAGAGATTTTTGGTTTCAATTAAAAGTTAAACTGAGATATTATGTGATGTATTAAAGAATTTTTTATTTAAAAAAAAATTATTTATTGGAATTTACAACTGTATAATGGAATACAACAAGTAAATTGGAATGAAATATAAAAAGGCATGAAACACATGTAGAGAAGCTTCCCAATGGAAGCACTCTAATGTATTAAATAAAAAGTGAAATGTTTGTTGACCCAGGAAATGTTCAAAAGGAAAGAAAAGGCTGCGATCACATCAATCTTGTTTTCAGATAGAATTCTGCATGTTGAACAAAACGAATTCAAAGGTAGAAGTTAATTTAGGGTGCAGTCAAATTAACACACAATTAGGTAGAAACATAATTTAATATTGCCTACGTTTCAGCCTAAATGTCAGGCCTTCTTCAGGGCGCTGAAGGAGAGAGAATCCAACAATGACATTAAACAGATAAACTATTTAATGACATTAAACAGATAAAATATTTAATGACATTAAATTAAAATTCTAAACGATGATATTAAACAGATACTCTATGCCCTGCGTCATTTTGTGAAAAGTCATTCTTGGGTTCTCACTTCTTCAATCACCCTGTAAGAAGGCCTGAAATTTAGGCCGAAACGAGATTAATTTGACTGTACCATCAACTAACTTCTCCCTATATATATACACAGTCAATCGTTCTCACTTCACAAAAAAGAATTCTATATTTAAATTAATATAAAATAAATAACTAGCAATTAGCATATATTTTTTTTAGCAGTTTTTATTGAAGTAAAGCATATATAACTATAACCATTTACATTAAAAATATTTAATAAAATCAAAAGTTAAATTTGTAAAAAATAATTAAATACCCATCACTTTCTAATGTTAGCACTATTGAAGCTATTCTTAGTAATTTCCTTTCAAAGCCCCCTGAACGAATCGCATAGAGACTTTTCCGCAAATAATAGCTCTCATTTACTTTCACTTTCCATGTATACAACAAAAAAAAAAAAAACTAGTCTAATTGATATTTCTTTCGTATCTTGTCACTGACAATCCAACTCAATATAAATAAGTGATTCTGAGGAAATTGAGGAAGAAGACCAACCAGACGATGCTTCCACAAAGGTAAGAAAAAAAAATTCTAGGTCGATTTATTTTATGGTGAATCGAAAACTCATTTCGTGAAGAATTTATATCAGAAAGATAGGACGGCTCACTTCGGCAGAGGGAAATAAATAATGTTTTTCTCTTGAATTTTTCAAATAGTCTTTTTATCGCACCGAGCATTTAAAATAATTTCAATTATAAAAGAGTATTATTATTAACTGCGAAATAAGTTTTAGTGGAGGAGACTACAAACGCGAAATGCTACTATTTATATACGTTGAAGATCCAACCTTTGTGTAAGTACATAATGAGCAGATATAAAAACAAATTGCAATCTTTGTTTCTATCATTAATATCAGATATAAAATACCAAATAAGTTTAATATTTAATCCGTTCATATTCATAGGAATTATATGGAAATCTACTGATACTTGACCACTGTCGAGATCGGAATTTAAAGTACCTGTTGATCATTATCGAATCCTGAAGTGACAATAAGCAGATTGCCAACCTACTTTATCTTCTTAATATCATCCTCCCCTACCGCTGGCTAGTACATAGGCTCTCAAATTATAGAGCCTGATCCAAATGCCTCTGGCCTTATCCCCTCAATGTCTCACCTCTCGAAAGCCGTAGTAAACGCCACCAATTCTCATAATTATTATGTAATAAATATTAATAGCTAGATAATTTCATTTCATATATAATAATTAGTTACTTAGAGCTCATAATTAAAAAATTGGCTTTTTTAAAAAAGTTCAAAGAGTAAAAAAAAAAAAAAACATTTATATTTTTCATTACTAAAGACTTTATTTCAATTTTTTTTCTGTAAATATACTGAGAACGAAACTTAAATAACTATCGACATCATGATTTATTACTAAAATAAAAGCAAATGTTTCTAAAAAAACCGAACAAGCTAGTTTAATTTTTTTTTATTAGAAAAAACAAACAAATTATGCATTGTAAGGTATTGAAGATAACTGAGGGCTCTAAATTCATTATTGAATAATTAATACATTAATCAAGCAAATATTAATAAGCCTTTGTCAGCAAAACATCAAAAGGCGTTTACCTCCAGGGGGCCCTCAGCGATACCCCGGGAAACTTCCTAAACACTAGGACAAAGGACCCCCGGCTTGGGGCACATTCCATATCAGTCCCACCCTAGATGACGAAGATGAGAAAAAAGATTCGAAAGGGGAAGTATTATTCCAGCCAAGAGAGTTGAAGTTCCATCTACAAGAACAGGAGAGTATGTCCATGAAGCCGAGAAGTGGCGTCCAAAGACTGATTCCACCTCCGCCAGCCATCTAAGTGTTTTAATGGTATTTTCTATGATTGTAATATTGTATAGTTTAATTTTAATGTCCCTCATTACTCTCAGGCATTGCATAATTGTTTATTTAAATAATAAGGTCAGTTATTGAAATCTGTCTAATTTATCCCTGCATGTCACCTACTGGGATTGGTAAACTTTTGGAAAGGAAATCCAATGCTTTCATCAAATATAGTTTATATATTGATTAAAGATATAAATTAATATAGTTTTTGAAGGTACCGCTGTCTTAGAAAAGCAGCCGGTCAAAATATATAGCATTTAAAATGACGCCTTATGATGTTTTTGCCGACAAAGGCTTATTATTCAATAATGGATTTAGAGCCCTCAGTATCCTCAATACATTACAGCATTCAGTAATATTTTGTAAAATAATAAAACCTAACATGTAAAAATTAAAGGTTACGATTGGAATTATTATACTAGAAACTTATACTATTGTATATAAGTATGAGTAAGTTCATGTTTTGTTAATTTATTTGTTAACCTAGTATTATTATTTAATTTTATAAATTTTTTTATTGCATACATTTATTTTTTTAGTTTATTTACGTAATTTGACTTCCTTTTGTTATATTGTACAATGTGATCCTAGCATTTATTATTGTCCATTGCGACAAATTGTAATTTATCCGATATAAATTAAGCTGTACTATTATTCAAAAACCGTGAAAATGAAATACCATTAAACCAAAAAATACCATTATAAAAAAAATAACGTGATAGTGAAAAATAAAATAATATTTAACTAAAAAAGTTTAGTTCAAACATACATAATTAAAACCTCAAAAATGCTATGAAACAAAACAAATGTATCGTTTAAGTCTGACTTACTGATCTGATAATCAATCGCAGTTGATAGTATATTGTCGCCCTTCCACTTACCTAAAAAATAAAAATAATAATAATAAAAAATAATAATAATAATAAAATAAAAAACAAAACAAAAAAAAGAAGAATATAATGAGGATCTACAAATCTTTAACTAGTTTTGAGTTTCAAACATCATTTACTCAAAAATAACTAAATATATATATATATATATATATATATATATATTATATATATATATATGAGAGAGAGAGAGAGAGAGAGAGAGAATGTATATATGTGTATACATATATACATATATACAATGTATATATACTTTTTAAATCGGCTAAAAATCAAAGGGTTATTAGGGAAGTATCTCATCATATTAAACATAGATTACATACAATGAAGCAGCACAGTCAACAATTTAAAGAGAACTTTAATACATAACATATAATATAATTTTATGGCTTTGAGGAAGCATAAAAATATTGATATAAAAAAGGCTCAATGAATACATTACTTTGTATGATTAAATTACAGCTACAAAAGTTCCCCTGAAATCGGGCCAGATGGTATTATTCGAACGAGGTGTGTTCAGGACACAAATATATTAATTAATCATAATAACAAGGCATGCAGTATTTCATTTACGAATAAAACACTAATGTTTATATTGATATTACAGTCCTATTATATCCCCGTATATAGCAATGTTCAAATTTATATGGAAAACATATTACGCATCGGATTTCAAACGAAACTGCAGTGTACTGCAGTTATATCTTTACTTCACATTGTCACTATTAATTTTACAGCAAAAATTACTCTTTTTCGTAATTTCTTCTGATTGGCAGGTTACATAATTAATTTTACGAAACAAATAAAATAACAAATGACTGTGTTTATAAGTAGCAGTACCAAAATAAGAACACGCCAATCACAGTCCTCTTGCAAATAATTGGTGTTTTGGTTTATTTCGAATCATGTCATATTCAACGTCTTAAAACACTTGCAACAAATATAACACCTTTCACTCTTGAACTCATAATCACCACCATTCGCTTATTTTCTCACTTCCCCTCTCCTTTTCTCACTTCCCTCTTTCAAGTATTCCTGAACGGATATTAAAAAGACAATGGTCACGAGATCTCCTGATTTAACTTAGCAACCATTAAATATTCAGGATCACGAGTACCATTACGCAGACCGAGGAGAAAACTAACTACATAATATTTGATATCTATCAAATTCTACATGTCTATGTAGAAAAGCAGTTGAGACACAATAAACCATTAAATAATAAAATATATAGCGACAGAGATTTATAAAAAAATCTGGTGGGTATAACACACGACGTTTAACTTACCTCGATGGATAAATTAATTTTAAAACTATAGAATAGAGTCGAAAATATTTTAAAGAATTCTATTCAATTTAAAAAAAGTTAAATATACATACGTTTTGCTGTCAACAGATCATGTGTTGAAGTTATAAATGAATTAACTAATAATAAACTAATTATATCGAAAATATATAGTTGATAATAGCTTACAGAATTTTTAAATATTAGATAACAATTTCCAGTTGGTTTAGTTACCTTATTTAATGATACATAACCTAAAACGGTTAATAATTTTAAATGATATATATCTATAAATAAAAGGTCATTCATAAATTGATATATAGCTAAAACCACTTTTATTTATTTTTTAAAATTCACTTACAATAAGTACTCTCAAACATTTTCATCGTTCCCGTCATCAACTTCCACTTATTTTACCCCACATTGACGATTGCTGGCCTCCCGACAATGCTTGAGAACAGGCTAAACCGAATTATGAATATATTTTTAAGATTTGTCCTTAACACTCTCGTGTGACCCATGTTTACGGCGAGATAATGTGGCTCCTCCCCCCAATTCGCAGACAATATTTTCTAGGATCATCCCTTTACCCAAACATTAAAACCCAGCTCCCTCCTTATATCTACAGCCTTTTGCAATTTAAATCGTCAATCCACTCCCTCGAAACAAGGTCTCGCCATTCTGACTTTTACATTCCTACCCATAGAACAACAACTTTTGATCATTCCTTTCTTGCCCGCTCTGCTAATCTCTGGAACTCCTTACCGACTCATATCCGCCATACTACTTCTCTATCGTCATTCAAGTCCCAACTGTTTCTCTCTCCTGTATTACCAAACAGACGCTCAACAGCAATGACGTTTTATATCAAATATCAGATTTTGAATATTAAAAAAAAAAATTTATTGCTCATACCTAACATTTATTAGTTAATTTCAAATTTAGTTTTGCTCAGCAAATGTATGTATTCGAAGAAGTTTATTTATTTTATTCTTTTGTTTTTTGTTTTATTTTCTTACTTCTTACACCATTATAAATAAGAATTAATTGTGATCACTTGGTCTTAAGGCCAGATACATTGCATAACTATATTGTACACATATTTGTTGTTCTTAAGGGACTATGTCGCAGAATAAATATTATTGTTTATTCTATTCTATTCTAAATAAACTCCAGTAAAATAGAATGTAAAAGGATAAACAATTGTTTAAACATTATTAAATAGCTTCTAGAGATACCATTATGAAGCTACATAGAAAAAAAAAAAATAAAAATTATGAATCTTTAAAAGATAGGTTGTATTAAATTCGAAATTGGTAATATTATTTTTTTAATTAATTGCATCGATGCAATTTAGTCACTCTTCACTGAGATTAAATCTGTTCAGTAAAATTGATATAATACAGGGGAAAGTCACTGAGTTTTAGTATGTGTATTCATTAAAACTGTTGTAATTCTTTTCCTGATTTAAGTTCCACCAAAGGAATGGCAATATTATTCTTTTGAATATGGAATTCCCTCTAATTCAAGATAACAGATTATACAGTACTGTCCTTAATGACCCTAATTTCTATTCACGCTGGCAAGGGTCGTATTTTATATACATAATATTTTGAACTGAGGTTAATTTAGCATTATGGATATACCTTGCCTTATTCTTTCTTAAATTTTCAACTTACACAATAATTTTCCCCGTTATTCAAATTTTAGATAGTTTATTCACATTTATTCACACACACACACACATATATCATTAAGTGCAAAAATACTAATGATTGGAAATTTATAACTTCTTTACAAGAGGACCATAAACCTGAGAGGTCTCTGGCCTGATCTTGGAGTTACGACCAGTACTAGAATGTAGATTTGCGAAATTTGAAGAGAAGAGAAGAGAGCTTTGAAATTCGATCATCCCATAGCCTAGGAAACAAGGAAAACAGAATGATGGAGTTTAAAAACCTCCAGTTTGACCAATTAAAATTTTATCACTTTGGGATTATGAGTTCATCGTAACGAAAAGTGCACTTAGCAAAAAAATATTATTTGTATTATATAACGTCTATTAATTCTTATATTTAATCATCGGCAGGAATTAGAAACATAAATTGGTTAAAAAATCTAAAATTGGTTTAGTTTATTTGTTTGTTATATTATTCAGTTTATTACAATTTTAATTTTCATAAGAACTTTTTCTAAATACATTTTAATGTATTAAAGTTAATTTAGTTTCTATTGGAGTCCCATTTAGTTTACAGTGGAACTGCTATTTTTTTTTTTAATGATCTAAAAGTGGAAATAATTATAAACAGTATTAGTGTATAACAACTTGTCCTTTATTTTAGCAAGTTACGTAAGATTTGCTACATAATATTTTTATCTAAAATCTTGACTATTGTATATAACCTAAATTATTGTATTATTGTATAAAACCTAAACTATTGTATATAAAGTATATAACCTGTACGATCACCATGAATTACAGTAACTTCCTCACCAGGCAACATTACGAAGAACATTCGTTTATACGTACGTTTATGCGCTTGTAACATCCTTCTATTAAATGTCCTGACTTATTTTATTGCATGATAAATTTTCTAAAATTTTGAGCTTTCCATTATACTATATGTACCATTTGAGCTTTACATATGTAACTACTTATATTTCAAGAATAATTTTTTTATGACTTGGGCACAGAAAATTTATTTTTCCCGTTTAAAGAAAAGCTAAATTGCAATGAATTTTATTGTAGTTATAAACATTCAGAAAACAAAATCCGTCCAGTGGTTTAGAAGGAGTTAGCGGGGACCAAAATCACGTTATCAGTATATATATATATATATATATATATATATATATATATATATATATATAAGTGAGGGACTTTTGAGGTAATAGCAACCATGACCAATGACGGTTGATTAAAATGGAGATGTTTTGAGGAACCCTTCAATAACTCGAGGATTCTAGAAACTATAACTTAGGCAGAAGCTGGTGATCAACGGACGGCTCTGCTTGGATTACCAAGCGCTACTGGAGTCCCATCAGATGGTTCAGGTTTGAGAATTTCTCAACAATGGTCAGCATGCCAATTGTAAAATAAATTGCTGACAATATATATACCAGGTGGCTAAAGAAACTAAAAACCCGTAAAGCGACACATTTGTTTACAAATGGGAAACCACATTACCTATAGCTCATGTAATAGAGTAGGAAGAGGTTCGTCAATGGCTCCACTGATGAGCAGGTGTCAGAAATTCCATGAGGAAGGGGCGATACATTTTATAATCCCAATTTTTTACTGAGAAATAGGAGAGGAATGACATCAAAAATAATTAAAAGGTGTGTTAGATAGTTGTCTGACATGTTAGGATCATTTTCTTGCTATCTATTTAAGTTAGTAAATGCAAATTTAAATTATATTTTTTATCATTGTGGATATAATTAGTTGACCGTTGAGAATTACTGAAGGAATTAGTCCGGGTGGCGGTCATTAAATGAAACAACTGAATAGTTTTAACTATTTTATTGTTTGCCAACGTTTCGACCCCCATTGTGGGTCATCATCAGGGCTAAAAAGATACAAAAAGGATACATTTAAAATAAGATTACAAATACTATTTTAAAAAAATTAACAATTGCACTAGAGAATGTCAATATTATAACATAAAAGGAAATATATGTGTATAGAAATCAATTAATTAAATTACAATGATAAAGGTATACTAATGAGAGCTATACAGACCAGATAATGACTAAAGATAATGTACAAATATATAAGAAAAAATTACATGAAATATAAAACATTAAAAAATGGAGTACAGCGGAGATACGTACCGTCTGGTAGGTGAGTGGAAACTGGGTACAATTTGGTAATAAGGAATATAGGCAGGTAGATAGGAAAGTACGTACAAAAGGTTGGGTAAAATGGAAAATACGTACCATATTTCTAGACGGGATCTGACAACAATAAGTAAAATTGTAATATTAACATAAAAGGAAGTGTTCAGATTAAACCTACAATATTAATACCATCACAACGGTATTAGAAGATGTTTTAACAAGATTGTTGAAGTAACAACAATATAATACAATAGTAAGAATAATAATGTATAAACTATATATAGTAAAACTGACTACCTCCCAACCAACGTTTAAATAATTGTTGTACATATATTAAGACCTTAAAATTAACCAAGTGAAAATATTATGACAAAAAATAATAATAAGTAACAATCATTGACAGATCATATAGTTGATACAAAATAGTAAAATAATTACAAATAGGAATAAATTCAATTGTAAAACCATTAAGAATTTATTAAGTGTAGAAACAAATGAAATAGATACATATATAAAATAATTGTATACATACATAAGTAAAAAATAAACCAATAAATAAACAAAATGTATACAGTGGGATGGACATGGGAAGCTGAATTACTTAAGAGAATTTAATATATGGCTGTAGGTGGAGGAGATGCATTGCTTATCAGTTTTATGGTTGACAGGATTAGATTGGAGATGGATGTGGACGGATTCAGCAATGAGTCTTTTTTTATGGTTGGGAACAGAATCTAAAATGGAACAATCTTGAAAGTTAAATGAATGATTAAAAGTTATGGAGTGTTCGGAGAGTTTTGAGGCTAGAAGGTTTCGAGAGGATATGGAGGATTTATGTTGAGATATGCGGGTTTTTTAAGTAGTTTTTTGTTTCACCCACATAGGACACATCGCAATCTAAACAAGGTATTTTATAAACAATATTTGAGCGGTAGAGAGGATTTATCGGGTCTTTAGTATTAGTGAAAAGGTGGGAAAGTTTGTTCTGGGTCTTTAATCCTAGCTTTAGAGAGGGTAAGGAGGATTTAAAGGATTTTTTAATATTTTCAGACAGGTGTGGAATATACGGTAGGGATCTATATTGAAATATTGTGGGTGAATTTTGGTCTTGTATTGTAGGGGGAGTAATGGTCGTTTTTAAGTTGTTGTATGAGTTTATGAGTTTTTTAATGATATTAAGTGGGAAGCTGTTTAGGGTAAGGATCTTTTTAATGCGCTGGATATTGGTAGGATGGTACTGTGGATCAGACAAGGAGAGGCAACGGTGGACGAGATTTTGGGCAACATTAATTTTTTGATGGTATGGGTGCTGGGAGAAGAAATTGAGGAGTCTACCGGAATAGGTGGATTTTGTGTACCAATCAGTGGAAATAGAACCGTCCGTATTTCTTATTATCAGTAAGTCTAGAAAGGGAATTGTTGAGTTGTTTTCTTTTTCTACTGTAAAGCGGAGGCGTGGATCATAGGAATTAAAGGATTTAAGGATATCTGGGATTTTTTCAGGGTTTATTATTAGGAGGAGGTCGTCAACATATTTCTTAATGAAAAATATATCGTTTTTATAAATTTTTGTTATGAAATCCAGGAGGTCATTGAGAACAATATTAGAGAGATCCGGAGCTAGGCAGTTTCCCATTGCTAGTCCAGAGACCTGATTGTAAAATTTTCCCTTAAAAGTGAGGTATCCTGTTTTGCAGCAAAGTTCCAGTGATTGTAAGTAAGCAGAAAGATTTAGCGTGGTGTGAGGTTCGATAATGGTCCAGTATTTTTTAACTAAATGGAGAACTTTGTCAATGGGAATATTAGTGAATAAGCTTTCGGCGTCAAAAGATGTTAAAATGTAGTTAGGGGGGATTTGAAGTGATAATAATTGTTGTCGGAGGTAAAGAGAGTTTGTAATGTCGTAGGAGTTTGTACGGCTGAGTATTTTTAGTGACGGTAGAAGAAATTTACTGAGTTTGGAGGAAGGTGCATTGATGTTTGAAATAATGGGACGGAGTGGATTACCGGGTTTGTGAATTTTCGGAAGGCCATACAGACGTGGGGGTAAGGAATTATAAGAGATTAGGTTTCTGTATGTAGATAGATTAATGAATTTATTATCGAAGAGATTTTTGATATGTTGGTTAAATTTTATCATGAGAGGACGGGTTGGGTCACGGCATTAAGCGCATTAAAAAGATCCTTACCCTAAACAGCTTCCCACGTAATATCATTAAAAAACTCATAAACTCATACAACAACTTAAAAACGACCATTACTCCCCCTACAATACAAGACCAAAATTCACCCACAATATTTCAATATAGATCCCTACCGTATATTCCACACCTGTCTGAAAATATTAAAAAATCCTTTAAATCCTCCTTACCCTCTCTAAAGCTAGGATTAAAGACCCAGAACAAACTTTCCCACCTTTTCACTAATACTAAAGACCCGATAAATCCTCTCTACCGCTCAAATATTGTTTATAAAATACCTTGTTTAGATTGCGATGTGTCCTATGTGGGTGAAACAAAAAACTACTTAAAAACCCGCATATCTCAACATAAATCCTCCATATCCTCTCGAAACCTTCTAGCCTCAAAACTCTCCGAACACTCCATAACTTTTAATCATTCATTTAACTTTCAAGATTGTTCCATTTTAGATTCTGTTCCCAACCATAAAAAAAGACTCATTGCTGAATCCGTCCACATCCATCTCCAATCTAATCCTGTCAACCATAAAACTGATAAGCAATGCATCTCCTCCACCTACAGCCATATATTAAATTCTCTTAAGTAATTCAGCTTCCCATGTCCATCCCACTGTATACATTTTGTTTATTTATTGGTTTATTTTTTACTTATGTATGTATACAATTATTTTATATATGTATCTATTTCATTCGTTTCTACACTTAATAAATTCTTAATGGTTTTACAATTGAATTTATTCCTATTTGTAATTATTTTACTATTTTGTATCAACTATATGATCTGTCAATGATTGTTACTTATTATTATTTTTTGTCATAATATTTTCACTTGGTTAATTTTAAGGTCTTAATATATGTACAACAATTATTTAAACGTTGGTTGGGAGGTAGTCAGTTTTACTATATATAGTTTATACATTATTATTCTTACTATTGTATTATATTGTTGTTACTTCAACAATCTTGTTAAAACATCTTCTAATACCGTTGTGATGGTATTAATATTGTAGGTTTAATCTGAACACTTCCTTTTATGTTAATATTACAATTTTACTTATTGTTGTCAGATCCCGTCTAGAAATATGGTACGTATTTTCCATTTTACCCAACCTTTTGTACGTACTTTCCTATCTACCTGCCTATATTCCTTATTACCAAATTGTACCCAGTTTCCACTCACCTACCAGACGGTACGTATCTCCGCTGTACTCCATTTTTTAATGTTTTATATTTCATGTAATTTTTTCTTATATATTTGTACATTATCTTTAGTCATTATCTGGTCTGTATAGCTCTCATTAGTATACCTTTATCATTGTAATTTAATTAATTGATTTCTATACACATATATTTCCTTTTATGTTATAATATTGACATTCTCTAGTGCAATTGTTAATTTTTTTAAAATAGTATTTGTAATCTTATTTTAAATGTATCCTTTTTGTATCTTTTTAGCCCTGATGATGACCCACAATGGGGGTCGAAACGTTGGCAAACAATAAAATAGTTAAAACTATTCAGTTGTTTCATTTAATGACCGCCACCCGGACTAATTCCTTCAGTATATTTTTTATCGTATTATTTTAAATTAAAGCTGATAAACAAAAAAAAAATAAATAAAAAAAAAATGGCGAAGGGATGACTGTAGCGCCATAGATAATTAATATTTGTGCTTAAAACCTAAAAGCATTATTGCTCTTACATATGACAGATTGTAGTACTTGAAGTTACAATAGATTCAAAACAAGTGAGGAGCTGAGAACCATGAGGAATGAATTCAGATGTCATCAAGGATTGTCGGGTAAGGTGTAAGGGGTAGCGAAGTTAATTGTGATAGAGGGGAATGTTGTGGCGCGACCTAGGATAGAGCTTAGAGTAGGATATCCTGCCAGCCTCTCTGATAAATGGTATGTCCACCTTGTTCAGCAATGCTTCTATAGTCCTGTTGATTACTTCAATTCTTCAATTCTTACAATTCCGACAGATGAAATGTTCGGGAACACGAACATTGGTATGCTTTATTTATCTTTATTCATTCTGACTATTTAAGTAGAGAAGAAGCTAAAGAATTTCGTTTTCTATACAATGTCTACAGCACAATACTAGCGTTGCTGGTTAATAGAAAGAATGATTTATTGAGAATTACATTTTAAATATCTCAAACGATATACCAAATCAAAATCCAATAAGAAAATGAACATACAGCTGTATAACAGGGGCGAATCGACATAATTTTTGCGGTTTCCTCATCTTAAAATTTTTAATTTACTCACACAACTTACACCAAATTTATTATGACTATTCAAAAAAATGTATCTTGTCTCTTTGGTAGCTTGTAGATCTTCACACCCTCACTTCCTTTTCTACTACATCTGGATCTCCTTGTTAACATTGTATAAAATCACTTCAAAAATAATTTCTTAATTTGTCAATAAATACCTAATAAAGACCTAAATATCCTGTTGGTCGCAGATCTAGCCCGATGTACCTCATTTTATTCAAAATAACCCGTCCACTGCAACCCACTCGTCCGCAAACTCTGATTAATATATGTTCCTGATAATCCCCCGAGGCGGCTGAAAAGACGATGGCCTCGCGACCTACTACATTAAATAAACACTGAAGTGCTACAACTGGTTAGTTTCTTCACATGCCTGTATCACGCCCACTTGATCAATTAGCACATTTACATAATGTATTTTATTGTATAATGAAGTTGTAAATTTCTTTTAAATAAAAAAAAAACAAAAAAAAAACTATTCACTGTTTTAAAGTTAACATTTACCGCCACCGCCATTGCATTATTTCAATTGATTTATGTTTATATATTTATGATTAATATATTTTACGAGGATTACAAGAGTTGTTAGTTTAGTTTTTATTAATCTTCTGCACTATGACTATTTAATGAGTAGTATCCAGGGCGGTATGTGTAACTATCCATCTACCTTAAGCATCTGACTTCCTCTTGTAAAGATGGACACAGACAGAGGGGAGGACCGCCACTGTAGTTTAGTGACTGGCATAACAGCTTCTTATTCTTCTTGCGGAGGCGGTCTTCCTCGATCCCGCCCAGTTCCATCTACGTTGTAAGCTGCTGGGCTAATTAAAGTTTTTCACCCATAGAAAAATTATTTAAATTGTTGATAATTCTCTTTAGTCACTAGCTGAGAGAAATTGCTTTCCGAGAAGACATATAGACCGATTTTCCTGACTAGTCCGG
Organism: Piezodorus guildinii; assembly: GCA_023052935.1. Lineage (NCBI taxonomy): Eukaryota > Metazoa > Arthropoda > Insecta > Hemiptera > Pentatomidae > Piezodorus > Piezodorus guildinii. The sequence continues at coordinate 109,932,645 of CM041292.1, read as the reverse complement.
CCCTAAGTGTTTTAAATGATAGTAAAACATCCTTGATTACACCGTCCTTCGGAGGGAATGATGCATTGTGGTGCCGGGCCTGTGCGATCTCAAATACTCGTTAAAGATCTCTATCCTAATTAAACCTAGATAGGCAAAATTTAGGAATCCTACTGTAGCACCTTCCGATTAGCAACAGTGACGTTAAATAAACTTTAAAATAACTAAAATTAGTTATTAAGAAAAAAGTTGTAGTTGGTGACTGTTTTTACATTCAATCAGGAACTTATTTTCAAATTAATAGTTTCTTAGACAGAGTTTGGAAAACGTAACATACGTTTACGACCAGTATCGACTCTAAATGTATTATTTTCAATTTGGAAAAAATAATTAAAATAAATAGACCATAAATAAATAAAAAAACAATTAAAACAAATAATAGTCGGTGGATCGCAGCCTTCTAATTGTATAAAGTTTAATTTTAAAGATTTGATTTTATAATCTGCTATTGAGGAAAAAGAAAAAAAAAAAAAAAACGTAACTGGCTTTAATGACGGATGCAATTTATATAAATGCCTTGTTTCCTCAGTTACCAGACCCATTAGGCAATTAGTAAAACGGCTACAGTTATTGAAACAAATAGTCCGCTTTGGCTCTCTATGTCATTCTATATGGCTGGAAATGGGACTGCATATAAGTTTTTGTATGCCCAGTTCTGTGGAGAATATTTTACAGTCCTAAGCAATGGGTTCTTTTGTTGATAGGAGGATCAAGTGTATAAAAATATATAAGTAACTATCTTCAAGTTAGCATAGAATTACTAAATATACAATTAATTCAATAATTAATAATAAGATATGCGTCATACATATGCTATATTTCATCAACTACTCTTATTAACTTGAATCAAATTTTGAATAAATACGAATGAAAGGAGGATATCCTAAAAATTTGTCACTGATAATTTAGTGAATTGTCAATAATTTTGTTAGTTTTTTTTTCTTCCTCTCCCAAAAAAACACTAATTTAAACTACTGGAAGCTCCTATTGTATGTTATTATAAAATCTCATGCTATTATATTTACACCAGAGTATTAATTATTTATTTATCTATTCGTATACAATATATAATATCAATTTTAAAGGAAATATTAAAAAATGTTTACAGACAAGTGAAATTTATTATTCAAATCAAATTTATAATCATTCACATTCACTGATTATTAACCGCATGACAAGTTTAAATAGAAATATATTGTGCCAAAAAAAAAAAAAAAAAAATGAAAAAAAAGACTTTTATTTTATTATTATTTATTTTAGAGAGAATTTTATAAGTTCATTTGGTTTATGAAGGGTAAAATAAAACAATTAAAAAATAAAATAAATATATATAGCTTTTTTTGTATTTACTTCTATAAATATCTTTTAACCATCTTTCTGACAATTTTATCTTTCCGCTTTCATAAATATGCTTTAGGCTTATAGAAACAATGAAATTATCGATATACGTTGTTATTAATAGTGACTCGTATTCAAAATCTTATCTAGTTTTCAGAATTTTATTTTTAAGTAATAATAAATGGAGCCACACGTAATATCATATTCATTTAAGAAGGATAATGCGAGTAATAGAAACATAAATGGACAAATTAAGACGACGATAAGATGAAAAACTGTATAATAATAAATTTAAATCATACATAAAAATATAGATTAATTAAAAATTAGGGAAAACATTTATATAAAAAATTAAATTCTTTAATATAGTTTCCCATTCATTGATTGTAAACCACATGACAGATTTGAATATAAAATATAATATATAAAAAAAAAAAAAAATATATATTATATATATATATATATATATATATATATATATATATATATATAAATATATATTATACATAGACAAATAAAAAAAAATAGTTACATGAAAAATAAATAAATCATCATGAACGAATTTATTTATTTAGAATATTTACAATTCACAATTTTCGCACGTGCAGAAAATACTTGATTATGTATTTTTTACTTTCACTTACTATATATAGTAAGGAAAGTATTGCGATCGTGAAAATTTTCGAATTCCAGTTTTCAACGGAAATACACGTTTTAGGGTCCCCTGAGTCCAAATAACCAAGTCCCGCAAAAAGGTCTGTGTGTGTGTGTGTGTGTGTGTGTGTGTGTGTGTGGTAACTCCCGGGCGGAAACGGTAAGTCCTATGAAACTGAAATTTCATATTTAAGACAACTATATGCCCGAGACGTGACAAAACTTTTTTCATCAAAATGAGCTTACCAGAAGAGGCACTTTATACTATGCATTTTGCACCTTTTTTCGATTTTCTCAAAAACGGTTCCGACGATTTTGATTAAACTCGCTATATCGATGTAAAATTAAATGGGCTTTAATATCATGTAGGTTTTATTTGGATAAAAATGGTCTGACAGGGCTTAAATGCCGATATTTTAAATTTTCTTCCCCTAAAGTACCTATAATTTTTTATATTCAATAATAATAACTAGATTATCTTGTTAACGCTGATGAAAAACTGGTAAATATATAAATTGAATAAATTCGATACCCAACTAAAGGAGAAAACAGAAAAAATATATCTTTAATGAAATTTTTCGTTTTTGAACATAAGAGCAGTAATATACATATATGATATACCGTTGGAAAGCTAAAGATTTTAGAAAAAATATCATCTCATACACAAGCTTTTAGAAGTTAATAAAGAGTGATGAGAAGAAGATAAAACTAACTGATTATTTTAGAAAATAATATAATAGATTTTTTAATAAAACACATGTTTCTATATAAATTCAATTTGATTAATTCCTTAATAGTTTCACGTATTTTTATCTCCAACTGTATTTGAAAATTCTTACATTGATTTTGAAAATCGAGGTAAGTGAAAGTCGTGTGTTGCCCGCACCAGATTTTTCCTGATTGTAACACACTCGTTTAGTTAAAAGTTCTTTTTAAGTCCTGAAGGTCTAACAAGATTAATACAGAAATGAATAACCGATTATTAAAAATAAATCAAACTTTTAGTACTAATAATAATTACTTATTAATAAAACTATAAAAATAATTTAATATAATTTGTCAGATATGACGTAGTAAGGATTTGCTGAAGAAGATAAAAGATTTTGTTAGTATTAAAAAAAAAAGAAAGAAGACAAATATAATGAGTAAAAATCTTTACAAATGAAACAAAATTATAACAAATATGGTCTATTATACCATACATGTCTTGACTAACAGTAAACAAAATGAGGAAACACGCATCTATTGTCTTAAAGGTTCTTAGTCTTACAGCAAAAACAGATTAATTTTTCAAAGAAAGTACTTTTCTCAAAGAGAAAGTTTCTTACATAAAGAAAAACTAGAGCTTTTCATACTTCAAGTCTAATCCGTATTAGCCGAAGGTAATCTTAGTTTCTCTGCTGTTAGGTTTTAATAATGTATTATTTCTAAAGATTCGCTAAGAAAGTTTCTGTTTTGGAAAAGGAAAACTAATGTATTATGCAGAAATGTTTACTTTTCATTTCTATTTCAAGGTAGATACAAAGCATACTTAATTATTAAGTAATTCAAGACTGGAAATCCAAAGAAACTGATTAAATTAATCTTTCGTCTTAGACATATATTATTATAATAAATTTGTTTTAAAACGTCAAAAAAATAGATGTTATGTATTTGGTTCATATTGTATTAAATCAAATAATTATAAATTTCGAACCTGAAGTTTCGGATTAGATGGTTTTTCAATACATGTTACGTAACGAAATAATTTTTTTTCTTGAGTTCTCTTTTTAATATGGATTTTTTTTTTTATAAGCGGAACAACAGCCGAATTTTAAAGTTTTACTAATCACAAAAGTGATAATGGATTTACAATTCAAACGAGACTGTTTAACTTGTTTTATTAATGTTTATTTTAAAAACTAATAAACAACCTCTTAAATATTTAAAAACATAAAGCTATTGCTATATTAGATTATACACAAAATAAAACTTGAAGAAAAGATGACACCTGATATATAATATTTTTTTTTTTAATAGCACCGGTTTATTTTCACTGTCGGAGTTTTAAATGGAAGATTGTCGAGTTTTATTTAAATCCAACAAGTTTTGATAAACGTTTAATTTTCAATTTATAGGTATCTATTAATTTGTTGATTAACATTATTTTGACAGGGATTATATTGTTAATTCTCTGATAAAGCATTAAACAGGAAAAATCGAGATTTTTTTTTTACCTAACTTTCCACTCTCATGTTTCGTAATACATACATGAGGAAACATGTACACATTAATGGTGTTTATAGTATATCTCAACTCCTTTTACAGCTAAAGTATGTTATGTAGCTTTGGAAAAAACTGTTTGTAAAATTCTGCTTATAAAGATCCTTTGCTAAGCCTACGCCGACCTCAGCGAAAACTGAGTGGGTTGCAGTCAAGAGCAGGCCAGTCAATATTATCTTGCATTTCCCAGGCCACCTTAGACCGAGTGGTTTTTGTATTCCCATGTATATTTCTAAAAAAATATAATTTTGCTATATTTTTTGTCTCTTTAACTGTGATAAAATTAATGCATAATTTATTATTTACTTTTAGTGGTTGGATTTTACTTTCACTTTCTATACGAGTATATAGTGCGATCGTGAAAATGTTTGAGTTCCAGTTTTCAACGGAAATACACGTTTTAGAGTCCCCTGAGTCCAAATAACCAAGTCCCACAAAAAGGTCTGTGTGTGTGTGTGTGTGTGTGTGTGTGTGTGTACGTGTCTGTGTGTGGTAACTCCCGGGCGGAAACGAAAAGTCCTATAAAACTGAAATTTCACATTTAGGACAAATATACGCCGGAGATGTTACAAAAAAAATTTCATCAAAATCGGCTAACCAGAAGAGCCACTTCATACTATGCATATTGCGCTTATATGATTTTCTCAAAAAAAGCTCTGACGACTTTGATTAAACTCGCTTAATCGATGTAAAATTTAATGGGCTTTAATATCATGTAGGTTTCATTCTGATTAAAATAGTCTGACAGGGCTTAAATGCCGATATTTTAAATTTTCTTCATCTAAAGTACCTTTAATTTTGTAGATTATATAAAAATAACCATACTTTCTTGTTAGCATTGATAAATAACAGCTAAATATACATGTTGAGCGAATTTAAAGAACAACTAAAGGAGAAAACTGAAAAAAATATTTTTTTTTTGCAAGGTTTTGTTTTTTTACTTAAGGACATGTATAATATACCGTTGGAAAGATAAAGATTTTAGAAAAAATATAATCTCATACAATAGCTTTTAAAAGTTAATATAGAGTGATGCCAATAAGCCAATAAAACTAAGTGATTATTTTAGACTATAATATAATAGATTTTTTAATAAAACACATGTTTCTATAAAAATTCCATTTAACTAATTCTCTAATGGTTTCACTCATTTTTATCTCTTACTGTATTCGAAAATTCTTTAATCGATTCTAAAAACGAAGGTAAGTGAAAGTCGTGAATTGCCCGCACCAGATTATTTCATTTTTTATTGAAATTTACAACTGTTTATAAATGCAATAAGGGACATTCTGAACGAAACGTACAAAAGTTGTCCAAATGACTCCCCTCGTACTAAAACTGTTATTTTTCTAGTATAGATTTTTCTGCTCTACTTGGTGCACATCCATAAGTTCAAAAAAATGAATTATTCCTTTAAGAAAAATTTGATAAGCGATATAATATATGAGAAACTGAGCGTTATAGATATTTATTTTCATTCCTTTCAAAATAATTTTAATTAACGAATTTACAGATACCCTTAAATGGAAAGGTAAACCTTCATTAAAACTTGTAAGGTATAAATAAAACTCAACCATCTCCATTTTTAAAAATTATTTAAAACTTCGACAGTGAAACTAAACCGGTGCTATTAAAAAAAAATAAAAGACTCTTTATTTATTTTTTTAATAATCTTTGACATCATTGATTATTTCAAGTTTTAACCTAAATATTTCTCAGTATTAGACTCAACGATGATTAAGTTAAATAAAGTATACAGATCAGCTTTTCTCATTTTTAAAAATGAACAGTATCATCTTCGATAAATCTGATTAACAAAGAAAAAAAGTCTATTAATAATTTTATTTTCCACAAAAAACAACGATTTTCAAGAAAAATCGTAAGATTACTTTTTTTTTATATATATAAACGGAAAAGTCCATGTTTTGGAGTTTTCCTAACAACTTTTGGAAGGTACTTAACTCACAGACCATTTTAAAAAAAAGCTGTTTCTTTCTGCTAAGAGCGCTGAACGTTGAATTTAATGAATATAAAAATATATTAAATATTTAGCCTAAAAAGATCCTGAATTCTTCGTAAATCGTCAGTGTGATAAATAACTGAAGGAACCCAAATAATAATTATAAAAGTATTCCATTTTTCACTGACTTGGAACGAAGGTTGTTAGCGAATTCTTTAGATGCTTGTGCACCTATTGCCATTAGCTGTTATAATAACTATAATTAAACCTATTACAGTTTTTCAATCCTGTGCATAAATGAATTGTCAAGTTTAAACAAGGCACATCTCAAGGCTTTCGGCGTTCTGAAAGGAATTTTGAAAACATCATAACTCAATAATTTAAAGCCTTTTCAAAATGTATTAAAGTCGTTGATGATTTTATCATCGAGCATCACATAGAGGTATTCAATGCAACTTTTGTTTCCTTTTGTTCTTGGTTTTATTATTTAAACATATCTATTTAAATTACTTAGTTCGGTAAACTTATTTAAGAAAATGAAAGGTTAGCAAATAATTGATAGTAAATTAATTTTACTTAATTAATTGCTCATAAAAACATAATTTTTTGGTTTTTCTGTTAAATTCGAATACTCAGAAGTGTGCATAGATCGATTCAAAATTCGATTTTATATTTTTTTCTGATTGTGAAGCTATTATATTTTTTAAAAAATGATAAAAAAGAGAATATTAATCAATTGAAAGAGCGTTAATCGAAAAACAGGGTTTTATCTACTAGAGATCGATTTATGACCTCTAGCAGTTATTTTTCTTTAGGGCAGTATTGATCAAAATAAATAAAAACAAAATTTATCAAATGCTACTTTTTTCTGATATGTCATTATTAATTCCACAGAACTAAATTAAGTTCTGGCATTCAATAATAACACTATTGGTCGTTCTTAAAAATTATTGAAATTTGAGCAACTGATTGACTGATTTTTAATGAAATTTATATGAATTAAAATTAGCTTTATCCTAAACACATATAAATAAACACAAAATAGAATATTCGCGAAGAAATTGCCGCCAGTTACAGCTAATTATTTCATACATGCCTTCGAAATTCGAAAAATTACTTTACAGGATGGAATTATTACAAAAATATTATGTAAGCCTCGTTAGACTATTTAAATTAGGATAAACACTATCTAATAATATGTATATGATTTAATTTTTGTTAATAATTTTCAATAATGAACATTTGTAATCGACCAAAAATAAATAAATAAAATAACCTCCCTTCAAAATTTGAGTTCTTACGATTCATGATGCGTGAATTCCGAATAACTAATAAAAAAAATCTGTTTCTCCTAATTAATAAATAAATACCAAAAGTGCAATATATTCTATGTTGCTATTTATATATAAATAAATTTTCTACAAAATGAAAAAAGAATCATTGAAATTGGTTAAAAACTAGCAGAGATATAGAGTTTTAAGTTTTGTTGAGAGGTTTGAAATTATCAGTGGTGACAAATTATTTATTGCTTTTCATATTACTTAATTGGCTATCTACAGCTTTATAAAAAGTTATACCCAGATATTGTCTTTTGGAAATAATAAACCATTGTGTAATAATTTCCAGTGTTTTTATATTCTCGAAATACATTGATTTATCGACATGGTTACAAGAGATGCCTCTATCCCATACAACTTTGTGACGAATGTATTAGCTCATAGCAGAAACGAAGTAGAAAGATAGGAGCGGCAGAGTTTTTCTTCCTCTGAATATAAGCAATCTGACAAAAAAAAAAAAAAAATAAAAATCAGTCATGAATCTTTTAGATTTAATGCCACTGTCGTAGGAGTACAATAATTCAAAATGATAAATAAAAGTACTGATATAGGTTTGCTCAAACGTTGTACGCCAAGTTTTGTATGATCCATCATTTGAATTTTTCTTTAATTCCTACTCTTCCTAGAGCCATTTTGTTGCACTTTTTGCCTTATATAAGAAATAAACTAGATGAAATATGGAATGTTGATTCGTCTTAAAACCATAGTTTAGGTTACAGCTATACTAAAGTGGGCTATGCAAGGACACTAGCTTACAAGCTTAACTAGCTTAATTAGTTATATAATTTTCACATTTGGTGTATCTGTACAACACTTACTAATGACCAAAAAATTGGCGTAAAATAATTAATAGTTCGCGTCTCGGTGCCGGAGGCTTTTAATTCTGATATACATCTCCCACCTTTGCTCCGTGACCCACGAAAACCCACGTAAAGCCTAAAAGGCGAGGTAAGGGTGAAAAGAAAAAAAAAAGTATTTTTATTTTTTATTTAGGTATAATTCTATATGTATTATAAACCTCTGATATATACCTTACACAAAAGACCAAATGCTAAATGGAAATAATAAAAATTAGTCCTGAATCGTTCCTAAAATCACTATCCATTTTGTCCCAATGACGTTACAAGTTTTTCTCGATAGAGACTTCTTTTTAAAAGAAAGCGATTTTCGATTTATGGTGTGGTTCGGTAGAAGGGTCTAGTCTACAACTGTTACAAATTACAGCGCTTCAACTTGCTGTAAAAGGTTAGGAGAATTCCGTGGAAGAGGAGTTTCATTTAGTTTGCGTAAGCCGTTGTCTCTCTCATGTCCTATCTTCATCACTTGCGTAATCGACGGGGACTCACACACGGGTCAACTTCAGACATCCCTTACGATTAATGCTCTAATCGATGTTTGGGATGTTTAACATTATTTGGAAAATTATATCTCATAAACTTATTCTAAACATTCAACTTATTATTTTATTTTTTTTTTACACTCAGTAGCCTATATATGAAATATATAGTAAGTGAAAGTATTTCACTGAAATACACCTTTCAGGGAACCCAAGTCTAAGAGTGTATGTATGATCTCGTTTATACTGCAGGCTTTTTAGAGCTGGAACGGTAGCGGGTTCTATATAATTCCAGCAATCCGCTAACGTTCCAGCTTCAAAATGTGCCCTATCTCGTAAGTCTAGCTTAAAAATAAGAAGTTTTATCGAACTGAAAGTTCACATTTTAAAAGAGCCTGAGATTTTACAGTAACTCATTTTAAAAAATCGAGGAACCAGAAGAGCCACTTTATACTACGATGTTTACAATTTTCTCAACTAAGATTATAAGGGCGCGTTTATACTGCAGGCGTTTCGGGGGCTGAAACGGTAGCGGGTTCCTAGAATTATATAGAAACGACTGCAGTTTAAACTGGCCCCAGCAATTTTGATGAAACTAGCTATATTCGTGTAAAATCTAATAAGCTTTAATATCATGTGGGTTTCATTCTGATAGAAATAGTCTGACAGGGCTTAAATGCCGATATTTTAAATGCTCTCTTCTTAAGTGCCCTTACTTTTGTAGATTCCGAAAATTTAACCATATTATTTGTTAGCATTGATAAAAAACTGTTAAAAAAAATACAAGTTGAACGAATTCGGTAACCAACTAAAGGAAAAAAGAGCATAAATATTTGTTTAACATTTAAACATAATAGTAATATAGATGTAAAATATACCGTTGAAAAGATTTTAGAAACAATATTATCTTATATATATATAGTTGTATAGGAAATGAAAAAGTCGATAAAACTAAGTGATTTTTGTGGATAATAATTTTTATTGTTAGATTTTAAACAAAGGTTTCCATCGAAACTTAATGTTACTGTTGAACCTTTTTTCATCTCTAACTTTATTTTAAAGTTCTTAAATTGATCTTTAAAGAGGAGGCATGTGAAATTTGTATGTTGCGCACATCAAATTTTGTTTATGCACGAAGTTAGATGGTTTAATAAAAAAGACACTAGATTATTAATGAATTATACGGTTGTACATCCGGCTGTGACAGGATAATTGTTTATTCTGTTATTGCAGTATTGGGGGACCACCATAGGGTGAGGAAACCTATAGCCTCTATAAAGTGGGTTTTCGAAAATTTGGTAGATAAAACCAGGTTGATCGTGGTCTAAATCTTTCGTCTTTCATCGTAGCAAACCTCTGTATGTATTAAATCCCAGATCCTTTCATATGTCTTAAAGGTAGAGACTTTTAATACGCATTTTTAATATAGTATTTTAATACACTAACTAATATAGGTGTTGCGATACATATATCAAATATATTATCTCATTATCATTAACCAAATTGAGTTTATAAGAGCGTAAGTATTGAGTTTTAATCCTATATAATACTTTTGAGACAGGAAAAGGCATCTAATAGAAAAGAGTGGCCAAAGTCGAGAAATGTGAGAAGATATTGATCTAGAAAATTGAAAATATCCAATTTCATTAAAAGCCTGAGAAGTAGATTGCTGTATACAAAGAGAGCAACAAATATCTAATGAAAATCAACGAGTTTATACATTATTTAGAAACATGTAAAATAAGAGGATCTTAAAAAATAAATTAAAGACAAATTTTAAGCATAGCTTTTTTTTTTTTTTTTAATTCAGGTTCTTAAAAAATAATTATATTGTTTTATGATTTAAAGTCTGACTTGCTTAATATTTAGAATTTCACGTTTTAATCTTAATTCTGATTTAAAAAAAAAAAATTTGTGTTAATGAAGTCTCCAATCACTAATACCTTTTTCTTTTAGTAATGCAAAATGTTTAAAAATAAAAAATAAAAACAAAAGAGTTATACTTCATGTACATTGTACGAAATGTTTACATAATTTTATCTTGGTGACTCCAAGAAACTGCTCTAGCACAGGCTGTGTCCACACACTTATTGTTGAAGTACTTAATGTGACCTTTTCAAATATTTAATGTCCTCCGGATCCTATATACCAGTATCTTTTGACTAATTCCTTCTACCTATCAGATCCGTAGATCATGCAAGATTTTTTAAGCAGATCTTAATTAGTTTATAAGAATTTTCATTAAAAATCAATTGTTTTTTTAATAAATATATTTATAGATATTTACAACTGTATAATATGATTTCACATGTAGGGATATTAACCACTGGCAGCTCTCCAAAAACTATACTAAACTTAGAAGGTCTCGGGGCAATCTTCTTTGCCTCGGAGGATTATCAGGGGTTGTAGAGGAATCAAGGATTGATACTAGTGGGTTAGAGTGGGAATGGAGTTTGTCATGAAAGGAGTGGTACCTGGTTCGCGCCAAGTCAGCAACATAGGAACATTAAGGTCTTTATGGGTGAGTTTATTTGTGACAAAATAAGGAGCATTGAGGATTTTTGATTGTAAGGATTTGAGACAGGAAAAATTTGGTGATTTAGTTTAGCCCCGAATCTCTACTCCGTAAGTCCATATTGGTCTTATTATAGTCATGTGGATGAGCCTTTTGTAGTCAAGTGGAAGATTTAATCGTTTGTCCAGTAAGTGTTGAAGTAGTCTAAAACGGCGAGCAGTTTTTTTGTATGAGGATTCCAAGTAATACGCTTGTCAAGGTGCAGAACTAGATATCGGATCTGTTCAACCGGGACAAGAGGAGTGTTATTGAAGGATACTGTTGGACAGGATGTCATAAGTTTACGTCGAAGGGTAAGGATATTTGGTGGGATTTCTTTTTTCAATTTTTAAAATTTCTTTTTAGTAGAAGTTAAAAATAAGATTTGAGCGAGTCTATTTGCTCGACCATGAGATACAATACCCCTTATCTCAGACCGATATTTAATCAAGGGCAAGACGCATATTTGAATTCAACTACATGTTGGTCGATAAAAGCGAGGCTATAAACAATTTAATCATTTCTACATCGATTTTAACAATGCCATGTCATTTAATTAATACATATTCTCATAAATATCCATAAATACATAACGTACATTTTTTTTTATTATTCAGAAACTAGAATTTTAATTCCTTAGTTATTTCATTTGTTTCGTTCAAATGTATTACAGTTAAATCGAAATAATAATAAAATACAAAATAAAAATAGTGTATCATGTCTTATTAAAATCAGGGAATGTTAAAAAACTTGTTTCACCACACATTAACCCGTTGGTGAAAAGTGAACAACATACGGATTTGCTGGAAACAAGCAAAATAATCTTTAAAGTTTCTCGTTCTAATTGAAGTAGAAGCCTAATTACTGAAGGAGCTGTTTTGTATTCATTACAGAGATGATGAAATCTATTTTAAATGGCCGCTTGAAATTCAGATGCTGTTCTTACTGCAGATTTGGAATTCCATGAGCACAGAAAGGAAATAAAATAACGAATATTTTTTAAAAACATCTAGATATCATTCGCCTTCATCACTGTTTAATGATGTGTTTTATTATTTCTGATTACACATTAGTATCCCACTTTGACTATGGCTGCCTAGTTTTTGGTGGATTGTCTGGTGGACTTGAGATAAGATTGGAAAGGCTGATGAAATGTTTTATTAGATTCATCTTCGGAGTTCCCAGACGGTCCAGTGTCGCCGACAGGTATGCCGAGTTGAAGTGGCTCAATCCAGTTTCTCGCCGACAGTATTTCCTGGGAGTATTCCTATTCCGCACTTTTAAAACCCAAAGTCCATCCTACATTCTTGACCTACTCATCCCTTGTTCATCAGTACATTCGTTTAACACAAGATCCCAACCCACTAACCTCTATTTGCCCTCTCATCGAACATAATTTTTTAAAAAATCTTTTAGTTTGCGTGCCACCTCTCTTTGGAATTCCATACCTACCTCTTATACGCAAAGCATCTTCCTTAACCTCATTTAAAAACAAATTATTCCATCATATCCTCTGTAATCAGTCTTCCGAATAATTGTATAAAAAATTAAGAATAATAGTCATATTTCAAGTTAACAAAAACTTTTTCTTTCTACGATTTTACGATATTAGTGTGAGGTTCAATTAGAGTATCTCTGTATGCACATGTTTTCAGTATTATATAGTCATACATGAATGTTCTATTGTCGTTGTATTTACTACACTATAAATAATGCAAGTAGTAGTCATATGTCCTTCAAGCAACAGTATTTACTGTTTTTATAAATAATATAAGTATAACCTTAGGTTGGTTTTTTGTAATGTTTTTATTTTGAAGACATAGAACATAGAACTCACTCTTGTACTTTTTTGTTATTCTTAGGCGACAGAAGTCCCAGAATAAAATTTATTTTTCTTCTTCTTCTAGTAATCCTAGCACAATCTCCAGCCCGAAAATATCAGCCTATAATCACATAGCCTTTCATTTCAGATCTTATGATGATAATATATTAATAAATTATATATTTGGGGACATACTGGCGTAAGTGATTAGTTACTTATGAGTTATCAGGCACTCAATTTTAAATGACCAGTAATGGGATTTAAGAACGAAGACCTCTTATTACACTTATAAGAGGGGCATTATTAAAATGAATATATACCTAGTAGAGAGATATAAAAAACATTCTGAAAAATCGTTATTGAAAGTGTAATACCTGAGTTGACATATTAGACCGAAACGTTGTTAATATGTATCAACAGAGTGGTAGAGCATAACTCAATATAAGTTGATATTACAGTTGAATTTCAACCTTCAAGCATTAAACACATAACTTAATTAAATTAACTTAGACTTACCATGGCAAAATAAGTTTTTTCTAGACAAAAAAAAAGTTCCTTAAATCGAAAGACAAATTTGGACCACCAACACATACCACCTTCTTTTTTAGAATAATGTACTATGAACCCGTTCCTTAAAAGAGACTGTTTACTTATAAGAGCAAAACTACATTTTATGAAAACTGCAATACAGAATAAGAAAATGGGACGCTAGATTAACACAGGAGAACCTCGTGACGTAAGAAATAATAAAGGTGACAAGAAGAAATAGAAAATATAGATCCCTAAAATAGTTATTTAATGAAAAGAAAATAGAAAGAGAGACAAAATAACACTTATTTCTATTTCAAAAAAACTGCAAAGAAAAAGGTATACAATAAAACTTGTTTTTTTTATTAAACAAATGTAACTATTTTCCTAAATTGCGAAATAAATTCTTATGATGTTTTAATATATTTGAATTTTAAAATGGGGGTATTGGATATGAACACCAGTGAAATAAGTAAGAAGAGAAGCCCTACTTTTCCCTCCACTTCTAAGGGAACCAGCCCAATTTTGAATTAAATATATATGATTATATGCATGTTTTAGATGGTTATGTATTTTTAATTTTTACGATAATATTACTTTATTTTTGTAAATACTTGTAAAAAAAGAAATCTCTAATAACTAATAGCGTTGTCTTATTCTAACTTGTCGTGTTTTTGGTTAAATTCATAAACGTTAGTAAAATTCATCAGCATTAGTTAAGTAATTTAATTATTGATTGTTAAATCGTGAGATTTATTTTCGCTCATTAAATTATAAATTTCTAGTAGAATGATTAGAAAAAAATGGAAGTAAAAAAAATAGTATGTTTTATAAAAATTAAGATACTCGAATATTTCTGGAATTAAACACAAAAATAAAATGAAAACAATTAGTTATGTTTGTGGCTCATTCATTGCACTGAGAAACAAATACTGCCCGGCCAGCGGAAGCTCTGTAGCTACAGATAGAGTTAACTTCACGGAACTGGGACAGACAATAGAATACTTCTCTTGTATTATATATCTTTGTAGAGGAGTAACTTGGCTACTTAGTTAGCGGTCTCAGTAGCAACAAACCGTAGCGACATCATTTGACAGTTTCTCTCATAGAGGTTCCATCATAAAAAAAAAAAAAAAAAAAAAAAATCAGTATATACTATCCGATAATGCTATTAAATAATTACACACTTAGGAAACATACTTAATCACTCTTTTTATGTATTCTCAATTATTTTATGTGTAGTTTTTATGCGTAGGTTTTTTGTATAATTTTTCCTACAATCGCAAAGTAACCTCAATTGTTCACCATATGTTTGCCATTAGGCTAATGTACTATAATCAATAAAAAACAAAAATATTTTCTGATTGTAAGGATGACTCATCCAAAATCATTGTTAACATTTTGACAAAATGTAAATATGTGAATAAAGTTTATTTTATTTTATTTTTTAATCACTCTTTATTATTCTCTAAATTGGAACAGCTGTTTTTATTTAACAGATGGTTGTATTTAATATATAACAGTTTTCCACAGGGGGAATCGTGGGGTCTTTTAGGCCCCAAATAAACTCTAGTCGCAGAAACAAATTTACAATAGGACGACCACTTTCGCAAGTTGAATGCAAGAGATGAATTTACACTGTTGTTCCCAAATGCTAGAACGAGGATCAATATATTCTAAAAGAGCTTTTTTGTAATTCATTGTAAGGAATTTCATTAGGAAGACGTGGAAAACAGATTTATCTTAGTTTTTGGTAAATATTCGGAAAATTGAAAAATATTAAAACTTTCTTTTCATCTTCTTCCATTTCGTTAAGTTTTAAAAACTTATCAAATCTTTGAGAGAAATTTGAAAACGTCTCTATTTCCTCATTAAAACTATCGAATTTCAAGGCACATGATTTGACTAGTGCCTTCGAATTTAAAGTTGTTGTTTTGCAAGATAAGTTTTCAGTATATAATTTATTTTTAAAACTACATTAAATAAATATGTTTTTATGTTCCTACATCTTCAAAATTAAACCTGTAATATAATAGGTCTAATAGATTTTTTGCACTTACTTGAGCTTCCAATTTAGCTTGAACCTCCTGAAATTTGTCATTTATTTCCCTTAACCTATCATTATAGTAAGTTATTTCCTGAATTGATAGTGATGATTCTTTTCCATGATTTTGCGTGTGGGAAGTAGAACCAAGTTGATCAATATTCCAGTGATCATTTCCCCATTTTAATCAATACTAAACAACGTCTTCCCTACATTAGTAAGAGATCAACTTGGATTCACGAGAAAGCGAATTGGCAACGGTTTTAAAGAAAATGCTAACCTATCCCACGACCTTCCATACGAAGTTGATGAGTGCAGCTCTCGAATAACCTCAAAAATTCGGGAAGCAGCAGAATGTCCCATCCCCAAAACGTCTTCTAGACCCAGACGTCAACCCGTACCATGGTTCAACACCGATTGTAGAGATGCTATACAAAAAAAGAGGAAATCTTACAGGATCTTCAAAAGAAATATGACGTTACAAAATTTTATTAATTATAAGAAAGCCAAAGCAATGTGTAAAAGAGTAATATGTTACCACAAAACAACATCATGGCAACAATATGTTTCCTCTATAAACTCAAATACACCTACTTCAGTAGTATGGAAGAAAATTAGAGCTGTTGAAGGTAAACGATCGTTTCAACCAATTTACTTAAATGTTGAAGGACACGTTATTTGTGATGAAGAAGTTGTAGCAAATGAGTTTGCAACCTTTTTCTCAATGTATGGTGCCGATAATGAAGAAACTTCATTCTTCTCCAATCAGAAAAGAACGAGAAACGTTGTTGACTTTACATCACAAAATCAAGAAATATATAACATGACTTTTAATATGAGGGAACTCAAAGTAACTCTCACTGAACTAAAAGGCAAGTCACCTGGACCTGATGATGTGACTTACGAAATGATTAAACAACTTCCCGATCAATTCTTGAATAAAATCTTAGACTTGTACAACAAGATATGGACAAGTGGAACTTTCCCTATTCAATGGAAAGACTCCATAATCATCCCAATATTAAAAGCTGGCAAACCAAAAACTGATGTGAGCAGCTACCGTCCCATTTCCCTCACTAATTGCATGTGCAAAATTCTAGAAAGGATGGTAAACAAACGCCTTATATGGTTATTGGAGGAAATCAAAGCACAAGACAACTTACAGTGTGGTTTTCGCAAGAAACGTTCCACCATCGACAACCTAGTTCGTATAACTAGGGAAATCCAAGATGCATTTGTAAACAAAGAACACGCAGTGGGAATATTCTTTGACATAAAAAACGCCTTTGATACCGTCCGTCAGTCTAGTATCCTTCAGCAATTAGATCAATGGGGAGTAAGAGGAAATCTCGCCAACTTCATCAAAGGCTTCCTTGGAACAAGGTCTTACAGGGTAATGGTCGGCGGAACCTCATCTGCCAAAAAAATTGTTTGTAGCGGTGTACCCCAAGGTTCTGTATTGAGTACTACCTTGTTCTCTATCGCAATTCGAACAATCACTGACTGTTTAACTCCTAACGTCACTGGCTACTTATTTGCTGATAATTTTGCTGTTCTTTGTAAATCACGTGATCTCCAAAACATCAAGACGAGTCTTCAAAATACTGTTGATAAATTAGCTTCGTGGTCACAAAGAACAGCGTTTAAGTTCTCAACAAGTAAAACGTGTTGCGTTCACTTTAATCGCCAAAGAAATCCAGGTATTCCACCACAAGTCAATTTAAATAATATTCCTCTGGTCTACTCTAATCATGTTCGGTTTTTAGGTCTATATCTTGATAGTAAGCTAACCTGGTCCGTCCATATAGATCAACTTCATTCTAAGACCGTGAGTAGATTAAAAATCCTGAAGAAATTGGGAAACACCAGATGGGGCTCAGACAGGAAAACAATGCTCCGCATCTACGAGGCATTGATACTCACCAAAATAGACCACGGTTGCTTCATCTTTTCCTCTGCTTCTCAAAATAAGATTAAGAAATTAGATGCAGTCCACCATGCCGGCATACGCCTATCAACCGGAGCTTTTAGAACTAGCCCAGTGAACAGTATTTGTGTTGATGCAGGAGTTCTACCTCTCTCGTATCGTCGCCAAAAGCTCGCTGCTAAATATATCACTAAAATGTACACACAACCAGACAACCCGGCTTACAGTTCCTTATTTCAACATGAAAATGCTGGAAAATATGAAAGATTAAAAAATTCCTCCCTTCCTCTCTGGTATCGAATGAGATGGATTATTTCTGAATTAGTGCAGCATCATTTCACAAAACTAGAGAAAAAGCTACCATCATGGACAGTGTCACCTCCTCACGTCAACTGTGAAATGTTAAAAGTTTCTAAGCAAAAAAAAGTGTTCCCCACAAGAAATATCTCAAACTTTCCTTGCAGAACTTAATAAATATCAGTATAATAAAATCATTTATACCGATGGTTCCAGAACAATTGAATCGACGTCGTGCGCTGTATTAGACGGTGACCAAACTCACAAGTACAAACTTGATAGTACTTGTAGTGTTTTTTACTGCCGAATTGACAGCTATTCTAAAAGCAGTTCATCTAGCTAGAACAGCATTAGAAAAGTCAGTAATCATTTGTTCTGACTCGCTCAGTGCTATCAGAGCCATTTGTAATCCATTCTCAGCAAACCCTATTGTACAGGAGGTCCATTTCGCAATCAAACAGTTGGAGGACTCTTCAAAAAAAATAACTTTATTTTGGATTCCCAGTCATTCCGGAATATCAGGGAATGAGGAAGTCGACAGAGCAGCAACAGAGGCACATTCACTAGAAGAAATAACGCCCTCTTTTATTTCATCATCTGAGCTGTTTCAGCCAATAAACGCGAAGATCATAGATGAATGGCAACAGTCTTGGACCGCTCTTGAAAACAATAAATTGAAAAATGTCAAACCGACCATCAGCTGCTGGGTCTCATCGTCAAGAAAGTGCAGGCGTGAGGAGGTAGTTATCGCCCGCCTTAGGATAGGACACTGCCGTTTCACTCATGAGCACCTCATGGCACGAAGGGATCCACCTCGATGTCAACTGTGTAAAGTGGCTCTCACAGTAAGTCATATTTTTGAAGAGTGTCCTCGTTACAGTAGGGAATTTGTAAAATGTTGCGTACCACGTAAAGTCACGGAGGCATTGAGCGATAGTGATCGGGCCGTCGATGGTGTCATTCAATTGGTAAAGAACATTCGTTTATATCACCTCATTTAACACATTTAGGCTATTTTACGCAATTTTTGATATTTTACATACATTTTTTATTTATTTATCTTATTTTTTTATTATTATTATTATTTTTTTTTATTTATTTATTTATTTTTTTTAATTTTTTTTTATTATTTTTTTTTATTTATTTATTTATTTTTTTTAATTTTTTTTTATTTTTTTTTTATTTATTTATTTTTTATTTATTTATTTTTTTTATTTATTTATTTTTTTTATTTATTTATTTTTTTTTATTTATTTATATATTTTTTTTTATTTATTATTATTTTTTTTTCCCTTCATTATAAGTAAGTAAATCGTCTTCTGAAGATGTTTTGGGCAATAATAACCACTCGCAGTTTTTTGCCCTTAAAACCAAAACAACAACAACAACCAAGTTGAAAAGTTTGCAAAATCTCCCAATTTTCTCCGTTTTCGCCTTCTCGTAGCTCGAATACGCCGTCTTGAAAAAATCTTTTTATACCGAATTTGTTGGAAATTTTGTGGTCTAAGTTTTTAGAAATACACTTTAAAATCGAAAAATACATTTGGAGTGAGCTAGAGGACAAAAACTGAAAAAATTGCCAATTTTTCACCTTTTTTTAAAGATGGCGGACGAAGCAAAAAGGTGGGGATGACGAAAACTTGGATTAAGCAATAACTAATGGTCCTAAACAATATCAAAAAAATAAAATAAAATGACGCACCTTTTGTAAGATGAACTTCCTCTATTGACTGGACTATAAGCAGACTTTTACAAACTGCACGTTTTAATTTAACTTTATCCATTGTCACCAACATTATATCCGCTTAATGCTATTAAATGATTACACACTTAAGACACCATTATTAATCACTATTTATTCTTCTAACGATCGGAACAGCTGTTTTTATTTAAACATCCGTTGTATTTAATATAGAGCATATACGAAGCTTATAATTTTTATTTTTTGCTGTAGATAAACTCAAGTGATGATCGATAATTATTATCATTGCATTGCTTGTTAAATATTAATAAAAATAACAATAAAGGTGACGAAAAGCAGCTTGAAGAATTATACAGTAATTTATACGGTAAGTAATAAGAGTTGATAATTTAAAGAAAATTGAGATTAAAAAAAAAGTAGAACAATACAATTTTACATTTATTTTCATCATATTTTTTGACATGAATATGTTTTTTCAGGTGGTTTGATAATTTTTTTGGGAATGTTTTTTTAACCATTAAAAATGTAATTCTCTAGCTCTGTTGGCGTTGCTTCAATTAAAATTTACGACAGTTTCTGAGTCAGAAATGTGAGGGGGAATATTTTTGTTACATGTCATTTGTCGCTATCAACTACTCTTCAGGAGCTAAATTGGTTCCAATGAAAAAAGTCACAAGAAACCTTATTTTCTCTCAACTAACGACCAGAAGATAAGATATAGATAGAAATAGCCACGATTTATTGTTTTACCAGTCTGGGAGAAATTCAGTTCTTTTTTATTATGAAAATGTTGGGTAAATAACAACAATTAATTTAAGGGTATTAGAAAAATATTGCATTGCAGAAGTTGTTTCAAGTTTTCATGTATCTTTTGTCGGATTTCGTCCAAAAAGCATTATTAAGAAATGTTAAGTGCACAATATTGGAGATTGAAAACTATCAAAGAGGAAACTACAACAAATTTATATGTTAAATAAAATTTTCCAAAGTCAAAGTCTATAGAATCTTAAGAAACTGAAAAAAAAAAACTTAATATACTACAGAATTATTGCGTAGAAAAATTACTAGTTTTCAACACAAAAAAAAAAAAAAAAAAAAAAGTACAGTTTTAATGAATTTATGGTAGAATTAAAGCATTGAAACCGATTCTGAAATTCGATTTTAGAGACAATGTTAACAATTGATAGTCTGCATCAATCAAAAGATATTTTTTATTACTCAGTTTACAAAAAAAAATGAGATAATTTATAAGAAACGAATAAAGTCCATTATATTGTTTTTTCCGGGCATAGTGCCAAATAAAATTTATTAAAAAGTAAAGGGGAAAATTTGTATGTTTATTATATTTAATTTTTTTTTAATTCGTTTATGTGATTGCAAAATGCTTCATTGGCCATGCGAATTCATCCAGAAATTTTAGAATCTCTGATATTTATGAAATTTGACCCTCTGTATCCATTTATGTATTTCAGATGATATACAAAATTTTAGTGTATTATCTTAAGTAGTTTTCAATTTAGAGTCACCCATACTTTGGCGTTTTCATAGCGAGAGAAGGTGGGTGCAGCGCACCAGAGAAGCTGGCTTTTTCAAAGAAATAAAATTGTCCTATTGTATTTTTCAATCAAAGAGCATGAAAAATTCAAAGTTTTATGAAGGAAATTATGTTGTTTCTGGAATAAATACATAATTAATCCACGATGAAAAAAAAAATATCATGTATACAAATATACAAAATGAAAACAAAATGAATAGTTTAAAAAAAATATGAACCAAAGGCGGTACATCAGTCGAAATAATAAAATGTTTATAACACGTATCATTATATTACCTACCAGGACCAATCATAAAAATGATGGGATTTTACCTCCTTAATATGAAGAAGAATATTTGTTTTACATGAACAAAAAGTTTACTTAAACTATGGACGTTTAAGAGAAAAAATATTATGAACCAAATGCAATAATTTAAGCATAATAATGAATTTTTCTTAGAACTTGTGATAATACTGTCACAATATATAATAATAAAAATAATGGGATTTCGTAAAGTTAATACTCTAAAAAAAATATTTTTATGTTGTTGGTAAATGTAACGTAAAATGTGATGTTCCAGAAAAAAACATACAATGATTTAAGTAGCCGTAAAACTAAACCATTCTATGTTTTTTTTTATTTTAATTCAGGCGTTTTTCAGACGAAAAATAAATCACATTTATACTGACAATATCTACCTGGCCCGAGGATGCCTAGATTGGCGAAACATCGACTCGTGTATTTGTTTACCGTTAATTAAGAGCCCATTGGCTTATGTTGTTGAATATTTTATTTACACGTATGATAATATATCAATAAGCTAATCGTAAGGTAAAGGTAAATGGGTGTGTGGTGGTTTTATCAAATATGTGAAAATATTCTTACCGTCTTCATGGGTTCAGTCGCTTTTTCCAAACTCGACCTAAAATAATGAAAAATTGCAATTAGAGATGTTTAGAATAAAAAAAAAAATAGTAATATATTTGTTAGATACATGAAACGAATAATTCATCTAACTACAAATGACAATGAAATGCATTAGAAGAAGTTGTTGAACCGTGGTTGTTTACTGACGGACAACATTAAAATATGGTGTGGATTTGGTTAAGAAAAAAAAAAAGTGAAATCCTTAATAGAATTTAGTGATATGGGACGATATTATATGATAAAAAAAAATAGGCGATTAATCATGTCACTTCTACTTTCCACCTTCAATAACAATGTGACCGATATCTTTTTTTAAATACTCAAATAATGTGTATAAATTAGACAAACAAAAGCAATCTACAACATAAAGAAAACACAGTAGAGGGACGGTGAACGGTACAGCAGTAAAGAAGCCATTCAACCAGGAGGAACAGGTTGCTATCACGACCTTCATAGTACACACCTCAATGCTGTTTATGTCTGGGAGCAACCGAGTAGTTAATTGATTTTCGTTTTTATGAGAAATATTTATTCATTTACTATTATTCCTTTTTTTAAATTTATTTTGTTTATTTTATTTGTTTTATGTAGTTTTAATGATATTATCGCTTCACAGAGGCGTATGCAATAATTAACAACGTAAAAATAGAAAGTAGCAGACCAGTTGGTTAGTGTTATTATAATATATTTAATGATAAATAACATAATTTCTATTTTCACTGAACATTTATCAGATAATTTTTTAAAGTTTACACTTTGGTCTTTTATAAATTTTTTTAATAATTATTATTTTCGACGTTGAAGCTTTGAAATCGTCTAAAAAAATAATACGCTCTTAACAGTAGAAATTTTATGTTTCAAAATATGTAAAATCAAAGTATCGAGTAAAATAAAATCTGTCATCCCAAAAAGGTATCCTGAACGCGATGTTAACATCAGGCGTTGGATATTAAAATGGCGTTCGGTAAGTTAATTCATACTAAATCACTCTGTTATTTATCATATTTCACTGTTACTGAACTAGAAAAACAAGAAAAGAAAAAAAAAGCCGTTTAGGATAAATGATCCAAAAACTGAGAGAAAGATTATGGATGGTAATTGATTTGATATGTTAGAGGAAAAGACACACTAATTTATTTATTTAAAGGAAAAATCATTTAGGATAAAAGTTCATTGGAACCAATAGGCAACGGATTAAAATAAAATAAGAGGTATAGTAGAGATATACCTTTTAAACATAAAAGATATTTTAACTTAAAGCTATTAGTTCTAGCAGAATAGACTTAGGACTTAACATGAATTCTAACATAATATATTAACTTAAAGAATGCTGTAAAAAAACGATACAATAAAGTAATAGTCACCTATATTGTTCATTTTTACACAGATCTGCTAATAGTCATGATGCATAAATAATTATTTTTTTATTATTATTTATGTGTTTAACAAACAAATACAATTTTATTTTTTTCCACATTCACATAAAATACATTAGGTATAGACAGTAGCAGAATTTCATGTTAGGTACAATAAATTACTCATGTCGATACACAACGAACTTACATTATTGTGTTAATGCGAAATACGAGTATTTAATAGATGTTTCTCGGCAATAGCTAAATAATTATAAACTGAAAATCAAGTTAGGATTAGTGGTCTGATAAGATACAATTCTAGGCGAAATAGTTTACGCCATGTAGATCCCAGTAAGTGTGTCTTACGCCCAGTGTAACCCTACTTGTCAGTCTGTTCTGCTATCTCAAAACCTGTTAGAAGGCAAACCTCACAGGCTCATATATGTTATTTATTCAAGGACACATAATCACTAAATGTTATATTTGCCAGGAAAACAGGAGAGCTACCACAAGCTATGCGAAAGAGAAGCAGAGGTCATTAGTGAGGGCAATTCTAAAGCTTATTTTCATGGATGGTTTACTTCAAAATTCCTGGAATAGAACGCCATGCAAATTAATTTCGCCGTGGAGCTCAATTAAGTAGACATTATATTATACTGACAGTAAATATTTGTTTAAAAAAACAATGTTGCTGTTATGACATTTGACCGGCTGCTTTTCTAAGGCATCGGTAGCTTCAAAAACAGTTTTAATTACTTTGTATTTATTTTTAATATTGCCTGAGGCTATTGGATTTCCTCTTCAATGGTGCCGTGTTCACCAATCTCACTTATCGTGTAAGGTGGCATGAAAGGTATGTTTAAATGGCCAACAGTTTTTAACCAATACAGTTATTGTTAAAAAAATAATATAATAAAGCCTATCACCATTAGTTTATAATTGAATAGATCATAGGAACATGACTGAGAATACTGAGGAGATCGTACTACTAGATTTGCCATACAATATTACAAAAAGATACCTTAGGACACTTAGTCGGCTGGCCAAGGTGGAATTTTTCTTAATCTTCATCCTCCTACATCTGACTTCTCTAGGACCTCTAACGGCCTCCGTGGAAGGTCTTCCACTATTTGTCTCTGGAATACGACTGACCTCTTCTTGTAGGTAGAACACGACTGACTCCTTCTTGTAGATGGAACAACCTCGTAACCTCTATCCCCTCTTCTTTTCAAAATATACTATATTTTGGAAATTGCTGATCTCCTCTCATGACAAAGGGCTGATATGGGAAGTGACCGAAATCGGCGGTCCTTACTCTTGTTGGCTAGTAACTGGGGTCTAGGAAGGTCCTGGAGTATCGCGGGGAGCCCATAGGAAATTTAAGGAGGGTAGGAAACGCCTTTTGAGCTTTTTCCGACAAAGACTTATTAACATTTACTTGATTAGTGTTATAAAACTATCTTATAATGAATTTACTCCACTCAGTATCCTCAATACATAACAATATCTATTTTTAATTTATTAATTATCATAAAAAAATGATTTTAATTTTTCTAAGACAATCAAACCAGTTTTATTTGGATGTTCTCGGCAGCCGATATATGACTGAATCTTAGAAAAATATAATTAATTTTTTCCCTTTATTTTGTTCCCTCCCCCCCCCCCCCCACATCAAATGATCACAAAATCACACTTTTTATTTCAAAAAGAATTATTTTAAACGACCTGGATTATTTAGATACATATTTTTTTTTTATAATGAATCGGTACCATCTTCGGAAATTAATGTAGTATGAATAGTGTATAATCCATTCAGGGTTTTTAATCAGTTTAGTTCCCTAGAACATTCTTATAGGCTATTGTAAGTGGCGGTCAGTCTCAACACGAGCAGTTACGGCTTCTTAAGAGATAGATAACAACTGATCACACTTCAGCCATGTCCGATATCAGAACGATCGGCAATATTAAAATATTTAGAAAAAGACTGACTTATGATTATTCCACCTATAATAGTTTCTACAGTCGACTGTACATCCTCAATATAATTCACTCTACTTGGGACCTCAATTTCATCATTGCAAACCTCGGAAAACATCATATCTGAGATATGTACTCTTCATCTACCACATCTCTTCATACCACAACAGGTTCATCATCAGTGCCACCTTCACAACATCCGGACGCCGATTCATCACTTTCAGTTTATGCTTGGACATGGCTCAGTAATGCCCTGATGATGACTCACAAGCTTGAGCCGAAATGTTGGCAAAATTAAAATATTTAGAAAAATACTAACTCCCAATTATTCCATCTATAATAGTTTCTACAGTCGACTACACATCCTCAACTATTAATAGGATTTGGTGAGTAACGTGTGAAGAGTTAGGAAAAATACCTGAGTTTACGCCGAAGGCATTATCACGACTGGTACGATTGCGGTTTCTGGCAATTTACGCCTTCAGAATCGGAGAAATCAACAAAATTAAATAGTATTTAAATTAGATTTTCAATAAGAATCCACAAGTGTGAAAATATATCTCTCAAATAGAAATTCCACAGAGAATGGGGTTCGAGAAGAAACTCTACAGAAACTCCTCCTATCATAAATGAAACATCCTGTTTTTGTATATGTTTATGGAGGGATATTGATGGAGGGATGCCAATAGGTAATTTCTCCACATGTGAATCATGAAATACTTAATATTTTCCTGCAATTTACGGAATATATTTATTTCATTACAATTGTGAATTTAAATAACTATATTTAAAAAAAGAATATATTATGCAAGATAATTATTATTGCTTTTTAAAATGTATAGGGCATATATGTTTATTATTATTAGGCACTCCCCCTAAGGATCGTCGAAAATAAAGACGGCTTTATGATTAGAGATAATTGTTACAAAAATATTCTTCGAAATAATTCCGTCTCTTTTTCCCAAAAGAATATAAGGACAACAAATGGCCAGAGATTGTCTTGGAGGAAGACGGCTCGGCGACACATAGACCGGACCAGTACTAATAGGTTTGTTTACTTCATCTCCAAACTAGACTCAATTTTTTCTTTTTCTCGATTTCCTTCCCCTTGCCAGACTAGATCAATAAAAAGTGAAGACACTCTCAGGCGATTGTACGGAAGAAGAACCAATATATAAAATGTCCGATTTTTAAAATATCTTATGGTAGCTGAATATTTATATTCTAAAACATGATTTTTGTATACCAGAGTGAAGTTAAAAAAAAAAAAAATTTTGTTAAAACCCTTCCAAATCGGATTTCTAATAGGTAATGGAATTCCATTTTCTCAATGGAAAATATTATATACTACATTATAGAGATACATTTTATTTTTATTAAAGAGATTGTATAGATTGGTAATGCATGGATAGAAATGATGTTTATTATAAACAATACTACTAAACGAAACATTATGTTCAATAGGTAGCAAGACTAAGATATGTTTGCCTAGCCTATTGCCTATTTACTTCAGCATGTGTAAAGTCAGTCGTAATTTTCTCTTGATACCTGTGGTGTACCAGCTAGATTAACAGCCTTCTATGCCGAAATAGGATAAATATCTAAAAAAGATAAATATATTCTATGGTTAGAGCAAATCCTTGGTTATGTCGTCTTTCAGAGGAAATGTAAAATGGTGTCCCGAGCATGTGCGAAGTAAGAGAATCGATAAAGATCTCAATCCTAGTTAAATTTGGATAGGCAAAATTTAAGACTAAGTAGTAATATCCGATTAGCCATAGTGGCATAAAAGAGACGTTAAATGAATAAACAAACTAACTATTATACATGATTTTTCTATTGAATACCATATTTTTTAAAGCAATTTATATGCTTAATTAAAATTACAATTTTCAATACATATTAGTGGGGTGGATGGGAAATCGTTTCACTGTTATTTGGTTAGTGTTTAGATTTTAATATTACAAAATATCGCGGTCATCAGTGCCAGAGATGTTCATTTTAGAAGATTAATTTAAAATAAAAAATAAAAATAAAAAAAACCTGTACCACTACAACCCATGAAGAGTTTTGGGTTCAGTACATGTAGGGATCCGTACTGTTTCTAGGCCAACGGCCGTGCAATGACGTGGTTCGGCCAAGATCACGAATTTAAAATAGATAGTATCAGTTAAAATAGTTATAGTGAAATAAATTAAAATTATCAATAATAAAAATAAATTAAACAATATTAGCCTAATAGAATAATATAAGTTTACTTGAAGTAAATGAATGTTAGATAATATTCAAAAGAAAAAAATAATAGTAAATAAAAAAAAAACATAAAAAAAGTAGATTAATATTTTAAAAAAATATATTAAATTAAAAAAATAGCAATAAATAAATACATAGAATAAATAAAGTGAACAAATTAATGGTATTATAAATATAATAATTATTAGATATGAAAATAAAAATAAAAAAAAATTAAAGGAAAACAACGGGGAGCCCGTGGCTGAGTGGCTAGCGCGCTAGTCTCTGATGCTACAGGTTCTGAGTTCGAATCCCAGTCCCGGCGGGGCTTTTTTATAGGATGTAAAAAAATGGGGATTCACTCACAACCTCTCCCCCGGGTATGTGAGACCCGTCAGCCAAAGGGTGGCCACTCACAAAATTAGTCGTAGGGAGTGATGACCCTACACTAAAAATTGTATCGTGAAACGTGAGTGTAAACTTCAAGTGTTCAAGAGTTTTCACTGCGAGGCCCAGGTCCTACACGGCCTGTCGCGCCACTGGAGAGGAAAACAACAGTAGGTAAAATCTGCTTGTAAACATCCCTTTCAGAGAAGAGGCACATCAGTTCATCAATCCTTTTATCATTATCTTTTCATTACGGCTTAAACTTAATTGAATATTAGTTTGAGGTTATTCATGAAATCTGTTCGCTTTTATTGCAAAATCCCACCGAAGACTGTGAATTCTAAGAAAAGCATGTATGAAACATGAAATAATAAGTGTAATATTCAGAAAAAAAGAGATTGTAAGATAAAATCATACTTTTAATCAAATTAAATTATATTATACTTTTAAGCTAAAGATAGGGAATAATCTGGTGTGGTAAATAAAAACAACTGAGGAGGAAAAGGGCTATATATATTTATATTTCTTCCTTCTTAATTTAAAATTTAAGCTATTAAATATATAATTGTATTTGTTAGATATTACAGCATTCGTTTATTGTTATTGTCATGTTTCGCTTTTAAACTACTAAATATAAAAGCAGGAATAAGCTGAGAACAAAATGTGAAAAGAGTAAAAAAAAAATGTTATTAAGTCTTTCAGTAACTAATAAAAGTCTTTGCGAACGAATAGTTCTTGAAAACACGTAGAACTTGCAAGTGTTTTCTTTAAGCTGGTGTCTTCGGCGCAGTTACACTTTCACACTTTCCAAAGGATCTTTAGAATGGGCAAAACTCCTTCACAAAAATACGGATATCGAAAATTTCTACTATGTAATTCAGCAGATTACCGAAACACGCCTGAGCTTCCGCCTGCCACGTCTCATCATACACGACCTTAGGAGAGCGTAGAATGTCAAGAGCGGAGAGGCATGAATCAGAAGGGAATTAAACAAAAGATTCATTGCTATATTAATATCATTTATTGCTTCCTAATGATATGTGATTAGTACCGTGATTATGAATAAGATATTTTTTCACTTACTTCAAAATAAATAAAACTAATTAAGAACTTTATAGATGCACTGTATACGCAAGATTCATTTAACTGTAACAGGGTGTATTCATGTCATTAATTCTACAAATTTCTTTTTTCTTTTTTTTTTTTTGGCCTAGAACAAGTGGTTTGAAAATTTAGAAAATCGTACGATCGGTGCACTATTTCTGAAGTTATACAACTGTTTGAGTTTCATATCCAAGTTTCTTAAGTATGCAATCATCAATACTTTACAGCAATGTTTCTTATCTCTTCTTTTTTGGGCCTTCCGATTCCTGGAGAGCTTGGATTGAATGTCAAAACAATAGTTGTCCGGAATTAACAACTTGTATAAGATTTTCTTTTACTCTGGACCGCAGATACCTTTGGCCACATTAGGGACATTGTTAATATTTATATAACATAATTAAAATCAGGATAAAGAGGAAAATAGAGAACAAATGACCGAATGTGATAATTTGATTATTAATATCATAATAAAGTCAAATAGCTTTATTACCTTTTGAACTGAGTGTATCATGGAACAAAACGGAAAATAACCATATGTAGAAAATTTGGCCTACTCCGAAAACCTTAAGAACGATTACTAAATAAATAAAATACATAGAACTCTGAATAAAATAAATGATTTTTTCCCAAAATCTTTTTCCTTTTCATCGATATATTATTTATCTATATAAACATATTACGGTTCTCCTTGAAAAAAAAATTAACGCGGAATAAAATTTCTTTATTATCAAATTCTTTAATATAAGTAAAATAAAAAAGTAAAAAAACGAAAGAATATTTCAAATTTAATTGTGTAAATTATGTTTAAAAACAAAAATACTTTCACTTATATTTTTTTTACAATTAACACAATTTTGGATCAAATAGGACGGGTCGTTATTGAAATATAGACGTATAACATGTTGAATATTACTATAATAATTCTTGAGGTAAAGAATGAATGAATTAATTTGGTTAACTGTAA
Source organism: Piezodorus guildinii (assembly GCA_023052935.1). NCBI lineage: Eukaryota > Metazoa > Arthropoda > Insecta > Hemiptera > Pentatomidae > Piezodorus > Piezodorus guildinii. The sequence continues at coordinate 109,902,364 of CM041292.1, read as the reverse complement.
TACTTTTGTTTTTTAAGTAATGTACTATAACTATATTTATAGTTATATACTATGAAAACATTTATTCTAAATATTCGTAAAATTTGACAAAATCGTTGAAATTATTTCTTTTATGACATAAAAGAAACTTTTTTTTATAGATTTTGTTTAAATACACGTAATATGAAAATAATTAAGCAATTTAAATAATTATTACTTTTATAATGTTTTCGATAAGGACTAAAATGATTATGATTACTTCAGCATACACGATAGCAATCAAACCCGAAAAAGATGGTGTTTTAAAAGATATAATAATTCCGGAGGTACTGAGGGACCACATCTTGTCTGGTCTATAATAGTTATCGTAGTTCATAAGCAGCGGTTTAGTGTGATATTCATATTAATATAGTAATTGCAAGCAATTAACGCTGTTCAACCTGATTAAAAAACGAAAAACATTTTTAGAGGACTAACGTTAAAAAAAAATACAACCTATGAAGGGTCTTGGGCTGAGTACATCTAGAGATTCCTACTGTTTCTAGGCCAACTAAGGGATAAACGGCCGTGCAAAGAAGTGATTAGGGCGGGAACATGCTCAATAGCTAGTTCCTCTCCCCCTTCCCCCCCAGATTTTTGGGTATTCACTTTACAGCGGCTGGGTGTGCCCCAGGAAGCTCTCTATATCCCATGGCTGAAATAACAGAATAATTAATATTCTGCCACAGCCGGGAAGCGAACCCTGGACCTGGAGAACAGTAGACTAGACTTCTATCCAAACTTTTTTTTTTTTATATATGCTGGATTTTTATATCTCCAGGATCGATTTCGAAATCAGTAAAGTATATGTATTTCTATTTGGCAGAATCTCCCTCTATATTTTTTCTTTGAAAATTGTCTTTAAGATTGATCTGATATGCTGTGCATAGCATCTCAGCGAAGTTGATCAGCAGATTTCCTCATAATTATTTTTTATATTCATATATTTTTTATTTGTTTGCATGAATAAGTAAAACTGATTGTCTTAAAATAACCTACGAATCATATTTTCATTTGAAAATATTTCAGAAAAAATATGAATTATTATGAAACTATTGCAGCTTAATAACAACAGAATCCATACTTAATTGAGGGGAACATATTAATATCTTATATAAATATATCAACACTTATATATTTTCATTCAATAATGTTTACAATAAAAAAAGAAAAGAATATAAAGATATGGTATTTTTTCGTCAATTTCAGATCAAGGGAACATTAATTATTAGAAATGAAAAAGATTCGCAATTTATAAATTAGACACACTAAAAAAAGACTTTTTTTTTTTTTAATATTTCAATAGGACACAAAATGATTTCATTTTTAGATATTTTTCATTGAAGCGAGAATTTCCCTAGACGCCAGAGGACCGCTGGCTACGTGCTGGACTTTTTTTCTCCGAGGCCGAAGTGTGGCTACGGTAGACTTCCCTTTCAGTTTTACCGGATCTACGGAAGAAATATCGACCCATTATCAATTTCGCGGCTTTTTTTGCCACACTACCGTTATTAGGCGATTTCACCTTCGACGGGCCGAACGGTATAGCAGTGCAATCTTAAGTACTGCACTGGAACCCATATCGTACATTTATAGTAAATAAGAAGGCTGTAGATAACCAGTACGTGAATCAATTCGTTAATGTAGTATAAAATATAAATACATGAGCATCTATTAGGAAAAGTAACTTGCTGAAGAAAAAAGGCATCAGCAACACACCGAGAAATAACGGCCCAGCTGATTTAGGGTAAGTGTCCCGGACAAATAAAAGAATGCACTAATTAGAGGCAGGAAAGCCGTAAGGAGCCTTTTAGTGTTCCAAGGAGGAAGTCCTCACTTTAGATATTACCAACAAGAGATAAAAAAACTTCTAGCTAGAGTGAGGTTTAAAGAAACTGTGTAGACATTTTCATCTAACTCTTTAAGTAAATATTTGAAATAAATAGATTTTATGGGCTGATAACAAAAAAAGTTTTATAAACGCTGAAAATCAATGTGCACCTGCGGTGTAGTGGCTGGTGAACAGCCATCTATGCCAAATCGTTTAGGATCCCTATTTTAATTAAACCTGGATAGGCAAACAATGGTTACTTTGCCACAGTAGCATAAATTGACTTAAAAGGAATAAACGAACGAACTGCAATACCTTGGTGGTTAGTATTAATATTTTTACACAAAGATTTTCATTCATTCATGACAATATTTTTAATAAATGACAGGAAAATTGTTGATAGCAGATTGCGCAGCAATTCCTACTGTTAGTTTAAAAAAAAATAATAACAGTTTAAACCATAAAATAAGATTAAAAAGTAAAAGAGGTAGCATATTGGCTAGAAGGAAAACATTAATGAAATAAATAAATAGTACCAAAATTAGAAGTAAAACATACATGTCAGATCCTTACCGATTCTCACACCTTCACCTCTATTATGATAAGAAATTATTGGATAGCATTTGTTATTATGACAAATAACTCATAAGTAGTTTTTCTGAAGAAATTTTCCAAAAAAAAAAAAAAAAGAATAAGTATTTAACATTTATTTAACCCACAATATACCAGAAAAAAAAAAAACAATTTTAATTTTTCCTGAACACGTAAACAAAAGACACACACATATATAATTAAATTAAAACCAATTTATGAGACCGGAAAATAATTCATAACTAATTACAAAGGTTTAAAATATAAAAGATTTTTTTTTTGTAAATAAATGAGGAAAACAAAAGAAAAAACTACACACTTTTAATAAAAAGCAAAATACTTGCGATCAGATTTATTGTGTTTTAGAAGTGTGATTAGATTACATTCAGTAGTAAAATATAAACTAGTTTTAAACGGTGCAAAACGTAGCCTTATAATATAAAATACACTCACTCACAAAAGTTTCCATACAGCATACTTTTATTTTGTATAGCTATTTAATTTCAACTTAACAATTTCCAAATGTTCAAATTATTAATACTAATATAAGATAAAAAAATATATTTACTCATTTTCATTTTATAATTAATATAAACCGAGGCAGAATGTCGCTTGTTAATGGTAGGTCAAAAAAGTTTCCATACACTTTCAATATTAATACTATTTGTTGTACCGTCTTTCCAGTGTTATATGTATAAATTTTATCTCGATAATCAAATCTTAGTTCAGTATTAACATTACTTGGGCCTGGGAAACTGATTTCTTTTACGTCGCCTTTACCCTTCTAAGCCTTGAAAAAAGTTGATGAAAGTTTTAAAAAAATTTTAATCGAGGTCACTTAATAAATATAATTTTTTTCTCTTATCTAATTGATTTGTTTAGGAATGTGTACGTTTATATTTTATTTATTATTAGTTAATTTAAAATATACTTAAGGTATTACATCATAACATAAGATAAACGATAAGAGTTTGGTGGACTAAGTGGGGAGTGATTGGGGCCCTAATTTGACCAAGAGCCTCACGCCTCACCTTGGGAGGTTATTGGAACGACCTTGCCAACTGTAAGCGTAGGCCAGGGGAATGTGACCGCTTCTACACGATCATAACTTGATCCGTCTCTTCCGTAAATAAATAAAATAAAATAAATAAAATTATGCAAACATATTAAAAGACACAAGTTTCAATACACGTTTATTATAAAAAAGGGTGAGGAAAAAAAGTGTGTTGTCTGTTTGTTTGTTTATTCCTTTAACGTTACTTTTCTACTTCTAAGGTGATTCGGACGATGCTACTGTTGAATTCATGAACTTTGACTTTCTAGGTTTAATTAGAAAAGGGACCTTTAACGAATACCTGACATCGCAAACCGTTTTAAGTACTTCCCGAAGGATGGCATAAACAAGGATTTTTTTTTTACTGCCATAACAAGCCCTTGGGCTATCTGACGGGTTTAACCTTGACCATAGAAAGCTGTTTTGCTAATCTATACCCCATTGTGACCCCTTTCAAATGTATTTTTAAAACGGTTGGGGTTAGTAGGGTTGAATGGTTACCATTATGTACACGTGATCTTGTTATGTTGATAGAAAATAAGCTTAAGACCTATACTGTCTTTTATTGTGATTAGAAGACTACGTTTCTTATTATTGTAGTACATTATTTTTCTTTATGTTTTAATTAGTTAATTTTTCATTAATTCTTAGCCAGTTGAAGATCCTTTATTATTGTAAAGCGTATGTTGTTCTAAGAAGAATAAGTATCAGAATAAAGTAAATATTCATTTATTTCTTTTCTTCTTTTTGTTTTACGTCTGACAATCAGCAAATGTATTGGACAAATGTGAGATCAGACATGGTATGGTCGGCATGAGGAAGTAAAGTGCCCAGCAGCACCCCTTCCAAGGCTTTAATTTATCAGAGGAGGTCCCTCATCCAGCTTCTTTTTAGCCTTCTTCTGACTGGCATTTCAGCTATTGATATGTCCTTTAATCAGTCTATTGTCGTGTCCGTTAAGTTTACTGTGAAAACGAGAATAGAGTGTTCGTGTATGTTGGTCAACAGTTGGTTGCTGTAAGTCCGTATGTAGGGTTCTGTTCTTTACGTACCAAGGAGCTGTCGTTATGAGTCTTAAAATTTTGGATTGAAATTATTGCAGTTTTTGTATGTGTGTCTTTTTTGCTGAATCAAAAATCTGTGAAGCGTAAGTCCATATTGGCTTAGAAGGTATGTGTATGTATTCAGTTTCTGTATAATTTTTATTGATTTTGATAACAGAGAGTATAATACTTTCAGTCGGTGGTTAAGAGTCATTTATTTTTTATTTAAACTCATTTATTTTTCATTTTGTTCAACAAAATTATTTTCTGAGGATTGTTTCTATCTTAATTATTTTATTTTTATTTTGTATGCATATATTTATCCAGAATTGTAAATATTAGTTAATTATGTTCATTTTGCTTGTTGGCCAGACAAGTTATATATTATAGTTATATATAAACTGTACAAATCTGTTATTCTCAAGGGACAAAGTCCCAGAATAAAAATTTCTTTTCTATTATATTATATTCTACACTACATATCAAATAAAGCATACCAAACATTACATTTCGTAATTTGAAGTAAAAAAATATTCAAAAACATCACTGCGTTGACAACTTTGTATTCCGCTGTAGTTGAATTATGCGCCCTGGTGTGGTCTCCCCATTATACAAAATATATTGATAAATTATAAAAAGAAAATTAAGTGATATACCTTTTTGTGTATAGTATTATTCATGGCTCCATTGACAGTACCAAAAGATCTTTTAATTTCATAGATATATTATGTAATTATATACCTTAAAATTAATAATTACTGTAAAAAAAACAATTAAAGATGATAATAAATAGAGCTAGATGATAATATACGATGTTTTAGAAACCCTTCAAAAATCCTGACTGATAAAAACGACCAGAACTAAAAATTTATAACACGATTTATAACAAGAACTAAATTGCAAAAAGAAAAGTGTTATTCGTAATTCACTGAAATGAATGATAACATATTTAGAATGTCAAATAAATAGTCCAAACTTTTGCTTTCCTGTATTGTTTTGTTCGGAAAATAAAACAAGAACAATTAATAAAATCGATAAAAAAACAAAACAAAATTGCAATGGAACGATGAATTCAGATGTTTCGACTGAATGAATCCGAAATATAAAAAAAGAAAATCATTGAAAAACGTTACCAGACTAAAATCAGATCTCGGTGTTTGGCTCACGTACTAATCCTCATAATTTAACAAAACATCGGGTGGAATACTTTCAGAAGAATACTCCATTAACAAAAAATGTTGCAAGCGTAGCTCCAATTACATAGCGGTGCTTATCAATTCTGTCAGAGCAACAAATTAAGTCAGATAATTAAATATCATAATATTAAATCAACGGTCAAAACTAAATGTTTTAAAATCTCATTGTTAAAATTTTGGAATCAAATGATCATGTAAATTTAGCGGATTATGAAAATTCAATTATTAAATCTAAAGCTCAACAATAGCAACATATTATGATCATAATTAACACAACTATGATGATTTGCCTGTTGAATAACTTGCACAACTACGACCCATTAAGGGTTTCTGGGTGTTTTATCGAGAAGTACTGTTTAGGTCAACATATGAGCAAGGAATAGATTCGGTCAAAATCACACTCTTCTAATAAATTTCGAAAAGATATTTCTTTCACCAGTTTCAATCCATGGCTAACACAACAGAATTATAAATGCTTACCACGCCCGGACTCGAATCTCAGGCCCCAGGAACAGGAAAGAGCATAGGCCTTGATCAATGATCAACTCTTTGCATTAAAATGTTTTATATTGAACTATACATGGGTCTGAAGTTGGAAAAATTATATTTTTGAGGGTGAGGAGGGGTATGCGAATGATGCTTTGCAAAATATGGATGCTTCTTAACCTAAGTTTCAGATAGCGTTGCGAAGAACCTCGTATATGACTATTCATCTTTATGTATTATGTTTATCATTTATGATCTACTTAAGACTAAATAACAGAATAATATTTAATTGTTTTGTATTTGTGTTTGATTTCTGATCTAATGAAGTTATTTCCTTATTATGATTTTTTTTTCTTTTGAGTTGATGAATAAAAAACGCTGCAAATTATTATACAATGGTTTATTATTTCCAAATAACTATATTAGGGTATAACTGTTTATAAAGATAAAAGCAATAAATAAATGAAAGATGAAAAACAATAAATAATTCTTTGCTAGTTCTTAACCAATTTCAATAATTCTTTTTTAATTTTGTAGGAAATTTATGTCTCTACTTAAAAATACGCATCTTGAAACGCAAGCCCTCAAATTTCGAAGATGGGTAATTCTTTTTTTTGGTCGATTACAAAGGTTTATTATTGAAAATAATAAACCAAAGGCATTTATACTAGACTGCGTTACTATTTCCTATTCTTTTTCTTTCGATTTTCATTCAAATAAAATTTCCTGATTCTAGAACATCTTAAATTTTTTCTCACATCTCTTATAAGTTGTAACTTGACCATATAAGATTTTGTTTTCTATTCTTCTTCTTCTCTTCAATAATGACCGATTTTTGATGGAATTACATCCATTATAATTTGTGACTTGAATATAAAGATCATTTGTTTTTTTTTTGTTTTTTTTTATTATTATTATTATTGCAGTTTACTGATTTTAAAACTCTACATATTTTGGCTATCTTCAAAACTAAGTGAGTAATGGGGGTATTTATGGATAAAATTTCTATTTTTTTCTTTTCTTTTTCTCTGTAATGTAATTATTCGCGTTTTTTTTTTTGTTGTTAAAAACACTAGTAGATTTAGTATGATACTTAGTAAAATTTTCGGAATACATGCTGTGTTTTCACCACAAACCATAATTTAGACATTCAAATGCAGGGCTAATCCTTGATCGCTGTCAATGGGTTCGCTTCATGATATATAAAACAAAAACTGTATATGTAGTTCAACGTGATATTTCTGTGTTAGTATTTAAACAACATCTTATTCTTTGAGTGGTAAAGATATCTTTTGTTTTCTAAATCTGCGGTAAGCAAATGAACTCTTGGCTAAGTTAAGTGAAAACGTTGTAGGAGGTTCCCAGCTACAGGGACCTGTCTTAGCTCATTTAACTTCTGTTCTCACAATTCAGCTAAGAAGACTCCCCCCGCATACTGATCGCAGGATCTTTTCAAACTGGAACATGGTTGTGTAAAAGTTTATGCAACCATCAACCTCGGCTCTGGTAATTTTCGGGACGTTGTTTGAATTATATCCCAGTCCTACCTTCATATTTATAATTTCCATTTTCTTTAAGCGCTTTCTTTTTTCTCTTCTCCTTTAGTGGAATATAGGGTTACTAATGGAAAAGTTGTTTGTAAATACCGGACTGAGTAACATGAGAAAAATAGGAAGATGGTCGGCACAATTATCCTCAAGAGATGCTCATGTTCCCATGGATACAGGCTAGTTCGTGGCTATATAATTACATCATTCCCTCACTTGTGTAGTGAGACTAACGACTTCATTTTGCCCAAGATGTACAACATTTACAAATGCTTTCTGTCGTGACTTTAATATAGTAAGGAATGTTTAATTTCACGGTACCGTTTGGAGGTTACTAACAACATTTTTAAGCGTTTTTAATAGATTTCATATAAAAACAGACTCTTGAACAATACTTAAATCACTACCTATTTCAATCAATTATTATAAAGATGAAAAAAAGGAAATAATGTTTTAATAATTTATTCACTCTCTGATTATTGGCCGATACTTTAAAAAATTACTGTATAAGTATACTTTGAACTAACAAATATTGTTTCAATTTTTCTATATTTTTAACAATGCTGATGGTAAAATTCAACCCAATGGTGCATGAAATTGCCTAAATATACAGCTAAAAAGCTGTAAATAACTAATATAAGTAAATAAATAAACTAATTAAGATATTATTAGTTAGTGTACACGAATCAAATTAGGAAATTTAAATTTTTTAAAGCTCACGTCAAATAATAATGATAAATATTCCCGAGTGTTGGTTTTTAATCCCATTTTTTCAAGTATTAATTAGTTATGGAGAATGCTTCTTAATTTGTTATTGTAAATTTACGAATTTACTATAAGAAGCTTCTCATAACTAATTAATACTTGAAAAAATGGGATTAAAAACCAACACTAATTCGTAAATTTACGAAGAATTGCATTGTCATAAGCGAAAAAATCGATATTTATTTATCATTAACTGGAATATCATTAACTAATAACTGAAATAATATGGTACTGAGACAAGATCCTTGCGGTTACCCTCCCTTACTGTATCTTTTTGATGACGAGCAACTGTTACAGAAATAAAGAATCTTGTTCTTATCTTTTGATAGCTTAAATGAGGAACTGAGGGAAAATTAAGTCGAAATCCTTCTTAATATCCATGTTTGTGCGTTTTTTATAGTTTGGATATATATGTTGGTGCACAGTTAGCGAATGTGATATATTAATTTTGTTTGATTTTCCTGAACAGAGTTCAGCAAACGAATTTATATAAAATAAATAAAATGTGTTATTTATTGTATTACTTATCAATTAACCCATATAATTTGTGCAATGAATACATTCAGTTTTTATCAATATCAAATTTCAAAAATATGCTTAATAAAAGAGGATCGGGAGTTGTCAATGTTGACCTGCCATTGATCTATGTAGAGAACGTTATAATTAATGTTAGCCCTTGAATAATTTGTGAATGAACGTGCTAAGTGCTTAAACGTGCTATGTTAATTAAACAACTGTAAGCCTTCTGCGACACAATTAGAAAAAAATATTCAAATCTCTAGCTGAATGTATGCTCAAGCTACATATACAAAGCAATATTTTTTTTTTAATAATCGAATTATACGGACGAAACACTTCAAAATTACTAATAAACATAAATGCATAATAATAAATAATACACACATTAAATACATTAATGCATACATACATAAATAGATTCATGGAATTGTTTGTAAATCAAGTTGGAGTGTAAGAAAATAACTAAGTGCCTGTTACCGATGGATTTATTAAGCATACCAATAATTATTAGTAAATATTTAAAAACTGGCCTTTTTAATTTAATCATATTCATTTGATACTTTCAATGTTACTAGTTAACATATATAATTTGGCATCCTTCCTTTTCCAAGTTCTTGAATCCCCACCGCCCATCGTACATCTCAGATATCTTTTCATAAAAATCCTTCGTCCACTCCCGCAACACGCGATTGTGGCCTTCAGATGTAACGCCCCATCGAACCGCAGCTTTCGACAAATCCTTCATAATTCGCTCCTCGTCAGTATGGAATTCTATTACCTCATATATTCGTCATCCCGATACTCTTTCGACCTTCAAATCTCGTATATTCAATCAATTCCCTTCTGTCCTTTTCCTAAAAAACATTCGCAAATTTCTAGTACAGTAAAAAACATAAAGAAGCGATAATTTAAATATAATATTTTATTTTGTGTTGCATTTGCGCATTTAACTATTTTATTTAACCGAAATTCCAATAATATTGTCAATCTATTTTAATCAAAATTTTAATTATGATTTGTATATATTCACATATTTTTATTTTTTGTCTAGCTTTGGTATAAGCTATTAGAATTATTATTATTATTAGAAGGTACCTTTTAATTTACGATTATTGTTCATTTTTGTTTTTATTGTTATTATTTTTTTTGTTTCATTTTTTGTACACTAAAGTTCTTTAATTAATATTTGATTTCAAGCATTTAGAAATTATTATGTACAACTTTGACAACACATTGCAGGAAACTGGACACTAACTAATTTATTCAACGGAGACCAATGGCCGCCTTCGAAGTGGTAACTTCTACAAAATATTGTTCAAAATTGTATGAAATAGTGGACCGAGTGGACTACGAAGAATTGGATAAATACTAATAGGCATGTATATATTGTACATAGCAAGCTGATTTATATATGATTTAAATTGTAAATAATTCATTATATTTTTTTAATTTAATTTATTTATTTGTCACTACTGTTATTTTGCTATTATTATTTTTCTTTAAATATGATTCTTTTTGTATACATATTCTTGATCAAAATATTAATGCAAATAATTTAATGTGATTATAACACCCGTTGTATCACAAGATGGTACGCATAGAAATAAATGCATCGACTGCAGGGTTACTGTAATGTGGAAAAAATAACACTTTATATGCCTCTCTCCTTTATAAGATTTGATTTTTTTTTTTTTTTTGATAATAGTTTTTACATTCACTTACCTATACATGAAATATATAGTAAGGGAAAGTATTGTGATCGTAAAATTTTTTTAATTCGAGTTTTCGAATAAAATAAAATAATATATTAAAATATATAAGTACGTTCTCTAAAATTCATAACAAAAGATGAATTTGTTAAAACTATGATATTTGAAACATCAAAAATACTTCATAGGCCAAAATATATCGCTTTGCTTGTCATTTTTATTTATTTATTAATATTAAAATAATAAATAGATCAAATAAAATTGGAATAATGAAAACATGATTATAGCTGTACGAGTTGATGCTAAATCATTAATTAAGTTATTCATTGATAAATTATATTTTTCTATCAAATTTATATCTTGTAAAATCAAAACGATGGACATTGAAATTTTATAATATATTGCCTTGTAGATATAGCTTAATAATTATTTAAGCTACAATAATTATAACATGAATATTACCCGCTCTAGTGACTAGACACAATCAAGAGGATAATAAACATGAAATGTCATAAATAAAATGTCAACGATTAGTCAAAGGTGACCCCTTCAGTTGGGTTGAAGCCTATTGAAGATAGATGGATGGAGCATTGAAACCAAAGGTTGCAAGATGCTATTGTCAATTACCGCTGAATATGGGTGAAGCGGATCGATTTCGAAGCAATAAATCTTGGTCTTTCTTTCTTTTCACATCGCTTAATTAGAATGTCAGCCGTCAAGAAGAGAGTCTTATAAGTTGATTTTAACAATTGAATTAGCCCAAGTGTAAAGATAAAACGCATTTTTTACTACGCTTCTAACATCTAATCTAATAATTATTATGTTTGAAACTAATAAACTTATTTATTACCATTGCAAGACCGCTCATTGAATATACCTGAAATATATATAGTAATACAGACGTATAATATACCGTTGGTATGCAATAAAATAAATCATAAAAGTTAATATAAAGTGGTCATAAGCCCATAAACTTATGAATATATTTTATTATTAAAGGGAGAGGTTATCACCGTCGTGCAGGTTATATTCTTCCATTTAGTAAGCAAGGTTATAGAAACAATATTACGTACCGGATAGTACCTAAGTTGTTACCATAAATGGTAAATTGTTATAATTCTGTAAACTAACATTCTTATTAATTATTTCAAATTTAATTATATTTCATGAAAACATATGTTTCACTGTAAAATAAATGGGATTCATATGGAAGCTTAACTTAGCTTTTAAAGTGTAATTTCATAATAGTTCATTAGAAATGTAAAATAGTTATAAGTCTAGTAGGAAAGAAACTTTTATTATTATATAGTTTTTGAATACATACATAGTACTGTCAAGTTTTCTATATGTCTGTATGGAAAAAGTATATTTCCGTTATCTGGACTTCCCTTTAAAATGACAAACAAATAAACTTTTGATTTATGTTTTTTAATTCTGCCGATGATTAAATACAATAATGAATATACATTATAAAATTAAAATATATTTTCTTGCTAATTTCACTTTTTGTTACGATGAACTAAAACTCCCAAAGCGGTCCAACAGAGCATTTTTAAACATAAATGACACCTCATTCAAATCGTACCCGTGCAAAGCAGAGGTGGGCGAGTAGTTGTTTATAATAAGATTGATTTATATAATAATTGAACAACTATTTTTACAATAATAATTAGATTTAGTCAATTTTACAATAATAGAAATGGTTCATGACATGGAAATGCTAAATTATAAATAGGTGTATGAATTGCTTCTAAAGTACTTGCCTACTACGGTCTATTATTCTGATTATTTCGCTTATAACATCAAATAGTTCTTTGCATAATTAGTTGGCCTCTTATTGTAATATATTTATTTTTACAACTCTCAGACGAGCGCAGGAATCGAAAAATGGTAGCAGTAATAAATGACATCTCATCCAAATTTCATCCGTGCAAAGCAGGGGCGGGGTAAAAATTGTTTTAACAGTCCATTTAAATAAAGTGTTTGTTGGATTCAAAGTGAATCCAGGTGAATCCTAGAGTGTAAGAATGATTGAAAGTAAATTTTCCAAAAATTACAAAATTATATGTACCATCGTATTTTAATTATTAATTTTGTATGTGTTATCTTCAATTGAAGCTGCCATTTATGATTATAATTAAAAATTTTTTTTTTAATTTTCATAACCTATCTAAACAGAGGTCTGAACCGAACTGAGTATCAATACGCATTACGGTTTGTTAATAATTACTTACAAGGATGTTTAAAAGGTAGAGGGACTCGTTTTTATTTCTCAAGACACCTGTGTTTACATCTGTAATAATATTGGGCTTTTTATCGCACTTTCGAATTTTGACTTTAGCACTCCTAAAATAGCAGTTTTCCCCACAGTATGCCGTTCTGAAACTGTTGGACCTTCTTAGCCGTTTCAGGTTTTATATTAGTTAACATGGGTGAACCATGCAGCAGCGATGGCCTGATCACGCTTTTATAAATCATCAATTTGAGGCGGAGTGATAGGTTTGGAGATGTCAGAAGATGGTTCAATCGATTTTTCATGATCATAAATGATTTTTAGATCTATTGTAAGATCCGTAATTAGGCAACTTCGAGAAATAATCCATTAATAGCTTCTAAAACTTTTCAGTTGCATGTTGTAGCGTCCTTAGCATAAAGAATATTTAGAAAATATTTGGGCTACATATTGCTGAAATAAATCACAATAATCACCTCGAAACGTGAAATCTCAACCAATCGTAAAAAAAAAAATTAATAAAAAAAAAAAATATGTTGACGAACATTGGAACACGTGTGTTCAACGCATTTCTATACCCACATTCAATATACCGACTCAATTCTGAATATTCTATAATTATGGCTTAAAGAGGTTTGAAAAGATTTAATAAATTCTAAAAAGTAAATCAAGTGCATTTTAATAATAAATAAAAAAAGAAACAGTCAATTGTTTACAAATGGAAATGAAAACCTTTACCTCAAAATCAGAAGTTTATTTGGCTTAACGGTACAGTATTAATGCGGATAAAACTGAATCTGAATAAATTCTCTTCTAAATTGACTTGCAAAGAAGAGCAACAAGTGGGCCTAACCTCCAACCTACTATTCCTTCCAACACTTCATTTCGCTGGATCAAGGGATTATTTTTTTATCCGTCCGTTATAAAAAACTAAATATTTCTTACTTTAATCATATCTTGTGAGAAGGTTAACATATTATAACGAATCATTTACACATTAAAGATTCTTACTTTAAAAAAATAAAAAGTATATTTCTTCCTTATCCACATTCAAATTTCGCCTTTTCCAACACCTATTATCCCAAACTGACGCTTGTTGGTTATAATATAAATTATATTATTCATTATAATGACTGAATGTCTTATATATATATATATATATATATATATATATTATATATATATATATATATATTTTTTTTTTTTTTTTTTTTTTTGTTCAAAATTAGTTGTTTTTTACTTTTCATTTACTGTATTTATTCACTTTACTTTATGATTTTTCTTTTCTTTTGTGCATAGATGTGTGTATCATCTATACATTAATAAAAAAAAAATGTCTTACCTCTAAATTGATAGTTTACCTAATGTTATCTCGCCAGATGTGCTATCTTTATTTGTAATATTCATGTTATTCTTAAGGGACTAAATCCCAAAGCTTTATATATTATATATAAAAGCTTTTTTATATTCTAAGGATCTCATTATGAATGGGATCTTTAGATTGTTCTGACGCTCTCCTTCAAACGCCCTGAGGAAGGCCTATAATTTAGGTCGAAACGTCGGTACCGGTCTATTACGTTTTTCTTAATTGAATATTATGTTATTTGTAAGTATTATATTACTTGTAAAGTAGATATTATTAACAGAATTATTAATCACAATTCTAAAGCAGCAAACTTTAATGTTTAGATTTAAAAAAAAAAATAATAATACCAACACAGAAGGATCGAAGAGGACTAAGCACTTAGTCCAAAATCGTAATTTTTCATACGAATAACAAAATAATTAAAACTAAATTCGTGCTTTCTTTATTAATAGATTACAGGATATAATTTGTGGCAACTATATAAATAGACATGCAGGCGGTGTGTCAGAGAGTTCTATCCGGAAAATGTCAATTGAAGTGCAATTATAGGATGTGCTCGCAACCTTGGGCCTTTAGCTCTTCTATGCTTTGGGAACCTTTTACTTTGCGGTTTATAATAACTCACTGGCAGATTGTGATAACTCAGAGTTATTTATGTAAAATCCAAAAAGATATCAAAAGCATTAACCGCTTCGGAAAATAACTGAGCATGAATCCAGCGAAAACAAAGGGCTCAAAACCTTCCCTCCATTCATTTACATACTACCTTTTATTCCTTCTCTATAAAACTCCTATCCTAAAACTCCATAAAAATCTAGGAGTTATGTTTGTTCAAATTCTATTCTCAAACAGCTCCTACGTTTCCGTAACTCTTTTCCAAGAAGTACCCGTCATCTGTTAAGGCTCATTTACACGATCGTTCTTGAACCGATGACAAGAACGATCGTGTAAGGGCCCAAAACCGTCGTGTTAGAATGACGTTCTGCGACCTGGCCGAGACAAAAAACCCGACAGTTTTCAACTATTATTGCCCGTGTTAGGGCTCATCGTTGTAGTCCGTTCAAAGTTCAAATTTCATCGGCTACTTTCGTTTAGTCGAGTAATAAACGTGTGTTTACTAAAACCGTTTCTAACGTTAATATACAACATGATAGTTACTTAGAATAGAAGAGAAAAATCTAAAAGGTATAAATATTTTTAGAATGAGATGTATCATTTATGTTGACTCACTCCAAAGTAGCTGAAGCCTATTCAACACTTTACCAACAACCTCGCCTATTCGCAATTACTATAACTCTTAAAATCTTTTTTTCATCTTTTAGGTATTAATTTTCCAATAAATTTGTTGAAGCAAAATCTTATACCTAATAAAGTCATGGGAATTACAACGATAATAAATGAAACATCAAAATCTAATAGTTATTTTTATCCGCCACCATCTTTTTATAATAGTGTCGTAAAATGAAAATGTCCTTCAGCTTTTCAAAATTTTACTAGTTGAGAGTAGAGAATTTTCGTAAATTAAATCAAAAGCTATAAATGATCAACAATTAGTCTAGACCAATTTATGATGAAGACTAACTATTCTGCAGTTACCCGATCAATTAACCTTTAACAATACAAGATTTCTTTACCAATTACCAAGGAGTTCAGGTTTGCTTCCTTAATGCAAACTATTGGCCCAGTATGAATTATATATTTGAGCACACACACACACACACACACATATATATATATATATAGAGTGCCCTGTGTTAGCCTGAGTGGTGAGCCGGTGCTCAATAAAATTCTTTGTTGCAGTGAAAAGGATCCTATGTGTATTCATGGACGGAGGATCGAAACGTCAAAATAAAGAAAATTAAGAAGGAGTATTGGTTTAATGGCCCAAAACCCGAATTATTTAAAACAAAATTATAATATAAAAAAAGGGTCGATGAATTAATTTCTTGTATATATATATATATATATATATATATATATATATATATATATATATATATATATATATATATATATATATTATTTTATTTTTTTTCTAAGCCCCATGGGAGTTGG
The DNA here is from genome assembly GCA_023052935.1 of Piezodorus guildinii. Lineage (NCBI taxonomy): Eukaryota > Metazoa > Arthropoda > Insecta > Hemiptera > Pentatomidae > Piezodorus > Piezodorus guildinii. Next base: position 109,885,951 of record CM041292.1, on the reverse strand, counting down.
GGTTGGAAATCGGAAATACAGAAAGGATTATGGGATCTCTTTTTCTGCAGTACATGCATCCTAAGAAGGAACAGAGGATACGAAAATTTTCGGTGTATGGGAGCGAATGGGAGTCACGTCTAGTGATGTGGCTCACTAGTCTTTCTGAGTCAGTTAGTCAACTTATGGTTTCTCAGTCTAGCCTGAGGGTCCGTACATAGCCTTGCCAGCGCTGTGGCCGTCCTGTCGGAGTCGGTGTATAATACAGTGGGTTCGTGCAGTACCGAATACTATGTCTCCGGGAGATGAACTCTGTCACGGTCGAAGGTGTCGTGTATTTGGTTTGTTTTCGTCCTTTGTAGAGAAGTGTGCCTTACTATTCGTCTCAGTACTCCATTTTGAAACTGCTGGAGCTTTTTTGCTATGGTTGGTGATATATTAGTTAGCATCGGTGCTCCGTATAGGAGGGCCGGTCTAATTAATGATTTATAGATTAATATTTTTACTTGGTCGTAGTAGAGCTAATCTTTTTGAGGCAGTGATTAGACAATGTGAGGTGCCTGTCCCAGGTATACTATCCTATTGGCCGGCTTGTTTTTGATTCCCACTACCTCGTAGGTCTTCGGTAGACGGCGCTTATTCTTCTGGAAAGAAAAAAATAATACAGTCGGTCTTCTTGGGATTAACTGTAATATTTAATCTCTCCAGCTTTTTTCTAATCTCATTACAAGCCAACTCCGCCTGATATAGAGCTGTCTCTGCGTTCATCGAGCTACTGTAGATCGCTATGTCATCGGCATAGACGGCACAGTAGCTGTGAGCACATATTTGGGTAAATATTCAAATGATAATATTGATAACACGAGGAATTAATAACGAGAAGGTAGAAAAAAAATTTTAAGAGGTGAAGAAATTGGGACTAGACGAGGTTGACGCGTGCTAATGATGGTGGAGCAACAAGTGCTACCGCCAACTCTCGGCTCTAATCCATCTCCCCTCTCAGCTGTTTACTTTATAAATTTACTCAACATAACAAGTAACTTTTTTTTATATTTCAAAAAATATAATTTATGAAAATTAGATACAAAACATTAATTTTAATTCTACTTTATACTCCAGAAGGAGGTTCATCACGATAACAAGACATACTCCTTGCTTTTAATAAAATCATTAATGCTTTACTTACATACAATTATTAATATATGATTTATTATAGCTACCATGTCTGCGCTCGTCTTTGAGTTCTAAAAATAAATATATTACAACAATAAGCCAACCAGATATATAAATACACATTGGATGTAATAAGCAAAATAGCCAGAATGATATATCGTAGTAAGCAAATACTTAAGAACCAATGCATATACCTAATTATACATATATTTTAGCATTTCCACGTTATATATATAGGGAGAGAAAGAGAGAGAGAGAAAGAGAGAGTGAGATACAGACAGATTCTAAAAACCTTCTGATCCGTATGAGGAACGCAAATTCATGAAGGGATGTGTTACAGGAATATAGAGGGCCAATTACTTTCTATACCACTTATCCCTTGAAATGTATTGTATGGTATGAGTTTTTGTAAAACTACATTAACAAACTTAGGAAATAAAAATAAAATGTTTTGAACCTAAGATACTGAAAAAATCAAAAGAACAGCTGGCTCAGATATTAATTAAAAAAGTATAAGAAGGTTGAGAAATTTCTGTAATTATTTAAGCAAGTCGATTAATCTGAGTTATTGTCATTATTAAACTCAAAAGTTTCTTACATCTTTATTTTTCTGAATTAATCGTCTAAAGATGCTTCTCAGAGGATTAAGACTAATGTCTTAAATAATATTTTTTTCTGTTCGCTATTCCAAATATGTCATATTTCTGCGAGGTTGGACATAAGTATAAAAATAACTTTGCCAACCAGTTAAGGTATTCTATCTGTCCCTCCTTACTGGTAAAACCATCACGTACTGTCAACAGAATTTAATGCCAATAGATGCTCAACAAGTTACGCCACATTTGTGCTATCATCTTGAGCAAGTCAATGCATGATGCATATTTCGTAACTGGAACAGTGTCCTATGTCAGATGACATCTTTCTGCTTTCTCTCACTTTTTGTTAAGTCCCGCACGACGGTTGTCCGCTACACTGTCAGCAACTGTATCTCCTACAATACAAAAAACTTTCAAGGGGAAACGAGATGTCAATATTGAAAGAAATGGAGCATCAATTTTATTTGGCTGGGTTTTTTTCCCATGAAGGAATCGCGCTGATAATCGAGATAAAGTGTGAATTTTTGTTGCTGAAAACTTTAAGAGTTTATGAACATTATTAGATTAAAAATCCTAACATCTAACAATTTTCCAGACCACATAATTAAAAACCTTATAAGAACGTCTTCTAATCCTCACCCCACCTCCGCACACTCTCCACAACCCGCCATAGTTCCCCAGTACAGATCCATTCCATACATCCCATCTTTATCTCAAAATATTAAAAAAGCCTTATCCTCTAGCTTTCCCCATCTCCGCTTAGTTTTAAAACATGATAACAAAGTATAGAATTTATATTCAAAACTAAAATATCCCTTTCCTACAAAAATCAAATTTAGTTTATCGTATTTCCTGCTCTTCCCCTAATTGCAATTCCTGGTACATAGGCGAGACCAAAAACTATCTGAAAAAAATAATTTATCAGCACCAATACACCATATCTACCCGTAACCCATTTCCCTCGGAATTATTCGAACACGCTATATCTCTTGACCATCATTTTGATTTTGATAATCCTGAAATCCTAGTCACCGTACATAACTACAAAAAGCGAATCCTCTCCGAAGCTATACACATCCATATGGAAAAAGATCGAGAACCCGTTAATCATAAAACAGACAAAGAAATAATCTCTCCCTCGTATGCCAACATCTTCCGCCTCCTTAAGTTATAACTTTCTTACTTTATTGTATAATTTGCTAGTATAATTTAAATTTTATTTACTGTATATTTTTCTTTTCGTTTATAACACTTCTGGTTTTCTTTTATTTATTTAATTTTTTTTATATACCTCATGGATCTTTTACATACCTCAGATTCTAGTGCTTATAATTTTATGTTAAAAATGTTGAGCCTTATTGTACATTTTTTTTTTTTATTGTATTTTTTATTTATTGCCTTATTGTACAAAGGCAATCTGTAGTATTTATACTTAGAGAGAAAAACCGTCAGGGGTTTTTACATGAACCCCTCCCTATACTACCTATGTTTCGTTTTCCTCAGTTTATGCTTAGACATGGCTCAGTAATGGTACGTTTATATATATTATATATATTATATATATATATATATATATATATATATATATATTATATAATATATATTTTTTTTTGTTTTTTGTTTTACTTCTATATTAAAGTCTAAAGTTTCATGCTTATCATTATCATTATCATTATTTTTATCTATAATAATTTAAGTATGTTGATATATTTTCTGTTTATTAAATGTTATCATCGTACTACATTCAAATTTTTTTCATAATCATTAATATATATTAATGTTATTTTTGAAAAAATTTGAATGTAGTGACGATGTAACATTTAAAATAAAACAGAAAATAATCAACATACTTAAATATTATAGATAAAAATATGATTATAGATAATGATAAGCATGAACTTTAGACTTTAATATAGAAGTAAAACAAAAACAAAAAAAAAAAATATATATATATATATATTTTTTTTTTTTTTTGTTTTACTTCTATATTAAAGTCTAAAGTTTCATGCTTATCATTATCATATAATCATTATTTTTATCTATAATATTTAAGTATGTTGATATATTTTCTGTTTTATTTTAAATGTTATCATCGTCACTACATTCAAATTTTTTTCATAATCACATTAATATGTATCTCTTGTGTTCTGATGTTTGAAGCCCTGATGTTGGCTCACAAGCTTGAGCCGAAAACGTGGCAAAATTAAAATATTAAAAAAAAAAGACTGGACTCCTGATTATTCCACCTATAATGTATCAGCAATATCGAATATTGCACTTATGCACGCCATTTATTTTTTATCGCTGAAATAAATAATTTACAATTTTCATGGATATAAATTGACTAAAACTTTGAAAAATACATAAAAATGAAAAAATCAATTTCTATTTTCGATGCACTTAACATAATAGCCATATTAATTTTATGCTTCAGATAAAAAGCCATGTAAAACGAATAGTTAGTGTACAGCAGCTTATTTTTATAGATGGAAATTAATTTGGAATCTGATACTTATATTTTCAACATGATGTTCTGAAGAGATTTTATTTTAAAATGACATTATCAGGCAGTAAGTAATTCTCCTTTAACTAAACACCATCAACCTAGCACTCAAACTTCCAACTCAATCAGTTATCAAAGGATTAGTTGGTCATAAATTTCTAATAACTATTACTGATATTTTAACACTCACACTAGCTACTATAAAATACCTCAGTATCTCAATGATGTGCTAATACAATTTCTTTATAGACTTTAAAATGTAATTATTAAATAATTACTTACCAATATTGAAAGAAAAACTTCGATCCACTTTCTTTTATGAGCAGTGAAATCTGGAAACAAAATTAAATTACAGTTAAAAATAAGATGATTGAGTTATAATTCTGAAAGAAAATAATTCTTTTGTAAGCGGTGATCACTAAATATAATTAAATGTTTAATTTAATATTTAATTATTTATAATAAATAAAATTGTATCTACCAACGTCACCCATTCAAGGAAAGATGGAAAAAAAATGTTCATATTAAAGGTTATATTCTTGGGAATAATCGCTTTGTCAATCAGTCACTTTCTTAGATGGTTTAAAAATAGGGAGAAAAAAACTAAATGAATAAATGAACGCCTGAACTTTAACTCTGATCCTGATAAGTAAACTCCATTAGTAACAGGTTAAATGGTTTTGCAAAACTCACAAAAGATAGTTTTTAAATTAAAAAAAAAGATTAAATTACATTCATAATAGTAAAGAGGTAACAGCGTGACTTGTAAAGTGATAACAATTATTTTTCATAATTCCAACAAAGGAGATTTTATCCACAAATGTCGCTTTTCGGGAAACTTTGCGACAGTTGTCTTTTGTAATGGCTGATTTCGGGTTAGACCAAAGTAAAATATTCAACCAAGAATGTTATGTAACATTAATAAAAAAAAGACAAATGAGTCTTTTGGATTCATACTAGCCTGAATGAGAATATATATACACTAAGAAAAAGAATTGTAAGTGATTTAAAAAAAATCTCTTTAACATTGTTTCATATTCATCTTTTGAAATATAGATATTAATAAAAAATAAACAATATTATTCATCCATAAGTCTATAAAAAATCCCTTAAAACAATTAAAAGTAAATTAATGATTGCAAATTTGTTTTTATAACATTTTTTATAGAAAGTGCATCTAAGGGAATACCTATGGACATTCAAACTATCCACTCATGACCCTTATTTCGTTCAGTAGGTTAACAATAGAATAAATTAAAAGTTATTTAATTTGATATTTGATAAAAACAAATAAGTACTTTGTAACATGCAGGCTTAGAATCGGACACTTCAAGTTTACACATGACTTCTACCTCTTAGAACAACTGGAAGCACCAAGCTGTGAAAAATGATACCTTACAAATTGTATATTTGTTAATTGATTGCACAGTATTAAAATTATCGAGGATAAAGTTGGACCAGGGAAAACAGAGGAAATGCTTATAGACGAATAACAACACATAGCCCCCGCTAATGAAATTCATAAAGATTCCAAGGTAGAATCGTTGAATATGAACTATTTTCAGTTGTTTAAACGTATTTATTTAATTAAAAGATATATAATGTGAATATTTATTTACAGACTCTGATTTTGTAAAAAAAAACATTAAAAGAGCATCAGTATAATATGTCCCTTATGAAGGAAGTTAAAATGGAGAGGGGAAATTAAAAAAAAAAACATCAGTATAGGATAAATTCACACAGAGATTATTTACATTCCTAAAGCAGATTGTATCCAATAATACAGAGAATGTATTAATGACGTCAACTATCAACACAGGAAAAATTTCTAAACCAAACGGTTAGTAAATTTGCCTTTGAAGAAGAGGGAGTGTCCTAACCTTGACCCAATAACTTTTTTCGGAGCACGGACCAACTGTGGCAATCTATTTTAGGTGTCACCTGCTGGAATGGGAAAAGAGTATGAAAATGAATCAGTGTTTTTATGTATAAAAATGCAAAAAATATTAATTTTTTTTTTTTTTAGGAAATTACAATAATAGGTTCACATTGGGAATGAATAATAAAAAACAATTACTGAAACAATAGTATTTATTATTATGAAAAAAAAACCCAACACACACACACACACACAAAAAAAAAAGGATTAAAGTTACTTTACACTTCAGCCCTAACAAAAATCACACATAGTAGCTCAAAAATCCTGACGTTATTAGAAAGTAATTCAGAACCATAATAAATATTTGTCTACATGAGTAAAAAATTACTATAGCTTACTGGTGCCATGGCCAAAACATAGCTGAACGACACACCAGACTTGTTATCTCATTGCTAGATTTTACAACAATATTCCTCCAAATTTTCAATAATCTCACAAAAATCCTTCAAAGTTTTTAAATTATTACTACAATGTTAAAAGATGGGCGAAATCTCTCAGTAAAGAAAAAAAAGCTGAATTATTGAATTCAAATTACTTATCGTTATAGACATGCCTGCGTTACTCATTCTGATATTTATCCTTTATACAGGTATATGTATTCCTTATTGCTTTTTGGTTTTGTCATTTACTCTTTCTTACTGTCCACTGTTTCTTATAATTGTTTTTTTATATAGGTATTATATAATTCAATTTTGTATTTACATGCCTTAATTTTATATTTTGTATATATGTATATGTATTCCTTACAGCTTTTTGGTTTAGTAAATTACTGTTTCTTACTGTGGACTGTGTTACAATTTCTTTGTAAAAATGTGTGTTATATTATTTAAATATTGTATTGTTTCTTACAGTGTTAGTGTTTGTTATTATGCTTTTATTGAATTGCCACAGGTGAGCTCCTTTCTCACCACGGGCTTGCCTTTGTGGGATAGTGACTTTTACTTGCACTGTAAAAATGTTTGTATTATGATTTAAATAAGTCTAAAAAAAATTTTTTTTGAGACTTCAAAAATTTCAAGTTAATGTTAATTAAAGCCGAGTTAAGTTTAAGTATATATATATAAAGAGTTTTCCTTTGCTGGGGTCACCTGAGGTGTAGTGGCTAGCATAACAGCCTTTTATGCTCAAGATTTAGTGTTCAAACCTAGCAAGTGGCCCTGGGATTTTTTAATGGGAGTAATAGAACCTTTGTTATGCCGTCCTTCGGGAAGGACGTAAAAAGTTGGTCTCGAGTCTGTTCGATACGTTAAAGTTTACGATCCTAATCAAACCTGGACACGGAAATTTAGGGCTCACATTGTAGCATCGTCCGACTAGCCTAAGCAGAAAAATTTACGTTAGTAATATATCAATTTTCTTTAGGCAATTACTGGAACATTTTAATTAATGTATAGTAGGATTTAAAGATAGGTATCATCTTATCATACACATTCAGACTAAATATATTTTTAGAATTTTTCTTTGCCTCGACTAAATAAATATCAGCTAAAACTCCTACTATCATATAAATGGTTCATTAGAGCACAAAGAGAAGGTTGTTGAGTAGAGTTCGTTGGCAGGGACTAACCTCTATCTTCTGCTAATGATAAAAGATAACTCGGTTAAGGAATGGAATCGCTATGGTCTGTTGGATAGCGAAGAGAACTTTAGAACAACACTTGCAAGTGAAAAACAGTTTTTTATACCAGACAATGTCCTATTATTATCAATTTACGGAGGCGACTTAGTGGGCTTTCTCTTTCAATTGGGAAGCACTGAGCTATTCACAGCCGCGGGGCAGCCCTCTATTCTCCTAACAGCTACGTTTACGAGAATTGTTCTTTATTTACTTTAAAACAAAAAAAAAATTCGAATATTGTGTTATATATCTGTAACTTTTACTTCTGAACTATCTCATTCAACTAAATAAAAATATTCTCAATAACTTTACGCACCTTTAATTTTAAGGATCTTGAATCAACTTAACTTTCTGTTGAATCATCACAAAAAACAAACAAATAAAAAAACTGATGAAGTTTAATATTGATACTATATCAATTCTTCATAAACCGACGCGTCACGATGATATAATAAATCAATTTAGAATATTGTTCCTAGTATCAAGTATGCATTTTTGTAAATAGTTCATCACAACTTATATATAATTGTAAGAATTAGGATATGTTAAACTTATCAATGGCATAAATGAGCTGTATTTAACAAACAAAAATCGATTCCACAGTAAAATGGTAACACAAAAAAAAAAAGATTTTAAATTGAACAAAAACATATTTCAATAAAAAGAAACATCTCAGACGTGGATAATATAATTTCAATTCTTCCAATTTATATCATACTAGCTGATCCGACAGACCATGTCCTGCCCGAACTATGTCTTTCCGAATCCGGTCAATTCGATCACGCGTGATGCGATGACCAAGGAAAAAGGGGATTCATTTTTATATATGTAGATAAAGAGATTACTTTAGGAAATTAAAAAAAGAAACCAAAAAAAAAAAACCTATTTACCCACGTAATGTTTATATTTTTTCTTTCATAAGATCCTTCTCCTGACTAATATAAACATAAAAAAAAAAATAGAGAAATAGGTCAAGCCGTTCACGCATAATGCGATGACCAAGGGAAAAGGCGATTCATTTTTATATATGTCTATATATGATATAATAAATACACCTGACATAAAAATATCTAAGTTAAAAACCTTAGTACCCACAGGTATAAAGTTGACATGAAATCGATTTCGTAGATATACTAAACTACTTAATGCACTTACTTATACAGATGATCCTTAAAGAGACAACTTAATATTATTTTTGTGTTTTCTGTTTTTTCAAAGAGTTAAAAAGATATCGAGATATTTAAACACTGTACACCCTTGAACTTAATTAGAGAAAAATATGATAACTTACAAACATACAACGACGATGATATCAACCGTAATAATGCATAATAAAAACGAGATTAAGGGAAAAAATCGATGAATATTGAAGGGAAAAAATATTGAATTCATTGGAATTTAAAAAAAAGTAGCAGCAGTGTTTCGGCTTATGAACAGAGATAAACATTTGAAAGTATCTCGGCGTATAGTAATTATATCGTTCGAGAAAGCAAGAATAAAACGTTTATATCTTCAAAATAGTAGAATCACTATCATGTAACATAATATCTTCACTATAGTTGAAGGATAGAAAGTAACTTGATAAAACTAAATTGTCAACTTTACCATTTTGGACAATTGATTAAAATATTTCAATAACTAAAAGTAATTGATAGGCACATGTACAATAAAATATTCGTATTTAACTTTATTTCGTATATTCAGTAATCGCGGTAAGAAAATAGTTTATGTTTGAAGCATTACATTATACATAGAATTTGTTTTCGTTCTTCATTGAAAATGTCGTTTGACATCAGATAAAGATTGAAAGAGATCCTTAATAGTTTAAGTATTGATTGTAATGGGAAATTCGGTGCTTTCTATTGACTTTTTAGCACAGTACCAAGCCATGTCACCACTTTAAGTGAGCATTTTCTATAATTGGTGTAACCATAGTCTCAGAAATTTAGTACTATGAGGACCACGAAATTAATATTATTTTTCCAAAATCTGCCATAATATGCTCATGAGATTTCATCTTCGAAAATGGAAATAACTCCATACGTTAAATAGAACTTAACTGATTTAAGACACTATTTTATGCCAAAGATTATATCTAAAGAAGCAATACACTAACTTTTGCTAAATCATCAAATACATAGCTGGAATAATTTTTTAGTAACACCGAATAGTATTCTATGCCTATTGGCAAGGGTGCACTACGTTACGATCTAGCTTTTGGATGGTGAAAGTTTACAAAAGAATGCTGATATTTTATGGGCGAAATTTAATTCATCTTTATTTTTTATCGACCTATTTTTTTCTGCTTTAGATGTTATAATTTTCCTCTTTTTCCAACTTTTGACATTATTGAAAATACAAAATTCGAAGGCATTGTTCCTGCGCAAAATTATGCCCATAAAATTATCATTACTGCGGGTTTCTTAAATAAGTCTAAATAGAGAAAACAATGGACCAGTTAATCAAAGGCGGTTAATGGACCGAAAAATTTCCAGGAGTTTATTCATTATTCCATTGTTTAACTACAAGTGCCTTTGAGGAGAAATTGAACGCTACCTGATTTTCTTCGAGGAAAGCTGTTCATTATTTAAAACCGGAAAACCTAAATGTCATACACCCCCGTATCAGTTAATCACAGACGCTAAAGGTTTTCAGTTTATTTAATAATTTATCTCAACTAGCTTAATATCAAATGCATAAAGTTGTTGCATTTCGCTGCACATAAAACGGACAATGAGGAGTTTCATTAACAAAAGATAATAGCCGTGGGCGAATCATTATTGTTACAATAACTGAGCGTCGGATTGTGTGTGGCCTCCCAGCCAAACAGTTCGATTCAACCCTTCAAATAATATTCTCCCCTTCAAATATTGTCGCCTCTTTGTGAAATATAACTGACAATTTATGCATAGTAAAAGTAGAAATTATTAAAAATCGTATTTGATACTATTTTTAAATTAATGCCGGACATAAAATCAAGCTCAATTTAGTAAGATGACTTTTACACAACAAAATTTTACACAATCATCACATCACTGATTGTCAACATTTATTGACAGGTGTGAATACCAAACTTTGAAGATAAAAAAAAAAAAAAAAAAAAAAAAAAAAAAAAAAAAAAAATTAACTTAATAAATTAAAATGTATTTAGAAAAAGTTATGAAATTTAAAATTGCAATAAACCGAATAAAAGAGGAATCGTTAAACATAGCAAACAAATAAACTAAACCCATTTTTAATTATGGAGTTTAGTTGACCGTTGAGAAAAGATTAGAAAGAAACACACATGTTACCTTTACTTTTCTTATTAATTCTGTACTTTTTAATCTCAGTTCGCTATTTTATACCATTAACATTACATAATAACATATATATATATATATATATATATATATATATATATATATATATATATGTAATACATATATAATTAACCAATCCTTTAGTTTGTTTCTTCAATTAATAGTCGAATCAGTTAACATAACAAACCTTTCTGCAAATTGGCCTTACAAGTTTAACAACTTTTGTATATGTTTTTTATGTTCTTTTTATATACTAACTATATTATTTACTTTGTTGTTTTTATATATTACCGACAATTATCACTTCAAAGTTGTTGATATTTAAAAATTGTATTTGGTCTTTTAACATTTAATCATTTACTTAGTTTCTCTTTAAATATTCTTATTGAAATATTATTCTTTAATTTCTTCTACATCGATACTTTCTAACTGTCATCTTATTATCATTTTACATTAAATTTATGTTTGACTGCACCCTCAACTAACTTCTCTCACTTACTCACACAGTCAACCATTCTCACTTCACGATAAATTCATGTCCGTTTCCATATTATATTACAGTCACCATATTATTATTATATACCTATAACGTATTATTAAGTTTATAATTACATTGGTTGTTATCTTGTTTCTCTTAGCCGAAACATCGGCACACAATTAAAAATAAGCACTTTTTTTTAATGTACGTTTCTTCTGATGACCTCACCCCTAACTATCTTCCTCATCTAAACCGATTTTAGATTTTTTAACCAATTCATGTTTCTAATTCCTGCCGATGATGAAATATAAGAATTAATAGACTTATATAATAAACATAATATTTTCTTGCTAAGTGCACTTTTCCTCACGATGAACCCATAATCCCAAAGTGATAAACTTTTAATTTGGTCAAACTGAAGTTTTTTAAAGATAAATTACACGACATTTAAATTGCACCCACGCGAAGCAAAGGCGAGTCGCTATTCAACTTACAATATGTAAACATAAAGAATAGGGAAAGCAGTATTTTTTTAATCTAACATGAATAAGGTGGGAACTATACTTGACATATGGAGTAATTAATGGGACGAGGTTTTCACAAGGCTGCGATACACTTGGATATGCAGGAGGTATGCACTTATAGTCAGGTAAGATATGCAGGAAATGGTAGTTTGAAGATAGTAGGATCCCAGATGACAGGCAGGGCGTGCAGTACCTCCGCAGTTACGTGCGGCCCCGTAGCCCACTGACCCGCGGCCTTGTGTCGTACTCCACGCCGGTCGCTACAACGGGACACACATGAGCACTTCCTACATTCTTCTCCTCTCCTACAGGTATGGACATGCATATCTTCATAAGTCAGGGAGGGATAATGCATTAAGATAACCTCTGCAATGCCAGTGTATCTTAAGCGAATGGTGACCATTGTAATGGTATTAACGGTTTAATGAATGAAAATAATTTTTAATAATGGAGTTGATGACCACTAAGAATATATGATGGAGAAGTTGGTTGAGAATGCGGTCATCAAGAAAAAACACACTAATAAAATAAACTTTTTTTTTTTTTTTTTGCCTACTTTTCAGCCTACATTCTGAGTCTGCATCAGGTTGACTCTCTGAGATTAGCTCGAAAACATAGTTAACCCTGCAGGCACAGAATGTAGGCAGAAACGCACACAATAAAATAATTTTATCATATTAGTATATTTTTCTTGATGACCGCATCCTCGAATAACTTCTCCAGCGAAAGTAATAAGTACGGTTTGCCCCTCTTCATCCTAATACACAATTAACTGGCCTGCAAATGATAATGAAATATATAATCCTAGCGAACCGCCCTTTCTAGTAATTTAAATGTGGTGTCATTTATGTTAAATTTAAACATCAGTTTGACCAATTAAAAAAAAAAGTTTGACTGACCAATTAAAAGACCCAAACCAATTAAAAGTTTATTACTTTGGGATTATTAGTTCATCGTAACAAAAAGTGCACTTAGCAAGAAAATATTATGTTTATTATATAATTATTAATTCTTATATTTAATCATCAGCAGAAATTATAAACATAAATTTGTTTAGTTTATTTGTTTGTTATGTTTATCGATTCCAATTTTATTCGGTTTTACAAGTTTACTTTCACTTACTATATATAGTAAGGGAAAGTATTGCGATCGTGAAAATTTTCGATTTCCAGTTTTCAACGGAAATACACATTTTAGGGTCCCCTGAGTCCAAATAACCAAGTTCCACAAAAAGGTGTGTTTGTGTGTGTGGTAACTCCAGGGTGGAAACGGTAAGTCCTATGAAACTGAAATTTCATATTCAGACAAATATACGCCCGAGACGTTCCAAAACCCTTTTCATCAAAATGAGCTTACCAGAGGAGCCACTTTATACCATGCATTTTGCATCTTTTTTCGATTTTCTCGAAAACGGATCCGACGATTTTGAATAAACTCGCTATATCGATGTAAAATTTAATGGGCTTTAATATCATTTAGGTTTTGTTCGGATTAAAATAGTCTGACAGGGCTTAAATGCCGATATTTTAAATTTTCTTTCTCTAACTCTAATGTACCTTTAATTTTGTTGATTCTATAAAAAAACTATATTGTCTTTTTACCACTGATGAAAAACAGCTAAATATGCAAGTTGAGCGAATTCGAAAAGCAACTAAAGGAGAAAACTGAAAAAATATTTGTTTAATGCAATTTTTGGTTTTTAAACATAAGAGTAGGAATATACATGTATGATATACCGTTGGAAAGCTAAAGATTTTAGAAAAAATATTATCTTATACTCAAGCTTTTAAAAGTTAATAGAGAGTGATGAAAAGAAGATAAAACTAACTGATTATTTTAGATAATAATATAATAGATTTTTTAATAAAACACATGTTTCTATATAAATTCAATTTAATTAATTCTTTAATAGTTTCACGTATTTTTATCTCTGTGTTTGAAAATTCTTTTATTGATTTTAAAAATGAAGGTAAGTGAATGTCGTGTGTTGCCCGCACCAGATTTTTTTATTTCATATGAACTTATTCTAAATACATTTTAATGTATTAAAGTTAATTTAGTTTCCATGTGTGCAAAACTACTGTTTTTTGTGAAATAATCTAAAAGTAGAAATAATTATTTACATACAGTATTAGTTTATAACAACTTTTCATATTTTTTAGCAATTTATGCACGATTTGGTACATAATATTTTTTTTCTAAAATCTTGACTGCTGTATGAAGTATGTAACCTGTACGATTACCATGATTCACAATAACCTTCCTAACCCACAACATTACAAATAATATTTCTGAATAAGGGTATGCGCTTATAACATCTTTCTATTAAATCGTGACTTCGTTACATATTGACTTTTCTAAAACCTTGGGCTTTCCAACAGTACATTATACATCTATGTTACTACTTATATTTCAGGAATAATTTTTTATGACTTGGTCACAGAAAATTTATTTTCCCGTTTAAAGAAAAACTAAATTGCAATGCATTTTCCTTATAAACCTTCAGGAAAGAATGGCCTAAACGATGGTGAAAACCGTATCAAAATCTGTCCAGTGGTTTAGAAGGAGTTAGCGGAAACCAAAATCCCATTATTGTTTTATATGTATAAGAGAAGAGATAAAGAATATAGTTTAAAAAAGGTGAAACATTGAATGAATTTAATTATTTATAAATGCTCTATTTGATAAAGTGCGGAAGATTCATCATTGAAGAGAGGGAGAAACGAATGGAGTTTGAGCGTGTTTAGAGACAATACTTGACGAAGGAAGATGGGGAGTGTGCTTCAAAGTATGGTTCAAAGCACGGATGAATCTGAACTTTTTGAAGGAAGCTTTTTTAATCGAGAGTTTGCTTTATGTTAAGAGTATGTTTGAAAGAACGTGGAGTAAAGAGGTTTATGATATAGGAAGGTTTTCTAGATTGGAATAATAAGACACAAAGTAAGGATTTTCTTCGAAAGTTATATTAGAGCCACCTTTGACCAGAAAAACGGCTAGAAATAGGGATCACTTATAGCAGGTTGGCTAGCATAACAGCCTTCTATGCCCAAGATCAAAGGGTTAAACCCAGCAAGTGGCCCTAGTCTTTCGGAGGGGACGTTATAAGGTTATCCGGAACCTGTGCGATATCAGGTACCCGTTAAAGATCCCTATCCTAATTAAACCTGTATAGGCAAAATATAGGACTCTCACTGTAGCATCGTCTGATTAGCAACAATAGCATAATAATAATAATAATAATAATAAACCCGCAGGGGGTGACTGATGGGTGCAGTTACCGGGGTTTTACGGTCCCCCGGGTTCCTGAGTACAGTACACCACCCTAAGTACACACAGAACAGCCCACTAACACATCCACACTGACATGAAGCACACTCACAGTACACACCCTAGGGCTACCTTCCCTAGGAAGACCTGGAAGCAGGTATAAAATGCATTTACCCAAATAACAATGGTGCGAACTAGAGGCCAAATAGCCTTGGACGAATCCAGAGTAAGGGGTGCTCTGGAGAGAATGGATTCACAGCCCTCGACATCGGCAGGCAGTGCGAGCGGTGCTCCGGTGCCGTATGGAACCGTAAGACCGGCCTCTTCACCTTAAACTCTGAATCGAGCTTGGAAGCTCCCATTGAGCATCCCGCACGAAGAAGAGGAACAAATCACCAAAGGAACTTGCAACCCCGGATGAAGTGGACCCGCAATATGAACCTTGCAGTAATCCGGACATATTTTTTGGCTACAAAAGCGGAGACTGAAAAAACAGGATATCGCAGCCGAATAACTGAATACTGGAGTGCACAGTCCCCAGAGATTGAAGTCACATCTCAACGGCTAGCTCAAAAAAATTATGAAACGGAAGTTTCTGTCAGATGCGGAAATGAATGAAATCAGAGTGGAAATTGCAAGAACACTCAATACTTTTGCCAATCATGGTACAACTAGCAATTTGACTGAGCAGGCTCAGGAGTGTAATGAGACAGCAGTTACAGAGGAGCAGCCAGTCAAGCAGAGTGAGCAAGATGACCAGTTAAGGCTAGAATTGAAGGAAATTTTGATCCTAGAACACATCAAGTTTGAAGGTATTCCTCTGCAAAACAGACCGTCACTACCTCGAGTGCCTTATGGAAAAACAACATTAAAAATTGCCAAACCATTACCAAGTGTTGTCAGATAATATGACAAGTGAAATGATGGTTTTAGAGATCAGTCATTGGATATATGTCGCTGCCATAACAGTTGCCTTAAAACTAGGTTTAGTTAGAGAACGACCAGATAAAGAAAACTGCACTAAACAGGACAAGGGCAAGAACTCTCCTTGAAAGACTCTTAAATAAAATTGAATCTCTGCGCCGTAAAATTGGAATTCTTACAAATTATCTAAGAGATCCAGGCTACGCTTCAATCAAGCTTAAGACGAAGGTAGATGAAATAATTGTCTCACATATTGGAGGAGTACAAGCGTCGGAAATGAATCTAGAATTAGCTAAACTTATGGAAAATATGAAACAAAGGCTGGCAGTATATGCGAATAGAATAAGGAGATACACTGAAGCAGCTGAAAGGAGGAAACAAAACAAAAGTTTTGCCAATACAGATAAGCTTTTCTATCGGCAGTTGTCATCCAGAAGTTTAAATAATAGCAGCAAATAGCCAAACAGTGGGCTTCTGATCGATAACTGGAAAACTATTTGGGGTACTGAAAAATCATATAAGAAGGATGCATATTGGTTAAAAAAGTTGAAAGAGAGAGTGGCTGATGTACCGATTATGTAAGCAGTCACAATTCATGAAAAAGATATTGTCGTGGCTCTAAAGAAGATGAAAAATTGGAAGGCAACCGGGCCAGACAAGCTGCATAACTACTGGCTGAAAAACTTTACGTGTGTCCATCCACTACTCGCAAGTTGCTTTCAATGTTTTTTAGAAAACAAAGTCGAAATTCCTGAAGAGTTTTGTACCGGTCTTACCTACTTGATACCAAAAGGAGAAAAACAGGAATTCGAACCAAAAGATTTTAGACCAATTGTATGCCTCAATGGAACATACAAGCTGCTAACATCAGTTATCAATAACAAGTTAAAAAATTATTCAAATTATTACAATTTAATGGCTGAAGAACAGTTAGGGACGAGAGATAACGCGAAGGGATGCAAGGAATTGCTTTTCATTGATAGTTTCATAGCTTCACAGGTAAAGAAGCGCAACATTTCCATAGCCTGGACAGACTACCAGGAGGCACACGATTCAGTGCCCCACGATTGGCTCTTGGAAAGTCTACATATTTATAAAATAGACAAAACTATAATAGAACTGCTAGAGCCTCTTATGAACTTGTTTGTGGAAGGTGTCTTTAATAATGCCTGGTAGTAAAGCACAACTATGCAACGAAAAAATACCTATTTCTAGAGGCATATTTCAGGGTGACTCCATGAGCCCGCTTTGGTTTTGTTTGTCCATCAACCCTTTAAGTAGATTGCTGAACTCATCAGGCAAAGGTTATCATCTCGGACAGGAAACGATTGTTTCCCATTCCCTTTACATTGATGATATTAAATTGTATGCCAAGAATGAAAACGATCTACAAAGCCTTCTTGAAGTGGTAAGGACCTTTAGTGAGGATATTCATATGAAGATGGGACTGGATAAATGTACAGTACTTCATATTCATAAAGGAAAGTTGAAAGAATCAAGTAATATGGAGTTAACTAATAATGCAGTAGTTAACAGTTTGAACGAAAATGGCTCTTACAAATACCTTGGAACACATCAACTTTTGGAGTTTAAGAAAGATATAAAAAAGATGTTTGAAGAAAAATTTAAAAAACGAGTAAAGGTCATCCTCGGAACTTATCTTTCAGGCAAAAACATAATAAAATCCATTAATACATGGGCCATTCCAGCATTAATGTATTCCTTTGGAATTTCAAAATGGAGCAATACTGATCTGGAAGCTTTGGACTCCTATCTAAGAGTGCAGATGGTAAACTCAAGAAAGCGTCATCCGAAATCATCTGTGATTAGAATATATCTTCCACGAAAATTAGGAGGGCGAGGCCTCATAAGTCTAGTGAGGGCGTGCCACCAAGAGGAAAATAATCTAAGAAACTACTTTAGAACATCTGGGACATCAAGAATCGTCTCAACGATCAAAGCTCTGGGTATAGGTCTTGCTGCATTAAATCTTCAGAACGACCAGTTTCGCTTGCCTGCAAATCAAGAAGAAATGATTGAAACGTGGAAATCTAAAGAACTTCACGGAAGATATTACCAAAATATAGTAGCAACCGGCATAGACAAAGGTTCATCGCTAGCATGGTTGCCTAATGGTAATTTGTTTCCTGAAACTGAAGGATTTATTTTAGCGATTCAGGAGCAAGTTATTGCCACAAATACGTATATGTGGAGAAGCTATTTCTGAGCTGTGCCGTATGTGTAGAGCAGTTACAGAATCAATTCAGCATATCACGTCAGGCTGTCAAGTGCTCGCTGGAAAGGAATACTTGCTGAGGCACAATAACGTGGCTAAAATTGTTCACCAAGTGTTGGCCAAGAAATATCATATGCTGGAGGAAACTTGCCCGTATTACAAATACATCCCACAGCCAGTCATTAATAGACAGCACGTCAAGCTGTATTGGGACCTGGCCATCATAAGTGACCATACAATTCCGCTTAATAAGCCAGATATTTTACTGATGTTAAAGGCAGAAAAATGTGCAATGATCATCGAGATAGGGGTGCCATCAGATGATAACCTGCACAAGGTAGTTGCAGAAAAGGTCAGAAAATATCAGGATTTGGGGGAAGAATTGTACAGGCTTGACAAAGTGAGAGTGCTGCCGTTGATCATTTCAACTAATGGCTTGATCCCAGAGATGACTGTTAATTCAATAAAGGAGCTGGATCTTCCCCTCAACATTCTGGATGAGATGCAGAAAGCTGTGTTACTCGGTACTGCGAGTATTGTTCGAAAAGTAATGAACATAAAGGATTAAGATTTACTAGCCTCAGCCTTGACTTAGGTCCGGGTAGGCTCTAATGCCAGCGAAAGCTGAGAACAAATAAAAAATAATAATAATAGGCTTACCGAACCCGAAGGTTCGATGCCGATACCACCAAACTTCGCCTGCACAGACTCGTCCAATGTTCGCCGGTCAAGCCCAAGCCACCGAGATCAGCCTTAACGCAATCCTCCCATCGAAGCTTCACCCTACCAGTCGGTTCAGCGAATACCAACTTTCTCGGAATCCGTTCCTTACCGAGCCCAACAACTTTACGCGCCCATTTGAGTCTCCGCGATGCTATCAACTTAATTATATTTACAGGATACAAGTTCCGCAATTCCGCGTCCGTAGAGAACCGTCGGAAGAATAATAGTTTTATAAATTCTAACCTTTAAGTTTTTAGACTGAAGTCGCGAGCTAAGTAATTTAGTAACTGAATAATAACACACATTTCCTACCTTTAACCGAGACTTTATTTCTTCCTGGATTTAATTTTTTCTTCATATCATTGAACCTAAATACTTGCATTTCTCTACGTATTCAAAAGTATGCCCTGAAATATTAACATCATCAATATCGCCACCATTTCTGCTACTAATCACATATTTCGTCTAATCGGTATTTAATTCGAGACCTATTTGTTTACCGGTTTTCATTAACACAACTGTATTTAGTTGTATGGTTTTCGTGTCTTCACCTAGCAATACCAAATCATCGGCATGCCCCAAAACCGGAATCTTGTCACCCATATTAAAGCCTTTCTCGGTACACATCACCTTTTCTATGACATATTCTAAAGCTATAGTAAATAACACAGGTGAAAGGGAGTCACCCTGTTTTAAACCCGATCGCACCTCAAATGTCTTGGAATAATTATGACCGATTCTATCTTTATTAAATGTTTCCGACAAACACATCTCTACTAGGTTTACTAACTTTCTAGGTATTCTCTGTTCAATCATGATGTTATACAGCTTCTGACGGTCTATGGAATCATAAGCCTTTTTAAAAACAATATAGAGTTGATGGACTACACCGTTGTATTCCAGCTTCTTCTCTAATATTTGACGTAAGGAAAATATTTGATCAACAGTCGAGCGATTCCGCTTAAAACCACATTGGTAGTCTCCGATAATTTCCTCAGCGTATTCCGTGATTCGGGTAGTTAGTATTGACGAGAATATTTTATAGCATACTGGGAGAAGAGAGATCCCATGATAGTTGTTACAATCCGTCCTTTTTTGTGAACTATTGATTCTTTCCATTCTTCGGGCATTTTTTCATTTTTCCAGATCTTTTTAACTAAAACATGCAATTTGGAAACGCCCGCTTCTCCACACGCCTTGATTAATTCACTCGTAATATTATCACTTCCCGCAACTTTATAACGTTTGATTTTCCTATCGCCATTTCGACTTCCTCTTTACTCGGTGCGTCTATCCGTGGTTCAGCGCTCTGGTATTCAGAGGGAGGAGATTGATTATTATTTTCCGTATTTTGAATGCCGTCAAAGTGTTGTTTAAATTTATTTAATATCTCAGTCAGATCCGCAATTATATTGTTATTCGCATCTTTAACCCCATTCAATAGAGGTTCAAAACAATAGCATAAAGTGACGTTAAATAAATAAATAAACAAACCGGTTAGAAATAGTTCTTATAAAGTGGTTTATCAATTTTTTTAGTGTAATCTCGCTTTTTCAGTGATTCAGAGATTCGTTCTCCATGACATGCAGACTAAAAGTGGGGGAGAAAGAGAGGGGACACTAGATCTTCATGCAAGAAGAGAAAATTATACCAATAAACTCAAGTCTTTCTTTTTGTTTATCACATACGCCATTTTTAAAAAAAAAACATGAAAAAAGGTGTTTATTGATATAAATCTCTTAAATAACATTATATAAATACTTTAATTTTACTGCGAGTTTGTAAAAACTTAAACTAGACTAACAATTAAATTACCAAAATATTTAGAAGACATTTAAATATTATTTATTCCGATAAACTTCCTAATTTTCGAACATGAAAGTGAAAACGAAAAGTAATTACACACAAAAGTAACTCATCGTTTATTATCACGTACCTAAAAAAAGCTTTGTGATTTTCGACCAGGTATCAGCAGGAGTGTTTTGTTCTCGACTCCACGTGCCTTGTAACCTTGCCAGAAATTACAATGCTTCAACGAATTTTGATGAGCTGTGAACAGAGGTTCATTTAAAATTAGCTCCACTAAAACTTAAACTATCAACGAGACCAAAAACGTAGGAGTAAACGGTGGAACTCCTTGAAATTTGACAATTTGTTATCACATTTTCAAAAAGATTCAACAAGTACGGGTTACGCAAAAAAGAGAAGTAGTTCAATATTACTATCATTTTTACAAGTGTTATAAAAACTTCACCACTTAGTTCATACCTCGACTGTTCTACTACAATCTCATATCAATGAAGGGAAATCAAAGAGTTGACAGTTAGTTACAGTTGATGTGCTGTTTAATAATAAATCATTTGACTGTATATTAGCACAAGGTTAATTTTATATTATTTTTTTAAAGATGTAAATTAAATAAAAAATCAATACACATTTCTTTAGAAACAAAAAAACAATAAAAAACAGATCCAGCATTGAAGGTGCTCCGTCACGGAGACAGTATTCAGTGTCAGCTGCAAGTAGTGCACTACATGACCGGAACCGATCTGCACGGCTATCATAGAGTGAGGCGTTTTTTTTTTATTTTCTAGCTTGATAAAAAAAAAAAAAAAAAAATTGATTTTTTTTTTTTTTAAGAAATGAAGGAATTTTACACAGAAATCACAGTTGAATAGATGACACTCCTCATACATCATCGCTGATAAATTCTTACTCACTATAACAATTTCTGCATTTTACAAGTAAACTACTCGCTTTATTATAAATGTCATTTAATTGATGTCACTCTTGTCTGTTAGTATTTGTATGCCAGTTAGTGTTTTAGCAATAAATTATTCCTTGAATAATATATTGGAGTAATAAAATTCAAGAAAACAATAACAATAATGTTTGCATCGGTTAAAATCACGTTTAAAGTTTTTTCCAAATATTTTTTTTTTATAACATCATTTATTGAAATTTACAACTGTATTTCAAAATACAACAAGTAATTGTGTAGATGACAAAAGATAAACAGCGTGATACAGACTTGAGGAAGAACTACCCAATGGCAGCACTCCTGTTCCAAATATTAGAAGTAGATATTGGGGCTGATTTATGTCTTCTAAATTCTAAATTTTTTATTGTATGAACAATTCAACGTTTCGGGATCTCACTTCCATCATCAGGACTTTACAAGTAAAATTAACAATTACCAATTACTTTAAAAAAACAACTATAATGAAGTGCATTATTAAAACGTTTTAAAAAAAAATATTATAAGCTAGGTGTCCCTATTTAACAACATTTAAAAATTATTGTACACAAATTTTAAAATAATTAAGAGGTATTTAAATAAAACAACAATTAACAATATCACATAGTAATAAGTTAAAGTAATAAATAAATATTTTAAAACTGCCTGGTTTTTACTTTTTGAAATTCATTAGCTTATCCCAACTTATGTCACTGATATAAAAAACTAAAAGACAAATCAATAAAAATAGTCAGTAAGAGAAAAATCATATCTGAGCAGAGTATTGCTTACATCTTTGTTCTCAACTGGATTGATGATGGGAGTGGGATCCCGAAACGTTGAATCGTTGATAGAATAAAAAATTAGGAATTTGGAAGAAATAAATCAGCCCCAATATCTACCTCTAATATTACGCTAGATCTTCCGTTGATAAGAATATAATGATATAATATTTTTCCAAGTTTATCTAAGCTGTCTGAAAATGATTTTATCCGTGGTTTTGAAATAATGAAAAATAACTTATTAAGACCAAAGATGTCGAAGGGTCGACTAATACAAACTCGGTGATTACAAATCCATTAATCCTTAAAAGACTCTAGTAGTGAGATAAGAACTTTACATCTTAGGCAGACGAGAAAGTAAAAAACACAACTCCAGACGTCAAAAAAAACCCTGAGAAAAACTACTGAGAGGACTATAATCATCCCAATTATTACTTACGCCTTCAATCCGGCGGAACATACAATCTCTGCCATTACAAATGGTTGAGATAATTCTTAACGCGATTACTTCCGTGAAATCCTCCTTGCCAGACCAAAAGCGTAAAAAAATAACCTTCGAAAACATGTTTCGTAGTTGTTCTACTATGGTTCTTCAATTACATTACATTTCCGTTCATGCTTCTTGATAAATGAGGATATCACCTAAATTATTTATTTCTTAGGTTAGCACTCTGGCGATTCTCCAGTCTTCTGTCTTCCAGCACGTGTTCTATCCTTCAAAGATTTTAACTCTTTATGTCTTTGTAGTCCATACTGTACAGTAGCATGTGACTTGTTCAACAGATATGCAATTTTTCTTATAGATAAGCCCTGCAAACCATGAGCTCTCTCGAATCACGAGAAACGCTCATATTAAACCGAAATCAGTTTCTCAGGTCCAAATAAAGTTATTACTGAACTACGATTTGATAATCGAGATAAGATACATACACGCTGGATAGTACAAGAGATAGTATTAATATTGAAAGTGTATAAAAACATTTTTAACCTACCATTAACAAATGACATCCTGTCTCGTTTTATATTTATGATAAAATGATAATAAATAAATACATTTTTTATCTAATATTCGATTTTTTTTTTTTTTTGGTATTGCATGGAAGCAATACCATGTTTAGGGTTAATAAA
This sequence comes from Piezodorus guildinii, assembly GCA_023052935.1. Classification (NCBI taxonomy): domain Eukaryota; kingdom Metazoa; phylum Arthropoda; class Insecta; order Hemiptera; family Pentatomidae; genus Piezodorus; species Piezodorus guildinii. The sequence continues at coordinate 109,862,042 of CM041292.1, read as the reverse complement.
AAGCAATATTTGACAGACGATCTAAACTTCCGATGTACGACAGAAAGCTCAGCCATCGTCTGGTCATTTAGGATTGTGCTTTGGGAGGAGGGAGAGGAGAGATGAGAGGAAGTCCACGAAATCATAAAATACCTCCATGAAATCTTAGTGAGACTTCGGAAAATCCTAAATACTTTGCCAACGGGCAATACGAGGCCTGAGCCGTGGATTGTATATACCATTGTTGCTGTATATACATAGAATGTTTGTGTATTATTTAGTAAATAAAGTTGGAGGATAAGAATAAAAAATCTAACATTAGTATTAATAATTTGTACATTAGGAAATTGTTAAGTTGAAAATAAATAGCTATGCAAAAAAAAGCATGCTGTATGGAAACTTTATTGAATGAGTGTATATGCAATAATACAAGGACAGTGTAATACTAAAAAGTGTGAAGGTCGCTTTAAGGGAAACTACACATTAAAATGTTTTGAATAAAGCAATTTTTCTAACCATTGAGAATGTTACAAAATACAACGTTAAATATAAAAAAAGCAATGGCCATAGACAGTAAAGCACCAAGTTATTTTTTAAGAATGCCCCTTTTACATTTCGAGTTTGACTACATTGGGACTTACTTCAGACATTTCAATAAGTCTAGGTGATGATATAGCCAAAATATCAAAAATACTTAATTTTTTAAAAATAAATAACATTTCAAATAAAATTTAGCACTTATCGTAATCAGCATTATATATCTGCAGTGATTAATAGCGATATTTTTCTTTATGTATATATATTTTTTTTTTTCATTTCTTAAATGTATGACAATTATTTCATTTTACTATTTTTCTTTATATTTTACTTCTATTTATACCGTTCCTTTTCTAATATTGCCTTAGTGATTAAAGATTAAAGATGCACAGACGATGATGACCTTGAAGTTTTACGCCTTAAAGCCCAAACAAACAAACACTAAACCACCAACCTTTTTTCATAACAGTTTGAGAGGTAAATATAATTGAAAAATTAGTATGTTCGGATTGTATCATTTCAATGAGCCTTTTCAAACCTACAAGCAAATTGAACGAGTCCTACACATTATACAGAACTGTGTTTGTATTTGGCTTATTCAACCATGCTTAAATTGAGACGTTGATTTCCAAAAGGTACTAAGGGACATTTTTTACGAAATTGATTTTTTTACATATTTGTATACTCATCATTTAGTTTTATCTTAATCTACTACTTGATGTTATCTAATGAACTCTCAAGTCCTTAAAAAACGCGATTTAGAAAAACGGTCATTTTTTTAATGTACTGATTACGCATTTATTTTCGTTCCAAATCATTCTGAAAAAATTAATTTTATAACCTTAATATGATGTTATTATTATAGTAAAAAAATAATTCTAAATTTTAAGGCAAAAAGACCCAAATTAGCTGATTTAATAATATAGTAATGAGAGATTTTCGCGCTTTCTGTAAAATTTTCTAAAATGGATATAGTACCTTTTGGAAATCAACGTCTCAATTCAAGATTTCACTTGCAATGCAATCCTGAGATTTCAAGAATACAAGTACAAAATATTCGATCATTTTGCTTGTCAATCATGCCTGTCTGCGAGTGGACACTATACGAGTCGAGTCATGTAAGAAACATTTAAGGCTTATAGCATACAGGTGGAATAATTTAAATCATGATGCGTCAATAATACACGTAACGTATAATGTATTGCTCCTCTCTTTCAATCAGGAAACAAATTTCAATCAAAATATTCTTCTTACAAAATAAGTAATCATTATAAAGCACTTTTAATTAATAAGGCAAATTATACCACCTCCTCCCCAATCAGTTAGCAGCCTAATACAAAAGCAGTGAGAGTCACTGATAACTTTAAATCTATACTCGTACTTTCGTCAGTTAATGCAAATAATTAAATATTCACATCTCTAGTCAAATATTAGTAATAAATATATGATTCATAAAACGCACTATCACTATTAGAAAGATAGACAATGATATTTTTAGGATAATTGGTAATTACGTTTAGAGCTTCAGGCGAAGGTTGAAATTAATTTATGCTGTGTACTTAACATTCTGGGTGGTTTGGAGCAGTGAGGTGCTGGCTGAGCTCAGTTTCGAACCAACCAGAATGTTAATTACCTAAAGATGACTTATAAGGCAGGATAACGTTGTTCAAATTTAATAATTAAGTAGTTGAGAATAACACAGCCTAAAAATATTTCACAACTGAATCAGTAATTTTATGTTTTCAAATACCCTTGTTTGTTTTAATAACCAAGCTAAAGATAAGTAAGTTAATCAGGTTGAACCAAAATAACTTCTTAAAATTAAGTCATTACTTAATCCAGTATAGAAATAGTTAATAACATCGAGGTATATAAGAGCATACAAATATAATAGGTTCACACTCACAATAGCTCTCCTAATACTTTTTGATAGATCCCTCTGGGACATAACCTGTTGGTCCAGAAAGTTTCTGGCACTGTTGTATAAAAGTAAATATGATGAAAATGGTTCCAGAGATTTCCCAGGTTCCTACCATTCCCTCGAGGTTACAAAAATATGAACTGTTTTTGTTCATATGAAATATATAATATTTTTTTAAGAATATACATTCCATTTGTAACAAGTGAAATACAGTAGGAGAAGGGAGAAATGATCTAATTTTGTAGGTAGGCCCCTTGAGGATAAAAAACTTAATAATTGAAGAGTATATATTTAAAAAAAATATTTATTTATATTTACAATTAAATAAGCTAATAAAAGTAATTAAGTAAATAAGCTAAAAGAAAATAGTCATGAAAAAGACATGTAAAGAAGCTTCCTAATAAAAGCACTCTAAAAATATTCTAAACTAGAAGGTCTCGAGGCCATCTTCGTTTCAGACGCCTCGGAGGATTATCAGGAATTGAAGTGAAAGAAAGGATTGAAACTATAGGATTAGAGTGGGAATAGAATTTGTCATGAAAGGGATGATATCTGGTTCGGGCCACATAGATGAATATAAAACAGAAAACATGTCTACCAGACACAATTTGCCACGAAACTCAATTATTCATTTAATAAAATTAATTAAACAAATTTTGTTTGTTTGTTTATTTATTTAACGTCACTTTATGCTACTATGGCTAATCGGACGATGCTACAGTGGGAGTCCTAAATTTTTCCTATCCAGTTTTTATTAGGATAGGGATCTTTAACGAGTACCTGACATCGCACAGGCTCGGGAACACCTTTTAACGTCCCCTCCGAAGGACGGCGTAACTAAGGATTTTTTACTACCATTAAAAAATCCTAGGACCACCTGTGGGTTTGAACCCGTGACCTTTAGCATGGGAGGCTGTTACGCTAGCCACCCAGCTACAAGTGATCCCTATTTTTAACAAATATAGCCCTAATCAAGAAACAAGATAAAAATTATTAATGAGAAAAATAATTTAATTATAGAAAAATCAACATTTGGCCATTGCAATCAAATATTTTCTACTAATACAGGGCTTAATATGAGCTGAAATATCACAATTGGAGTGCACTTGTTTAGAATGCCTCAAGTTGTAGGAAAAGAATTGAAAGAAGCATGGGTGTTGAAAGAAAAGGATTCAAAGAAAAAGGTGGAGCGGGGGGGATTTTCGGCTCGAAAATGGAACGATCCTACGTTTTAATTTTGTCGGAAGGAATATAAGATAGGAATGGAATTTTTAAGATTTAAATTAAGAGATTGAGGTATGGTGTCAGAATTGAAAAATCAATTCCAACAAATCCTTACCTGCTAATAATTACCTTTACCCTTCTTCGTAAACCTATGACATCATAGGTGCCCCACAGTGTCCTTAAATAATTTTCATTTAATATTAATAATATAGCTTGGTCCAGGTTGAACAGATTCTCTATATAGGACTCCTACTTAAAACTGAAACGACAAGAAACTGCTTTCGCTTACTTCAACACTTACTGGATAGACGCTCTAACCTTCCACTTACCTACAAAAGACTCATCTACATCACCATCATAAGGCCTATCTGGACGTATGGAGTTGAGCTTTGGGGCTCTACTAAGCCATCAAATTCTTCCCGTATTCAATCCTTACAATCCAAAATCCTTCGAAAAATCCTCAATGCTCCTTACTGTGTCACCAACAAACTCATCCATTAAGACCTTAATGTCCCATATGTTTCTGATTTGGCCCGTACGAGGTATCAATCCTTCCATGACAAACTCCACTCCCACTTTAACTCACTAGTTTTAATCCTCGCTTCCTCTTCCATTCCTGACAATCCTTTGAAAAGAAGTTACCTTCGTGACCTAGTTAAGATTACCTTGTGGAGTACTGCCAATGGGCATATTCTCCTCATGCCTTTCTTGTATATTATCCATATATATATTATCACCTGATGTACCTAATGTATTAACTAATACATTTGTAAATTTCATAAATTAAGGGAGTGGTTTGATATTTAAATTGGAAGAATCTGTACATGAAGAATATGTGCTGCGAGTTGATAAATATATGTATTATCCGCTCCTAGTTTCCTCAGATAAATATATGATACTACTCAGATAAATATTATTTAGCATTGTTAAAAATATATGTATTATCTTCGAAAAATGAAAACTAAGAAGTATTTTAAAGCATTGTAAAATTATGTATCTCGAGCGACTGACATTACAATGACATTCAATCAGAAATGCTAAGCGAGGCGACATTAGACCCGAGGTTGGGAACTTTCATCGACTACTAACACTTTCATGGAGTTGAGCGTGTTCAAACATTTTCCTTTCACTTGTTTCCTTGTGGTTGGATAAATTTTCTACGCTTCGCTTTCGCTTTCTTTGCGGGTTCTTCTTCAGGACATCGGCGTTTGATGGCTAATCGACCGTGAATCGGGACTCAATCGGAACTAGAGGAAGATAGTACAGCTGCCTGACGTAACTTAACGGTCAGGTAACCTTCACCTCAGGCAGCGGGCATAAAGAAATGAAGCAATCCCATTTCATTCAAGGTTTTCTATATCACTATCGTGTTAAAATTTTGAATAATTTAACAAAATAAAAAAATCTGGTGCTTTTACCACTCTACTCTACATTATATTATGTAAAATAGCATTTAAGATAAAAGTTTTTCCTAAAATCTTTCCAACGGTATATTATACATCTATATTAATATTATTTTTTTCATTTATTTATTCAGATATAGTTGAGTTTGTCACAATTCACAATAATAATATTGCTACAAGATCACATTCATACAATATAAACAAAAGGAAAGTCAAATTACATAATATAAAAGGTATATAATAACAAAATTTATAAATTAAATAAACACTAGGTTAACAAATAGCTGAATGAAAGATGTATGTAAATATATTAATATTCTTAAGTCCAAACAAAATTTTCAATTTTTTTGTTCTGCTTTGGATGGTTATAAAATTCGTTCTAGTTGTGTATTTAGCCCTTTTAGCTTATGTTAAGATGGAATGGTTAATTTTTTCGAATCTACAAAACTAAAGATACTTGGGAGAAAGAAAAATTTAAATATCGCCTTTTAAAAGTAATCTATCTCCATCAGAATGAAACTACATGATATGAAAGTATATTAAATTTTACGCAGATACAGTGAGTTTGATCAAAACGGTTAAAGACGTTTTGAAAAAAATCGTAAAAATGTGTAAAATGCATGATAAAAAGTGCCGATTTTGTTGAAACAGATTCTGTTACATCTCAGCCATGAACGCTAGTAAAATATGAACTTTCGGTTTTATACAACTTTAACTTTTAAATAGACTTACAAACACGCCCACACAGACCAACTTTCGGGCTTGGTCTTTTGGACTAAGCTGACACTAAACTTGTATTATCGATGAGAAAAGTAAAAGAGTATGATGTTGGCAAAATTATCTCCTTGCTTGAATGTTTATCAAGAAACGGCAAATCCTTACAAAATACTAATCATAAGGTTTTTTTGGATTGTATTATAAATTAAAGAATTTTATATATCCGTCGCTGCATTCTGCAACTAGGAAAAAAAACGATTTCCAAAAATATTATTAGTATGTTGAAGTGAATTTTTGCTGAAATGCTGGGTTAAGGAATTACAGTGTTGAGCAACAAAATAAATTCATTAGCTGAACATATAGATCTTTAGCTACTCAAATTATTTAAGAGTCTGTTTTATTTTAATAAATGAATGAAATCACAACATTCTAAATTCGCTTGGTAAAGATCAGTGTACTATTTAACAAAAAAAAATTAAAATATTTATTAGTGTGTTGAGTTGAATTCTTGCTGAAATACAGAAATAATGAGTTACAGTGACGAGATACTAACTAAATTTATTGCCTGACAATACAGATCTTTACCTTCTCAAATTATTTTAGAGTCTGTTTTATATTAATAAATGAACTTACAACATTTTGAAATTCTCTTAGTAAAGATAAATGTATTATTCACAAGAAAAAATAAAGAAAGAATTAAAATACTTGACAAACTTTCTGAATTATAAAACATTACAATAGCAAACAACATCTACGAAGTACCTATAAAATCTCTATGGAAAGCTTTGTTTTCTGCCAAAATTAGAAATACAGAGAATATCCATAAATCAAAAAAATTAATAGGTAACGCTTACTTCACAAGGACACGGACATCATATTAACAGATAATATATTTATTACAATATATTTTATTATAAAATATTTGTTATGCTAAAAACGTTATGAATGATACTTCAGAATTCATCAGAATTTGTTTGTTTATATTTATCAGTAGTTAATTTTAAATAGGCAGTAATTTTAAATATGTTTAAATAAGTTGAAGGAAATAATAAAATAGGTGTTAGAGGAAGTAATAATAATAAACAAATCTTGTATTAATGATTTAAGTACTCAAAAGCAGTTTGCTAAAGGATTAAAATAAAACTTTTTAACAAATAATAACAAATGTGAAGAAAATTGTTAACTAACTAGAGAAATATTCACCTCCAACTAAGTCCAAATAAAAACAATAAACGTCCAGTTTTTTGTAGATGGTGTTAAAAAACACAAAATGACCAAGCTGTTATCAAATTCCGCATTATAATTATTTTTTTAATTGCGTAACTCAGATAAACTATTATAATTATATAACACATTAATAGTTTCTGAAGCTAGACGCAGAGTTACCCAGGGTCAGGTATTAGCCTCAGCAATATCATTAGCCTCTGCGAGAAAACGTTAATTAGTTCCATTAGTTGATTGCAATTAATTGCTAATGGATAATATGGCTTATTTTCAAATAGTAATCTTGTGTTAGATAAGAATCCGTAATGAATAGTAAACCCTAATAATTAATCAATAAAGAATAAGTCTGAATAGAATGGTACTTCCAATTATAAATATATATATATATATATATATATAATTTATATATAAATGATGATAGTGTATAATATATACACTAAAGGCGGACCGAACCCCATTATACAACCGGTTATTTACATGTACTATTTTTTCATTTTAAATTAAACTACATCTTTTTATTTTCTTCATTTAATGTCATTTTTATGCTAATCTGCTACTGTGGCTATTCCGTCTAAATTTTACATTATTTTTCCAGTTATGTCCTAAACCTATCAAGGTTTAAATAGAATAACGAACGAGTACATGACATGGCACAAGCTCGGGACCACCATTTTACGTCCTCTCCGAAGGACAGCACAACAAAGCACTTTTTACTCACTTTAAAATATCCTTGGCCTATCTGCCGTGTTTGAATCTACAAACTCGAGCGTAGAAGGCTCTCATACTAGTCACTACAACTACACCACAGGCGACACTATATTTCTTCAGTTTTCATTGATTAAACTCAAATTTTTATTCCATCTCAAGTGTACAATAAAATATTACACGGTTTTTGAAATATTTTATCACACACACATTTTTATATGAGGAAGATAGATGAACCATTGATTTCTCAAACGTCAACTAAACTACATCACATTTTTATTTTCCTTCTGTGGTAACCACAAAGGAGAGTTCATTGATTAATGTTCACATATTCCATGCCTATTACTTAGGCACACTACATATAATATCATGTTATATTATTAATTTTTCACACACACACACTTTATTTAATACTTAAAAAGAATATAAGTTCTTAACTAATTATAATCTTAATTATATAATTGGTTCGTTAATTAAAGTAAAAACAAATTAACGGAAAGCTTGAATTTTCCTTATTTTGTTATATTTTTATCCTAAAATAAAATACAGTTTAGAAAGTTCGTTATTTAAAAATACTACATTTTTATTTTCTTATAAATTAACGAACAACTTATATAATGAAATATTAAAATTATTTAAGATCATTAAGAGCGTAATAATCTAGTCATTTGTCGTAAAAAAAAAAAAAAACTGAATGAAATTTTAAATAAAGTGGTATGGTAAGACAGCCTTTTATTTTAATATTGAACTCTGACCTTCACATTACTTTATCAACTATTAGATACTAAATAATAGCTTGAATAGGATTTAAAACCGAAACCAACTACGACACCATGAAACCTACTAAGGGCATAAGCACCCAGTACATTGGTTCCCAACCAAATTTAAAAAAACCTTCATAGAAACATTTCAATGGTAAGGACCTTCAAATCCTATGAAGTATTAGATATATATTTAGATTTTTAGTGGCTACACCGTATCACGTACATTGCATGCGGAATACCTCTACCAAAACTCTGTATTGCAGAAACTGCCTAGTAGGGGAAATAGAACTGAAGAAAAAAGAACTAGGCAGTTTACTTTAAACAGCAAAAAATTAAATAATAAAAAGTTACTATTAAACCTGGAAGATAGTCTTAGATTTTTTTAAAGGAATGAAAAATCCTTCTTTATGCTGTCCTTCATTGAAAACGATAAATGGTGTTCCAGAGCCTGTGGTAAATCAGGTCCTCGTATAAGATTCCCATCCTAATAAACAAAATTCAGGACTTCTGTTATAATATCGTCCGATAGCCACAGTAGCATAAAATGACATTAAGTGAATGAAAAATACCTAAAATTTAAAACTTTTAAAATAAGGCAAATACCTTTGTGCTAAATTTTGTTTAACCAGGGTTTTTTAGGATTGGAATCTTATACGAGAATCTGATTTAGCACAGGTTCTGGACCACCATCCCTATGAAGGACAGCATAAGGATTTTTCATTCCTTTAAAACATTCTAAGACCATTTGCCAGGTTTAATAGTAACTTTTAATTGTTTAATTTTTTTCTCCAACTAGGTAATTTATATAATACGAATACTCATAAAGAAATCAAATATTGTTAATTATCTTCTGCGATACATCTATTCTTTAAGCTTATTTAAGCTAGCAATCTTATCACTTAGAATTTTTAATTTGTCCGTGTGGCTCTTATTAAAAGCTAAGGCCTTACAAATAATTTTTGTAAGAAGGTAATTATAATTATTTTCCAATGGCATCTCGCGGACCCTCTCCCCCTGTACATCGCCTGCGGACCATTAGTCGGGAACCACTGCTCTAGCAGTTTATTACCCACGAGAAATAGTAACCTAATCTCTATAATGGTTTGAAGTTATGACGTTATATTTCATGTGTATATATATATATATATATATATATATATATATATATATATATATATATATATATAAGGTGTAAGATTTTTTTAGGTGAAGGTTAATTTCTATGAACGTTTCGGCTACAATACCATCTTCAGGTGCAATGGAACTTAATATATATATAATATATATATATATATATAATATATATATATATATATATATATATATATATATTAATGATATTTATATTGATACTAATGAATATATTGAATGTGCAAAACTTCCTTCATTGAGAAATTATTTAGCTTGCCGTAAGCCATCCCGTCCTAATTAATACACTTAGAAACTAAAATAGTCCCAATGTTCATAGAAACCTTAAAAATACGGCATAGTTATATTATAAAAAAAAACCTGACAAACAATGGGCTACCATATTTATTAAATGACGAAGTAATTAAACAAAAGGTATACTGGATAAAGGATTTAGGAGACATAGCTGAAAAACATAATATTGACATAGGCATAAAACTTGATAATAAAAATAAATGGGACTTAATCCTACAGGAATCGTACAGAGAATCGTTAATAGAAATTTATAGATTAAAATATGTAAAAAAGGCTTCAGTTTCGGAAAAAATGTATCTGTATATAAACTTAAATTATGATTATGGAACACATTACCTTGATGATACTAAAATAAACTTTAATGGGATTAAATGGGTAATAAGTGTTAGATGTAAACTTCATTATCTAAACTATAACAGATTTTATTCAAATAGTAGTGTGGTGTGCTCTTTGTGCGATAAAAGAGAAGCAGAAAATATATTTCATTTTTTATGTCTGAAATTAGAAAAAATTGTTTTAGAAAGAGTTCTCTAAAAGTTGACGATGTGATAAAATTTCTCGATGACAATAACTGGTTGTTTGTATACAATTTTCGTAAAATAGCAGGGCTTTATAGATATAGACTTATTAAAGATTTTAATTATAACTTATAGGTAAGTGAAAGTAAAAAACAGTTATCAATCTATCTAATGATATTTAGATCCCTTGAGAACAAAGTTTTGAATATGTTTAATTTATAATACCTGAGTTGGGTAGATGATGACACTACAGGGTAATTGGGAAAAACAATGGGACCTTGCCGCTACTGACCACCTAGTGACAGCAAACTCTATTGGCAACAAGTATTTAAAAAAGTCGTAAACGAGATAAGGGCTGAGGTCGATGGTGATCATTAAGTAAATTAATTGACAGTTAGCCATTCTTATCCTAACTTCTTCAACAGCAATTTAGGTAATGACTCCTACTCCTATCGTGCTAGGCTTTATTAAACAAGGAACAGGTTAGATATTAAATAATTAGTCAATGGGGCCGCTTGTTAATTAAAATAATTGATTAACTTTGAGTTACATAGCCGAGTGATTAGCATAGCCTGTAGAGGCCAGGCAAATCTAAATATATATAAATAATCAGGTGGAAGCTATCGTCGTAGATTTCAAAAACTAAATTTAATTTTTAAAAAAAAATCTGAAAATCACTTATCGAGAAATAAACTAATTTTGTATTTCATAGAATTAATGCTTGAATTTTCTTTGAGATTAAGAGCTTGAATAATTGTTATTTAGATATTCCTGGATTCAGGAGATATTTCAAGATAATACTAATAATATAGAAACATGAAACAAATTTAATTAAAATGTTTTGTTTTTTCAAAACAATTCTTATTGAGTGATATTACAATCTGTCTTCATTAGGACATTTATAATAGTGATCAAGTACAACATTCATACAATATTTACAGAACTATAAAATATTATACAATAAAATAAGTAAGTAAATATGTTAATTAATCATATATTGCAGGTATGTGAAGAAACCACACAGAGGTAGCACTTCTCTTATTTAATGTTGTAGGTCGCCAGGCAATCGTCCTTTCAGCCGACTCGGGGGATTATCAGGAATAGATGGGGGGATAAGAGTTTCCGTGCGAGTGGGTTGGTAATTTGGAATTAAAGGAGGTATACCTAGTTCGGGCTAGATCTGCAACTAATGGGATATTTAGGTCTTTATGGATAATTTTATTAGTGACAAAGTAAGGAGCATTTAGGATCTTCCGGAGGATTTCAGATTGCATGGATTGAATGCGGGAAGAACTAGATGATTCTGTGGATCCTCTCAATCTCATATGTTCAAATAGTAAGTAACTCTGAAACAGTGAGATTGCTATTGATGTGACAAGCTCAAATCAATTCAATCAATCAGTTGTTGACCATTGAAACTGCAGTACACTGTCGCTCGATTCAGATTGCAATATGCACTCAGCAAATAACAAGAAGATAGAGAGAAACTGTCAAATTTGTTTTCTAATTTTATTTAATTTAATTATAAAAGGTATATCTAATACATCAGACAACAGATTTACAACTAAACTATGAATAACATGAGTTACATACAAATATATTTATTGAATAGAAGGATCCATATATTTTATTCTAAGAATTGCAATAAGAGTTGTAGGATATCCTTCCCAACAGGATCTTATGATAGGATGATTCATTGCACGTTTACCTCATCATTAGGAGGGATGATGCATCCAATTCAAATCAGTAATAATTCCAATACCCATCCCATATACTCAGGATTCTTCCATAGACTCCATAGACTCAAGGATTCGAAATATCACATTACGTATTTACCAGATGTACAGATCATTATCAATTAATGTGCAGTTTATTCGCGAACACCATTTCCTTATTAATTCCATCTAGGCAACATCTACACTTCGGGCCATTTGGCCCGGAAAACAATAGAAAAAAAATTAGTCCTTGATTCTAGAAATTAAGATCATCTTTCTAAAAATTTAGCACAAAACATACAATAGGGGTACTCACTACGTTTGCTATAGCACATTTTTTGTACTATAGGAAATGTAGTGAGTGCCCCTAATATATTAAATATTCCCAATTATGTGTCATTAAGATATTATGACATTATAAAATGTATAATGATTGTAAATGGTTATGAAAGAGGTGGATGTCTATATATATTTTTTAAATATCTCAGTTTAATTAACATTTATCTGGACGTACGGAGTTGAGCTTTGGGGCTCTACTAAACCATCAAATTCTTCCCGTATTCTTACAACCCAAAATCCTTCGAAAAATCCTCAATGCTCCTTACTTTGTCACCAACAAACTCATCCATAAAGACCTTAATGTCTCATATGTTGCTGATTTGGCCCGTACGAGGTATCATTCCTTCCATGACAAAATCCACTCCCACGTTAACCGACTAGTTTCAATCCTTACTTCCTCTTTTATACCTGACAATCTTCCGAGGCGTCTGAAAAGAAGATGGCCTCGAGACCTTCTAGTGTAGATTACCTAGTGGAGTGTTGCCAATGGGCATATTCTCTTCATGTCTTTTCATGTATATTATCTATATTATGAGCCAATTTACGTGATGTATTTACTAATACAGTTGTAAATTTTAATAAATAAAAACAATTTGCATTTATTATCTTATAAAAAAAAAAAAAACCGGTGGCATGAGAGGTGCTATCCCCAAGTATTAAATTTCTTGCATCAAAATAATAGGTCTCATTACGTTTCACAACATCCAAATCAATAAACTAAATAATATTGCTGCATTTTTATTCGTCCCATTATAGGATACAGAGGTGGAAAGAATTAATAGAAAAACAATATGAACAATTCAAAAGCAAAGATGGAAGTATTTAGTTCATCAATTGGAATAAAACGGCAGACTGCAAAACAAATATTTAACAATAAAATCTATCTGACAATATCAGAAAATTATAAATAAATAACTTCAGTTATTATGATGATTACTAGTTTTCGCCCCAAACAATCAAACAACATCATAAATACTTCAACAATAGAATAAGGAAATAACTAGATAATATCGACATTTAAAATATATAGGTAAGTGAAAGTAAAAAGGATAAGCAACTATGGAAAAGAACAAACTAAATAACCATGAGTTAGAGGCCTGGTTATAAGACATTTTAATTAGTGATTTAACTCGTGAGATCTGAAAATTTATTTTTAAAATTTTTCCCACAGTAGGGAATATAATAGAGAATTAATACGACAAATTATTTTAAATATTATAAATAAATTTAAATTATTAATGTTGAAATTAATATTCTGAGTATATTATGTTCATATTTATGAAGATTTCATATTAACTAACTAACAAAACATTGTAGATTGATTACAATAAAATTTTATTAATTATGAGCTGTACACAACATAAATAATTAGCAATAAAACAAACAGTTTAATGCCCATCTTGAGTTAGGCCTGACATGAGCTTGTAAATAAAATAACAACTAATTTTGAAAACTTTAAATTAGAGGAACTCGTGGTGCGCATGAAAATTTCATCTCCGTTGTTAAAATCAATTTAAGAACTTTTTAATAAAGTCAGAGATAATATAAAGGTTAAGGAATTATATGTTTCGATAGAATCATGTGTTTTATTCAATAATCAATCATATTATTATCATCAACAATCAGTTAATTTTATCATTCAATTAAAATTCAGTGTATAAGATTTAATAATATACTGTTTTATTTAGTTTCGATCAGCTGTTGAGTAATAGCTGGGCATAGTGCATTAATAATGTCGCTCGTAGATCGTTTTTAAGTTGGTTGTCGCAAAATGTCTCATATTATTCGAATGTTTGCAATTCGCACGTCATGGTACAATATTGTCGCTAGTGGTAGGAGTCGCAAAAAAGGAAAGAAACAGCATTGCAGACGGGATGGGGAAGGAAGTAGTTACAAAGAGAAGAAATCATCGCTTGTACATATATAAAAAGTATTTTGTTATATCTTGAATTAAGCTAGGTTTTTTAATGTTCTCTCTATTATTATTTTATTTATTTACCCTCAACGAAATCACGCGGATCGGCAGAAAATTCGGCTACCCATAACAACGACGGGGTTCAGGCTGCGAATGCGTTAGTCCGTCCCTCTTTCCAACAGGATGCAAAATGTATAAACCACACTTTTGGGCAGCTGATTTCAGTAAAAAATTTAGTGTAACATCTCGCTCGTATAGTTGTCTTAAATATGAAACTCCAGTTACGAACGACTTTTTATTTCCCTGCTATACTTACCGGACACACATAGACTTGGTTAATTGGAATCAGAGAACCCTAAAACGTGTATCTCCATCGAAAACTGGAATCCGAAAATTTTCACGATCGCAATACTTTCCCTTACTAAATATTTCATTTATAGATAAGAGAAAGTTATATAAAGAGAAATATATGTTATAGATATATTTGACAATTATAGAATTCCTAGATTAAGTTCTTTCTTATTGAATGAAAAACGTGGTTTTACTCATAGTGCTAACTAAATGTCATGGTATCAAATAATAAACGAATAGGGATTTTATTTCTATTCGTTAAACGATGAGTTTATTGTTCAGTATTTTTTGATTCCAGGTATTTGGTTAGTTCAATGACTGCTGCTTCTCATATAACGGTAATGGAAAAGGCGATTCAAGAGAAGGACAGATCCTGTAATGGAGGACAATGGTCGTGGGGAAAGTGTAAATGCAGAGAAGAATGGAAGAAGATATGAAAATGACCCAAAAGAGGCCCAACGAGATGAGTTGCTAACTTGCTAAGGCTCTTGGTCATCGTGGGAATGCGACTTCCCTCACGGCAAGGAAGACCTATAAACACCCTTACATAGTTTTAAAACAATATTATAATTTTTAAACCAATTTTAGGACTGTGGAAACATAGCGTATGAATGTAATAGTTGTCAAACAGTTTATAGTAATAATTATTTTTAGAAGTTTTGACAGTGCAATGATATTTTCTATCTGCTAATACAATAAGCAAATATGCTAACAAATGATGTAAGTGCGAAACTGCATAAGATAGATTAAAAAGCAAAACAAATAACTATCAGTATATCAGGTCTCTTGGCCAGCGCCTCGATAGTCTTCTGGGCGGATTATATGGGTTTTGAGTCAGCGGGTTTGAATTTAGGGTCCCTCTGTCGTGAAATTTATTGTAGCGATCAGTGGCAGTTGCAATGACGAATGGAATGTTTAGGTCAGTATGTAGTGTATTGTTAGACACATAAAAAAAAAGGGCATTTGCAATTTTCCTAAGTAATTTTGATTGATGGGAGCTGCCAATGGGTAGTATCCCTACATATGAATCATGTCAAATTATCTTTTATTACATTTACTAAATGTATTTTATTATACAGTTGTAAATACCAATAAATATATTTAAAAAAAAATTTTGATTGAAATGATTAGATAATTTTGATGTTTGACTTGTTTTCAGTTCTCCATAACTCGATGCCATAAGTCCAAATAGGTTTTCTCAGTACTTTATAAATAGTTAATTTGTTTGTCAATGATAATTTTGAACGTTTGTTTCGTAATCTCGAAAGAAGTTCATTTCGTAGATTGAGTTCTTTTCTTTTTCGTTTGAGGTGGTATGCCCATGTCAATTCTAATATAAGTGAGAATTATAGAAATCACAATAATTTGTTAAGAATAGAGACTTTGTTTTCTTAACAGAAAAAAAAAATGTATCTCTACCCCTTGCGATTGGTCGTAGGCTCAGTACTTATAGAGGTTCGTTCTGTTTTAACGGCCGTGCAAGGAGGTGGTTAGGCTATGATCACGCTCAGCCGTCAGGTTTTTCCCCATTTTTAGGTTCCCACTTTTTTGAGGCTGGGTGTGCGCCTGAAGGGTCTCTATAACCAAGTGTCGCACCCCGGCTGAAATAACAGAATAAATAATATTCTGCCTCAGACGGTATTCGAACCCAGGACCCGAGACAGTGTTCTATCCACTAGACAATGCCTCTCTCTTAATTAGATAATATGGGGGAAAATACGTAATCTATTTTTTTCTCTTTTAGGTGTTCCAAACATTTCCTATTGTTATTGATGCAAAATCATAACAAAATGGCGATATTTGTTTTGTTTTTTTAGGTTGATTGACTGCGTTTTATATGAACTTTTCTGCTCTATTAACTTCATCCACCGTTTACTGTAGTATGCCTTATTATGCCCTTCCCAAAATGTTTGAGACTTACTGGAAAAATATTCATCGAGGAAAAACTTATGGGACTCCTAAATATTCACAAAACTCACAAATATTTCAAAATAAATGCATCTCAAAAATTTGAGGAAAAAATGAAGTAATGTCAGGATGCAGATGTAGAGAAACTATCTATCGCCAGCATTCCTAAGCATTGAGTCAGCACGTAATCACTATGGTTGTTTTATGGATTAATCAAGAATTACAACGATTAATTAAAGAGTTAAAATTCCGAGACAATTTTATGTTAACACTATGGACGTATTACTTTGGGATAAAAAATGTGTAACAAATATATAAACGAAACCAGACAGATTAAAAAGATATCTCGACCAATGATAAAATTCTACTTTTTACTATTTCAAAAAATAAAGAATATGCAATATTTAAATTCAACAATTTAACGAGTTTGAGATGATAAATTACTTTGAACTCGGCTCCGTCGTTTTCCAGCTTGGCCCACTGATTAGTGTTGCTTCTCAGAAAATAATATAGCTGCGGCATTTTTAGTCAAAACGGAAATATCACTTTGTCATGCACGCTCAGCTCATCACTGCTTTATTTACAAAGCTAGCAAAAGTAATATTCGAGTTGTTCTCTGACCAGAAATATGTTTGATTTATGAAGTTAATTTAGATAAACTTTTTCCGTGACAGACAAAATATCTAATCGTAACTGATTCTATTTTTTAGACAGGGAGAGTCGTTGAATGTAGGAAATCTATCAGAGAAAAGACCAAACTGAGCCAATATTTAATTAACATGCTAAGGTCAAAAAGTAGGTATGGGTTTCCATCATGTAAATGTCAAATATATATATTTAACTTAAGAAGTCCTTCTATAACTTCCATATATTTATGATCTAATTTAAAAATGTTGAAATTTAATTATATCTAAAATATTCTGATAAATTAAATATGGAAACTGCCGTCTCACTCATCAGCACCTCATGGCACAAACGGATCCACCTCGATGCCAACTGTGCAAAGAGTCACCACAGTAATTCGTATTTTCAAAGAGTGTCCTTGTTAGAGTAGAGATTTTATAAAATGTGACGTATCACGTAAAGTCTCTGAGGCATTAAAAGATAATGATCGGGCCGTCGACGGTGTCATTCAGTTGGTGAAGAACATTCGTTTCTATCAGCTCATTTAACAGATTCAAATTATTTTAAGCACTTTTTGATATTACTTACACTTTCCATTTTACTTTTTATTGCTAATCATTATGTTTATTATTCCTATTAAATCATTATGTTTATTGTTCCTGTTCTTCTATTTTATTTTTATCGATTTCGCTCTCTTAGAATCGGTTTCGTCCTTTCTTGACTGGATATATAATTATTATTATTTTATCTATTTATTTATTTTATTTAATTACTTTTATTTCTCTCAATCATCATTAACTTAATCGTCTTCTGAACATGTTTTGGGCAATAATAACCACCTTCAGGTTTTTGCCCTTAAAACCAAAACAACAACAAATCTGGAATTTTTATTTTTTCGATCAGTTTCGGAGACAATAATATCAATATAGCTACGCATACCAACCTTACCCAGCCTAATTTGATAATATACAATATAACATTTCAAATACGGAGATGATGAATTTTTTAAAGGTATGAGTGTTTATTTACTTCTTACTTAAATACATCATTACTGTCAGCAAAATAGTTGAAAAACTGATCGTATCTATATGACAAGAGTGTGAATTCAACTAAAAATCTTAATATTAATATATATATTTTTTAAAATCTTCTATCTTTCTACTCTGGAAAATGGAGCATTTTTACGGATTTTAAAATAAGTCATACTGATGTAATGAAATGTTATCAAAAAGGACTGGCTACTGATTTCCTTTAACTCCCATTATATTTATCCAACTTATATAGGAAACCCATTAAGAATACTTTTAAAAAGAGCATTTAGAGTCTGCATTAATTATTAAAAAAAATCGCTAACAATGTCTATGTCGACTTATATTAAAGGGCGACATATTTCAAGCAAATTTTATTTTTAAATTAGTCACTGATACCGAAATTTAAGCTTAAGATGTAACAGACAGTATGGAAAAATGATAACTTTTAACAGAAAGGCAAGCTGAACACCCTGACCTAAAGATAAAAAAGGTCAATAATTATCTAACCAGTTTTAAGATTAATATATAATTGAATGATTACTCGTTCGGCAAATAGCTTTTACGTAAGCTTACTGAAAATAGCGACCGTTCATCTAACGACAAGAAAACAGCAACCATCCTTGACTAGTGAAGAAATGCATTCCTGATTCACTTAACAAGCTGAGGCTCTACGCCACAATCGCTTAAGAACACAGAACAGCTATTAGTGGCTTTCAATAAAACAGCGCTTATTTTTTCCCAATGGCAATGTATAAGGGCCGTTAGGCACTTTTTGCGGTACCTTGACCGAGGAGAAGTTAAATCAGGATCGGATGAAAATAATGTAGAAGTGAGGATGCCTAACATGCTATTGACAATTTTCAATGTGAGATATTTAGTGTGTGGAATCTACAACATTATGGATTTTAAACAATAAATAAAATAAATCTACATTTAAGAAAGATTAAGGAATACTAATTACATCTATTGGTTTATTATTTTCAATAATAAACCTTTGTAATCGACCAAAAAACAAACCGAATTACCCCTCCTCCCCAAATGTGAGAGCTTACATTTGAAGATACGTAGAACACGAATAACAAAAAAAAAAAAAAATCTGTTTGTCCGCGGTATTTATCCAAAATTACAGACCAATTTTTTTTTCAGTGTTTTTAACCAAAAATACGCAAATAATTATATAAAATAGAAAAAAAAACAAAGAAAAAAATTGAAATTTTACAAATAAATACGCTCATAACTTAGTTATTTCTAGTGTATTAACTGTTACAATGAATGATTGTTATATAACGCATGCAATAAAAAATAAAATATTCAAATTATAATTATGAATAAGTTAAATTAAATCATAAAATAAAATTATACACAAAACAATAAAATTATATATATATATATATATATATATATATATATATATATATATACAGAAATCTCAGCGAAAATTGAAAAATAAGATATTGATTCAATTGTATTTGGCATTTTAGGATTCCACGGTAAATTCCATAACCTGGTTATCGAAAACGCTCAGAATGAAAGCATAAAACCTAAAAGATACGAAATCCTTCCGACAATATAAACCATGTAAGAAACAGGCACGTTGTTTTAAGGCCGCAATATTTCTATCGTAAATAAAAAGCAATTTGATGTGAGAGAAAACGTTGTCATCAACTGGCCTGCTTCTTCAGCGGTATTAGGATCGATGAGTGAGGGAGGATTTCCGCAGAATAAAAAATTAAAGAGGAAAATGAGAAATTAAATATATAAATATATTATATATATATATATATATATATATATATATATATATATATATATATATATGTATATACACCAACACTGAATTATTAGTATCATTATTAGATTCAGATTTTAATAATTGAGATAAACAAGGTGTCACTTGAAATAAAATAGATTATTGAGCCTAACAAGCATTAAACTATTATTAATTGAATATTTTTTGTTTTTCACACGCGCTTATTGTTGCAAAAAGAGTGGCAAGGATGTATACAAATAAATAAAAAAAACACAAAATTTAATAAAATCTTTAAATAAATAGCAGTAATATTCTACCAATATTGTTGTATTACAATGTATTAACAGGAATAATATAGCAAGTATAATATTAGTATTAATTATTAAAGGATGTACAAATGGACAGATTATTATTCAGTTATAGTAAATTATATCCAGGATTACTTTATTTGGTCACTGTTGGGTTCTCACTCCTTCAATCGGTAAGTATTTTATATCTGATTTAAATGTCTCTCGCCTCTTTACCTATCCATTCCTAACATCTCGAATTTTACAATATATCGTTTTATTTTGTTTCCATTTTTTTTTAACAGAGAGATATGTATACCTACTTATTCACTATATATTTACATTATAATGTTTCACATTTTATAAGAATATTGACATTTTTTACGTCATAGATATGTAACTCTTTTTTAATCTGGTCAAATTGTTTTTATTTTTTTCATTTTATAATGTTTTACATTTTATTAGAGTATTGGCATTTAATTTACGTAATTTATATGTAACTCTATTTTTTCACACTGTAACTTTTTTATTTTAGCTATTTATTTTATAAATGTTTATTTATTTTTTTATTGGATTTTTTTCTCTCCATATCTAATTATTCAGCTTTTATTAAATTTCTTTTACCCTTTTGTTTTTAATTATTTTAATATTTGTCAATTTTCATAACTACTGTATTATTTTGTTTCTAATTATCAGTATAATTTATATTCTTTTAATTATCATTTTTATATGTTGTATTCTATTATTATTATTGGTTGTTAACTTTATGTTATGTTTTAGATCCCTGAAGAAGGCCTAAAATTTAGGTCGAAACGTTGGTACTATTAAAATAAGTTTCCACTTAATTAAGTGTTGATTTGTCTGCACCCTCAACTAACCTCTCTCACTTCACGATAAATTGTATCTTATAAATTATATTTAAATTTTCGATAATATCCATTTCTTGTAAATTATTATGGGTTACTCTTTTACAAACATAAACTTTATGAGAATATAAAGAAAAATATGTCTGATAATTTATTAAATTATTTTCTGATTCAACCAATAATAATTTTTATATTTTGAAGATAGTTAATAAATTACTCACAGGCTTAAAATTATCAATTTGCAAGGTATCATTCTCAAATTAAAATGAACTACAGGTCAGCCTTCAATGAGTATCTTGCTTGTTAGCGAAAATAAACTTCCTTATGCTTTTTTCTTTAGGCCCTGTATAAAAACTGATTTTTTATGCTCCCTCTTTTTATCGTCAGTATAGAAAGGATTAATAAACAACAAAACATTGAATTTGCTCGCATTCTTAAGAGTTCAATCAAAGCGATATCCAAGAGTCCAGAGAAATTAAAAAAGTATGAAGAAAACAGACATTAAAAGGAAATAAAAATATATACTAAATTAAATCAATAAATAAATATATATACATATACATATATATATATATATATATATATATATATATATATATATATATATATATATATATTTTAAGAACTGTTATGGAACTTGAAATGAATAATAAGTTAGATCTTTTTAAGTAAATGACTGCAGACGTTTAATTGAACCGTTACTGAAATGCAATAAATTAAATGACATTACTCTATCAATAATTGCATCATATTTCCCTTAAAAAAAAAAAAAAAAAAAAAAAAAAAAAACAACTACCGTTCTTACAGAAAATATGTATTCCAAGTAGAAATCACGTAAAATAAAATATCAAGAACCGTGGTCTTTCAGAGTACGAAACTTGATAGAGATTTGAAATTTACTACTCACTGCATCGAAGAATAAACTTATCGATCTGTTAATAGGTAGCTAATTTTTAGTAACCACTAAACTCGTATATTACAGCTAACAACCCTAAATCTCAATTTCAAATTAATACTGCTTTAAAAAAGCATTCTTGAACTTTCTTTTCAGTATCGGGTATCTTTAATTTCGGATTTTAGTTTCTTTCTAGATATTTCTTCTCGCACATACGTTTATTTATTAAAAATAAATATAGTTTTCAGCGATATAATCGAATTTATAATGTTTAAACAAAAAACTTATACTGATTCACGTCTAAATAAATACTAAAAAGTTATTTGCGAAGGCATTAAAATACGGTTATATTATTATAACCTATATTGTTATAATAATATATTATTATACCAAAGTCCTTAAAAATAGTTCAACATTCTTTGACTGAAAAACAGGGCTATCTGTGTTAAGATTATATTCTATAGCAAGAAATATTATACGATAATTTGAAGTATAGCTATTGTTCTAGCCTTACCAAAGTTATGACATATTATTTTTAAAAAGTATACCCATTTTTATTATTTCTCTCAATTATATATTTCAAAGTTTTTATGAAATAAATCGGTCAAACAAATACACCTATCTTAAAAAAATTCACTTTCTTGACAGGCTTCACTTTTAAATTAACCTTAACGTCTTATTTTATTAATTCCCCATTTATTTGTCCAATAAGTCAAACAATACACAATAAAAAATATCGTATATACATAATACAATACATGATAAAAGTTATTAAAGTCTACTTTGTAAACTTACTGTTCATTATGTTATTTATTTATTTTTTTAAGCTGCAACCAAATCAGTGATCTATAAAACTTAATATATTTAATTTTTTTAAAATGTTCATTAGATTGCAAAACGTCAAAGAATGTTTAATTATTTTCAAGGGCTTTGGTATTATAATAATAGTCAAAGGTCTTTATATTTCTGATCAATTTTCACAAATTACCAACTCGTAGGTAAACAAAGTCTACAATCGACTATAATTTTAAACATGGCGATGGTTATGTAGAGTTTTGATTTTCATCTAGAGATGAACTGCTTAGTTTCGGGTAAATGCTTTGAACTGGTGAGAATAATTTTCTTTTATATTTATTTATTATTAATAAAACACAAGAAATCTTAAGGGAGGGTGGTTAGTTATATGGGATGGTTATATTGAAAATTTTAAATACAAAAAATAATAAGCCAATTTAGGATACACAATTCTAATTATCGCATTTAGCCGGACATAGATCTGATGATAATATCGAATAAATTCTTGAAATGTTTTGTATCATTCTAAGGAATCAAATAATTCTATTTTAATGACTATAAAATTTAACCGTGAATCCGTAAAATTCTAAAATCGTGTGGATCTAAAACGATGCGATTTGCACGGGATTACCTTATCAGCGTTAGCAAACATTTTCACAAATATCATAACTGAACAGTTTTTCTATGGTATTATATATTTTTCTCCTCAATATTTCATTGCAGGGTCTAAAATCGTCGGTAAAAGAAGAGAAATTATTTCAAGGCTAAGAGAATCTGAACCGGTGGTGATGTTGACAGAGTCAACAATTGACGTTAGGTCACAACTTACCGCATTCTACCAGATTCTGTTTGTTTCCTTTCTAAACCTCCTCTTTCCTTTCAGGCAAAGTCAACAGTACAATAAGGCATCTCTCTTTCGGACACGAGCTTTACAGTCCGCTGCTAACAACTTAAATAACTCCCCATTTTTTTTTCTTTGTTATCTTCTGAATATAAAATGTTGAGAAATATAGAAATAAATATTAGTGCTGATATATTCTATTCCTTAAATTGTTATAACTGGCATTGAATGATTTATACCTAGAAAAAGCTGACAGAGAAAATAAATATTTTTAATAATCCGTTTGACATGATGTTGATAAGGTATGAGGCATCACTAAATAAAGATTTATTACATTAACTCACGAATGTCTGTAGGTACGTTAAAATTTAAAGACTGTACGTGTCCCTAAATCTGTCGTAATTATTAGCAGAATTTTTAAATTAATTAAAAAGTATAATTGTTCATTTCGATTTGCAACTTGATTACTAAGGTAGCGTCTGATCTTACAATTCAAATTAACCTTTTGGTTATTGAAAAATTCAGATTTTGAACGAAACACAACTTTCATTTAGGTTACTTTTTATACATATGTTTTTGGCTCTAGCGCCCTCACTCAGCCTCCACTGGCTCTCAAGATCAGTGAATGAGAGGCGTTGGGATCTCCCGGCATTGTGCTTCGACATCTACTAGTGGATCTCGGGGTTCGATACAGTTATCCCAAGGTTTGTAAATAGGTATGAATGTAGTAAAAAAAAAAAAAAAAAAAAAAAAATATAAATATAAGAAATATATATATATATATATATATATATATATATATATATATATATATATATATATATTTCTTCTTTGCTTAGACTTTATTAATTATTCTTGTAATTATTTTATTTTTATTTACAATATACATTTAGGATCAATGATTACTTCTAACTCTAATACATATTGCCCCATAAGGTGGCAGATTATCTCTTAATCAAATAAAAAAAATAAAATGTTTCTTTTTACTTTAGCTCTATGTTGTTTCCTTAAATTACAATAAAACATTAAAATAAACTATGCCTATGTAAATAATTGCAGTGAGATCTATATTTTTTGCTGTTATGTCTAACTAAAATATTTCTCTATATAAAAACAAAATATTATTTCAAATTTTTAATCAACGAACATTATAATTAAATATTAAGGATGTAACTAAAAGCACTGAATATTAAAAGTAACTTCTTTAAATAACGTTCAACTTATATCTCAAAATGTTTAATATTTTGGATGTATCTATGTATTTAATTCCTCGATAACGAATTTAATAAAAGCTGTCGTGTGTTTAATTCTGTTGACATATTAAAAAAAAATTCTTGTGTTAGAAAAAAAAACAAAAAAAAACAGAGAAAAAGAAGGGATCTTCGGATATTTAAGTAGATATTATTCGTATAAGTAATCAGTATAAATTTACTTATTTTTTTATAGTACTTACATGTATACACAGATAATGTTCATGAAACTTGTAATAGTATTCTGAAGAAATAAATATTCTCATTATTTTATTATTACTTTTATTATCGATGTCTTTGTATTTTATAGTATGCAAAGAAATCAGTAAATAGTAAATCGGTAGTTAGTTCTGCCATTGGTCAGCTTTGAAGTTTCACAATACGACAGACTGCCCTATAAACCTACTGAACTACAACTGTTTACAAGGAAGAAGGGTCCAAATTATTCCTACTATTTCATTACGCATTTAATTAATTTTAATAGGAGGGTACATAGAAAATATTGAAGTTGAAATATACTATTGTCTTGGAAGAACATATCATTCAAAATAAAAACAGAAAGTACAGTGTAAGAATAAATTAAAAACTAGAAATAAGTTCGTCTATGGATAATTCGGCTTGTATTTTCAATAACTGCATAAAAGTTTTAAAATAAAATGAAGATGAAATTAATCGCCTCAAGAGATATCAGGATAGAAAAAACAATCTAAATTTTTCTTACTATATTATTGCTATTGGTTGGTGTATTTATAGCTTTTTTCAGTCAAATTAATAATTTTTTCAGTCAAATTCATAATTTTTTCAATCAAATTCATAATTTTTTCAGTCAAATTCATAATTTATTCAGTCAAATTCATAATTTTTTCAGTCAGATTCATAATTTTTTCAGTCAAATTCATAATTTTTTCAGTCAAATTCATAATTTTTTCAACCAAATTCATAATTTTTTCAGTCAATTTCATAATTTCTTGTACCCATTTTATACAGTTAATATAATGAGGTTTTGCTACCAAGAACTTAACATTTTTATCAAATCTTGTTGTTGTTTATCCTTTATGTTACTGTGCATAATCCGACGGTGCAGCGGGAGTCCTAAGTTGTGCCTACCCAGGTTTACTTAAGATAGTGAGGGATCTTTTACGAGTTCCACTTATTAAATCTTTTAAGAGTCATTTTTGGTGCACAAATATAGGACGATCTGCTGGTTTTAGACTTGCGACCTTAAGCATAGTGTTAAGTGTTTGAATCTGCCGGGTTTTAACACGTTACCTTGTACATATTAATCTTTAACTCCTTGCTGAATGCATCGAGGGTCACCTGTGGAGTAGTGGCTAGCATAACAGCCTCTTTTAAAGGACGAAATAACCAAGGATTTTTACTCCCTAAAAACAAACATATGACCATCTGCCAGGTATGTACTCGCGATCTAGGGGATAGAAGGATGTTATGCTAGCCACTACTCTACAGGTGACCCTCGATACATTCAAAAAAGGTGTTTGATCTGCCGGGTTTGAACCCGTGACCTTAGACATATTAATCCTTAACAACTTTTTGAATGCATAAAGGGTCACGGCTGCACCGTTGGATTAAGCACAGTAACATAACAACAACAAGATTTGATAAAAATGTTAAGTTTTTGGTAGCAAAACCTCATTATATTAACTGTATAAAATGGGTACAAGAAATTATGAAATTGACTGAAAAAATTATGAATTTGATTGAAAAAAATTATGAATTTGATTGAAAATATTATGAATTTGACTGAAAAAAATTATGAATTTGACTGAAAAAAAGCTATACTGCATGTAAATATTTTTTTAAATCTTAAGAAACGTCACTACATTATACATTTTACCTCAATATCTGTTGATACCCTTATGAATTTCCTTTATTAATTTCACTTGGTCAATATCTAAATTTCTTATCTTATCAGAAGGCATTCATTATATTTCTCCAAAAATTTGTTAGTATACTCATTATTAGAAAATATTTGATCTTTTCAAACCATTTGGTACAGAACGAAATCAAAATCTAAAAATATTGTTCCATGTATATTTATGCAATAAAGAAACTTATAACTAAGAGAAAAATAGTGATAAAAGTCACTTTTAGTTCTTAAAACTCTTTCAATGAATTATTTCGACACTGGTAACGGTTCAATGCAGAACCATGAGAATTTGTCCACTTTCAGACAGTTTACAGACAGAATTGCCACTGTTCAGTTACTATAGCAAGAGATGACATAATTTTAGAAAGTAAGGCTAGTTAAAAGTTTACAGCACATTAAAATAAAGAATTTTAGTTTTTGCCCAAATATAATAATTATTTAAAAATATACATTTTATCCATAATCGCATTAATTATAGAGAATAATAAATTTGTGCCGTTTTTAATGATTTATTAATTAAGTTAATGATATACAAGCTAGTTTTGTAGCTATAGTCAAACGTTTACAAAAAATCAATCAGTATTCGTCGAAACCAAACATTTTGAAACAGATAAGATTCCGAAATATCGTGAAGCTTTAAATAAATCAAAGTAAATCTTATAAAGTTTTATTCAGGGATAATTGAGTAAGAATATCGCCAGGCGAATTGATTCCCTTTATATTGCTATGTCTATAACCGGCTGCTTTTCTAAGGCAGCGGTAACTTTAAATCAGTAATTAATCTATTTAATTTAATTATATATTATACCTTTCGGAACCATCGGATTTCCTTTCCAAAGGTTTCGTGTTTATCAATTCCAATGAGTGGCATGCAGGGGAAGATCAAATTACTGACAGATTTAAATTAGAGCAATTATTATTAAATATAACTATAACATAGATTTCCGGCTTACACTCTATTTACACAATCTCCAGACCTATGATTGAGAATACTGAGGGGTTCGTGGTTATTATCTTTGCCATACAATATAACATTAAAAGGTTACCTTAAAAACACAGCTACCGAAGATGGTGGAATTGGTCACTACTAAGTTTCGTACCCCAGCGACTCGGCTCTGCTCTCTGGTCTCCGACGGACTTCTTTTCGACCTCTGACTCTTTCGTGGCTCGACTCAACTGCTGTTCTCGATGGTAGTACCCGTCTTGTCTCTCACTTCACTTCCACTCCCTCTTCTTGTGGATCGAACACCCTCGTCACTTCTATCCCCTCTTCTTTTCCAAAAAAGTCCCATATTTTGGAATTTGCCGATCTTTTATCGAACAAAGGAAGGCAGGGCTGATATGGGAGTGCCCAGTCCAGTCTTTGTCCAGCCTAGCGGCTGGGGTCTAGAATGTTCTTGGGGTATCACGCTGTCCATGGGAAATCTCATGGGGGGGATGTCCAATCCTTTTAACTTTTACCGACAAAGGGTTATAAACCTTTCACTTGACTAATTTCAAACTTATTTAATACTGAACTTATTCCCTTAGTATTCTCAATACATAACATTTCTCCCAGTCTGCGAGGAAAGAAAAATAAAAAAACGTACACTTTTTTATTTTTCTTTCATTACTAGATTAACAAAACGGAAACTTATACCAAACACCTACAACTAGTTAGAACTTTACAATTATAATCTTGCAAAAAAAAAACTTACAAACATCCTCATGAACGTGATACATACACCTATTAATAGCACTATAGGCAATAAACTTTTGAATTTTACCCTAAAAATGGTATATACAGTATATTTACAACATGTCAAGATATTCAACTTAATTAGACTTAAATACTAAAGGTAATTTAACTATGTAAAGGGGTGGCAACACTTCGGACCAATATGGTCACAATCCTTTGTATTAATCCCTACTACTACTAACAACACCATATTAAGATTATATTACATATGTACAAGTTTATTAGCCTTTTTATCTAAATTATTTACAAATCCAAATATGATTATATTTAGGGCACTTGGCTTATAAAAAATAACAACCATAACGAAATTGGTGATCAAACCTTTAAGTACATCAATTAAATTAACTATTATATGTTTATATTCACTATCCTCACTGAATTTACACTGATGGAAAATTTATTGTCTTACTAGCGAAATGTTCTGCCCTTACAAAATTGTCTTATTATTATAGGAATTCACATTCTTCATCCCCTTCTGTGACAATCTTTCCAGATGCATAGTACACCAACATACAAAATAAAATGTGTCTGTAATACCTTTTTATTGTATGGCAAATTAAGTAAAAGTAAAAAAAATTACATCAACAAATGAACTTAAAACAATTATAAACATGTTTCTTTTACCTTGTAAATATTAAAATTCAATCGTTTTGATCCTTTCAGTATTCTCAATCTTGAGTCAGCTGAGTTTATGAGTAGTTAAAAAATTTAAGAGGAACCCAAACTTTCTTTTCAAAAAGATACTATGTTCATATTAAGAAAAAAAAACTATCATAACAAGGCTTCTTTAAAGCCCTTAAGTTTGATCTAGGAAATTAAGAGACTTATTGAAAAAACGGCTTAAGGAGCGATCCATGGAACGTGCCTCTAATGGCTCCTTTTAAATCTTTCTCTGTCTTTTCTCTCCAATCGGGTATGTCCTCAACTTTGGCTAACCGGTAAGTGGTGTTTCCGTACTTTCTTATGATCGTGTAGGGACCCTCATATAGTCTTAATAGCTTTGCGGTTTGCTTAGTCGGGTCGGTGATTACTGGTAAGGCTCGTATCAAAACCTTATCTCCGATGTGAAATTCATATATTCTGTGGGTTTGATTAAATTTGTTCCGGCTGCTCTCTCCACGTTCCTCTATTCTCCTTTTTACTTTGCCTCTAAGATATTTACTTTCCTTCTCTGTCAAAGACTTATCTACTTTAGGAAGGTGCAGAGTTATGAGTTTCTCCCAAGGAACGCTCCTTCTTCGGGCAAAGTGCACCTCAACCGGGACCGCACCGATAGAGGTTTGATATGTGTTATTAATTGTAGTGTTAATAACTTTTGTGTATTTGGGCCAGATCTTGTGATTTTCGCCTACCAAAGTCCTATAAAAATTTCCTAGGTCCCTGTTCACTCGTTCACTGATATTTGCCTGAGCATGTCTTACAGAACAGAATATATTTTTTATCCCCAAGGTTTCTAATGTATTCTCCCATGACTTACTAGTGAACTGGGAGCCTCTATCTGTCAATATCCTTTTAGGAGTCCCATAAGTCTCGCAGAACTTTTCCACGCATCTCAGTGCAGACTTTGTAGTTGCGGCGCGTAAGTTCGTCAACTGCACCACCTTACTGAAATTATCGATCATGACAAAAATATATTTGGTCCCACCTATGCCGGTACAAAGTGGTCCAAGGAAGTCTGCACTCACTAGCTGTAAGGGCTCATCTACTCCTATAGATTTTGCTTCAGCATGATAGATTTTATTTGGAAATTCCGATACCTGACACTGATAACATCGACCTACTACTGTTTTCACTCTCGTATGTGCGTCATGGATGTGAAAATATGGATTTAATGTGTTTAAAAGTTTCACCATCCCTATATGAGCCAATATCTCGTGACTCTTTTTTATAAATTCCTCCGCCATGTCATTTGGCACCAGTATTCGTGGATTCTTATCAGCCCTTTGTGTTATGATGTATTTTCCGTCAAACTTATACTTATACTTTCCTTTAAAATATTCGTTCTCAGTATTTTCAGTCAGGAATCGCAAATTTTCTTCTTCTAAATCATTCTGGTTATACTTAAATGCATTGGTTATCTGGTTCAGGTCCTTTTCTGGTAAAAGCCATTTGGCAGCCTGTATTTGGTTTATTTGTAACTGAGTATCTTGGGTCTGTGTAGTCGTTTTCCCATCTATATTTCGACTCAGGAAGTCAGCTACAACATTATCTTTCCCTTTTATATGCACTACCTCGAAGTTAAATTGCTGGAGGTATAAGCTCCACCTCAACAACCGATTAGTTGTGTTCCTGCATGACTTGATGTAGGTGAGGGCATGGTGGTCGGTTTGAATCTCGAAAGGGCGCGCCGCTAGGTAGCTAATGAATTTTTGAATCGCCCATACGATAGCTAGTAACTCCTTCTCTGTTGTACTGTACGACAACTCCGGCCCCTTTAGTACTCTACTAGCATAAGAAACGACATGTATTCCCTGGTCATCCCTCTGCATCAGTTGGGCAGCTATAGCGTATCCGCTGGCGTCAGTTTGTAGAATAAACGGCTTGTTAAAATCGGGATGATACAAAAGTACTTCCTTTATAAATGAATTTTTCAAATCTTCTAACGCCTTATCTTCTTCGGGGCCCCATTTCCACTTCTTTCCCTTTTTTAATAGATGAGTGAGTTTACTTAAATGCTTCGCATATTCTGGGTTAAATCGAGAGTAATAATTAGTGAGTCCCATTAATCCCTGTAGATCTTTTACCCCTCTTGGTGTTGGGATATTCTTAATGGCCTCGACCTTGGAGGCCTGGGGCTTTAGTCCGTCGGTTGTTAACACAAAACCAACATAATCCAATGAGGTACGAAAGAATTGGGTTTTCTCTAGATTTAGAGTGACCCCTCTATTCTTTAAGACTCGTAGGAGTTTATTAAGAATATCTAGGTGTTCTTCGTGGGTTTCACTCATCACTAATAAATCGTCTACATAAGGTCTGATTTGGTTATTTAATGTCCCTAACAATTGGGTTAGCCCTCTGCTCAATCCGGCTAATGAAACCTTCAAACCAAACGGGAGCCTCTTGAATTCGTACATACGCCCTTCGTGCATGAAAGCAGTATATTTCCTGCAATGTTCCGTCAGTGGTACTTGATAAAAACTTTTAGTCAGGTCTATGGTCGTGAAAATTTTCTTCCCATTACAGTATTTTAAGATGTCATCAATGCTTTCCGATTGCTCGTAATCTGCATACAGTTTGTTATTCAGCTTACGAGCGTCTAGACAAATCCTTACGCGACCATCATTTTTATTAACGACTACAATCGGGTTAAGATAGTGACTACTACTAGGTTGAATAATATCATCTTTAATCATCCTTCGGATTTCTTCCCTAACAGCTTCCCTTTTGTGAAATGGGATAGGGTAAGGTTTTACTCTGACGGGTTCTTCGTCGGTAAGCTTTAGCTCGTATTCGTACCCCTTAATCTTTCCCGGGCTTTCGGAAAAAACATCGGAGTTTTTAACCAGAATTTGTTCGAGTCCTTGTATAATATGACTGGGGACGTGGGCTTGGCCTGCCTTAACCTGCTTTATTTTTTCCTCTATACCGAATATCTTATCTTCTATATTAGCCCTTGAGATTTCTTGAACGCTAACCTCCTCACTGGGCTTTGTTTTCACTTTGTTTCCATCTTCAGAGAAAGTAACCCTTCTTAAACAGCCGGATTCGGCCTTCATCGTAAAATAATTTTTCTCTATGTTAATTTCTTTTATGTGCGCTTTCATGAAATCGTACCCTAAAATACAATCCTGACTGAGGTTAGGTATTATAAGAAAGTTTAGTTTTAAAGTATAATTTTGAAAAGATGTACTAATGAAGACTTGGCTCTTGACCGATGTAGACTTCTTTCTGAGCGCGGAGTAAATTTTGAGGTTGGAAACAGGCAGTTTTTCGTGTAGAAACTTCTCTTTATTTCTTTCATAAAACGCATCATTTAGACAAGTTACTTGGCTTCCAGTATCCAGTAGTGCATCCACTTGAATTTCTCCTAGAGTTAAGGTAACATATGGGCAAATGACATTTTGGAATTGATTTTGAAAGTCCATAGGTTCAAGAGTCAAAAGATCAGTAAACTCTTGGTATAAGGAAGAAATGCCCAGATCCGAATCCCCAGTCTCTATTTCTCATTGGTGGTCTCGCTCTTCATCACTTTGTCCAGTATCTCCCGAAGACTCTATTTCTTCTTCTTCTACATAGTGTTTCATATTATTTCGGTTAAACGTTGGTTGGTGCTTCCTTGCTGTCCAAATTCTACGTGGTGATCCTACCTTGTCTTTACTAATAGAACTGTCATTTCTTTTCTCCCCTTTAACCTGTAATTCATTTACCGCGAGTTTTTTTCGGGTTTGTTGTGGCGATCTTTTATACCCTCTATCCTCATTGTTGTAATAATGTTGAGTTCTCTGATAGTTCCTTTGTGGCATTTACCTGGTCGCTCTGCATCTTCTCGGGTTTCTAAATAATTCCGGGGCCTATTATCAACATAGGTTCTCTTCATGCCTGAGTCACCTGAAGTATATTTTGTCCTGTTCGATTCCTTGGATCTCAAAATATTTTCTCGACCAACGTCCTCCAAGAGCTGCATAAATCTATCTATATTTTCGATTCCTTGATAGATGACAACCTCTTCAACTTTTGGACCGAAGTGACGTCCTAATGTCCTGCATATGTAATGGTCATCCAGGCTGCTTTTGCATGCCCTAGCCCGAATTACCATCCTACTAAAATATTCAGTTGGAGAAAGGTGAGTATTATTAAAATAATTTCCACGGTTAAGTTCTTCATATACCAAGTGGTCATACCGAGAGCCATGAAACCTCAAGAGAAATTTTT
This sequence comes from Piezodorus guildinii, assembly GCA_023052935.1. Classification (NCBI taxonomy): domain Eukaryota; kingdom Metazoa; phylum Arthropoda; class Insecta; order Hemiptera; family Pentatomidae; genus Piezodorus; species Piezodorus guildinii. The sequence continues at coordinate 109,828,542 of CM041292.1, read as the reverse complement.
CCTGAAAATCATCAAAGGTTCCCATTGTGTCTTGGCTGGTAGCATACCATGCCAGGGCGTCATCCAACAGATGGTCTTTCACGAAGTGTTCTAACGGCACATACTTTCCATACATTTCATATTCGATTCGGAGGCGGTTGATGAACTCCGTTGGTATGTCTTTCTTACTGTTGGAAAATCTACATTTTTCTGGAAGCTGCCTTCCTAGTATTGCCATTGGATTCGTATTCCAGATATCTGGTAAGGCCCTATCAGGAGTAGGTGGGTTTCTGGCTATCGATGGTGCTTGACCTGGCGAAGCTTCATGGGTTTCTACTTCGGCTTGGAGCGGTGGCCTCATTGACGTGATAAGGTCCATACACCGTTCGATCTTGGCCTCCATCGCCTTAAACTTATTATTCACCTGAATCTTTAGCTCAATCTTCAGCCCTTCAATCTTATCGTCTAAGTCTTTCAGTTGTTGATCGATTCGCGAATTTAACTGGTCACTTCTCTCTTCGCACCCATAGCTATGCTGTTGGCACCCAAATCTGACCTCGTCTATCTCTCTATAAAGTCCTACCATCCTCTTCGTCATGTTTTCTTCCAATTCTTTTGATTTATCACTAGCAATTTCTTTCATTTGTTGAAGCATTATTCGAACATCATTCTCCTCTGTATCAGCATTTCCCTTATTACTATTAATTAACTGAATTCCCCTTTCTCGTTCATTTTGATTATGTCGCTGACTAGTTCCTGGGACTGAAGAATCCGTCTGTAGAGCTCTCTCTAGATCTATTTGTCCGTGTTCCGAATCCGACATTAGTTCTTCTTCCGAACATTCAATTTCGGAAAATACCCTTTTATCCTCCTTTAAGGCCCTACTCACCGAACGAGTATTTTTACTTGCCATTTTTATTTGAGCGGTAAGAGAGAAGAGAAAAAAAAAAAAATAATAATCTTGGGAAATCTAACACTTTGTCAACTAACCGTGAACTGTGGAATGTTTTTAACTTATTATCCTAACCCCAATAGCTGAAATACACAGAGACGCCACGGATCCTTACAGATGCTGAAAACTGAGTTCTAGTGCACTTGATAAAATCTTAGGACAACCCTCATGCCACCTATATTACAATAGTGAATTGGTAGAAACGTCCCCACAATAGGATGCCATTTAAATGCTATGTCTATAACCGGCTGCTTTTCTAAGGCAGCGGTAACTTTAAATCAGTAATTAATCTATTTAATTTAATTATATATTATACCTTTCGGAACCATCGGATTTCCTTTCCAAAGGTTTCGTGTTTATCAATTCCAATGAGTGGCATGCAGGGGAAGATCAAATTACTGACAGATTTAAATTAGAGCAATTATTATTAAATATAACTATAACATAGATTTCCGGCTTACACTCTATTTACACAATCTCCAGACCTATGATTGAGAATACTGAGGGGTTCGTGGTTATTATCTTTGCCATACAATATAACATTAAAAGGTTACCTTAAAAACACAGCTACCGAAGATGGTGGAATTGGTCACTACTAAGTTTCGTACCCCAGCGACTCGGCTCTGCTCTCTGGTCTCCGACGGACTTCTTTTCGACCTCTGACTCTTTCGTGGCTCGACTCAACTGCTGTTCTCGATGGTAGTACCCGTCTTGTCTCTCACTTCACTTCCACTCCCTCTTCTTGTGGATCGAACACCCTCGTCACTTCTATCCCCTCTTCTTTTCCAAAAAAGTCTCATATTTTGGAATTTGCCGATCTTTTATCGAACAAAGGAAGGCAGGGCTGATATGGGAGTGCCCAGTCCAGTCTTTGTCCAGCCTAGCGGCTGGGGTCTAGAATGTTCTTGGGGTATCACGCTGTCCATGGGAAATCTCATGGGGGGATGTCCAATCCTTTTAACTTTTACCGACAAAGGGTTATAAACCTTTCACTTGACTAATTTCAAACTTATTTAATACTGAACTTATTCCATTAGTATTCTCAATACATAACAATATATGGTTATTATCCGCATAGTTATTCAAAGTTTATTGACATAACGAATCAATGGGTTCAAGGAAAAACATCAATGAAGATTATGAATGAAAGCCTACGATCATTAACACAATTGAAACAAGCTATAGTAATGCCATATTGTATTTTTCATTCAATTAGTTACTTGGGTTACAACAAAATCCTAAATTCGGCGAAGGATTTCATTAAATAATAAGGATCTACACGGTGGCTATTCAATTTTTACCTGTAAGACTAAATATTTCAAATATCACACTAAGCCAAGATAAATGATGAATGATTTTCTAGCGTAATTTGTTATTCTTTAGATTTATATGTAGAACTTTTCTTGTTTCTAGTATTTTTCTAACAAAATAATATTTTATTAGTTGTGTCACATTTATTTTGGGTGTAAAAGCTCTTTTCCTTCGAGAATTTTATTTCTAATGAACTATACTATAAGCAAGTGATTTCCAATTCAACCAAAACTCAATAAAAATATAATCTAATTAATGCAAATAACCTAGTTAACAAATTATATTAGGTATACATATTTACCTCTAGTGACTGTAGAAGTCGGCTTTGTGCAATGAGATCTGAAATAAAATAAAATATTTCATTAGTTAAACTTGAAAGAAGATAACATGTATTTAATTATAGTTTTTCAACTTTGTATAATTAAAATAATCAATCAAAAGTGATTAAATAAATATTACGTTAAATATTAAATTAATTTAAAAATAATTAATATCCAAAAACTGAAAAGTATAGTAATCGAAATTATCCTCATTTCAATATATTTAATAATAAAATATTTATTATATAAAGTTGGAGGCTTATAATTAACTTCATCTCTATTTTATTTAATCATGATACATAACGTTTCGGCTATAATGCCGTCTTCTGGTGCAAAGACAATTTTTTATCTGCAAGTACAAATATTCTTTAAAAATAAAAAATCTCATAATTATAACATCAAACTTACATAACATTACAATATCTTTAATTACAATAAATAGAATTGCTAATAATCTATAAAAAGATTGACGTTACTTTCTTAAATTTCTTGTTATGTAATTCTGACGTCATAATTTTGAGATTGATTATTTGTGCTTGCAGATAAAAATTGTTCTTTGCACCAGAAGATGGAATTATAGCCGAAACGTAGTGCATCATAATTAAATAAAATAATGGTGAAATTAATTATCAGCCTCCAACTTTACATTTACTTCATATAGACTTTGATCTATACCTAAAATAATCTACTCTTAATTAAAATATTTATTTACATTACATTTTGGTGCCGTGCACCCCTACGTGATGTTAAGGGCAGTAGTTGAAATGGGTAAATTATAAATTGGTAGCAAGTCAATAAAGAGAAGATACTTAAATCAATAAGAAATAACACTATGTCCTGGAATCTCGTGTTAGGCTAAAGAAGAGAACAAGCAATGTTGACAAGACTGAGGATCAGACCAAATAATTTAATGGAAGGTACAACTCTACCAGATGGTGAACACTGCGGAACGAGTCACCACAAAATATATACTAGTAATTGCGGTCAATACGGGCAAGAAATAATGCAATCGATGTTCTTGAATTGCCAAAGTTGATAGGAAATACAAAAAAAAAGTATTATTAAAAAATATATATTTAACTGTTTAGTAATACAAAAATAATAAAAAGGAATATCATTTTCCGTTGTATACACGATTTACCATTAATAAACTGATTTCTGAAAAGTTCCAGATTCCTTAAATGCAGGTACTGAAATAAATCTAAGAGGCAAATTAAAAGTGATGAACTTATATGGTTACTAAGGTAGGAAGCGTGTCACTCCTGGGATAGTCTCAAATCCCCAAATATACTTCTAGAGAATTTATACGAAAAATTCACCGGAAAAAGTGGGAGTACAAAATATCAGAAAGTTTTTACGTCCCTAGGGTTGTGAGGTTACCTCGGTAAACACATCCAGAAAGCCGAGTAAGTGCCAAGACGAAAAGCTTTGTAACATCCTCAAACTTCTTACTTTTTTGTACCTTCCAGAAACTTACTTTAAGTTTACATAAGCATTAAAACATTTCTCAAGAGTACTTCTAATCAATATGAGACGAGAAATATATTTTTTAAAAATACATTTATAGATCGCATATATTTTATTACTCTAGGAAGGTTTAAGGATTTAGGATTAGAGGAATAATTTATGAACGCCTAGATAATTTTTTGGGTTGACTGGAAAATAATGCAAGATTTTGAGTTTTATTTAAAAAATGTTTACGTTTACTGGATTATCCATTTGTATCGATGTGAACACTCAATAATCCTCTTCTAAACGATAATATTTTTTAACCTCTATATCACTTCCCTGCTTAAAATAACGATTTCTTGGAAAAATTATTCCTCTAGTAATTTTGCATATTTCAGAACGCAACTAAAACTAGAATAATAATGAGAGTACTGCCTACAATTTTGGTCCTTACAACACATTACCTATGTATCCAAGAAAATTATTAAAACATTCACGAAAAACTACATCAACCGAAACTTTTAGCGCGCCATAACAAGGGAGGTTATAAATGATTCCCACGCTTAATTTTTTTCCTTTTATAGCCTTATCATTGAACTACTTGGGAAAATTTGAATCGTGTGAGCAATGCTATTTTATTTGTATACATTTTGTATACCATGGTTATTAAATAAAGCAGTTGTGAACCATGAGTAACTGTGAGGGATAGAAAAGAGATCCTGGAACTTAAAGATTTCAGTTTTGATCATCTTTGCTCTGTGAGCTTTAAGGAACTTTTTATATATATATATATATATACAGAATTAGCTATTAGGCCAACTAAATAATTAATACAAATTTTACAATAAAAATGTTTTAACTTTTACATCTTTAGTAGAAGGTTTTAGGTATATTCCTTCCTCCTAAAATCATTAATAATATTATATACGTACGACTTAAATAACTATTATGGTGGCTGTTCTTATATATTACGGAAACGTAAAACCAAAACAAACAGCAAATTAAGAACATTTCCTATAAACCTATCTAACTGCTCGTAATCACTGTAGCGATTACACCACGAAAAATAACAGAACTAACTACTACCTCGAGTGAAGAACAAAATTTCACTACAAAAAAAAATTCTCCGTAAAATTCTTAATGATTCTCATTATCTCAGAAATGAAATCATCCTCAATTACTTTTAAAAACCTTAAATAACATTTTTGATATAACATAGATATCTATTCTTTCGCAAGACTGGTCTGTGTTCGAACAAAATGCCAAGATTCAACAAAACGAATCGTTTAAAAATATCCACACATTTGGTTAAATTTTAACCGAAGATTCACTTAAACTATGTATGTTTTCTAAGGGATTCGCCCCAAGATTATGTCCTCATTATTAACTGTATTAAACATTTTAATTTTCATATATGTGATGTATATTAGTTAATAGGTTTCTGGCATGTGGTTGAATAAAAACACCAGAAAAGATTTTAGCTGTAATTACTTTAACTGTAAATTGTACAATATATATATATTCTTGGTTTTTAATATTGTCTCGGATATTATTTTTTTTAAATGCCTACATTCGAGAAACTGGATACGCATTTATTTGTATTAATAATAGTTAGGGATAAGTTTTGGATTTTTCGAATAATATTTATAAAGTAATATAAGTTAAACTTAATCGCTTACAGTAATCCAGATTTGAGATATCCTTGTTTTAATTTTAGATTAGATATACATATTTACTTGTTGTATTATGAAGTACAGTTGCAAATTTCAATAAATGATGTTAAATAGAAGATTAAATATTAAAAGAGTTTATTTATGCTGTGTATATAAAGTTTAAATTTAAAAATAAATTATTGTTTTGTTTCGATTTCTGGAAATGTGTCTTTTTGTTTTTATTATGAATAATAATAATAGTCTATAAACAAAAATAGAAAGAGGGAGCGGCCTAAGAAGAGAGATCCATTAAGGGCCCATGAGTGAGGAAGGTTGCTGTCACCAATTCCCAAGTAAATGCCGGAGCTCTCCAGCTTGCGGCGGAACTAATCTTCTTGCCAAGTTTTAATCACACGCTTTTCCTCGCCCGTGTAGAGGTGAGCATGCAAATCGCACCTCTATGAAGCGAACCACCTGAGTGATTTTCGATTCCATCACCATCCGATATTCAATGATCCCTAAACAGCTTAAAGAGCCTGTTGAAAAATCCATCGAGGGAGCGCTGATAAGAATAACACTAGCATAAATGATGTGAAAGGTCATTTTTCTTGAAATGTTAGTATGTACATAATTCATGTTGTATTCCGTACTCGAACTCAATGTATGCTGTTCTAAGGGTAACGAACTAGATGTTAAGAATAACACAACCATTCTACTCTTAAACGCATATATATATATATATATATATATATATATATATTGATATATTTATTGATAAATATTTATTGGAATATATCACAAATTTGTTTCAAATTGTACAGTAGTAATAGTGATATGAGACCACATTCATGCAATATATACAGAAAACAATGCTAAAGACATATTACATAAAATAGAAAATAAATCAATAAACGCAATTATTAATAATACATTATACCGCCAAAAACACTAACATAAGAAATTAGTTAATATTACAAATAAGAATTAATCTCAATAATTGGGATCCTAATTGGAAACTTTTCCCTGAATGAACTTTTTGGCTCATAATCAACCTCCATCATTAGAACATGATATTTCTGCTAACTCTATCGTTAAGAAGATCGGTTCATAATAAAATTCCAAATAAAAATAGTATGTGGTGCGGCTGATGTTCCTTAATACGTATCTCTAAAGTAAGCTATTTACCAGTACGAATCAACTTAACGAAAATTAATATAAGTAAGTGAAAGTAAAAAAAATGGTAAACAGTTTAAGACAATAATACGCAAATGTTGAATGAATAGTTATGTAATAGAAAATATGTTCATAGGCGATTACAAACTTTTGTCTTTATATTAAAAATCTGGTGCGGGCAACACAGATCTTCACTTACCTCCGTTGATAAAACCAATTTAAGAATTTTTAAATACAGCTAGAGATTAAAATAAATTGTAAAATAATTAATTAAATTGAATAGAAACATGTTTTATTAAATAATCTATTAGATTTTTATCTACGAAATCGGTTAGTTTTATCAGTCTTTTACCACTCACCATTAAACGTTACAATTCCGTGTATTAGATAATATTTTTTCTAAAATATTTAGCTACCCAACGGTATATTATACATCTATATTCCTATTCTTATGTTCAAAAACACAAAAATTGCATTCAGTCGTATATCAAATTCGCTTCATTTACATATTTAGCAGTTATTTATCAATCCTAATAAGATGACGTGCCTGATTTTTGAAATCTACAAAATTTAGAGGAAGAAAATTTAAAACATCAGGATTTAAGCCCTGTCAGACTATTTCAATGAAAATGAAACTTACATCGTATCAAAGTCCCTTAATTTTTACATCTATATAGTTTAATGAAAATCGTTAGAGCCGTTTTTAAGAAAATCGTAAAAAGGTGCGAATTACATTGTATAAAGTGGCTCTTCTAGTTAGCTGATTTTGATAAAAAAATTGTCTTAAATATAAAATTTCAGTTTCGCACGCCTTTTAGTTTTTGCACTAGACTTACCACACACACACCTTTTTGTGGGACATGGTCATTTGGATTCATATGACCCTAAAACGTGTATTTCCGGTGAAAACTGGAATTAGAAAATTTTCACGATCGTAATACTTTCCGTTACTATATATATATATATATATATATATATATATATATATATATATATATATTATATATATATATATAATATATATCATATATAGGTAAGTGAAAGTAAAAAAGAATAAAGGAAAAATAAATCTGCAATGCTTATATATAGGTTGTTTTTTTTTTACTAACTGTAAGGCATCATCCGTCTTATGCAATGCAGTAACACTGTAATAGATGCCTTTTTTTCTTAGCTGAACTATAACACGATAAAACGTTTATAATATATTAACTGAGTTAAAATAGTTTCGTTAACATGGTTCGCATCAAAGAAATATAACTAATTACACCAAAAATACATTAAAAAAATAAAAATGAAGAATTAATTTACAAGTATTTATTTGTAAAATATTGACTATCTAATAGTTCTAATATGAGTCTAAAATGTATTAATCATTAAAGGTATTGAACTAAAAAAGTTTACTTAACCCTCGAATAATGAGTAAACGAAAACATTCATCATAAACCACCTTAATAAGGAGAATGATTGGCCGAGATATCAGCGCCTGTACAAATGATCCTTCAACAACAGATTTCACAGCTCTATCTTATATAACAATACTCACGAAGATTCATATTGCGCAATTTTTGTTATTTAGGTAAACGCTACTATTTACAGAAGTGACGAAACATGTAAATAAAACACTAAAACGGTTTATTAAGTCTGAATTACGAAACAAATAACTCTTTTTCAAATTTATTTTAAAAATAGTTAGAATTCGAGTAACAGTAAAACTCAAATATTTAAGTTTTCAAAATTCATCCTTATGAAATAAACTGAACACAGGAATGATTGTTATAGATTTGTAGGAGTAGTGTACACAACAGTTATTCAAATTGAGAATTACAAGTTTATGAAATTTTAAGCACAAAAAGGTGCATTTCTAGAAGCAGTTTTTATGATATTTATTCCTATTTTTGTCCCCCGATTTTGATAATGGGGCGCTAAATAAATGCTAATTTACCGGAGTAACTCATAGATATTTTTATTAGTAGGTATTAAGTATAAAATAAATATTTTAAATTAGCAATTATTATTTTTACTTTCACTCAACTTATACATATGAAATATAGCGAAATAATTTTAGAGTTCGAGTTTTACTCGGAAATATACGTTTTAGGGTCCCCTAAGTCCCGCAGGAAAGATCGGTGTGTGAATATGTCTGTGTGTGTGTGTGTGCGCGCGCGCGTGTGTGTGTTTAGTCTAGTTCCTAAACAAAAAGTTTTATTAAAACTGAAATTTCATATTACAGAAGCGCATATGTCTGAGATGTAACATCAACATTTTTAACAAAATCAGCGAACCATAAAAGCCACTTTATACTTCTATTTTGCACCTTTTTATGATTTTCTCAAAAACTGTTCGAACGGTTTTGATTAAACTCGATATATCGAAGTGAACTTTAATATCAGGTAGGTTTCATTCTGATTGAATAGTCTGACAGGGCTTTAATGCTGATCTTTTAAAATTTCTTCCTCTAAATTAGCTTTGATTTTGAGGATTCTATAAAAATAACCATATCACCTCTCTAGTATTGATATGAAAAGGCTAAATATACATGTTGAACGAATTTGATAACTAACTAAAGGAGAAAAGAGAAAAAAACATTTTTAACGGTTTCTTTTAACTTTATTTAAGTTCTTAAGATGATTTAAACAACTGAGGTAAGTGAAAGTCGTGTTTTGCTCGCAACAAATTTTTTCCCATCGTGTTATACTGTAATTTAAAATTTTATATTAATATTTATATTTTCCAGATAAATTGTATTATTTAAATTTAGTTCTAACGGAGAAAGGTCATTAAAAGTTCGCACTTTTTTTTTTTTTTTTTAATAAATAATTATCATGGAATAACTATTGCTTATTTTTCTATCACATTATTTGTACAATATAACTTCTATTGAAAGTATAGATCTTGGTTGGGCAATAACAGAAACTTATCCATAAATGTTTCTATGTTTATTAGCAAGTGCTTTGTCTATTGTAGAAAACATTTGAATTAAATTATTATGTGGCTATTATTAAGAAAATGTATCATAGGAGAGTAATGTATCTCATTAGACTTAAATGCTTAGTATTTAATTGTGATCATATCTAAGTACTGGGAGTAAGAGAGAACTTACATCATAATTTTATTTATTAATTTTTCTTGGCAAGGATTTAACATATAACGTTTGAAATCCATTGTTGAACAATAATAAAATATTATTTAAAACCAGTCATTTTTTTCTCTGTAAATACTAAATTGTATATTCTGCATATAACAGTTAAAATATAACAGGCTAAAAAATAAATTGACATAAACTAAAAATAAAATGTCTAATAACGAAATTATATGTGAACACATACTACCGATTACTTGAGGCAATCTTTTTTAATATAAATAACATCACATTTTGGTGTTATTTTGATCTTATCCTTGAAAACTATTAATGACATGTATATGCGAATAATGAAAAAAACAAAAAAAAAAAAAAAACACGAATCATGAACACATTTTTAAATTATTAATTTCCCCAAAATAAACTTCGCTAACCAAGGTATTTCATCAAGCAATTTTGTATTCATAACAAATTATTTAAGCTCAAAGCTATTAAAAACTTTCGGTGTTCCCAAATAATCAACGACAATTAGCATTAAGTTAAAACTTCGTAATTAAATAAATCCACTCTAAGGAAAACGGTTCTATCATCTAAAAATAAATAAATAAAACAACACTTGAATTAATCAGAGTAAGAAAAATAGAAAATTAGGTGATCAAATTTAATGTATCTGGTTCATAAGGGGGCTTTAACGACGAATAGATGAAAAAACTAAAAAAATGTTATGATTAATTTGTAACTACACTAGAGCGATAAAAAAAAAACCGACGCACCTAGATTTTTGCAAATATCTTTTTGTTAGACTAAAACTAATCTCGCAATTTTTTTGTTAGCATAGTATATACTATGTGCTTCTAAAATACACAAGGAAAATTGAGAAAAAAAGAAATATCATAAAAATAAAAATTAACTTCTTTACATTTTTAAACTTTAATTAAACCAAAAAAATGCGTCCCCAATACCGGGTATTCCCTCCTCTGATGACTGATTCAATCCTCCCAGGCATACTTCGAATGAGGATAGCTACCCGTTCTGCGATATGGCCTCCCACTCTTCCACTAGCACTATCCTGAGGTCCTGTAGGGTAGCTGGAGGGTTTGGCCTACGTCGGACACACCTCCCTAACTGGTCCCATAGCTGTTCTATAGGATTAAGGTCTGGACTTCGAGCTGGCCACCGCAGAGTACGAATGCCGACCTCATCCAGGAACTATCTCACTACATTTGCTGTGTGTGGCCGGGCATTATCATGCATTAGGCGAAAATTATCGCCGATTAAAGGCTTAAAAGGCATCACATATTCCTCTAGAACGTCCGTAATGTACGAAATTGCATTGAGGGACGATCTGTTGAACACGTGAAGGTCCGTCCTCGCTTGTGATGTGATATCTCCCCACACTATAACAGACCCACCTGTGTAACTCACAGCTTCAGCGATGTTGCACTGAATATAACTGGAAAACTAACTGATTATTTTAGATAATACTATAATACATTTTTTAATAAAACGTTTCTATAGAAATTTAATTTAATTAATTGTTTAATGGTTTCACTCATTTTTATCTATAAATTTGAAAATTCTTTAATCGATTCATAAAATGGAGGTAAGTGAAAGTCGTGTGTTGCCCGCAACAGATTTTTCGCTAATAGGTTTTATAAAGAGCCATTAGGTCTCTTACATGCTCTGATAAAATTGTAGAATAAATAAAAAAAATATGCAACATTATAAGGAGACAGGAAAGTGTAAGAGGTGAGGGAGTAGGTTCCGCAAACAGAGGACAGGTGCCTCTTTTCTTAAGCGAATCCTTTCTTTCTTCCAGCCACCTTTTTTTTGTTTCTTGCATAGGTGCGGGCCCTTTTGTATGAGTGCTACTGCCCCTTCGAAAGAAATACGGTTGCGTAACGGTCCCATCCTATCCTATCTTAGAAGGTTTTTTTTTTATAGACCCATCGCATCATAAAAATTAATGGCACACATACTTTGTTTTTGCGATAAAAGTACTCGGATAATTAAGATTAGACAAAATAAACTTTTTTTTTTTTTTCTGACTGCTATAATGGAACATTTGTCAGCTAATCAGAAAAATTAAGTATAATCCATCTTTTGAAATATATACATATATATATATATATATATATATATATATATATATATATATATATATATATATATATAAGTTTAATATAGATTTTAGCAACTATATTGGAAAATCTGAATTTTATTGGTTAAAAACATGTAATAATAACATCAGCACATATAACACATAAATGACTGTTATAGATTTGTAGGAGTAGTGTACACAACAGTTATTCAAATTGAGAATTACAAGTTTATGAAATTTTAAGCACAAAAAGGTGCATTTCTAGAAGCAGTTTTTATGATATTTATTCCTATTTTTGTCCCCCGATTTTGATAATGGGGCGCTAAATAAATGCTAATTTACCGGAGTAACTCATAGATATTTTTATTAGTAGGTATTAAGTATAAACATAAATATTTTAAATTAGCAATTATTATTTTTACTTTCACTCAACTTATACATATGAAATATAGCAAAATAATTTTAGAGTTCGAGTTTTACTCGGAAATATACGTTTTAGGGTCCCTTAAGTCCCGCAGAAAAGATCGGTGTGTGAATATGTCCGTGTGTGTGCGCGCGCGCGCGCGCGTGTGTGTGTTTAGTCTAGTTCCTAAACAAAAAGTTTTATTAAAACTGAAATTTCATATTTCAGAAGTGCATATGTCTGAGATGTAACATCAAAATTTTAACGAAATCAGCGAACCATAAAAGCCACTTTATACTATGCATTTTGCAGCTTATTATGATTTTCTCAAAAACTGTTCGAACGATTTTCATTAAACTCGCTTTATCGAAGTGAACTTTAATATCTGGTAGGTTTCATTCTGATTGAATAGTCTGAATAGCTTTAATGCTGATCTTTTAAAATGTCTTCCTCTAAATTAGCTTTGATTTTGAGTATTCTATAAAAATAACCATATCACCTCTCTAGTATTGATATGAAAAGGCTAAATATACATGTTGAATGAATTTGATAACTAACTAAAGGAGAAAAGAGAAAAAAACATTTTTAACGGTTTCTTTCAACTTTATTTAAGTTATTAAGATGATTTAAACAACTGAGGTAAATGAAAGTCGTGTTTTGCTCGCAACAATTTTTTTCACATCGTGTTACACTGTAATTTAAAATTTATATTAATAACATTAAAAAGAAAATAGGATCTGAATTTGTAATGTCATGATTGTGAATCATAAATAAGTTAAAACAGTACTATCCGATAAAAATTGACAGGTCTTTTAGGCATCCATTAATTTTTTAATTGTTTAAAAGACATTGTACGAAACAAATGAGAAGATTTTTTATTTAATAAATGAAATTTTAGATAACACAGAGTAACAAAAGATGTTTCCATCCAAAATTGGACACAAAGGAGATGTGGGGGATGCAGGATGAGGAGGCTGGATCGTCTCCAAGAATTTATATAGAACTGCAACTGGTCTGTCACATCCGCGATGGCTTTCCTCTTGGAATAACAATGTCTACCATTTAACACTTTTTTTATCTAGCTGTTTTTGGAAGTATCAACGATCCGTCGCCAGCATACTAATGGACCAGCCAATACTGTCCCATAGTTCACTACTCCATAGATTCACAGTCTCAGTATTAGTTTCGACTTAAAAAGTCGAGAAACTAATCAGTATGTTTTGTTAAATAATTAATTTTTTTTAAGAAATAAAAAGTATGGATGAACCCCATTTTTTTCTAACATAAACGATTCAGATATCATAGAAGAAAAATTCATTCAATATCTAGAATCAAGTCCTAAAATAAATAATGATCACAGAAAATATACTTGAATTTAATTTTTGTTTAACTTAACTCTACCTGAGTATGAAGAGAGATAGCAAGTTACCAACCTAATTTATACTCATATCAATTCGGTTCATTTGAAAACCACTAGATAGAATAAAAACTAGGCACTTTTCACTGCCTAACACAGGTCAACTACCCCAGAGTTCTGGATAGGTGCTGACACCTTCATTGAATTGCTTCCATAAGCAAACTACCTCCATACAATAACTATTTTCGAGCAACTTTTAATTAGATAAAAGTTGAAATTACTTTGTTAAAATGTACACATTTTCCTCTTGCATTCGTAATAGAAGCAGTCAATTTGCCATACATTATCTCTTTGCTCTGTCATCCTTCATCTATTCGTAATTTACAAGGTAACTACTTCTTCCCGGGAAGTCTAGCTAAGCAACTATGATCACAGAGGCTAAACAAATTTGACGACTTTGATAAATAAACAAAGGCTATTGTTTATTCGTTCCAGAAAGGTAAGAAGAAACTTCCTTCAGGATTTAATCTCAATAATTCCCAAATTAAACTGTCTAAAAATATTGTATATCTTGGAATCACGTTCGACAGACACTTAAAATTTTCAGTCCACTTTTCTAAAAAAATTAAATCTGTAAGGCGAAAAATGTTTAGGCAATGGTTAAGATCAAATGGTTAAGATTTCATCTCCGAGTATATATCTCCGACTAAAAGCGATGATATACAAAACAATTCTTCGTCCGTCACTGTTGTATGGCTCACAACTTTTTCCACACGTAGCGAAATCAACGGAAAAGAATGTCCAGGCATTTCAAACGGCATTCTAAGAAGAGTCGCAAAAGGGACGATATTCCAAAGAGTAAAAACAAAGAAATTACATGAAGAGATGAAAATACCAACAATAAAAAAATTTATGAGTGAGAGGAATTGAAAGTTTTTCGAATCAACGAAATTTGTAAATTATCCTATTTTTAATCAACTGAAACCCCCAGGAATACCTCAGCGATGGCAGAAACTCAACAAATAAATAAATTAGTTTAAGTTTTAGTTGTAAGGCGGAAACAAACTAGAAGGTGAGCCCCATCACCTGAATTATTGTTCATAATGTTATTACTCTCCAGAAGTTACGTTAAAGAGTTGGAACTCCTTAAAATGCACGATTGCAGAAAAAAGAGAACTTACCAACATTGCAGGAGCTTAGAAGAAAAAATAAGGGGCTAAGGAAAAAAAAAAAAAAAAACACTTTTGGAATTTCTTTGTGTAGCTCTGAGGCCAATATACAATCGGAAGTATTTTAGTTTAAATTAGGTTTTCACCATTAGTTTTTTTTAATTAATCTAAGAGTATGAAATTAATAAATATGTACATTAAAAAAATAATAAAACATATACATATATATATATATATATATAATATATATATATAATATATATATAATATATATATATATATATATATATAAGTCCACAATACACAAAATTTTGGATAAAAGCTTTAAGTTAAAAAGATTTTTTTTATAAAGTACAGCACAATTATATGAGATCAAACAAATGAAACTAACAAACAAACATTTTTTTCTTATCATATATTCTTGTTTCCTTTTAATTTATTTATTAATACATTTTCATTTTTATTATTACTATTTTATTTTTTGATTCCATAAATATTGTGGTAAAAAAACCTGTACCACTACAACCCATGAAGGGTCTTGGGCTCAGTACATATAGAGATTCGTACTGTTTCTAGGCCAACGGCAGTACAATGAGGTGATTAGGCCTTGATCACGCTCAGCCGCCAGGTTTTCCCCCAATTAATTTGGGTACCCAATTTATAGAGGCTGGGTCTGCCCCAGGAGGGTCTCCATACCCTAGGGTCGCCCCCCGACCGAATTAACAGAATAAATAATATTCCGCCACAGCCGGATTCGAACCCAGGACCCGGAGCACAGCAGACTAGCGCTCTATCCACTAGACCACGCCGCTCCCCCGTGTAAATGTAATCATAAATGTAATGTAATCAGTATACACTTGTATTTTTATTATTTATACTACTATTTCTACCCTACATTAAATTAAAACATTGCAAATTTACTAAAAATATTATCCTGAAAGATATTAATCTGTGATTAAAAATCAATTTCAAATATATTTCAATGTAATTAAGATCCCACAGATACTGTCAGGATATTTTCAATCGATGTATTATCAATTATCAATACAAAAAATATACTAAATAATATAAATATATATATATATATATATATATATATATATATATATATATATATATATATATATATATAATTGATAACATGTTTAACGTAAAATTAAATTACAAATTATTTATGAGTCATACAGATGACCACAGGGTTTAGAGGTATTACAGCCTTCTATACCCAAGGTCGTGAATTTAAGGATTCGAAT
Source organism: Piezodorus guildinii (assembly GCA_023052935.1). NCBI lineage: Eukaryota > Metazoa > Arthropoda > Insecta > Hemiptera > Pentatomidae > Piezodorus > Piezodorus guildinii. Next base: position 109,812,344 of record CM041292.1, on the reverse strand, counting down.
GAATTTTTCCAAATGATTTTTTTAAGCAATTAAAATTCCTTGGTTTTGCCATACTTAAACGTAAAATTGGATCCTGTACCATGTCAGTTATTCGCTAAAGATTCCTATCCTGATACATCCTGGATAGGCAAAATATCGTCCGATAAGCCACAGTAGCATAAAGAGAAGTTAAATAAATTAACAAACAAATTATTTAGAACAATTGAAGAATAAATAGATAACATCGAAGAATAAAGCTGAAGTTAAAATATTAAAAACATTTAAAGGGAAATTTCTAGAACGATAATAATTGAAACAGCCAGGCGTGCATGATCAAATTCCATTCTGCTGCGTTTTTCACAAGTCGGCAAAAGTTTCTGCAAATGATGCATATTGTTCAAATGAAAGTCCACTTTTCGCTTGCACAGACTCTTAATTTTAAAAATAAAAGGTGGAGTACTTATCTCTGAATCAACTCATGAAATCATTTTTATTTGAGTCGTCAATTTACACATCTTTCTATTTTTATTTATTTATTAAATTTTATGCTTATTAATTATCTACGTAGAAAAGAATCAGATTAACATAAGAGATAATATCAAATTCAATAAACATTACGAAAAAATTAAAAAACTATAATGAGAAGGAATATATTTTTTTTTTCATCAATTGATAAGCTTTAAGATTTCAATTCAATTCAAATTATTTAAGATTTAGTGGCAGAAAGCAAATAAATTTCTTTTTATTTTTTATATAAATTTTATAAAATCTGGTGCACACAACTTTCACTTAGCTGCGTTACAAAATAAATTAAGGAAACTTCTTCATAAACTAAGTTTAAAAAAGGTTAAGGAATTACGTTGCTTCGATGGAAATACATGTTTCAGATTAAATAATCTAACAATAGAAATTATTACCAACAACACTCATTCATTTTATCCGCTTTTCATTACTCTCCATTACCTTATACAATTTTGTATATAACATTTTTTTCTAATATCTTTAGCTTTCCCAAGGTATCTTTTACATCTATATTAATATTCTTACGTTTGGGGGATAAAAATACCTCAATATATATATATATATATATATATATATATATATATATATATATATATATATATATATATATAATATATTTTTTTTCTTTTCGTTCGGCTGATTAAATTATTTTTTTTTATCTTGTATATTTACCCATTTATCTAACAACATGAAATGATCAGTTGTTTAGAATCAACAAAAAAGTATGTTTCGACTTGCAATTCAAGCATATAAGCCCTACCGTACTATTTCAATAAAAATAAAACCTACATGATATTAAAACCGATTAAATATAACACCGATATAGCGAGATTAATCGTTTAAGCCGTTTTTAAGAAAATAGTAAAAATGGCCACAATGGATATTGGCTCTTCTGATTTGCTATTTGCTTTTAAAATATTATTTATTTATAATCGTTTTGGCTTGTATAATTGGTATTTGCCATCTGAAAAAAAAAAGTTGCAATAAGCGAATAAGTTACCTTTCGAATAATACTTTAATTCAAAGCATCTCTAGGCCACCGCCTCAAAAGGCGTCATGGTGGGTTGTACGGATTAGTAGTGGATTTAAATGTTTGGGCCGATGGGTTCATGTTGTAAGTCAGTAAAAATTTTAAGAATATTGTGTGGCAGAATCCGAAACTATATTTTATCTGAAAGCCCAACTCTTTGTGAAGTACTTCGTTTCTTACATACAATGGTGCAGAGCCCCATAGCTCTATTCCGTATGTCCATAAGGGTTTGATTAGTATTTGGTATAGTGTTATTGGATAATTTTGATCGTTTGTCAAGTAGCCTGGATAATATCCCAAATCGGCTGTTTTCTCTTCAGTCTAATGTGGGTCTTGGTCTAAGTACAATCTCAAATATCGTACTTCTTCTGAAGATGGAATAGGCATATAAACTTTGGGACATTCACCATGTTTGAGCGTGAAATAATAAATACTGTTTTTGTTTGGTTAATGTTTTTCTTTCCATCTTTTAGCCCAACTAGACAAATCTTCAAGGTTGTCTATGTTGTAAGACGCTAGAACTGGGTTTTGTTGGGATGCTAAAAGTAGAAAGTAAAGTGTGATCATTCTGAGGTATGTCTGACGTGTAGGTATTAAATAGTAATGGGTCCAGTACACTATCTTGTGGGACTCCTGCATGAAAACGTTTCATATCAGAAAATGCGTCTCCTACTTTCACAGTGAAGTTTTTATTCGTCAAGTAAGAGCGTAATATTAAATGATACAAACAGACCGGGCTTGGTCATTTGGACTGAGGGGACCCTAAAAGGGAAATTCACCAATAATACCACAAATTATTATTCTTATATATTAAACTATTTAAATCCTAAAAAAACAAAGCAAAAGAATCAAACTTTAAAATCATAATTTTTGAAGGTAAAAAATGAAAAATAATCAGTATATATTCACGTAAATTTACAGAATTAAAATAAGATATACCACTGTATCTAAAACCATGCTGAGTTATAGAAAAAAGATAAATTCTAAAACAACATCTTATAAAAGATAACATACCTAAGAAAATAAAAGTTATGTTATCCCATGAAATAATTTGTTGTTTAGTTTCTTTGTCGAGTCTCTACAATAGCATAATAGCGAGCTCGGTATAAAAAAACTAAATGTGTTATCATTCTGAGGTATGTCTGACGTGTAGGTATTAAATAGTAATGGGTCCAGTACACTATCTTGTGGGACTCCTGCATGAAAACGTTTCATATCAGAAAATGCGTCTCCTACTTTCACAGTGAAGTTTTTATTCGTCAAGTAAGAGCGTAATATTAAATGATACAAACAGACCGGGCTTGGTCATTTGGACTGAGGGGACCCTAAAAGGGAAATTTCTAGTGAAAACGAATTTTTTCGATCGCAATACTTGAAAGGGGAGTAAAAAATAAACTATCCGTACGGCAGAATTCAAGAAAATACAAATTTATACAAGAGAAAAGTAGTCCGAAAAATCTTCGGAGTCGCTAATAGATGTGGAAAATGGCGGCGAATTATGAATAATGAAATGTATGAATTGTTCAATCTCACAAGAGCTCTACAATTATACCGACGTAATTATCCGACAGGATAATTAACAATGGACTCCTTGACCCCAAGTTATAGAGGGAACCCTCCATCCATGATCGAACTATACGGATAGAGCTGCAAGGTGAAAACGACCGGAAGACGACAGCTGGTGCAGAAATGCATGACGATTGATGTTCAAGGAAGTCTTCGCTTGACAGTTGTGTAATAATAATAATAAAATGCGGTTATAAAATTGCTACTATTAAGGTAGTAATTATACAATTTCATTCAAAACTCGATTCTAACGTATTAATAAAATAAGTTATTAACTTCAGTTAAAGAATACTATTTAATTATATATAGGATTATTAGTAGGGATCCTACGACCTTGAAGACTGTATCATGCCTGATTATTGTCTCATAGTAATGGCAGGTTGTTATTGCATTGTTTGGATTAGTTCATACCATGCTTTAAAAGCAAAGTTTAAATTGCATAAAATTAACTATTTTTTCTCAATTCTAGGAGTTATTTTGCAGCTTTACTGATGAAAAATGCAATGTAAACAATAGTATATGGAATGTCCCATAAGACCTAATATTAGTTTTTTCAACCAAGCTACATACAATCAAACAACATTGGTTTTTACATCATAGTGACTTAAAAAATCACTTTAACTATATCATATAAAGAGTATCTTTTTCAGGAAATTCGCATTAATAAGGATAATGGATTGATCATTACACGAATAACGTAAAAAAACGTATTTATTAAATTGGAGGATAAGACACTGTCCGAATAAAACTCAGCAATTCAGGTTGTCTTCAAATTTGGCAAAGTTATAGATAGTACAAACATGGAAACATTTGGTTTCTATAAAAACATTTCAACTCGCTTTTAATTTAAAGAGCTGACGATTTCTCATAAAAATATGCAAACAAAAATAACGGAAATTTTAGGGTTAGTTTAGCTTTTTTATTTTAATTTTAATTTAGCTAGGAACCTGGTTTTGATGTAATTTTTCCGAATTATTCTTCCGGGACGTTTCTATGATATACAATACTGAAATAGTTAAACATTCGAAACAACATAGAAAATTTAAATTTATGTTAAGACATGTAATGCTTCGAGTAGCAAGCTTCATTCAGTTCTTAAACCTTTATTCTTAAAAGACAGTTCCTAATAAGATAATATAAATGCATTTAAGAAAAATCTCGAAAATAAAAGTCTATACTAAATTCACAATTAAAATTTTATTTAAAAAATAATGTATCATGTAATAAAAATAAATCATCCTCTCTAATGCGAATTTCTAGGAAGATGTGTTGTTTATTATATATATATAAGCGTCTGTATATGCTATGAAAGTTACAGGAGTAGTTTGAAAGGGACTGTTTGGAGAACAAAAACCAGTTGGTTAGCCAGAACCAACAAAAATACGACAGCGTTTCTATTTTAAGTGGCAAGGGATCTAAAACGTCGATAAGGGTGGCTATGCATTAGCCTTGATATGAAAATACTGCAATTGAAAATATCACGATTTTATATATTAACATTTAAAAAAAACAAAAAAAAACAATCTAGATAAGAATAATGTAATGATCATGGCTTCAACATTTTTCTGTATTGAACCATTACTTTCGATGAGTTTAACCAAAAATACTGATAACTATTAGACCTATGAATATTTAACTAATATAAAGCTATATATATATATATATATATATATATATATATATATATATATATATATATATAAAATAAATATTTGGCTTTAATTCACAAAAATTTTAAATTAAAAAAGGATTTAAAGAACTATCAATGGTTACTACAGCTAAAAAAACAACCAAACTTAAATATATAAACACATTCATCACACTTATCAGCTCCTTTAGTATTGCTTTCTTTAAAAACACAAATTGTAAACTAATTACATGGTTTATTTTTCGTTAACTTTCTCATTTGTATTCGTCCCACAATTCTTTGAAATGACGAACTGTAGAAATGTACAAAAAGTATTCGAAGAAAAGAGTTTTTCTAATCTCTTTTCCGTAAATCTTCATTTAAAATATATGAACATAATATTAATATTCATAGGTGTCAATTGTTTAACGTTTCAATATTTTCATAAAATTAGAAGGCGATAAAATTGAAATAAATTAATATAAAAATGAAGGTTTTTTTTTTTTTTTACAACGTTAGTAAAATGAATGAATCAGTAATGAATTCCCAGAGATGTAGGTGGGGAAAAATCCTCTAAGGCTTCCAGTATAGTTGGATGCATAAATATATAACAAATGTTTTGCAAGCATGGAGACTGTAGTCATGATAAAAAATAGTTTTAAAAACAAATTTCATAAGATTTTTCAAATATTTTGAAATGTTAAAAATGAACTAAAACAATTCATTAAACAATAGACACACGAACTTCTGGACTTATTACTTTCTCCTAAGTTGACTTTAAATTGAAGTGACATATTCATTATAATGGCCAGTTTTAATGGAGTATAGAACCATAAATTACTTGATGTTGCATGTAACTTAGAGATTTTATCGGTCAGGAAGTCGTGGTGATTATTTTTTTCTGCAATAATGCAATGTATATTTATGGACTAGAAAATGGTTTAGCGAGACATTCGGTTGTGATAAATTTTAGCAACAAAAACGAAAGTTAAAATGATATTTAAAGAATATATATATATATATATATATTATATATATATATATATATATATATATATATATATATATATATATATATATATTTCACATCGAGTTGTAAAGAAAATGCCTAAAACTTTCACTGAGATGGTCTAATGGTTGGAAATACCAGGAAAACTGAGCCCCTTTCATTACAGTAGCTGTTACCCTCCATTTGGCTTCAGGATCTTCCCAGCAATAGGGATTTCCTAGCTCAAATAATGAGCACTGGCAATGGATAGCCAAGATTCACTAAGCAGCAACCCTAAGAATTGATTTTAACCATGAACATATGTAAGATTGTATGCATTGAAGTAAGTTATGTATATTGAAATTATTCTTAGCAATTTTTAAGATATAAATTCATTTCAAGTAAATTATTAGATTCCCATCTGTATTGGCTTACGTTATATCAAAGAGACAAGGCGGCATACACAACAGTTTATGACTGTGTAAGATCAGACGTTTATGAAGGTCAAGGTAAGACATTATTTTTAATTTCTAATTTAAAGGCAGGACCTCAAATCTTAAGGGAAGAGGATTTTTTTATTTTATTATTTAATTTACATTTCTTTAGTTGTGGCTTAACCATATAATATTGTTTTTTCTTTGTTCATTACGGTATATATATATAAAAAAGATTTCAATTTGTTTTTTATTTTATTCGTCGCGGTGTTCTGATCCTAAAACTCTTTCAATATTTCTTTATCTTAAAAATGGGCGTATATATGGGTAAAATTTCAATTTTTTATTCTATTTTATAACCAATCGTTGGTATTTATAAAATTCTATAGAATAATAGACGGATGTATTTCGAAGTACGATGAGTCATATATAAATATATATCCACAATTTGAAAAACAATTAAAACAGTCTTTCATAAAAAGAAAAATATTTGCAATGGTCTCAAGATACTCTATGGCTTCATATGATTGATTTCCGATAGTCTCAAGAGGCTTTTGTATAGGAAATGGTCCCATGACCTTCTTACATAGAAAGTAATAAGTGTCACCTATCGGAAGATTCTTCACAAGTAGTTCAGCAAACAGATAAGCATTGAGCGAAAAATTAATTTAAATACGATTCAAACGGAAATCAAGTTGTGCCAAGTAATTTGTTTTTCTAAAATATAAAATTAATTATCTTGAATAATTTAATGTGAAAAGAAATGTAAATAAAATATTTTAGTTGATTATAGGAAAATGTATATATATTTTTTGGAATGGCTACATGTTTATAAATATATAAAATAATTTAGGAAATATAAGAGAACTAAGGAAAGTAAAACGACATCGGGGAAAGCTTTCGAGCCATAGCCAACAGGAAGGAAAGAACAGCATCCTTTGAGAAGGAAGACAGATTTGCGGTTGAAAAATTCACCTTTAAAACAGGCACTGCGGTTGAAAATATCCTATTTGGTGAAGTTATGTCCTTATAAAAGTCACACTGTTATAAAGTGTTCCTGGTATAAAAGTAAATTGATTTTCCTAAGATATCCAAAGCTTTAATTCATAACAATTTGTTTATTGATTCTGGGACATGTCCCTTTAAAATAATACAAAAGACAATAAATCTTGAATTTAGTGCATTGAAGTAAGAATTAAAAAACTAAATAAACAGTTAATAGTATTAATTAAAATCAAGATCACTAGAAGTAATTAGTCGGGGAGGCGGTCAATGAATGAAACAATCAGGTAGTTTAAACCATTTATTTTTGCCAACGTTTCCCGCCAAAGCGTATTGTAGGCGAATGGAAACTGAGATTGAGTTACGATACGCTCTGATGATGACCCACAATGGGGGACGAAACGTTGACAGAAAATAAATGGTTGAAACTACCTAATTGTTTCATTCATTGGCCGCCACCCGGACTAATTTCTTCTAGTAATTCTCAACGATCAACTGATTATATCCAAAATAAAATTAAGATAAATAACAAAAAAATGAAAAACATAATGCATATACTTCTTCAAAAGACTAAAAAGGTGCAAAAAAAAAAAAAATTAATACAAATATAAATGTTAATTAAAAAAAAAAAAAATCATCATGTCTGATCTCGACTGAAAATTACATGTTAAATTGTGGAGTATAAAAACAAATTGAAATTTAATCACACACTGGAATCATTTCATAAAAGATTAAAAATAATTATTGTAGTGATTATATTAAACTTTATACAGAAGATTTTGGGAAAATCTATCAAAAATAACTTAAGAGATAGCATTTGAAAAAAACAAAACAGGAAATGTATATTCCTTGGTTCTTTTCTCTTAAATTATTGATGTGAGGTGTGCTATAATTTTTTAGTTATAATGCTCAGCGACGTGTTCTTAAAAGTAGGTACCAAACTTACGAAACTACTGTTTATTCCAAGCCTGGATTCCAGATACTAAGAACTCTTGACTGTATATTTGTCAAAGTCTGTAATAATGTAGGAGACTCCCAGCATAGAATCCATCCTTCAGGTTCTACCCTAAGTAATAGAATAAACCGAGAGGGAAGAAATACAAAGGAGGGATTACTAAAGGAACATCAGAATATATTCCACTTCTACGAAATAAAGACAAAATACTAAAGATAGTATGGAGTCATTCAGTCATAGATTCTCTAAAGAATGTAGACGAAATAGTCTTTCAATACAAACAAAAAGTATTTATCGTTAATGCTATTAATATTTAAAATACGTCCTAAAAACATTATTAGATTTCAATGATTATTTTAATTTAAGTCAGGATTAAGTAGCATTATATGATTAGGGATTCTTAGAGATATTTATATAAATTTAAAAATTAAAAAAAAACACTCAACACTAAAAAAAAAAAAAAAAAAAACAAAAAATACTCTTCAGCTAGGCCTATGCTACGCTCTACAGTTTTTTATTCTTATTAAGAACACTTTCTTCAGCAATTGCTTTCCCTTTTCTCTAGGGAATAGCATGATTCAGAAATTACGGAAGAAAACTCGATAGCCTTTCCGGTTTTTAGCTCAATTATAAATGTCCTAACTTCCTCTAATTAACTACTGTTTCTAACGGATGGAATTGTTACTTTCGTCGGGTCCATTTAATCAGCGGTCAGATTGTTTGAGTAGCTGTCGATAACATGAACATCTTTAACAGGATTACTCACAGTCAGATATAAATAATGTTGTTTAGTTTCTTTGTCGAGTCTCTACAATAGCATAATAGCGAGCTCGGTATAAAAAAACTAAATGTGTTATACACTGATATATACCGCCTTGGGTCTGTTTTTTGTATAACTAATGTAAATGAGTTTGATAATTACAAATAGATTCTCTATCCTATAAGCAATATTAAATATTATTGTAGAAGAGTATAAATTGGATGGTAATCTTTTTGTTGCCATATGAGTATAATTATATATATATATATATATATATATATATATATATTTATATATATATATATATATATATTTCTAGTTAAAAATATTGATGTGCATTAGTAGATATATTATCATATTAAACGTTTTCGCTTTCAAACGTCCCGAAAACAAGCTGATCATTAAACCAATTGTTATCAATAGATAACCAATATGATATTTATATGAAAGATTTATGACTTATTCTGAGGCCAAGATTTTATGATGTACACACTAAAAATATTTAGGTAAAATGTCCGTTAAAATAAAAATCAATAAAAATTAATTCTCAAAAAGCAATTTACACTTTTTAAAAATAAAAGAAAGAGAGAAAAATCACCCTCTACTCCCTCCCCCCCCCCCCAATAATGGCTAAATAATAGGTGGCATAATCGAATGACGATTATCGGACCATCGGACCATTCGAGTATTTCAATTATTCGAACTAATCGATTATCGGATTAATCAGTTTGGAGAAACGAATGATCATTCGAACTGAATTGTTTAACGATAATCGAGGGATTATAAGGAGCTCGGACAATCGAACGACCTTTTTTTTCTTTTTACATTACATAAATTATATTAAAGCCAGCTCAGCCAACATAGAGACGACGGAAATTGTGACATATCGTCTCTTTAAATGCATATTAATCATTCATTAATTTTAAATCATCGAAGTCTGATCATCCGATAATGACGATCATTCGATTATCCCCACCCCGAACTAAATAATAAAGCTAATAACTACTGCTAAATGTAAAACGATTTTTACTGAACTCTTTCAAAACCTCGAAGCACACATCTACAAACGAATGACTACTAAGTGATTCATTCCTTATTCAACCTTCAACTTCACACGTCCATTTCCAGTGATGCTATCGTCTTAATTATATTCATTTGTAGCAGTTAATGTAATTAAAAAATCTACAGTTAAATGAGCATTCCTAAGTTTAAGTATTCTAAGCAATACCAACTTCACTTTCAGAAACACAACGCTTTATTTTTCTCTCAATGATAGTTATTTCTTAGTTGCAAAATTTCTTTTACGGCCCATTCTTTAAAAAACTAAAATTACATAAGCTAATAAGTTAAGATCTTATTCAAGTCGGAAAAGTATCTGCAAAAATTAATTAATGATAAGATGAAGATTAAAAATCAGAAGTAAGATTTTATTTAACGTTGTCAACGTTTTGGCCCTAGTAGCATGAGAGATTTTATCAAATCAAATAGAAATAAATTATTTTTTTTTTAGATATACAGGAGTAGATAATTAAAATAACTAATAAAAAAACTTAAAGTATCATTGATAAAAATACTAATGTATCAAGTTCCGTAATATAACCAGCATTGACTATTTCGTGCGAATCTTTTAATAAAAAAAAAAAAAAATTAACCCATTAAAACGTAAATAATAATATTTTCAATACACTAATAAATGAAATATTACGTAATAATTAATATTGTAAGGTGAATACGAGAAATAAAAATTCATAGTTTAATAGATCTATTTTCTTGATGAAATGGATTATTATTATTATGTAATTTGCCAACGTTTCGCATAACATAAGCATATGAGCTTTTATCAGGGCAAGCGAGTTCTTAGAAAAAAACAAAACTTCAAAAAAAAGTTGAGTTCCATAGTTGTTCCTCTTAGAACTCTTTGTTCTTATGTTGGTTCGCTTGCTTGGACCGAAACCTTGGCAGAATAAAATAAAAAATTATATATATATAATATATATAATATATATATATATAAATTGAATTTTAAGAAGGAAGGAATTTCAGGTTTTAAAAAGGTAACGTAAAAGTAAGAAATTAAGAAAAGCAAGGCAGAGAAAGTCGAATGGTATTAAAAGTGATTTGCTCAGCATGACATTCAAACATCTCGGTTTCTCAAAAACAAAACGTAGTAGCTTAATAGAAAATAACGTCTTTAATATATAATGGAATATCTTGAAAAAACAAAACAATTTTAATAAGTGATAATACAATCCGTCCGTAGGACATTTATAATAGTGATCAATCACAATATTTACAAAGAAATTAATTTTCTTTGGATTTAATCATTTTATCAAACGAAGGACAAGTGTTTATCCATTATGGAGGTTATATACATACATCAAACTTACGCTAACTCTTCTTATGAATACAAATTATAATATTCTTAATAAAAATAAGAATAATCATATTTAAAAGTACCAAACAAATGGTGCAGCTCAGGGAACTGGACAACTGGTGAGGACGAACCTCCCAAGATAATTATTTGCACTCCGGGGTCTTATTCAGAATCAATAAACTGGTAAAATCCTTATAAGTGAGAATGATCTCGGCCAAGTCACTTCCTTTCACACTCGTCGGCCTAAAAAGTAATAATTCTATCGTGCATTGAAAAACAACAACACTTCATTGGTTGTAGTGATAGTTGCTGGCGTTTCATTAATTTTTAATTACGTATTTTATAAATAAATCATTTTATATTAATGTATTTAGTTATAAAAAATTCTGGTTCAAAAAAGTAAAATCTTTGCTATGCAAAGGAGAATACATAAATGATGAGAAAAACTAAAAAAGAACATCAAAAAACAAAACCTGGAGTGCGATTATTGACGATTGAACGGATTAATAGTTGCTGGCGTTATAGGACATTATCTAAATTAAGGTATTGGTTTTTCATTGATGAGAGTGTTACATGATATTTGATCACAAAGTGATTTCATTTCCTTAGTAGTTACATGAAGAAACAACTCCATTTAAACAAGTGACACATAAGCTCATCCTCCAATAACCCCTTCAATTATAATCACATTGTTCTCAAACCATCAGAGTCGCCTACCCTACTCATTGTGAACAACAGCATACATCACCGTTCTTCATCAACTGGGCACGGAAGGGGATGAAATATCCAGAAATCGATGGACCCTCATCTAATGCAAATAAGCTTCAGGCAGTTTATATCTTACACAAAGTTTTATGAATTTTGATTATTCTGGAATCATAGTCCCATTATGTGTTATTTTTTTTTGTATACCCTCAAAATAATTTAGACATTGAGCTGTTTGACTAGTGAGGTAAATTTATTTTATTTTTTATTAATTATTTTAATGAATATCGATCTATATTATTTTTTTAAAATCAATAAAGGACCAATTGTAATTTCTTTAGTTTGAGATCCAGTAAAACTCATTACTTATTTAAGGAAAAATTATATCATTCAAACGGCAAACTGACGCTTCTAGAAATAACAGCTGCTTGTGTTAACGGAAGAAATATTTTCTTACATTCATTATTTTAAGAATTTCGTAAGGAAAAAAAAACCCAACAATTTTTACTTGCAATAAATTGAAATATACCTATTGTTAGAATTTAATTGTGAACGAAACGTCTAATAAATATGCAATGCAATCGCTTTTCTTCTTTTTATTTTTAAGTATTACTTTTCATATTGGTGTGTTTATTAAACGATGCTCAACCAGTTCTCAAATATAAAAAAAAAAAAAAATTACAAAATGTTACCAATCTAGATATAAAAGGAATAACTTTATTCAATCAGAGTTCAGCGATGACATCAATAATGCCATAGATAGTAGGTGGTTCAGAAATGGAACTGTGAAATAGAAAGTTAGTGGCAGCTGACAGTTGTCGAAATAAACAGTAAACCTTACTTAGCTCAGGGTGTCTTTTGGCATAATGGTTGTATGACATTTGGCATTGCAATACTATGTTAGTTATTTTATCGAATTAAAACTTTGGATAAATCAGGCTGTTGTGTCATAACCAACATGTGAGTGTGTGTGACAAACTAAACTAAATAGAGAAGACAAAGCTCATATAGTAGCAATTCAAACACAAGAAAATGGTTAAGAAAAATAAGATTTAAATACAATATTACCCACGGTGGATCTCCTTTAATCATTTATATTCTTGAATGATTGTTATTTATATACAAAACTAATTATACATGTAAATAGATATGGGTCGATTCATTTGAAGTCGTCCACCAATACACACTATCATACCGCATTGACACCATACCACTACACTAAGGTAAACTTAAAAAAAAACAATAAATATTGTAATGTTTAGAAATTAAAAATAAATGCAAATTGAACAAATATAAAAGTTAGAGGCTATAATCTTTACTAAGCGCAGACCGAACATAAACCATCACCTTATATTAAACTCAATCCACATTCCCTGGTCTAAATGAGTTGAATAATTAGGCATAACATTAGACAAATCGTTAACATATACTGAACATATTAATGGAAAAACCGAAAAAAAATTATAATATGTTCCCATATTTCTATAAAAAATCCATTTTAAGCACTCAGAACTAACTACTACTATATAAAACTGTCATACGTGCCTAGATCTATTATGCCTCGCCCGTCTGGAGATAGACTTGCAATACCAATTACAAACAAATAGAAACAGTACAAAATACATGTATGCGAATCATCAATAACTACCCACGATATATTAAAATTTCAAAAATGCTCTCTGAACTAAATCTTCCAACATTAAAACAGTATATATATATATATATATATACAGTAACCAAAAACTATTTTGATAAAACCACAACTTCTAAAAACGTATTGAAACACGAAATTGATAATTACAACAAAACATCACTAAAGCGATACACGCACAAAAGAACAAAGTATGTACTTTTAAATTATCATGTTTAGGTTGTTTTTTTTTTCGTCTTACTTTTCCTACTGCCTTAAAGAAAATATTGTACACGTATTATAAATGAGTAAATTCAAAGGATGATTCAAACCCTGTTATCATGAAAGAAGGTCCACTGAAATCCTAAAACAAAACATGTTTGTATCAAGTGTGCCTAGTAAATATTATATAAATAAATATTCTTATTATTATTATAAATCGACTAATTTTTATTAAATTTGAAGATAAAAATAAATGAATGATGAGATCGAAATTTCTACAACAAATAATGCAATGGTAAGACTAAACAAGAGAAAAAATTAAGCATGAGACTCTTTTTTAACCTTCTTTCTCATAGAGCTCTAAATGTTTCTACTAATGTAAATTTCCTGAATTATTTTAAAAAATTTTAAAGCTACCTAGGTAATGTGTTGTATGGACCACAAGTATAGGCAGTACTCTCTTTATCATCCTACTTTTTGGTTCACTCTGAAATATGCAAAATTAGTAGAGTTAATAATTGTTAAAGACAAATTTTCTTAACAGTGAAGAGAATATTATACCTGAGGAACCAGCAGAGTCACCAAATTCATGTATCTTATACAAATAATATAGATGTTTAATCTATATATATATATATATATATATATATATATATATATATATATATATATATATTCAATTGAAAATATGATTCAAAAGCGATGTTTAATCTATATATCTATAATATATATATATATATATATATATATATATATATATATATATATATATATATATATATAAGTTTCATAATTTTTCACTTATACGGAGAGAATTCAAAATATGTCTCACTGATTTCGATAAATTTAAAAAAAAAAAATACATTAAACCATCAGGCTGTGCTAAATGTTGGGAGCCAGCACTCTCCCTGGGTCGCGTTAAAAAATCGGAAGGTTTGTATGCAAAAAACATTTTGTTTAATTTATCTGATTCTAGTGAAGGTAGAAAAATAAGCTTTTTGTCAAAATTACCCTTCAAAGCAAAACAAAACCAAAAAAATAATCTCGTCAAAACAATACTTTTAATAAGGTTTCTTCAAAAGTGTGCACAGATTAAGATTCCTTTTTAAGAGCGAGGAACACAGTTTTTTAAGAAACCTTATTAAAACTAATATTTTGACGAGATTATTTATATTTTGACGGTGATTACCAAGCCTAAAACATAAATATTTTAATGGCTAATTTTTTGGTTTATTCCGCTTTGAAATAGAATAATTTTGACACCAAACTTATTTTTTTACCTTCACTACAATCAGATATATTAAACAAAATGTTTTTTTTTTCAACTAATCGATTTTTTTAGGAGATTCTCCTTGGGAGTGTTGGTCCCCAGCATTTTTTTGCCTCCTGATGTCTAATTTCTAGTTTTAACAACAACAAAAAAATCGGTGAAATACATATGAATCTATTTGTCTATATTGTCAGTCCTTTTTGAAATATCTCCGTGAAAACAATTGCGAAAACTGAATTTTTGCCATTTTTGAAAGTTCGTTTTTAATTAATTTTAGATATTTTTTTAAATCGCTTTCTTTGGTATTTAGAAATGTGTTGTGGTAACAAAAAATGATAAGCAGGTCGTTATTATATCGATAGTTTCTGTAATAATTTTGTACCTACAAAATTATTAGAATTAGAGAGATTTTCCCGATACATGTTTGTACCAGCAAAGTTGGCTTATAATGGTAAATGCCAATTTTAAAGTACTAGCTAGAAAAATAAATAGTTTTATATTCAGGAAATAATAGAGCATTATTGATTAAAAAAATGATGAAGATCGTAAATGTTGGCGGTATGGTCTGTACAATTTTACCGTATTTATTTACTTATATTCTTTTTTTTTTTTTTTTTTTTGTTACATCTTCTCTTTAATTTCATGCATATTAAAAACAGCTTTAAGTGATATTCTTCGAAATATAATCACTTCACTCATAGAAAAAAGATATAGAAAAAAAAGATATGCGATAGTATTATAAAATAGGATTATTACTTAACATACTGTTACGGGCTACGGGGTGTGCGAAATTAACTACTCCAGTTTACAAATTACAGATGTTTATTGAATACAGAAAACACAAATACAAAGGGATTACTAACCACTATATTAACAATAATAATGGAATTACTAGCTTAACTACTAAACAGTATACATATAAAATGAGGTATTCCTAACGAATAAACTACTTACAATCGGCTAGACTTATTCTAAGACTTACAACTATAAATTATATATAAACTACAGTCTTCTAATTTCCCACCGACCGATTATCACAATATTGACACACAGTTTCACTACACTGTCACACTGTCACGAGTTGTTCACTGTCACTGTTCACTGATACATTCACTTGAGCAAGATCAAGACTGACTCCCCTAGACTCAGGGGACCGCTATTTAAACCACCGCCGAATCTTCTAGACCCGGGCGCAGGTAGGGTGGTGGGCCTTTCCAGGCACTTCGAGGACTGTCCAGGTCCAGAAGTCTCTAGCCTCATCTAGGCCCCTCCAGGCGTGGTCCACCCGTCATTGTCTTGGCCGTAGCACTACCCCCTCCTTAGACGTGCTCTGCCCCAGAGCACAGATTGCAGAAGCTGAGCGATGCTGATCTTCCTCCGATGTAGGTGTTTTGTCTTTCCAGGGGTTGAACGTGCATACCATTATGATGACTCCAGAGTTGGCGAACGTCTCTTCTACAATGTTCCTGACAATCCTCCACTCCAGGCCATCGTATCCACAACCCAACTTCGGGATGGCGAGCTTGGTGACACGCAGTTCCAGAAGCTTTCTCCGCAGGTCGTCAAGACTCCGGCGCAGTGTGTCGTATGTCGGCTTCTGCTCTGATGAACTCTTGGTAACCAAGTAAAACAGGTGCCGGCCTTCATGCTCTTGATGGAGAGTCTTCCCAACTCTTGGTCCCTGGCGTTCCAGCTCTTCAATTCCAGCGAACTTCTTCCTGAAGACCGTCGCAATCCCCCGGGAATTCCTCAGATGTTCGGCGACACAATGTGCTAGAGCATAGTCTACCGGTAACGAGAATATGTCTCTGTAAACTGTCTGCGTTACCCTAAGGGAGTCTGGCGCCTTAGGATGGGGAGTTAGGTCCTTGTCGGTGAGGTTCCTCACTTGCTGTTCCTCTGTAGGGCCATGGTTTCCCTTGTATGGAGCCAATCGGTTGAAATGGACTACCTTGGGTTTTCCTTTGGGCTGCTTCCTGATCCTATAGATGACATCATTGATCCTCTTGATGACCTCATACGGTCCGTCCCAGGAGTTTTGAAGTTTCGGTGAGTAGCCTTGCCTTCTTCGAGGATCGTGTAGCCAGACCAAGTCTCCAGGTTGGAAGCCACCTTTCTCTGCCTTGATGTCGTAACGCTCCTTCATTCTGTCACTTGCTCCCTGGATGTTTGTGCGAACCTTCTCGTGAATAGTGTTCATTCGCTTCCGTAGGTTCGTGACGTAGTCTTCTCCGGCGACCTCCTCATCAGGCTTGAAACCGAATTTCAGATCGCAAGGCAAGCGTAGTTCTCTACCGAACACGACATTGGCGGGGGTCTGCCCTGTCGTTTCATTGACTGAACTACGATAGGCTAGCAGGAACAGATGAAGATATTGGTCCCAGTCTCGCTGATGGTCAGAAACTACCTTGGCCAAATATCGACCCATCGTCCTGTTCATGCGCTCTACCATGCCATCGGACTGAGGGTGAAGAGGCGTCGTTCTGGTCTTCCGTATTCCTAGAGCCTCGCACATCCTGGTGAAGACTGCCGACTCAAAGTTTCTTCCTTGGTCAGCATGAAGTTCCATGGGCACCCCAAACCGACTGACGAGCTGCTTCACGAGAACATCTGCAACCGTGGCGGCCTCCTGATTCGGAAGGGCGTAAGCTTCCACCCACTTTGAAAAATAATCCATGGCCACGAGAATGTATCGGTTGCCATTATCTGTCACAGGAAAAGGGCCAGCGATGTCTACCGCTATTCTCTCGAATGGTGCTCCTACGTTGTATTTCTTCATAGGTGCCTTCTTTTTCCTTATCGGTCCATTAGAGGCGGCACAAGTTGCACACCGCCGGCACCAATCTAACACATCGTCCTTGAGGTTTGCCCAGTAAAAGCGTTCACGAACCTTTTCTAATGTCCGGTGAACTCCAAGGTGGCCACCAGATGCTCCATCATGTAATTCCCTCAGTACTTCGGGCACTTTAATCTTTGGTACGATGAGCTGTAGTCTCCGCTGATCTCCCTCTGTGTTCTCCAATGCTCGTTTCAGCAGACCTTTGTCCAGTAGAATGGAGTTCCATTGAGCCCAATAGGTTTTTATATTTTTCGACATTGGAGCAACATCCTGCCAGCTTGGTCTCCTTTGGCCTGATAGCTTCCATTCCCTTATTTGTTTCAAGTCCGGGTCCTCGTCCTGTTCCTTTGCCAGTTGTGTGTCCTGCCAACCGTCGGTAACGACCGTAGTCCGCAACACTGTTGCTTGCTTTTCTTCTTGTCGAGAACAATGCTTGCATTCTCCGTCACAGGGTCTCCTTGAGAGCGCATCCGCATTCCGGTGACTCGTTCCAGAACGATGAGCAGATTCGAAGTCATATTCCTGAAGGCGCTCGATCCACCGTGCAACTTGTCCCTCCGGTGACTTGAATCGCAGCAGCCACATTAGAGCTGCGTGGTCCGTTCTCAGTAGAAATCTTCTTCCATACAGGTATTTATGAAAGTGCTCTATGGACTTAACCACTGCCAGAAGCTCTTTCCTTGTGACACAGTAGTTGCGTTCTGGAGCTGACAGTGCTTTGCTGAAGTACCCAATAACCTTTTCTTCCCCGTCTTGGAGTTGAGAAAGGACGCTTCCAATAGCAGTGTTGCTGGCATCTGTGTCAAGAATGAACTTGCCCTCGGGACGTGGATAGCTTAGAATAGGCGCACTACTCAATTTCTTCTTTAACTCCTCAAATGAAGCCTGACACTCGCGATCCCAAAGGAAAGTCCGTTTTTCCTCAGTGAGCCTGGTAAGAGGTTTTGCGATGTTGGCGAATCCTTTCACGTACCTTCTGTAGTAGGTGCAGAGCCCGAGGAAACTTCTCACTTGGTGCTTATCTCGAGGTGCTGGCCAATTGGTGATCGCTGTAATCTTCTCTGGGTCAACAGCAACTCCGTTGTCTGATACAACATGCCCCAGGTAGTTGACTTGCCTTCGGAAGAGATTGCACTTCTTCGGGTTCAGTTTTAGATTAGCTGCACGCAGCCGTTCGAAGACCCGCTCCAGATTCTCCAGATGGTGAGTGAAGGATTTTCCCAGTACAATGATGTCGTCCAAGTAAACCAGGCATATCTCCCAAGAAAGGCCTCTTAAGACGCTTTCCATCAGCCTCTCGAACGTTGCAGGTGCATTGCAAAGCCCGAATGGCATTACCGTAAATTGCCAGAGGCCAGTGCCGATTGAAAATGCCGTCTTCTCCTTATCTTCCGGTGCCAATCCAACCTGCCAATATCCACTGCGGAGATCCAAGGTAGAAAATAGTTTGCAACCCTCTAGTGTGTCCAGCGTGTCGTCAATCCTTGGGAGTGGGTAGCTGTCCTTCTTCGTGGCGTTGTTCAAAAGACGGTAATCTACGCAGAATCTTGTCGTCCCATCCTTCTTTTTTACCAGTACGACAGGAGACATCCATGGGCTACTCGAGGGCTCGATGACACCATCATTCGCCATATCCTTAATAATCTCCTCGGCATCCTTTCGTTTAGCTAGCGGCAGCCTCCTCGGGATCTGTCGGATGGGCTTTGTATCCCCGGTGTCAATTTTGTGCTGGACGATGTTCGTTCTACCCCGTGGTCCTGAGCTGATCTCGAAAATGTCCTGCCATCGGGTAATCAATCTCTTCACGAGTTCGCTCTGTTCAGGCGAAAGTTCTCTGCATGATTCCTCCACGAATCCTTTTAATTCTTCGGGTAGTCCTCGTTGCTCGGTGGGGTTGCGTTGTAGCTGTCGGACTACTGAGGTAGCGGCCGTACATTCTCCGACTGGTGTTCCTCTCTTTAGTGTCACCGGGAAGCTGTTCAGATTCATCAGTCGGATTGGGGTGGTATGTCCGACCTTGATGAGAGACCTTGCAACCAGAACACCGCGTCCGACTTCCTGCTCCTCGTGCTTCCCAGGTTCAAGTAGAAGACATTGACCCTCCGGTAGTCGTCCATTGATCGTCCCATGCGTCAGAATTTGACTCCGTGCAGGTAAGGTGGTGTCTTCTAGTAGGAGTACTCGTGCATAGAGGTCCTTTCCCTGCCGAAGGATGACCTCTTCGTCTCCCAGCGTCATCACACCTCTCGACATGTCCAGCTTGATCCCGTATTTGATCATCAAGTCCATGCCGAAGATGACTTCCTCGTCTATTTTCGCCACGAGAACGCGGTGCTCTAGACGTTGGCCCCGATGAAGAAAGTGGCAACTGTCTCCCCGTAGACCTCGGCTGGCTGTCCTGTGGCTGTCCGTAACGCCCAAGTGGTAGGTAATATCTTCTTAGCGTTAACTGCCTTCGGGTTCAGTATTGTCATGGTTGCGCCGGTATCCAGCAGAAAACTCCGCAGCTGCCCGTTCACCATTCCATCCACATAAAAACTATTTGTCTTGCTCCCTATTGTCGCGATTCTCACGGCGACCCTGGGGCCTTTGATGCTACGGGTTGACAGTTGCCCCTTCCCATCAACCCTCCTTAGTTTTCCTGTGGCTTTTCCGGCTTCCTGGTAGGACACTTGCTTCTGGGGTGTCCGAGTTGACCGCAGCTCCAACAGCGTATCTCCTTTTTGCGGGTCCTGAGGGCTTCTAAAATATTTGCTACTATGTCCTCGATGGTGGGGGCCGCGTTAGGCTCCGCTTCTGCCGCTCGAACTCGTGCATGTCCACGGACTGACTGCCTGACAGCCTCGAATTCCATGGCCTGCGACAATGCATCGCCCAAAGTTTTAGGGCGTGCGAGTTTCACTGCCTGTTGGGTTTCCGGGTCTCGAAGTCCATCCAGGAATTTGTCGATAGCCAAGCTCTCGTAGACGTCGTCGGTGACCGTTGGGTAGGCATTCCTCACTAGCCGGGCGATATCTGCTTCAAATTCCTGCAGCGTCTCGTTGGTCTTCTGGACCCTGTTCTTTAACTGGGAACGGTATAGTTGGTCCATGTGGCGATGGCCGAAACGCATCTCCAGTCTTTTCATCAGCTCACCGTAGTTGCACCGCTCCGACATGGGCATCCCCTGTAGCACTCCTAAGGCGTCTCCACGCAAGGCTAGGCACAACGCTGATGCTTGCGTCTCCTTTGACCACCCGTGGATCGAAGCCGCTGTCTCGAAGAGAGTCATGTAGTCCTCCCACGGCGTCTTCCCGTCGAACAATGGGATGGTGTTGTGCGTTGGTGGCATCCCAGCATTGGCGGAGGGAATGGTGTTGTGAGGGCTTCTCTCAGAGGGTTGGTCGGTGTCGATTGTCGGTGGGTTGCTCATACGTTCTTCTAGAGCTTCTATTCTTACCCTAAGTTCATTTTCTACTGAATCGACTTTTTCTCCTAATCTAGATTCTACATCAGCTAACTTATTATCTACACTTTCCATTAACTTAGTTTCTAAATTGCCTAACTTAGCCTCCAATGTATTTTTAACAGTACTTAATTCATTACCTAACTTCTTTTCTACATTACCTAACTCATTTTTAACAGTACTTAACTCATTACCTAACTCATTTTTAACAGTACTTAACTCATTACCTAACTCATTTTTAACAGTACTTAACTCATTACCTAACTCATTTTTAACAGTACTTAACTCATTACCTAACTCATTTTTAACAGTGCCTAATTCAGTTTTAAAAGTTGCAGACAACTTACTGAAGTCATTTTCAAACGTAATCTCGTCTGGATTTTCCCCTGAATCAACAAAAAATTGGCGCAAGCGTTGTTGCAGTACCGATTTCGTTCCGGAAGTATCCAGATCTCGTTCTTCTAACTCCCGTCTTAAGTCTGCAACTTTTAAATCATTCAGTCTAACACTCTGAGAAGTCATTTTTCACACAGTAGCCCAATAATTACAAAAACAAGAAAACCAAAATTATAACCATTTACAATGATCCCACTTCTGACACCAAATTGTTACGGGCTACGGGGTGTGCGAAATTAACTACTCCAGTTTACAAATTACAGATGTTTATTGAATACAGAAAACACAAATACAAAGGGATTACTAACCACTATATTAACAATAATAATGGAATTACTAGCTTAACTACTAAACAGTATACATATAAAATGAGGTATTCCTAACGAATAAACTACTTACAATCGGCTAGACTTATTCTAAGACTTACAACTATAAATTATATATAAACTACAGTCTTCTAATTTCCCACCGACCGATTATCACAATATTGACACACAGTTTCACTACACTGTCACACTGTCACGAGTTGTTCACTGTCACTGTTCACTGATACATTCACTTGAGCAAGATCAAGACTGACTCCCCTAGACTCAGGGACCGCTATTTAAACCACCGCCGAATCTTCTAGACCCGGGCGCAGGTAGGGTGGTGGGCCTTTCCAGGCACTTCGAGGACTGTCCAGGTCCAGAAGTCTCTAGCCTCATCTAGGCCCCTCCAGGCGTGGTCCACCCGTCATTGTCTTGGCCGTAGCAATACTATTAGAATAAGATTATAGAATATTATTTATGGTTAAAGATATACCATTGAAGGATTTATTACAGCACGTCAAACCATTCCTGAAATAAACTCTTGCGGTTTCTCACTAACAATAAGACCTCACTATCCATTTCACGTATTCACTTCAATCCATCTTGCCAGCTAATGATATAATTTTTAACATACTGAGAGATATACTTATTTGAATCAACTTATTATTATCCTTATTCTTTAAATAAAAAAGAGGTAAAGGAATATACGTCGATGTAAAAACATATTTTTTTTTTCAAAAGTGAGGAATATTTGGTTTTTTATAAAATAAGTTTTACGTACCTTTTTGTCATGGAATAATTCAAAGGTCGCGACGCGTATTCCAGAAAACCGAATTCGGAGTTTCGACTTCAAAACAAATTTATTATCGTTATGATGGAGTTTAGAAGACCATTGAGAATATATGATGACAAAGATAGTTGGGAGTGCGGTCATCAAAACAATTTACACGCTAATAAGTAACACATATTGTTAATGTATGCCGACGTTTTGGCTTATATTATATATGTATTTTCTTTCTTATCTCTTTTCACAACTTATTTCTTTCTCCTTCATTTCATATTCTGATCTTTTTTTCATTATATATCCTTACAAATAATTGTTTGTTTAATATTATATTATTTAAAAAAATATATTATTACTGTTTCTAATAATTATGCTTCTTTTTTTATAGAATGCCGTCAAATATTACTCAAAAAATGTTTATCTTTAAAAGTTTAATTGTTTACATATTGTTTTTTTTTAACTTTAATTATTTCTTAGTTTCGCTTTATAGACCCCAAATATTCTCATTTCAATATTGTTTTCTTAACTTTATGTTTGCTTCCATATTTCACTAATGTCATCTTATTATCATTTTAATGTTATTTGATTGAAGTGCCAGCACTGGGTAGCCTCTTCACAAGACTATTTCATGCCATATTTGTACATTTAGCCATTTTACTTGTATATACAGTTGTAATAATCAATATATTTTTTTTAACATATTTATTTTTTATTGAAATTTAGAACTGTACAAAAAATACATCAATTAAATATGCTGAAATGTTATAATACATGAAATAAAGATGAAGAGAAACTGCCCATTGGCAGCAATCTTTGGTAGTGAGTCTAAACAAGAAGGTCTCGAGGCCATCTTCTTTGCAGACACCTCGGAGGATTATCAGGAACTGAAGAGGAAGCAAGGATTGAAACTAATGGATTAGAGTGGGAGTGGAGTTTTTCATGGAATTGCCAAATCAGCAACATATGGAACATTAAGGTCATTGTGGATGATTTTATTCGTGACAAAGTAAGGAGCGTTAAGGATTTTGGATTGTAAGTATTAGATAAGGGAAGAGTTTGATGGTTTAGTAGAGCCCCAAAGCTCAACTCCGTAGGTCCAGATAGGCCTTATGATGGTCATGTAAATGAGTCTTTTGTAGTTAAGTGAAAGGCTAGAGCGTCTGTCTAGTAAGTGTTGGAGTAGCCGAAATCGTCGTGCAGTTTCTTGGCTTTTCAGTCTTGGATGCGGATTCCATGTAAGTCGTTTGTCAAGCAGGAGTCCTAAACAGCGGATCTGTTCAACCGGGACAAGCAGAATATCATTAAAGGACACTGTAGGGCAGGATGTCATAAGTTTTCGACGAAGGGTAAAGGTAATTTGTTGGGATTTATTGGAATTTATTTTAATTCTCCAATTCCGACACCATACCTCAACAAGGTCTCTGATGTGGGATTGGAGGGTTTGAGAGAAAATAGTAGGATCGTTATTAACCGATAACACGTAAGTGTCAGCGGCAATGTAGAAAGGAATGTGTTAGGATAGGTTGGGATATCAGCTGTATATACTGTGTATAGAATGGGTCCTAGGAAGTATCGATAGATAGAATAGAAATAGAAGCAGTAGCCTTGAGGAACCCCAGCAGACTGGGTGAAAAGAGATGAATAGGAATTATTGTGGTTGATTTTAAATGATCTGTCAGAGAGGTAGGACTGGATGATTAGGAAGTATGGAGGAAGAAGGAATTTACGGAGTTTTTACAACACCCCCGGGTGCTAGACTCGGTCAAAGACCTGTTTAACGTCGAGAAAGGCTCCATTGCAGTACAATCCGTGCTCCAATGCAGAAGAGACAACATGCACCACACGGTGACATTGCTGGAGGGTGGAGTGGGAAGTTCGGAATCCGAACTGGTGGTCTGGGATTATGTGATATGATTCTAGGATAGGGTATATAAAATATATATTTAAAAAAAATTAATGTGTTTTTCCATATTGTATTACTGTCATCATATTATTATACCCGCTCATTATTAATTTTTTAATTGTATTGGTTGTGATCTTGTTTATCTTAGCCCTATCGGCACACAATTACAATAAGTTTTACTTATTAGAGGTCAATTTTTTTTTTTTTTTTTTTTGATGATTGCACCCCCAATCATCTTCCTCACTATTAAATTCATTATCAGTTAAACAACTCCAGGTTGGCTGTTTTTTTGTTTTTTTTTAAACGAGATCAAGAGCTTGATTAAAATAATGTTTATTTTAATTTAAAAATAAAAATTATATATTTGTTGACAGTAAACTATAAATATACGAACAATGCCTATTACACAAACAACATTAACGAAAAACCAACTTTATCATTCTTTCTGCACCAATAAACCCAATGACTATTGTTCATGTTGCCAATACTGTTTTGTAACGTTTAATCCACTGATTACCAACCATAAGCATCGGTTCCATTTACTGTTTGAATTGCCTTCTGAATAAATGTATTAATAATTGTCCTTTACATTTCTATACTTAGCTAATTAACATCAATAAGAACAGACAAATGGAATTTAAAAAAATACTTATCACATATCTGACATCTATAGTGAGTTAACAAGAAAAAATATTCAAATCGTTTGCCTATACCAGAAACTGTTCAAAGTTAATCATCCTTGCTAAGACTAATAATTGCCCGAGGCACGGATGTTCTAACGCTAAAGATCAGTGTGAACTGGGAAGCACCGTTTAACAAGATCAATTAGGAGTTTCGGTCTTAATTAATTCATCAACCTTGAAGAGAGTTCAATGAACACATTGAAAGTATCGATACGACATGGGTAGATTGGAAACTGTACTTTACCAAAACCAAATACATTTGTACTAATGAATGATGATTCTATATTTCAGATAAGGTATTGATTATTTTTGGAAATCAATAAATTATTATATGTCAAACTAATTATAATTAATAAAATTATATTTCAACATCGCTTAACTCCTTACTTACTTTAGCTAATAAGAATTTTAGAAGCATTTTTTCTGGTTCAGTAATACACTAGTATATTACTTTTGACATCACAGAGCTTTGAATTTATTAATTAACAACTGGGGACGAATTTTATCAAATGGTTGAGCTGTTACCATCAACCTGATATTTTTATCAGTGGATATTTGAGGTGTAAATTTTTAAATTATGGTAAAATCAAATAATATTAATACTACAGTTTAAAACCTACTAGTTCTTACCTATTCTATTACACTTCTATGCTTCAGAAAAATTAAGAAAAATGTTAAATTTTTCTAAAATGTTAAATAATAGCTATTCGTAGGAAAAAACAATCCTTTCTAGTACTGCAGCTGTCTCACAGGAAAGGCTATTTAACAGGTGATTAATATTTTACATATTTTTATATATATATATATATATATATATATATATAATTAATACATTTTATATTATTATAAAATATATATTACATATTTCTATACCCCACAACTACTGGTTGTCTTTATTTTTAACCCTAATGAAGACCTAGAACAAGGGCCGAAACTACGGCATTAATTAAGCATTTTCTGGTTCATAAACTTTTCTGAAATGTGTCCATCTTTATATAAATTTAGAAAATTCATAACAATATGAATATAAAAGATATTTAGATTAAATATCGTCATTTGTCCAATAATATTTACTATAAAATAATAATAAAAGCAGACAATTTTTTAAAATGAACAATATTTTGTTATGCTACTACTATTCACATTAGATAACATTTTTATTAATATTATTGTTAACATCATAAGCATTTTTACTGGTTCAGTAATACACTAGTATCTTACTTTTGACATCACAGAGCTTTGAATTTAAAATTTTACTTAAAAGTGTTTTAATAAAACATAATATATTGTTGGGTGTGACAGCCGACCTATGTGGACATGGTTTTTTTGTCGCACAAATGATTCCGAATTTCATTTCTTAGCCGTGAGAAGAAAATAAAAATAGGGGGATCGTATCCTGTACGCCTGGTCACGACTAGGAATAAATCTGTAATCGGAGAAAGGCGTAGTGAGTTGAGGAATTCGAAATTTAAAATTTTGTTTGACACTGAGGACAAACAGAAACCGGCATGAGCTAAAATTTAATCAAACATCACGGCGTGCACACATTATCAGATTGATTTCAAATCTTATATGAATAAATAGCTCTTACTAGATCTTACTACTGATTTATTTTCATCTGAGACAGGAGTTATGGTTGAGAACTTTATTTATTAGAGTATTTTATATTTAATGGAGTTATTAACAATAAAAAAAAATCGATATATTACTATATGATAAAGAATATATTACTAGATGATCGATACAGAACTAAACCACATTAATGCAGCGCTTATGTCTACATCGTATTCAAAGAAGTGGAATAAAGAAATTAATATTATATGTTTAATATTTTCCCAGTGATTGAAGCTATCCTTAAGAGGACTTTTCCACTCATATTTTATAATAACAGCAAACTATACTTAACAATAATTTAAATTTAATAAAAGGAAATGATAATATATTAAAAATAATTAAGTCTTTCAATCTTCAAATACTTGTACACATATTTTATTCCCCTTTTCCCTACTTTCCACAAATGTTTGTTCGTTCATTCATTTAGCGTATCTTAATGATAAATTGGCTAATCGGACGATGCTATAGTGGGGACCTTAAATTTGGCATATACAGGTTTAATTAGGATAGGGATTAGTACCTGCGTTATTTACGTTTCCCACGAAGGACTGCTTAATCAAGGGGTTTTTCTCATTGAAAAAATCAAGGGCCATCTCCCGGGTTCGAACTCGAGACATGAACATAAAAGGCTGTTATGTTAACCACTCCACGTCAGGTGACTCCACTTTCTGGAATTATGTCCCTTCTTAAATCGAATTTTTCCATTTCTTATCCATATTCAAAATCCTTTTATATTGTTTTAAATACCTGATTGATATCTAATTATATGCTCATAAGATAGTCTTATGTCTTTCTTTCTAAATGCCATAGCTTCTTTTATTTATTAAATTAAAAAATAATCCAAATATCTCTATATATATAAAATGATAAACGGGTTTTGGTTTCCGCTAACTCCTTCTAAACCACAAGACGGATTTTGATAACGGTTTTCATCATCATTTAGGGCATTCTTTCCTGAAGGTCCATAAGTAAAATACATCGCAATAGAGCTTTAAACGGGAGAAATAAATTTTCTTTAACTAAGTCATCAAAAAATCATTCCTGAAATATAAATAGAGATATAAAGTAAGTAATATAGACATGAGGCTTTGACTTGAAAGCAGCTTCTCACATTAGATCTAATTAGTTCCACTGCACCTGAAGATGGAATTATAGCCGAAACGTAGTGCGATTTTTTTTTCAATAAAAGAGTGGTGAAATAGACATCAGCCTCCAATTTTATTCATAGACATTTGACCTTCACCTAAAAGAATCTACACCTTAGATATAAAGTATAATATACCGTTGGAGAGAGCAAAAATTATTAAATTTTTCGTAGGAGTTAAAATAAAGTCGTTGTAAGCCGATTAAGTTATGAACATATTACTTACTTACTTACTTACTGCCGGGCGCTACGGTCCAACAAGGACCCGGGCCCCTCAAGAACTTCAAGCCAGTCATTTCTGTCCTTCGCTTTAGCCCTCCATCTCCTCACTCCAAGCAACTTTAGGTCCTCCTCGACGTCGTCCAACCATCTCACTCTTGGCCTTCCTCTGTGTCTTTTTCCTCCAATTTTTCCATAAAGGAGTAGTCTTGGAATCCTAGTTTCTGGCATCCTTTCTACATGTCCGAGCCATCTTAGGCGGGCTTTTTTCACAAAGGATACCAGGTCTGGTTTCCCATATATTGTTCGGAGCTCACTATTTTTTCTTATTCGCCAAGAGTCATTTTCTTTAATTGGCCCAAATATCTTTCTTAGTATTTTTCTCTCCCAAACATTGAGTCTCCTTTCGGTTTCCTTTGTTATTGGGTTGATGCAAAATTAATGCAGGTTTCCTCTATTGCAATATCTTAATTCCAATTGTGTAAACAAAGCTAATCCTAACATTTATCATTATTATACCAAAACAAACCTTATCTAATACCCTCTCTTTCACCATGAATTTGTTTAGTAAATCGTTTTGTTCAGTGTGTTCAAAGGTCTTGAATCGAAAATGTCAAAGTGCGATTTTCGTCAAATTTATTTTTACAAATTTAAATTAGGGCGCAGCGCTGCGCAAACGGCTCGTAATATTAATGAAGTGTGGGGTCAGGGGGCTATTAATGAGTGCACGGTGCAGCGTTGGTTCCAGAAGTTTCGCAGAGGAGATTTCGACCTCGAAGACAAGGAAGGTCGGGGCCGTCATCTTGCTCTGGACAACGACCAGCTGAGGTCAAAAGTGGAAGAAGACCCAACCAAAACCACACGAGAAATGGCGGCGGAACTCGGAACTCAAAAATTGCAACGTCTTTGCCCAGCATTGATGAATCGGAAGGGGCCGATCCTGCTCCACGATAACGCCAGACCACACGTTGCACAACCAACGCTTCGACGACTGCACGAGTTGGGCTACGAAGTTCTCCAACATCCGCCTTATTCACCTGACCTCTCTCCTACAGACTTCCACTTTTTCAGGCATCTGGACAACTTTTTGAGGGAGAAAAATTTTCAAAACCAGGACGACATTGAAAATTCTTTTCGTGATTTCATTGAGTCCAGGGATTCGGATTTTTTTTCTGGTGGAATAAGAAAGCTTGTTGAACGTTGGCAAAAGTGCATTGATTCAGATGGAAATTATTTTGATTAAATATATATGGTTAAAGTAAAGATATGGCGTATTTACAATACCTACTAAAAACCTGCATTAATTTTGCATCAATCCAATAACACCCAGGATTCGCTGCCATATGTAACTGTAGGTTTCAGTATTGTTTCATATATCATCACCTTGGCATCCCTTGAAAGATTTTTGAACTTTAGTATTGTTTGTAGGGCGAAAAGGCACTTGTTGCCTGCAGACAGCCTCGCATTCACTTCATCTTTCGTATTATTATCATGAGTAATAACCGAACCTAGGTACTTGAAGGTATCTGTGCTTTTAAAACGGCGTTCACCAATCTGCAGGTCGTGGTATTCCAGTTGATGGTTCCTGGATGATCCCATATATCTTGTTTTTTCTTCATTAATCTGAAGGCCCTCTTCTGCCGCTTCCCTTTCAAACTCTTTGAAAGCTCCTCCGAGCGCAGCCGTGTTTCTCGCTATTATGAGCACATCATCAGCATATGCCAAGTGCTGTGTGAGGCGATTGTAAATTGTTCCATTAGGGTTGGTTCTTATTGCCCTTATAGCTTTTTCCAATGCTAGATTAAATAGAACAGGTGATAGCGGGTCTCCCTGCCTCAGTCCACTATTTACTGCAAATTCTTCTGATAGCATTCCCTGTATTTTTATCTTCATCCTGCTATCATACATGGTCATTTTTGCAAGTCTAGTGAGCTTTTTGGGAACTCCTAATTCTAGCATTACCTTCAGTATTGCCTCTCTATCGATACTGTCATATGCTTGCTTGAAATCGATGAATAGGCTGTGGAGGTCTATGTTAAACTCATATCCTCTTTCAAGAATCTGCCTCAGTGAAAAGATCTGATCGATGGTTGATCTTCCAGGCCTGAAACCACACTGATAGTCGCCCAGTATCAGTTCGGAGCACTTCATCAGCCGTCTGTTTAGTAATATTGAAAATATCTTATAGGCTGTATTTAGTAATGCTATCCCTCGATAATTACCACATGATAGCTTATCACCTTTTTTTATGTATGGGGCATATCACTGCTATTTTCATTCTTCAGGCATTTTTTCTTCGCACCAAACATCCCACACCAGTTGGAATATATAACTTTTTAAGTTATCCCCTCCGTTTTTTAGCATCTCTGAATGTATGCCATCAATACCAGGAGCCTTGTTGTTCTTTAATTCGCCAATTATTTCTTCAACTTCTTCGCGCTCTGGTGGCTCTACTTCTTCATCTCCTTCTCCGGGTACACCCAGTTGGCATTTCAGCTGCTCAAGTCTTTCTTCTTTATCCTGGTGGTTGGGCTCTACAAGAATATTCCTGAAATATTCTGTCCATCTCTGTAGTATTTGGACAGGCTCACTAATTATGGCCCCCTCTATTGTCTTGCAGCACATCTTGCTTGGTTGATAGCCTCTTTTGATTTCCTTTATCCCCTTATAAAACTTTCTCGTATTTTTTGTGCTGTGGTCATTCTGAAGGCTTTCCAACTGCATTTTTAACCACATCCTTTTTTTCTGACGACAGATTTTCTTGATGAACATATGTCATTGGTAAACAGAAAGGTCATCATAGTTCAATGTTGCCACTGTCGTACAAGATTGACCAAATCATATTCTTCCATTTAGTACATAATATATAAGAGGCAATATTAAGTACCGAATCATAAACATGTAGTTATTAATATATAAACTAACATTGTTATTAATTATTTCAACTTTTAAATTAGTTCATAAAAACAGATCTATAATTTAATATAAATAACTAGAGTGCTGCCAATGGGCAGTTTCTCTTCAGGTTTTTCATATACACTATCTTTAACCAGCACATTTACTTGATGTATTCCTATAAAGTTGTAAATTGCAATAAAATATAATTAAAGAAAATAAATAAATAGTCCCCATAAAAACTAAATTAAACATTTTAAATGTATTTTAAATAGTCATTTGAAATATAATATATTAATAGACCTAATGGGATTGGAACCTTTGTTATTTATATGGTTTTTGAAAACATACACTGCAATCAAGTTTCCTCTATATCGGGAAATTAAATTTTCTGTTATCTATGCTTTACTTTAAAATAACAAACAAATAAACTGAATTAATTTTGATTTATTTTATGTCATTTTTTTTATGTTATGTATTACTTCAGATGATTTAATATAATTATGAATATACGTTATAATATTATCGTATTTTCTTGCTAATTGCACTTTTCGTTATGATGAACTAAAACTCCCAAAGAGATAAACTTTAAATAGGTCACAGAGATTTTTTAATCATAAACGGCACCTTATTCAAATTGCACCCTTGCGAAGCAGGGTACGCACACTAGTATTCTATAAAAAGGTAGTTTTTATAAATTTATTTAATATTTTCTATGAGTTTTGTTTTTATTTATTTCTGTTTACAACACTTGTCTTGTAGTAAGAATGTCTTTTGGACTGAACTGCTTATTCCCTGCTTAAACGTTGCTGTTGAGTCTGGCACCTAGGACTGCTGTACAAACTCCGCAAATTCCAACCTTTACTTTATTCCTCATTATCAGTGCATCCTTATCATTATTACTCCAGTCCTACCTCTCTGACAGATCCTTAAAAATAAATAAAAATAGTTCCTAATCGTCCATTTTATTCAGTCTGGTGGTGTTCCTAAAGGCATGTATCCTAGGACCCATTCCTTATACAGCTGATATCCCATCCCAAGCTAATACATTCCTTTCTATCTATGCTGATAACACTTGTGGATTATCAGTCAGTAATGATACAACTATTGCCTCCAAAACTCTCCAATCCCACATCAGAGACCTTGAGGTGTCTTGTCAGAAATGGCAAAATAAAATAAATTCCAGCAAATCTCACCAAATAACCTTTACCCTTCGTCGTAAACCTAAGACATTCTGCCCTACAGAATCCTTTTCCGTTTGCCACAGTTGAACAGATCAGCTACCTAGGACTCCTACTTGACAGTCTTCTAACATGGAACCTGCACACTTGACTAAAACGAAAAGAAACAGCTCGCCACTTCCGGTTACTTTAGCATTTACTGGACATACGCCCTAACCTTCTACTTAACTACAAAAGGCTCATCTACATCACCATCATAAGGCCTACATGGACTTTGGGGCTCTACTAAACCATCAAATTCTTCCCATCTTCAATCCTTACAATCCAAAATCCTCAATGGTCCTTACTTTGTCGCGAATCAACTTATTCACAAAGACCTTAATGTTCCATATGTAGCAGATTTGGCCCAAACCAGGTATCGATCTTTCCATGAAAAACTCCACTCCCACTCTAACCTACTTGTTTCAATCCTTGCCTCCTCTTCCATTCCTGACAACCCTCAGAGGCGTCTGAAAAGAAGATAGTCTCGAGAGCTTCTAGTTTATATTACCAACTGGAGTGCTGCCAACGGGCAGTTTCTTTTAATGTATTTTTCACTAATTTATCTCTTAGCTCGCTTACTTGTTGTATTAACCAATACAGTAGTAAATATCAATAAATAAAAAAATAAAATAAAAAAACCGTTTGTGTTATTCTTATGAAGACTACATCCTGAATTATATTTATTTATTTTTAAAAGGTGCTATCTATTCAGTAAATACTTGTTATATAACAACCTCTCACCGCAAATGATAATGCCTATTTACATAGTTTTGTAAACAGACATTATTTGCATGGTAAATGAGATATTTATTCAACCTTACTAGGAGACCAAATAATAGATCACGCTAAGATAGTAGGTTTTCCTCTTACCTAACAAAAGCGAGGAAATCTCCTTTCAACTCTGTTCCAGATTAGTAAACAGAGCGAAGCGACGCATTAAATTTACCAATGAAGTGTGACTCAAAGACGGACATGTAAGCATTATGATTTTGTCCTTTATTTTCGTTTAAAGACAACTGGAGTTACACAATGTTGAGTAGGTTTATAGCCTTATATAATTGTCACTGCGGAAGATGAATTGGGCACATGCTTCACTGACAGACATCACTCTCACCTGATAATAACATCAATCGCCACGAGTGTTGTTTGAGTTTAATGTTTTTTGTAACGCTCAATGTCTAGACTTCGTACTATACAAGCTACTCCACCTCATTGAAAGAGTTTCTTCTTCTCTAGGATAATGACAGAAAAGCCGGCAGCTTAAAAAGTAATTTTTGACCCGACAATAGGATACCTGATTTCTCTACATTTCTTCTGGTAAGGTAAAAAACAATTCAAGAGAGTTTATCTGAAAGGTTTCCGACGAGCTACGAGGATTGTTTCTCTGAAAGAATATCATAATGACGGGAATCCTTTAAAAACCGAGCTATCTCATTCTTGAGAAAACAGTGGAGTATCTAACAATATAAAAAAAAATAAAAAAATAGTTGAATAGATTAACTATACAAAACTTTGAATTTAACATTTACCGCATATATCTTCAAGGTTAGGAATAGTAACAGTTAGTTTTGAAGTTTTTTTTACTAACAGTTGGCAGCGACCTTCTTCTATAATAGGCCTAGCTAAGTTAACTTTAGTTAAACATCAGTGGTGAGAAATATTTGAGGTCCCAGAATAAAGTTATTTTTATTATTATTAATTATTATTATTATTATTAATTATATATATATATATATATATATATATATATATATATATATATATATATTATATATACTATAATATATAAATCCGGGAGTGACGTGGTCTAGTGGGGAGAGCACAGTCTACTATTCTCCAGGTTTCATGTTAAACCTTACTTATTCTGTTATTTCAGCCGTAACGCGGCCCTG
The DNA here is from genome assembly GCA_023052935.1 of Piezodorus guildinii. Taxonomy (NCBI): domain Eukaryota; kingdom Metazoa; phylum Arthropoda; class Insecta; order Hemiptera; family Pentatomidae; genus Piezodorus; species Piezodorus guildinii. Next base: position 109,777,935 of record CM041292.1, on the reverse strand, counting down.
GGGTATAAAGACCCTCTGGGGCATACACAACCCCGTATGAAGTGGGTAACCAAATATTATTGAAAAAACCCTGACGGCTAGTGTGATCTAGGCCTAATTACCTATTTTTACCGCCGTTGGCCGTGAAACAGTGCGAATCTCAATAGGAACTGGACCCAATACCCTCCATGTAGGTTATATATATATATATATATATATATATATATATATATATATATATATATATATATATATATATATATATATATATATACTGCTTTACGTTTTTTATGATCCTCGATTTCCAATGGTAATTTTTAGGCAGGGTAATCATTCATTAATGCAGTTATCAAAGCTAATAGAATAATTAGGTTTGTCAAGGAAAATTTCGCTAAATAACATCAAATTTCAAAGATTACATTTACGAAAAAGTATTAAAAAAATCTTATTTACTACGGGAAATCTCCAAAATATGTTAAATGTTGTTTCAAAGTACACAATGTTTATGAAAAATAAATTATCTTTATAATTATAAAACTAAAAACAAAACAAGAAAAAAATCGATAGGGACAGTGAAATGTTATAATTATAAGCTTAATGAATACTCTATGTATGTTTTATAGCGTTTAGAAGACCATTATCACATGGCTCAGTGAACCTGAAATTGTCGATACAAGATTGATGTATCTAGCAAAAAACAGGTTTGGTGTTTTTTATGATAGATTAAACAATAACTTTCGGTTTCATCAATGAAATGCAACAATTCTAAACAATTTTATCCTAAAGTATTTTTTGGTCTATAAGTTACATAAACTGATTCGATGACAGACAGTAACATAATGGCGAAGAGTTGTATTTCAGCTACAAGGCGTTTGTATTTAATGCCCTTTCGCTTAAGGTAATCAAACTGTCATCAGCAGAGACAGTGGAGTAGTAACTTGTATCGGAGCCAACTGCTCCGGTGTTGCCTATCAAAACTTACTAATCAATATGGAAAAAAAATGTCTCTACTTATTTTATTGTTGTTTTATTTTTACTATCCTATATTTTTAATTGAAATTCGATCAACATAAATTCCTTAGCTTTGAAGAATATTATATTGGGTTTTCCAGAAAGTTCGTAGAGAAATTTATTTATTTAATCTAAAAAATAGTTACCTTATCCTTTTTTTTTTTTTTTTTTCAAAAATCACTGTCCTTACTCCTGAATAACAATAAAAGGTCCGTTTTGACGTCATCTTCTGTAGAGTAGGATTTCCCTTATAGAAAATTTTCGAGGGAAAGGAAAAGATGAAAATCCAAAGTAGCAATGTCAGGAGAGTACGGCGGGTGAGGTAAAACCTTCCATCTGAAGCTTAATAACTTTTCCCTAGTCCTTAAAGACACCTGGGGCCTAGCGTTGTCTTAGTGGAATAGCACTCCTTTCCGATTTACCAACTCTGGCCGATTCTCTTCAATTGCTGCCTTCAATCGATCTAACTCGGCGCAGTAAAAGTCCGTATTTATTTGGTGTTGCGAGCGGCGTCGTTCCAGGCAACCCCCAAGATTTGTTTCGGCTGGTGTTATTGTAGAGAATCCATTTTTCGTCGCCAGTAACAACTCTTTTCAAAAATGGATCCTCCACATTTTTTTTTTCAGCAGCAAATAACAACATAAAATCCTTTCAACAAGGTTCCTTTCATGGGGAACCCAAACGTCGTAACGACAGACGTATCCTTTCTTGCAGTTTATTCACCAACCTTTCTTGCAGTTGGGGCTGCGTTTTTCCCTTTTTTAAAAAGAAATGCCGAAAATGAACAGAATCGTCACTCATGTTGGTTTGCAATAAACTACACTACTAAGCCTTAATAAAGACTAATCCAGTGTGTAAACATAATTAGTTCCATGAGGATTAAAGGCATATAAATAAACATAAGCTTTGTGATTAATTTTTAGTAAAAAAAATAAAAGGTAGATTGTATTTTAAAAATCTTTACGGACAACCCAATATATATAACCTTGTTTTGTTTTTGTTTTTTCAATATATACAGCTTTTTTTTAAATACATAAACGGTTCTTCAATTTTAACACCAAAACCAGATTCAGAAATTCTTATTCAAACAAAAACATATTTAAAGAGGTAAAACAGGCCATTTTTCCTTGGAAAACGGCATTTAGGAAAAGCAGAAAGGAAGAGATCGTGCTATCAATACTGATAATAGGACACATAGCCTTCACACACGGAACTCCCTTTCTGTCCCAACACAAGGATTGGATCTCCCATTCTGCGACACTTGAAATACAACACTGACGATAAAGATTGGTGTACCATATAAAATATTGTAACATATCGGGTTCCATAAATGAAGCATTGAGTAACAAAGAACATAAAGTTTTTAAACTGTTAAAATTTTTAAAAGACATCTAGAGTGCTGCAAATGAGTAGCTTCTCTAACATATATTTCATGTCTGTTCACTATGTCCATCACATTTTCTTGATGTATATAATACAGTTGTAAATGTCAATAAATGTGTTTAAAAAAAAAAAAGTTTGTTAGATCAATTTGTTAGATTTTATATAACTTTATTAAAATCATGAATCAAAACGTTAGATGCGGATTAAAATATAAATTAATACATAAAATAAAATTTAGTATTGATCTGAATTTCAAACAAGAGTTGAAACATTGAACGTACCCATGTCCCCTTGACTCATCGTTTGACCAGGGCAAACAATTATCCAATTGCTCACATGACAAGAATAGAGCACTATAAATCAGAAAAAATTAGGAGTCATCTAATAAATTGCATAAAATAATTTTATTTCGATCTGTTTCTTAATATGAATTCAGTTGTGCTAACTTAACTTTTATGCCTAGCTCAGGTGGCGGTAAGAACGTGTTTTCAAAATATGAAGCCTAAGCCTTCTTATGATGAATAAATAATTATTTTTCTATTCGTATTCATAGTTTTGTTTTAAATTAGGATCATTAAACACTTGTATTCAACTCATTATTTTTTAACAGAGGGAAAGATGACTGTGTCCTCGACCAATTGTAAAAGGAAATACGTGCTTTTAAAGAAGCATGAACAACAATTCAGCTTAATTATGAGGAAAATCGTTTTCCTGTAATCGAAATGCTATTATATCTATGTGATATGAACTATTCACTTTTATTATATCATCGAGTTAAAACCATGATATAACTTTAGGATCATATGTTCTTTTAGTTATTTTACTTTCACTTACTATATATAGTAAGGGAAAGTATTGCGATCGTGAAAATTTTCGAATTCCAGTTTTCAACGGAAATACACATTTTAGGGTCCCCTGAGTCCAAATAAAAAAGGTGTGTGTGGTAGCTCCCGGGCGGAAACGGTAAGCCCTATAAAACTGAAATTTCATATTTAAGACAAATATACGCCCGAGACGTTACAAAACCTTTTTCATCAAAATGAGCTTACCAAAAGAGCCACTTTATAACATGCATTTTGCACATTTTTTCGATTTTCTTGAAAACGGTTCCGACGATTTTGATTAAACTCGCTATATCGATGTAACATTTAATAAGTTTTAATATCATGTAGGTTTCATTCTGATTATAATGGTCTGACAGGGCTTAAATGCCGATATTTTATATTTTCTTTCTCTATATTATCTTGTTACCACTGATAAAAAACAGCTAAATATGCAAGTTGAGCGAATTTGAAAAGCAACTAAAGGAGAAAACTGAAAAAATATTTTTAATGCAATTTTTTGTTTTTGAACATGAGAACAGTAATATACGTGTATGATATACCGTTAGAAAGCTAAAGATTTTAGAAAAAATATTATCTTATACTCAAGCTTTTAAAAGTTAATAGAGGGAGTTCAAAAGAAGATAAAACCAACTGATTATTTTAGATAATAATATAATAGATTTCTTATTAAAACACATGTTTCTATATGAATTCAATTTAATTAGTTGTTTAACAATTAATTTCCATCTCATTGTTTTAAAAAAAATTAAAATTGATATTAATTACGGAGGTAAGTGAAAGTCGTATGTTGCGTGCTCCAGATTTTTTCAAAACAGTTATGTAAAGAGATCATTTTCATAAATGATAATTGTGAAGTGAAATTATTATTATATAATTTGATAATTTGGTATAAAGTTATTCAAAGTTAAACCTACATTATAACATATTATATATATATATATATATATATAATATAATATATCATTCGTGGAATTGTTTTAGAGAGATGAAGTGGCATTGCCCACACAAAGATATAATTTTTTAAAGAAGACCAATTTTACTGAAATATTTCATTTATACAGAATCTAGAAATTGAACTAAACCAATAAAATACCTTTAAAACAAGGGACTGCCTATTTCCAATAGCAGTTAGTATAACAGTTACAATTATTTTACGAATATTTATAGTTATCCAAGAGCTTATATATGGGTTTTTAATATTATGTTTCATCGTTATACTAATGAAATTAAAATTTTCATTAATAGAACACTCATAGTTGATTGAAATAATAAAAACAAATGCATAGTTTAATGATAACCCTAATATAGTAGTGGCCAAAGATTATGTGGTTGGTTACATTCCATCTATTTAAAAAAATTATTATCATGAAATTTTAAATTGACTGTTATAAAAAGGATAATTAGAATTTAACAGGTTAAAAATCGTATTATGTAACATGACAATATTTTAAAAAAAATATAAAGTAGGTTTTGAAAAGGTATAAAATTGATATGTAATAATAATTGTTTATAAAGTTTTGGAGGGATCCTAAATACCAATTGTTAAATCAACTTCTTTGATTTTTTTCACATTAAAATCTAGAATATTTTTTTTACAATCGTAATAACACTATATTAATGTTATGGAATGAGATGTTTTAGTTTGAATTCGAACGAAACTAAATGAGTAATTAGGAATTTTAGAAAATTACTGCATTTCTAAAACGCGTTTTTATCGACTTGAGAGTTAATTAGTTAAATCAAATAGAAGATTTAGATGAAGCTAAGTCATGAGAATAAAAATACGTCAAAATATCAATTTATTAAAAAATGTTCTTTAGTACTTTTAGGAAATTAACGCCTCAATTTACTACTCGTAAAATAGTTTATTTGATCCAGTCAAAATCAATGTAAATATTGCATTATTTTTACATTTAAACGTTTTTTGACCTTTTCATCAACTAATACCTCTGTACATTCAGCTATTTTGACAATACCACGAACTTGTCAATGTTAAAAAAATATATATAATTTAAAGGTACTACAAAATCTGTCTAAAATCTCAAAACTTGACACTTGATTCATTCTGTTTTGTTAGTTTATAATAAAGTTTTAAATGTATAGCAAAAATAATATAATTGATAGTATATAAAGAATACGCAATAAATTAAATAATTTTTCATTAATTTTGTGAGAAAAAACCAAAGAATAAATACATAAAGTCTTAACTCCACCATTATCAAGGCAGCCCTGAATATAAATCTTTTACTAAGCCATTGAAGAGAAAGAAATCAGAATAGAAACGGAGGAGCCACCTGTTGCTCACTGACGATATCATCTCGGGTATCAGCATGCCATTTGTCTAAAGGCTCTTCACGCTGCCACCTTCAAACTACCCATGTTGTAATAAAGTTATAAAATTTTATTTGGATAGTCAAACATAAACAACAATTATATTATAAAATTAAATGAAAAAAAAAAAAGGCTGCAAATTATTACACAATGGTTTATTATTTCCAAATAACTAAATTAGGGTATGACTGTTTATAGCTTCTAATATTTTCGTTTTTTCTCTATCTTCAATAACAACCGAGTTTTGGTGGAATTAAATCTATTATATTGGGTTGTGTCACATGAAATGTCCGTTTTCAAGGTAAAGGATTTTTATTAAATAGACGATATGAAAACAAGATAATTTTATTTGAAGTATTTACCTTCTTTGTCTACACATTTTTCCCAACGTGACACTAACTTTTTTATCCCCGAACTGAAAAACTCTGAGCTTTGAAGTGAAACAAAATCTGAAAACGCACTCTTCACTTCATCATCATTTTCAAAAAGTTTTCCTTTGACGAAGTTGTCTAAATTCATGAACAGGTGGTAATCTGTTGGAGACAAGTCGGGAGAATATGGTGGGTGCGGAAGAACTTCGTAGCCCAGTTCTTTCAATTTTTGCACGGTATGTTTTGAAACATGGGTTCTTGCTGCCGCTCAGTGAGATCATGAGGTACCCATGTATCGAGCTTTTTTACTTTCCCAATACACTTTAAATGTCTGGAAACGGTAGATGCACTTGTATTTAGTTGTGCTGAGAGTCCTTTAACTGTTTGGTAGGGGTTTCCTTCTACTGTATGTTTAAGGAAATCGTTGTCTATTACGGACGGAGGTCTTCCTCGAGGCAGGTTTTCCAAGTCGGTATCCCCAGCTGAAAACTTAGCAAACCAACGGCGAATGGTCCGTTCATTAACACTCCCTTCCCCAAACGCCTTGCAAATATTTCTAGCGGCCTAAGCTGCTGAATGGCCGAGTTTAAACTCGTACAAATATATTACTCGAAAATCGCGTGTTTCCATTTTCATATTTGGAGGTATACTAAAAAGTGGGTAATTGATTGGGAAGCTAATGTTTATAATACAAAATAAGAGGATTATTAACTGATTACTTTAAATATGTAAACATTCGGAAGAAAACAACAGACACCTGCAAAATCCTTTATGTATTTCAGAAACTATATAAACGGACATTTCTTGTGAAACAACCCAATAACTTGTGACGTGAGTATAACGCGCTTTAGTTAATCTATAACTCATTACATATTTTTCTTTTTCTTGAAATATTTCTGAGCTAAGGGCTTAGCTATTAGTAAAATTTCAATTTCTTTCCTTTTTTTCGAATTTTCTCCATCTCATATAATAACCGAATTTCTGTGGAATCACATATATTATAATTTTTGATTATATTGTATAGATCAACATTTCTCTTTTTAATTTTTAAATCGAACTTTACAGATTCTGAAATCCTACAAATATTTTTCTCTATCTTCAAAAATAACTGAGTTAAGGGCGTAACTATTGGTAAAATTTCAATATTTTTTTCTCTTTTTTAAAATTACTCACGGTTTTTTTTGTTAAAACACTAATATATTTTTTCTCTATCTTCGAAAATAATCGAGTTACAAGAGTATATATATATATATATATATATATATATATATATATATATATATATATATATATATATATATATATATATTTATATATATTACATACGGGCAAGATTTCATTTTTTTTTTGTTTATCGCGCTTTCCTGAATCTAAAAAACTTATTTTTTTTCCTATCTTAAAAAAATAACTGATTTATGTGCGTTATAGGACTTATGTGTAAAATTTCAATTGTTTTCTTTTTTTTTTTTTAATGATTATTCGCGTTTTTAAAACTCTAATAACTTTTGTTTTTTTTTAAACTGAGTTATTGAATTAAATTACTCTTAATCGGTTGCCATTTAATATAACCAGCTGATATTAACGTATAGGTGTTAGGATCATGGTTGCATGCATCAAATTTTGAGGGGGAAGGCTAATTTTTTATTGGTGAATTATAAACGTTTATTATTGAAAATAATAAACCAATAAACAATACTATGAAATTTAATGTATATCAATTAAGATTTGACTGAAGAGATGCGAAAGAATGGCTAATGATCCATTAGCGGAAACAATACCGGCAAAAGTACGTTAGATTTGGTTTCGTTCCGAGTTACATGGCTACTACGAATCCTACCGGAAAATTGGAAGAAAAGATTTTTTTTTCCGAGTAAGGCATTTGGATTTCTTTCATTTAAATTACAGAATCGTAACGGGCAATAATTAAATTATGGATCAATTGGAAAACAATAATTTCTAGATATAAAATTATTTTCTTCTCGATACTCAGTAATCGTTGTTATTTACGATAATCGAAATATTAGGATTGTTAGTATACCAAAGTTATTTATTAATGGTGATAAAATAATAATAAGAAAACTATGAGAAAGGGAGGACTTTTTAAAGTATATAATTAAATGTTACCTGAATCACAGGCACTCATCCACTCGGTGGACATTCACAAAATAGACGTAGGATTGTGTAATCGTCGAGTAGAATCTTACTAAAATACATCCAGCGGCCAAGAGCCTACTTGGCTCTAAAAAAACAAAAGTAATAAAGATATTTTGAACTAACTATATTTTCATTATACAGACTTGGGTGCCATAGAGAGTTCAGGACATTCCTCTAAACTCGTAATATTATGTACTTGATATAAAGAAATGAATAATTGTAAAATTACAGCAGTGATATAAATTATCATCATCAATCACTATAAACCTACTTTATCAAGTCTGTACGACCTTACTGGAATCAATTGAATATAACATATAAATTAACTAGTTGAAATAACAAACGTTGTTCAGCCATATAAACAACATTGTGCTTTGTTTCCAATTTTATCAAAAACGGATCAAACGATTTTGATTAAACTAGCTATATCGATGTAAACTTCAATGGGCGCTAATGTTTTGTAGGTTTCGTTCTATTTGAAATAGCCTGACAGGGCTTAAATGCCGATATTTATAATGTTCTACCTCTTAAGTACCTTTAGTTTTGTAGATTCAAAAATATATCATATATATATATATATATATATATATATATATATATATATATATATATATATATATCATTTTATTAGCATTGATAAAAATCGGCTAAATATAAATGTTGAAAGAAATCGATAACCGACTAAAGAAGAAAAGAGGATAAATATATTTTTAGAGGAGAAAATATAAACGAAATTAATCTTTTTAACAATGTTGAAAAGCAGATAATAACATTGTTGTATTTGACTTAGCGAGATAAAATAGTTTTAAAAAGACATTGATACTTTATCATTAACTAAAAATACGATCCTGGAGTAAACCATATTAAATATGGTTGAATATAAGAAAGCCCTCTCTCCCCTCCCCCCCAAAAAAATAAATAGAATAAAAAAATAAACACAACTCGTTTCCTTCTGTGAAAAACTGTTCGAAAATAAAGTATTTTTAATTTACGATCAATAACTTTGAGCTATTCGTCAAGAAATGCATTCAGAAACGTCATAATAGTTTGAATTAGTAGGTCAGAGTGTGATGAACTACATAACTCTAATTTAAAAAGCTCATTGATATGCTTTGTTCCATTATCCTGGCTTTTCAGGTGTCATAAAAGGTATTGGAAACCCATCTCAGTAATTTTTTTTAATCATAACTTCAAATTGAATCTCAAAATTGAAATTTATAGTGAATTTTGACGTCATAAACACCTATTAAGTGTGTACTTTTACAAATTTTTATCTGGCCCCCCTACAAAGATATCGTTAAAAAAGGGAAAAATTCAAAAAATCCGTTTTTTTTATTTTGAATATTTCTTAAAGGGTAAGCATCTCATCATTGATATTTTCTAGAAAGTATCTATTTTGCATTATGCACTAGTAAAAAAATATTAAGTAAGTTATCCCTTCTTTGAAAAAATTGAGTATTTTAAATTTTATGCTAATAAGTTTGAGCTATTTAATTTACACCAAGAAATGCATTCAGCTAGATGATTTATGTATTATTTTACCGGTCAGAGTGTGCTGAAAAAAACAGCAGACGCTCGCAAGTGCGAAAAAAACGTATACTTCCTGAAACAAAAATGGCAATCGTTTTTACTTACTTACTGCCGGGCGCTACGGTCCAACAAGGACCCGGGCCTCCTCAAGAACTTCAAGCCAGTCATTTCTGTCCTTCGCTTTAGCCCTCCATCTCCTCACTCCAAGCAACTTTAGGTCCTCCTCGACGTCGTCCAACCATCTCACTCTTGGCCTTCCTCTATGTCTTTTTCCTCCAATTTTTCCATAAAGGAGTAGTCTTGGAATCCTAGTTTCTGGCATCCTTTCTACATGTCCGAGCCATCTTAGGCGGGCTTTTTTCACAAAGGATACCAGGTCTGGTTTCCCATACATTGTTCGGAGCTCACTATTTTTTTTATTCGCCAAGAGTCATTTTCTTTAATTGGCCCAAATATCTTTCTTAGTATTTTTCTTTCCCAAACATTGAGTCTCCTTTCGGTTTCCTTTGTTAACACCCAGGATTCGCTGCCATAAGTAACTGTGGGTTTCAGTATTGTTTCATATATCATCACCTTGGCATCCCTTGAAAGATTTTTGAACTTTAGTATTTACGGGCGAAAAGGCACTTGTTGCCTGCAGACAGCCTCGCATTCACTTCATCTTTCGTATTATTATCATGAGTAATAACCGAACCTAGGTACTTGAAGGTATCTGTACTTTTAAAACGGCGTTCGTCAATCTGCAGGTCGTGGTATTCCAGTTGATGGTTCCTGGATGATCCCATATATCTTGTTTTTTCTTCATTAATCTGAAGGCCCTCTTCTGCCGCTTCCCTTTCAAACTCTTTGAAAGCTCCTCCGAGCGCAGCCGTGTTTCTCGCTGTTATGAGCACATCATCAGCATATGCCAAGTGCTGTGTGAGGCGATTGTAAATTGTTCCATTAGGGTTGGTTCTTATTGCCCTTATAGCTTTTTCCAATGCTAGATTAGATAGTTTATGGGCCTAAGGGAATTCTCCCTGAAAATACCAAATTTTTCAAAGATGGTCGAACAACCAATCATTTTTTTCTAAACCACTTAGTATGGTAATTACCTATGCAATTAAAAAAAAAAAAAACATATACTTTTAATTATCCTTAAGGCAACATAAAAACCTCAAATCGTTCGTCTGTATATAATAGTTATTGTATTTAGTAATAGAGAGTAGACGGTAAGCATAAGTACGTATTGATTATAATGTTTAAGACAGTGTTTGAGTGGTAGTTGCGGTCCTATGAGAATTTGATGAGCTTCTGTCGGGCCCACTACTCGCCAAGTTAGTACATCAACCAGCTTACCCATATTTTAATCATCTTCATAATGCATCAACTTTTAGGATATTCTTTAAAAAGAAAATTTCTATTCCTAATATACAATAAAATATTTTAGAAATTATGATAAAAAGAAAGAAAATAAGACAAAAGAAGCATATTCTGAAGCTAAACGAAACTAAAATAATAGCGCCCAAATCAAGAAAAAAAAAATGTTCATTTATAACATTTATCCTCTAGACAGTTATGTTATATTATATTATATATTGCGATAGTTATATTATGATATTAAAAAATATCAAAGAAAAAAGTGTTAGCACAAAATATTTAATTGTATTTCTTTTAAAATACCTCAATATTTTCGAATAATATGTGAGTTTAGTATATAAAGCAGATCCTAAAGGCTAAATAAATGACAAGAGTTTCAGAATCAGCTCTAATAGAATTGTTTAATACCCAAAATATATATATATATATATATATATATATATATATATATATATATATATATATATATATATATATAAAAGTTATCTACAGGTCTTAACAGTCGAGAACTGATCAACAAAATATATTTATACAAAAGATTTTTATATTATAACATAGTTTGTTTAGCTAATTTTTTAAATAGTTGTAATAACAATTTTCTGTTTATATACATATAAACGGTCAAATCATAATATATAAGTGATGTACTTTCCAGAAACTCGGATATGTTTAAGAAAATAAAAAATGAAAAGAATTCTGGAATCAGGACATTTTTTTTTCAAATCACCTTCTTAGAAATACATGTATAGGAAGTAGTATGTATATTTATAAAATATATATGGTTTGTAGTAAAAGGACCAGAACTACTACTTCTAATTCAAGTATTTCTAATAAGAGGAATTGAAAAAAAAAATCAGGACAAGAGTTTAAAAAAATGCTTAACACATATATGATTGCCTTTTTCGCTCATAACTTGAAAAATTTTGAAGATAGAGAAGACAATGTAGGGAGCTTTAGATTCAGGACAGCACTATTTATTATTTTTAAATTGAGATTATACCTATATCTAATTCCAAAACTTTTGTTTTATTAAGTCTAAAAGAAAATATGTTAGTTTATTTGGAATAAATACAAGAATAATACATTTTTTTTATAATAAATTAAAACCAAATAAAAAAAATATTGTATTATAATTCAGTAAATTATGACCTTAAAGCGACCTTTTACCTTAAAGCGACTGAATTCCCTTTGTCACCTATTCCCGTACGAAACCCGGAAGCTCCTCGTTACCTCTCTAATATTCCTCAACTTCGACTATTCTCTGTACGGCATACGACTGGTGATCTCGAGGTAAAAATTCAACACTTAATTAATTGCTTTGTCCGATTCATCTTCGGAGTCCCTAGGTACATCTCCGTATCTCAAGTTTGTGGCAGTTGAAGTGGCTTTACCCTTTCAATCGTCGCAAGTATTTCTTTGCGCCAATCCTTCACCAAGTTATCCAATTACGCCGTCCATCGTACATTTTTGACCTCCTATAGTTCAAATCCTCTATCCATCCTCGTTGTATACGCTCCAGGCCTTCAGATTTATACAGTATGGCCCACCGAACTGCACATTTCGACAGATCCTTTCTCATTTGATCCACAATCCAATGGAATTTCATTCCTCCTTCCATCCGTCACTCCAATTCTCTTTCTACCTTCAAATCCCGCATATTTAATCATCTAATGAATATTCAGGCTCAAATAAATTGTAAATATGCTTTTTTATTTTTGTTGTTGTTTTCTTCTCATTTAAATATGTCTATTTCATATAAGTAATTATTAACTTGTTTATATGTATTAAATATGTTCCAAGACTCTAAAGCACGTTTTGTACATTCTGTATACTTTATTCTTAAGAAACATGTCCCAGGATAATAAAGAATTTATTTATATTTATTTAAATTTGTATTGTAAGACAAAACAATGCATAATGAAGTATTTACCTATTATTTAGACAAGTATTTATATATTTCAAATTATTACTATACTAATTTATCCTTCGGTACACTTAATAGCAGTTTGGTGTCCGTAGATGAATAGGTGAATGAATAGAATGAATCGGTCATGTGGTGTGGGTGACTGAATGGTTTGTGCCTGATACCAGATTGCTCTGTCTTTATTCAACAGATAATGCTCTCTGCGCAATCAAGATCTTTAGTCGTCAAAGTACAATTGAGATTTCTTTTTTTCCATACTGATCTGAGTATATTTATTGATCGTTTTCCGTTAGTTTAAATGGGCGAACTACTTTCTTTTTTAAATAAATTATACAATGTTCTTCTTCTCTGTATTTTTCATTTGTGCTTCGCAGATAATAGATATATTAGACTATTTTTTTCGCAATTCATTGCAAAACTACACCATTTGATTTATTTTCTTCTTATAATTGATTACGAATAATGCCATCACAAACTAGTTCACTAAATAGTGAAACCATCACAAATTTATGGTTAAAATAATAAAAAAAGACCTTAATATTTTTAGAGCTATAATTCTTACGAGTTACTGAAAATAGTTATTACTTAAATAAATGTGTATACATAAGGGTAAATCTATAAAGCACTATATTGTGAGGGCTAAAATTTACGGTTAATTCTATTAATTAATAAATGACTCATGAAAATGAATTATTTTTTTATTTTATACTAACTCGAGATGTGTAATTACGAATAAAAAAAAAACAAAAAAAAACTAAAGAAAGTATAAGGCCATGACCTAGCATTTTAGCATGGAAATGGCTTTCAAGTCCCTTTTAGCTGTCGACGTAGTCTACAGCTAAAACTTCATCTTTTGCTCCAACTTCACACTTTCCTTAATTAAGGTCACTTGTTTCGATTATATAAAAAATATACATATAAAAAAGACAGGGATAAATTAATTTTTTAGATGAAATTAAACAGTTGTTTTTAGATTATCTTGAGCATTATGAAAAAGCAGGATTAATTTGTTTTCATTCAAACATAAGGCCAACCAATTTGTTATATATAAAAAAGAAGCTTAATCGAACTGCATTCGAGAATAAATTCATTAATTCAATGAACTTGATCAATTATTACAATTATCTTACACGTTGACATCTATCATGAAAATATTGAATATTTAGTATCACTATTTTATTTTTTTTTTTTTTATTTTATTTTTTTTTGTGTGTATTGATTAACATAACAGCTTCGTATAAGTTCAAACCTGGCAGGTGACTCTAGGATATGTTAATGGAAGTAAAAACCCTTGCCGTTCCTGAAAGAGGACTTAAAATGGTGGCCCCAAGCCTGTTCGATGTCAGGTACACTCGTTAAAGATGCCTATCCTAATAAAACCTGGATAGTCAAAATTTAGGACTCCCACTGTAGCGTCGTCCAATTAGCCACAGTAGCAAAAAGTGACGTTAAAAGAATAAATAAAGAAGCAAACTTATTAATTTAGTTAAGAGCTTGCTGAATTCAAATCAAGCTGATCTTTCTCTGACCCACTGAAGAAAAGATATATTTTGACTACAGTATGTACAAATTTATTTCAGAAATACGTAAAGGAAGCCAATTAGGTCAGCATAGTTTCCTCATAATTCCAAAATTCATAATTTTTGTCCATGATAAATAAATGATAAAGATTCTGTTTTTGTAGAGTTGGGAAGGCGCTCTCAAAAAACGAAAAGTGCATGAGCTAATTTCCGATAGTGAAAAATCATTTATTTTTTTTCGAATATTTTATTCAAACATCGGATGTAGAGAATTAAATTTAAATGTGGATTTTGTTAAGGATTTTTTTTTTCATTTGTCATGTACAAGAAGAAAAAAATGATTAATTTCCGAAAGGAATTATTTTTATTATTTGTATTATTAAAAGTTCACCTACATCAAAGAAATACTGTTAGAGCCTGAAGGCACCCTAAGACTGGAGACTACCCATTGCTACTATATTCCGTAAACCGTCCTTTCAGTTTACGAAACAAACACGCCAGCTGTTCCTAATAGGGGACGTTGATTGAACAGGAGCTCCCTGAAATAAACACAAACATCTAAACCATTAATAGCTCTACTGATTGGCTATTCAAATTAGCCACTTTCAATATCGGCCCAAACGTCACTGAACTTCGAAGATTTCCCAGAGATTTCAATTATAGAATAAATCTAGCAAAATTACTACAATAATAGTAATTTAGTAAAGAACCGGAATTTTCGAGAAAAAATTAAACGAGATAGCAGTCAAAAATGGTTCTAACGGTTTTGATAAAACTCGCTATATCGTTGTAAAATTAAAGTGCTTTAATATAATAACGATTTCGATTAAATTTGTTATATCGATGTAAGATTTAATAGGCTTTAACATCATGCTGGTTTCATTCTGATTAAAATAGGCTGAAAGGGCTTAAATGCCGATATTTTAAATTTTCTTCCTCTAATGTACCTTTAATTTTATAGATTATATAAAAATAACCATATTATCTTGTTGCATTGATAAATTACAGCTAGATATGCAGGTTGAGCGAATTTGAATAACAGATAAAGGAGAAAACTGAAAAAATATTTTTTAAATTCAATTTTTTGTTTTTGTATATAAGAACAGTAATATACATGTATGAAAGCTAAAGATTTTAGAAAAAATATTATCTTACACAAAATGCTTCATGGCTTAAATGCCTATTTAAAATTTTTTTCAAAATGCTTTTTTTTAATGTTGTAGTTTCTAAAAAATCAATAATATTTTATTTATATTGATAAAAAACGGTTAAATATACCTATTGGACGAATTTGATAACTAACTGGAGGAGCAACATTTCTTTTTTTAAACCTAAAAATAGTATTATATATGCATAATATACAGTTGGAAAGCTTAAGATTTAGGAAAAATATTATTTTGTTTACAAAAGGTTATGTAAAGTGACGAATAGGGCCTAAAATTCTTTGATTATTTTACATAAAAATGTTATATTATTTAAACTAAAACATATTTTCCGACGAAACTGAAAATAAATCTTCAAAATATTTTCAACTCTATTTCATAGTTCTTAAAATAATTTTATCAACCGAGGTAAGTGATAGTCGTGTGTTGCTCGCACCAGATTTTTCCATAATCAGAAAAAGAACCGATACAAATTATTATTTCCGAAAGAACTGTATTAGGGTATAACAGTTTATGTAGCGGTTTACAGGCAATTAACTAATATGAAAAGCCATAAATTAATGAAAGGAAAATGGCCAATAAACACTGGTTATTTCAAAATCTATTCTGCTATTTTTAACCGAATTTCATCGATTCTTTTTTTTGTTTTGCGGGGAATTTGAATTTGATTCGATGACGAACAAGTGGATTTTTTTAACCGTTATACGGGTTTTACGTATCATATTTTTTTTTCTTTGTTACCGTGGTTTACTGATTCTAAAACTCTCTACATATTTTTCTATATTCAAAAATAACAGAGTTATGGGCGTGTATATAAATAAAATTCAATTTTTTCTGTTATAGTTAATTGGTGTATAACTCTAAAACCTATCGATTTCTCTATATCGAAATAACTGACTCAAAATCGATATATTAGAAAATATTTCAATTTTTTATTTTTATTTTGTTCGTTTGCAGTGTACTGAGTTATAGGCGTATTTAAGGGTAAAATTTCAATTTTTTTTTCCTTTCTCATGACTAATGGCGGTTTCTTGATTAGAAAACTCAATGACAAAATGTCTATCTTCAAAAATATCTGAGTATAAAACTAATCGACTGATATCGTCGTCGGATGCTCTAATATTGTTTTGCTATATTTTGAAATAATTGGTTCAGTATTTCGGGAGAAAAACAGCGACGGCGTATGATGTATATAGGACGTCGGACAGACGTATTTTTTTTATTTGTTCATTCGGTTTCTACGTATCTTCAAAGGTAAATGTCGAACTTTGAGAGGAGAGAGGTTATTATTCAAAATGGTTCATTATTGAAAATAAACAGATAATAAAAAACAAAACAAAGCCATGTGCGACATTTTTAATTCATATACTAATGTATCCATTCATAAAATGATGCATATAAAAATTCAAAGTGAAAAATAAAATATATCAGAGAAATCAAGTTTAAACAAAACAGTGAAAATAATTGAACTTATATTAAAAAAAAAGAACTGATCATCTGATGAGAAATATTCATATCGAAGTACTAAATAAATTGTTACTATGTAAAACGAAAAACTGGTCAGGTGTCCAAGTCAATTAGGGAAATTCAGATGTCTTTTATTCTGAGCAAAAAAAATTAAAGTTTGAAAAAGGTCAATCCAAATATTGAATTGGCTTCGCTAAAATTGAAAGGGACGTAAATGTTCCCTTATAACGATATTTTGCTGAAAATTTATGTTTTGGATATTTTAAGGAAACTTTTTATTGATTGGTGCACTTCAAATAAGGTAATCGAATGATTTCCAAGAGGATAAAAATATCAGTATCACCGCTTTATAATATGCGAAAAAAACAATGACAAATTTAAACTTTGAATGTTATAATAAAAGAGGTTAAAACTTCCTTTGAGCAATGATGCCACCGAAAATATTTTTATTATTATTGCAATTTTTGTAAGTTTTGATACCCACTTTTTCCTAAATGACCACTAGGATTATTCATCACTAGACATAAGGTAATCATAACAAGGTTCTTAACAAGGAAGTAGTTTGTTAAGGCGATCCACAACGTCGGTTGTTTGAAGAGTTAATTTGCATTGCACCAAAATAGTAATACCACGCTCTTTTAGGACATATTCACATCCTGTGGATATGTAACGAATAAAACACACAATTTCCGAGTATTTAGAACTTTTGGTGTATGCTAACAATACAGTGCACATTTATTTCTCATTCAACACCCAGGTTAACATCTGCAAAAATTTGTATCGAATACGACCCATGACGTCAAGTTCGGGCATGCACGGAAATGTTTTGTGTAGGTGGATGTGACGAAGTGGAAAAGAATTTATTTTACATTCATTGCACAGTTCTCTGATGAATTCGCCTTGGGCGCACGAATGTTTTTTTACTTTCAGTGATATTTTTTAACATAAATACCGAGTGCCGAGTATGGTGGTTGGATGAAAATGTTTAAGTAAGCTCGCGATTACGAGCGTGAAGGGTCTCAGTGGTATGTTATAAAAATTTTTGAATATGAAAAATTTATTCTAATATTTTTGTGATGTTTCAACATCCGAACCTTCAATATTTCAGAGTATTTTTATACACATTTTTAAATACATTTTAAAATGTGGCCTGTTAGTGAAACTAACCCGCGATTTAAGAAACGAAACACAGGTTAGTATAGTGTATAGTAGACACGTATAGTAATCAAAATTTTGACTAAATCTCGCTCCTTCTTTTATATTCTAGTTCCATTGTCTACTTCTAGTGAACAATCAGCATATCGAATTTAAACTTTTTAAATTAGCTAGAGACCGCAAGTTACAACATCGAACACCCACGAAATCACCATTATTCGGGATTTGTGAAACGGTTAAAAAAAGTTAAAAATTAACATTCATTTTCTATCGATATATTTCAAATGTTTATAAATTGGGTTTATCTAAATAAAAAACAAACAAAAAAAAACTTCAGGCTTTAAAACCTTATTTTAACATAAATTTAATATTTAATTTAAAAATAAAATTTCAGCAACTAATTCAGCAATAATTATTCAACATTTGGTCCATTTTTTAGTTTTTGATTGATATGACATAATACGTGAACCTTTTTGAAATTTTTATTTTCATATACAGACGAAAACAGTTTTATATTACTCTCTCTCTCTCTCTCTCTCTCTCTCTCTCTCTCTCTCTCTCTCTCTCTCTCTCTCTCTCTTTTTTTTTTTTGGCATATTAATTATTGGAAAAATTATTAGTTTGTCTGTAAGAAAGGGCCTCAGGCCCTAAGACAATAAAAATCTAATCTAATCTAATCTATATGTATACATATATATATATATATATATATATATATATATATACATAGAGAGAGAGAGAGAGAGACACATATATACATATAGAAAGTGTATAACGATTTATGAATAATAAAAGAAATACAAAAATTGGTACCGCATAAGCCATGTTTTATTAACGTTAAAAATGTATGTTTTAAATGCGAAGAGCATCGGCCAACGGTAAAGCAGCTGCTAAATATTTCGAAACATTTAGTGACTTTCTAAAATACATATGAAAAAAAAAAAAGTATCCAGGGGCAATATTTCAAGTAATTTAGAACCGTTCAGGCACCAATTTAGATGAGGTTCGTTTTCATTTTGTTAAAAGTAAGATCAACCCGAACCGAAGATTCACCCACAAAAAAATCGAAGGGACTGAAAAAATACAACTGCTACAGAATATTCCTGTCTTAACATTTTTTATTTTTCAGATGCCATCAGACATTGCCAATATCTATGTATACAAACAATATCTATACATTAAATGTAATTGAATATATTAAGAACAAGAAATTTTATTACTATTTACAGTTGCGTTCTATTTTGTTAATATTTATAATGTTTATGCTATGTTCATTCTATTTATTTTTTTGTAATGACATTAAAATCTTTACAGATTAATAAAATCAGTTAAGAGAGAAAGTTAAATCTATTAGTAATAATTATAGTATTGTGAAAACAGTGCATTAATAATTTCTCCTAGCACAAAGCCTAAAACTTGATATCTTAAGCAGATAAAATCAGGTTTGTATTTTGGTAGATTTTTAGTTCTCATAAATTAATAAATTAAAAGGATAAAAAAATAAGTCAGAAAATACAGTTTCTTGAGCGAAGACTTATTATTATATACTTGAAGTAGCATAGACTTATATGTGAAAGTAACAATACTTTTTCTGTTGTATGATATTTAAAGATATACAAATATTCTTCGCAACATTGTTTTATTTGATTTACTTATTGCTAATATGAACTATCATGTTGTTAGTGTGATTTATTAACTGCTTCAGAACTCATCTTGTATAATTTACAAACCCATCAATAATTAGAAAGTATGAAATGAATTACTGGAGCGAAAAATGCGAGTTGAATCATTGGATTTTAACTTCACTGTTACGCTGCTCGCTACAGAAGTGGCTATCATTACATTGATTTTCTTATTGGAACTAATACATTAATTACAATTGCGAAAAATAAAAAATAAAATGATGGAAAAAATGAGCTCCAGCTACTAAGGTTGTTATTCTAACAAGTTAAATAATAGGTTACTTAAAAAAACAGGCAATCTTTAAACACGATATTACTTAAACGTGTTACACCTGTTAGAGTTACTGTCGTACGTGCCACCTTAAGGAACGCTCAGAGACTTTAATGACGTATTTAATTCAAAAGAGTGATTTTTTTCTATACACGGATATCATTAAAATAAAGATACATTAAAATTGAATGAAAAGAAATCTGGTGCTCGCAACACACAATTTTCACTTACCTCCGACGTTATAATAAATTTAAGAATTTTTAAAAACACTTAGAGATAATAATGAATTGTTAAAATAGTTTCAATAGAAAAATGTGTTTCATTAAATAATCTACTATATTATTATCCACGACAATCGGTTAGTTTTATCGGCTTTTCATCACTCTCTAATAACTTATAAAATTTTGTGTATAAGATAATATTTTTCCTTAAATCTTTAGCTATCCAAAGGTATATTATAAATCTATATTACTCTTTTTATGTTCAAAAACTCAAAAATTACATTAAAAAAATATGTTTGCACTTGTTTCCCCTAATTGTTTAACAAATAAGCTCAATTTGCATATTTAACCGTTATTT
Source organism: Piezodorus guildinii (assembly GCA_023052935.1). Lineage (NCBI taxonomy): Eukaryota > Metazoa > Arthropoda > Insecta > Hemiptera > Pentatomidae > Piezodorus > Piezodorus guildinii. Next base: position 109,757,211 of record CM041292.1, on the reverse strand, counting down.
ATCAATGCTAATAAGATGATGTTGCTAATTATTAGAAATCTACAAAATTAAAGGTACTTCAGAGGTACTTAAAATTTTGGCATTTAAGCCCTGTCAGACGATTTCAATTAGAATGAAAACTACATCAAATTGAGGCCCATAAAATTGTATATCGATATAGTGAGTATAATCAAAATCGTTAGAGCCGTTTTTGAGAAAATCGTGAAAAGGTGCATAATGTATAGAACAAAGTGGCTCTTCTGATTAGCTGATCTTGATGAAAAAGTTGCTGTAACATCTCGGGCGTATAGTTGTTTTAAATGTGAAATTTCAGTTTCGTACAGCTTTTAGTTTTTGATCTAGACTTACCACACACAGACATACACACATACACAGAGACCTTTTTGCAGGACATGGTCATTTGTACTCAAGAGACTCTAACACGTGGTTTTCTGGTGAAAATTCAAATTCGAAAATTTTCACGATACTTCATATATAGGTAAGATAAAGTAACGAGAGATAGTTCGTTGATTCGGTTTCTAATTAAAAACACGGTACTATATAACAATTTTCAAACATAAAACATAAAATCTACACTAATTTTTTGTTCGAAATCACATTTACATATCTTCAAAATACTTTATATAATAAGCGCATTATCGATATTTTATCATGGATAGATTTTTCAATGAAAGCCACGATCATTTAATAATTTAGAACGGAAATAACTAAAATATATAAACGAAAATTATATATAGAAAAAAAAATTACATATTCAAGTTTTATTTATTACAAATGTCTTAGCTAATTTTTCACTTAGCTCGACTTTATGAATTAGCCATTTTTTACTACGAATTTTGTCCCTGCTTACGATTTTCTCAGGTAGATTGAACTCTTATATTTTAAAATATAATGCAGGTTTTAATCTCATAAGAAAATTCTGACAACATTATCAACATTTAATCCGATTGAGTACCTTAAATTTTGTCTATTTTAAATAATTGTCAGTGAGAACCGATTGAGAATCGGAACAACGAGAGATGGAAAGCACAAGATGCATCACGCCAAAGTTAATGGAGAGTGACGAAAACCACATAAAATTAAGTCACTGCAGGAATGAATAAATTATACCTTTACATTTTTTCAAGTCGTTTCTATGAAGACTAAATAGAACGTCTATGAAAACTCTAACTTCTTATTTTTCTACTAAATTTAAATGCACTAATATTTATTTCAAGCAGGGAAGGAAATAAAAGTTGTGTGGTAGGCGCAAAAGATTTCTTAAATAAATTGACCAGTTTCATAAATTTTTACCATCACTTACCTATATGAAATATGTAGCAATTGAAAGTATTATGATTTTGAAAATTTTTTAATTCTAGTTTTCAACGAAAATACACGTTATAAGGTCCCCGAGTCCAAATAACCAAGTCGCGCGAAAAGGTCCTTGTGTGTGTGGTAAGTCTAACACGAGAATTAAAACTGAAATATCATATTTAAGACAAAAATATATACGAGATGCTACAGCAACTTTTTCATCAAAATTGACAAGCCAGAAAAGGAAATTTATGCCATGCATTTTGCACCCTCGCAGAGGATACCAAAAGACTTATCTGTGTCAGCTCTAGCGCCTGTTCGACCACCTTCCTTAATGATATCTTTAGCTATACTATGATAATCATCTGTAATAATAAGTGTACTAAGCTATCACAAGGGACGATTTTTTATAAATCTGGTAACGATTTTTAATTAACTCGCTATATCGATTAATGGGCGTTAATTTCACATAGGTTTCATTCCGATTGAAATAGCCTGACAGGTATGAAATGCCGATATTTTAATTTTTCTTCTTCAAAGTACCTTTAATTTTGTAGATTCGAAAACATTAACCATATCATCTGATTACCATTGATAAAAAACGGGTACATACGTAAGTAGAACGAATTCGAAACCCAAGAAAATGAGAAAATAGCAAACATATTTTTTTAATACAATTTAATGGACAAGTAATATAGATGTTGGTTTTAGAAAAATATTATATTATACACAAAACTGTAAAAGTTAGTTTAGAGTGATACAAAGCCGAAAAAACTAACTAATTGTCGATAATAATATAAAGGTTTATTTAATAAAATATGTGTTTCTCTCTTAGTTCAATGTAATTAATGCTTTTACCCTTTTCACCTCCGACTGTATTTAAAAATTCTAAAATTGATTTTAATAACTGGGGTAAGTGAAAGTCGTGTGTTGCGCGCACCAGATTTTTATATCTATATAATAATGTAGCAAACATTACGGTATACTTCAACCCCGTATTAATACATTTTTAAATTTAATTTTAAATTTTGTGAGGAAAGGGTTTTGTTTGCTACAAAAAAATGTCTTGATTAAGCCGGGATAAAATCGTGGTAATTTTTTATAAAACACATTTTATCCCTATGAGATATTTAAAAATATTGGCCAATAATTACTAACGAAAATTTAAATTTAGTTTACTCCTCACAAATATTTAGTTTTTATCATTTAGTTAACGGAACGGTACCTCTGAAATAGCTATGCCAAAAAATAGATTTTTTATTTAATAATTAAACAGCGCAATTAATAATAGTCTTATTACTACGAATTAGGAAACGAACGAGCTTTATATTTTATTAAAGTAGAGCTATTTTTTTTTTCAATCTAGCCTTAAAGTTATATTTTAATGAAATCAAGCAGTAGGTATATTTATATTTAATGATTAAATTTAAAAATTATTTTATTTATACAAACGGTTTGTTCGAAATTCATCAGTCAATATATTCTAGTATTTCCTAGAAGAGTTATTACTAAGTGCTCTGAAGTATGAATTACTTCGGTGTTATTTTTTTTCTGTTTGAATATCATATATCACTTATAAATTCAATGTGATGGACCAATGTCGAAAGCAGTCATGACAGAATCCTATATGGAGGGCAATGTCACTCATGAAAAACTAATCATTCTGTTTCCATCCATTTACATCTTGAATATTATATAATCTACTATCGTACTTAACAGATAAATTGGAAATTTAAAGTTATATACAAATACAAACATATAGACATAAATGTGTGTATGTATGGGATTCAATATGAAATATAGAAAATTTAAGAGCATAACTAGTGCATTTTTGCGAATGAATTAATTTTTTAGGCTTAAGTCTACGAAACTTTCGAACCAGATTTACATAAAGTTTGTATAATGTGTTAATTAATTGTAAAAAAACAGTAAATAATGTTGAATCGATAATCATCTAGAATTCAAATATAAAACTTCACAAAAGCTATTTTTCAAAGGGCATTAATGAATTTATAGAAACTGACTGGTGTACATGATGAGGATGGATCTAATTGTTTTGGATGCTCGGGTGGGGAATTATAATTTATGTATGAAGGTGAAACTAAAGCTGTTTCAAAAATGCAGAAATTCCATTCTAGGAAATTTTACAATAAAAGCATAAATCTCTCATTAATTTGATATAGTTGAAAATCTATTATTTATTATTTGTAGTACGATATTAATATAATTTTTAAGGCTAAAAAAATAACACTTGTACCATGGAATGAAAGTAAAATAAATGATTTTTTTTCTAATTAAAAATAAAAATTAATATGAAAAAATATCAATGTGTTAGAAAATGTCTTTATTTAACTTTTATAAATCTATTTCCATATTATTATGTTTATCCCTATCGAACCTAATGGGATTTATTAATTTATTTGACCGTTCTTTGGATTTCCAGGAAGGAGTGGAAATAAATGTTTTAAGAAAATAGCAGTTTGTACTAGTAAAAGAGAAATAATTTATATTTACATAATAAATAAAGACATACTAGTATGTACTTTAAATTTCTTCGTGAATTTAGATTCTCATAATAATAATTCATTCCTAATTTAGCATTAGACGATTATAAAAGTAAAGGATTTTGTTGCTATGTGGGTTTTCTTTTTGAAGCTGTGTAAATGTGGAAGGCTTGAATACGGTGAACGGAAATAAAATAAATTATACATTATTAAAACATAACAACAAATGTAGACAACAAACAAAGTCACGCTTATAACCATCTCATATAAAGGAAAACCCCTTTTTAGGACTCTCAAAAGGATTATACAGATGAAGAAACACTAAATCCTCTGAAATACTGAAACGGTTAAAATGAAATCAACAAAGTTCTTTATCTCAAGTCTATACTAAAAAGTTGTGATTATTTATTGAAGGGACATAAATATAATACAATACAGACATACAATTCATCAGATTAAATATATGTAGTATAAAAACCAATACTTTTTGATTAAAATACTATGTACCGTGGTAAAAGATTTTTTGTATACCTTTAATATCCTAACATAACTATTTTTTTTTATTCTAAAACTGGGAAACTCAAACTTTATAAAATTACAATTAGACTTCAAGAATATTTCTATTTTTTCACCTCTGAAGGTATTTTAAGATATTTTTTAGTAATCTCTGCCGATTTTTAATTTATTAAATGTAATCAACAATTATACAATCTTTTAATTTTTGGGAGTGTAATTATTTATGTTTTTAATAATATTAATATTAGTATTTTGGTGTTGTTATGTATGTTTTTTATTTAAAAACCAGTGCAACCCATATCATTAGTATACCACAACTTATAAGAACATAATCCTTTTTATGCAGCTAATACCTGTCACCGTTATATTTATATACTTTTATTTGCTTGTTTATTTATTTAACTTAAATTTAAAAAAATCATCTTATCAGTAGTACTTATGTGAATGTAACAATAGATTTTTTTAGTTTTGAGGATGAACTAAACCATACAAAGTATCGGATTATATGATATTTAATATTATTTTTTCTCTATGTCAAATTTGAACGATATAGGGTAACGCAGTCAGATACTGCATTTTTATTAAATCAACAGTTCATTTTCGATAAGATAGGCAATCTGGACTATTGTTCTAAAACGCCCAGATACCCATAATACACAGAAGATATGAAAGTTACACTGATACTGTCAATAGGAAAAATATAAATTTCAGAATACACCTAGAAATATGTAACAAGATATAAGTTCAGTGTCAACACTGTCAAATGGCCGAAAACCGTAATATCTTAGGTTCGTCTATGTTATTATTTATTTAGGAATCGTGTTATATGAATATTCAAGAACAGAATTAATTTATAAGTATAATTATAGTACGCAATAATCATAAATAAAACAAATACATGAATTATGTATAGAGGTTTAATATAAACAAATTATGAGGACTCATATTAATTGTTTATAGAATAAAATAAATGATAATATACTTGCGATTTATTATCTAACCTTTAAAAATTAATAAAAAAATAGTAAAACGTGAAATATAAATTAAAAAAAGGTGGTATATAAGGTTTTGAAGTGATATATATGTTTTGTTTTTTAGAAATCAGATATTATTCTGTTTTAGACACTTTAGGGATAGTTAAAATATAATTATTTATAACAAAAACTATCCCAGAGTCAAATTATGCTACACTAGGTGAAAATGTGTAATCAAAAATTTAGGCGGTTCATAAAGTTTAAAGAGATAAAAGTGTATTTTAATAAACCGCTTGACGCTGAGATAACACAGTAGTAGTTTCAAAACATTATTCACGAAGAAAATTATGCTTTATAAACAACTTAGGCGACGATTATAAATTTTAATATCAAAGTGGTGTATATGGTTTTAAGACGAGTGTTAGTTAGATACCTAATTATTTTTTCCTGTTGTTTATGTTTTTAATATAATTTATAACTGTTTGAAACTTTTAGGTGCAACAGCAACATATTAATTCAGGCAATTATATATTTAAACTAGAATGACAGTTGAATATGATAGACACTTGTTGACTGAGAACTGTACATCAACTCATCAGTCTATAAATACTTTTAATTAATACAAATTGTAATAAGAATATATCAAGCTTATAGAGCTCACACGGCTGATAAAGCAATCATGTGGCATAAGAGTGCTCATGAGATAACGTACTGATAAGGCTCGAGTGTTTTGACGTTGGATTTTACCCATCCTATTGAAGATTAAGCGGATTATTAAAAACAAAAAAAGTTGAGGAGATATTTTGTGAACGGGAAATGAACAAGTATAACATAGCTCGTCCAAGGTAAATATATCCACCAAGGCTACAACCTTGAAGAAAAGGAATGTAAACAGTTACTTGACATGATGGGCTACATACCGTGCACCGGGAACGGGCGGGTGTGAGTGGCAGTGTGGTCAGTATGAAGCTTCGTACGAGGATATAGACGCGGAGTAGAAGATCCACGGACGGCACAAATTACCCCAACAAAGGCAGGTCTGTGACTGAGTCCCGGCTCCCATCCCCTCCACCCACCTCTACCTCTTCTACTACCGCTCTCCTAACAGCAACTCCCGCCAAAATACATCTTTATGACTTTTTATAATTTTATACTAATTTAAAGGAGAAAAAAATGAACAAAGAAATTTAAACTAGAAGGTAACAACTAGTCATTAATTAGAATCAACCGTCAACATATAAAGCTCGACTTGATTACCATACAACGTACAATACATAATGTAAGTTACAGTTTTGATCGCACTGTCAAAAATTAACCTTATGAGGTAAGTTTTTAAAATGAATATTATTATAAAATTAAATATTATTTAATATAAAATATTTTTACATAATTTAAAATTACTTCAATAGAACCTAAAAAATAAAATTTAAAGCGACGTCAGAACGAAAAGTGTACCGTTTAAACAATTTTTAATAAAATTAAAATAATATTTTAATAGTTATAAATAAAATAAGGTTCTTCGCAACAGGCAGGATATATGCTTTATTTTGTTAATAATATATAACAAAACAGTGCTGCCCAAATGTTTATGGTGGCTTCTTCACACAGCGTATATAATGACATCGTTTTATTGTTTCTTTTTTTAGCATACATTTTAAGAATTTACATTTTTATTTTTTTCACTTTCAACTTGTTTTGTATGAAATTATTGCGATCGTGAAAATTTACTAATTCTAGTTATCACCGGGAATACACGTTTTTAAGGCCTCTGAGTGCAAATAACAAAGTACCGCAAAAAGGTATGTGTGTATCCCTGTGAGTGTGTGTGTGTGTGTGTGTTAAGACTAGCGCAAAAACTAGAAGCCGTACGCAACTGAAACTTCATATTTAAGACAACTATACGCCCGAGATGTTACAGCAACTTTTTCATCAATATCGGCTAACTATAAGAGCCACTTTATAGTATACATTTGGCACATTTTAAAAATATAATAGATTATTTAATAAATCACATGTTTCTGTTGAAATTCAATTTGATAAATTCTTTATAAATTTATTACTTTTAACCTCTAAATATATTTATAAATCCTTAAATTGATTTTAGCAATGACGGTAAGTGAAAGTCCTGTGTTGCGCGCACCAGGTTATTTATCAATAATTTTATGTTATATGATGTTATACAGCGCTATGTTAAATGCTCATTTGCAGCTCAATCCTAAAAAAAAAATAAAGGTGAGAGTGAACTAGGGGAACTTACACATAAGTTAACATGATCAAATGAAAACAAAAAATAAGCAAAAAGATAAGGTATAAAACAAAACATTAAAATAACTTATTAAGTAGTCTTAATAAAGTAAAAATTGTCATTAATTAAAAAATACGTAGAAAATAGAGTATTATCACAAAATAGACTATAAGCAGGGAAAGTCGTAGTAATATTGTGTGTAAATATTAAATAATTAATCAATAAATTAATTTTTTTAATGTAACTTTTTGGATTCTATTACTAGTTTCTAATAAGAGTATACTCGAGGGCTCATGTTTAAATCCCGATTGTGACAGACAAATTATTCATTCTGTTATTTTAGCCATGGAGCGACCGAGGGATAAAGAGATCCTCCTGGGGTACACCCAGCCTCTGTAAGCGGGAACCCCAAAAATGAGGAGGGATAGGACTCTGAAAGCTGAGTGTCATATCTGCCTAACCACCTCATTGCATGGTAGAGCCTAGAAACATCATGGATATGATTGAAGAGGTTATAGGTTTTTATTTTATTTATAGAAGGAAATGAAATAAAAAAAATGTTATCCATTGATTAGATTACACTTTGAAAGATATTAGTTGCGATACTTGAGGATATAAGAGTAGTAATTATTGATATGGAAGTTGAGGGTGGCCCACCCTGGTAAAGACTAGGATGAGTGGCAGCCAAGTGACAGGTCACTCACTACCTAACGGTGACCGTCCTAACGAGCGCCTCTCCCGGTGTAGGTAAGGTTCTTCAGTCCACTGGAGCCAATATAGACAATGCTAAGCTACCGGAAAAAAAATAAAAACCTGAGTTCCAAGGAGACAGGTACCTTGTTAAAATAAAAAAACAAAAACAGATTCCCTAAATTAAATATTATTGGTACCGAAAATGTTTTGTTATATCCAATGGCAGGTCTAAATAGAGGTAGAGAAAATGAGCTGTCTCCTCTCCTCATAAAATAATCACCAAAGAAAAAAATAAATAATAGCCAATTTAAAATACTACTAACAACAAATGTATTAACTACCTCACTAGTGTCGAAACTCAGATGGAAAAATGGTATAAGTCACTTTTTCTATAAATGAGAGATTTTCACATTCTGGAGAGCCATTCGTTTATGGTTTTTTTATATTAGAACTAGGTGATTAGTTATTAATGCTTTTAAATGATTTTTTATAAGATAAAGTACTGTATATACACGATATATAACCTGAAAGAAGATAAGCCCTATGAAGAGGTTACATAGCTTAAGGCTTGAGCAAGAACAGTAGTAGTTCGCAACAAAACATTTTCGCGCCTTTACACAATCACTACAACGGTAAGGACCCCCTAAATTCTAAATATTATATATATATGGCTACACCAACCAGTTCGCACGCGAAACACATCTACTAAAACTACCTTCCAGAAATGTTCTAGTTGGGGAAATGGAAACGAAGAAAAAAGAACCAGACACTAGGAGATTACTTCAATCCGCAATACAATGAATAACTCAAAGTTGAACCTTTCAGATCGTACAAGATTTTTTTAAAGGGTGTGAAAAGTACTTCGTTATGTGGTCCTTCAGAGGGAACTTAAAATGGTGGTCAAGAGCCTGTGCTAAGTCGGGTACGCGTTAAGGATCCCTATCCTAATTAAACCTTTTTTTTTCTTTTTTTCTGGCGCGACAGGCCATTTAGGGTTGGAGATTATACTTACAATTCTCGATGAGATTATATAGGGTAGGGTCATCACTCCTTACGGCTTAATTATAACTAGATAGACAAAATGTAAGACTTCCACTTCAATATCGTTTGATAGTCACAGTAGCAAAAAATGACGTTAATTAAATAAAAATAACATAAAATATAAAACAAGTAGTTCTTAATTAAGATACTCATAAAGAAATAAAATATTGTTCATTATCTTCTACCATACATCTGCTCTTTAAGCTCATTATTTTAGAAATGTTAGAAAATGGTCAATTTTAAGATTGTAATTGTAAACAGTAGCAAGAAACAAAAACATTCATACCGCTTAGAATATTAAATTTGTTTAGAGATTGTGATTTTTATTAAAAGCCAAGGCTTCACAAATATTTTACATTAACTTAATTTAAAATAATTCCTCTATGACATTGTCTGCGAACCACCAGATGGGAACCATTGATATTCAGAAATGGGTATATGTAAATTTAATTGGGTTGACAGTATCATGCTGGGGCTCAATATAATGTATGGAATCTTTATCAAAAATAATCAGGTATATTATCTTTTAACGTCACTCTTAAAATTATCATTGAAAAAAATGTTGCTTAAAAATTTGGTATATCTTAAAATGAAAGTTCAAAGTTAAATGTATTCTGTCTTTTTTTGCTATGGCTGTTTTCCGTCAGTAAAATTCCTTTTGTGAGAGGCTCTTGCTTTTACATATAAATTTAAGGGTTCTCTTAAAACTACATGACATCAAGGGAGCATTTAGTAGTTTCTTTCTAGGTAACAGCCGGAAGATTGAAATAATTGGACCAGAATTTGTTCGAAGAGAGTAAATAAATCTTGGAAAAACGCCTGTTTTGGCAGTCCAGCCACTTTAAGAAATAACAAATTGACATAATTTTTCATGTTTTCATAACCATCTAAAGCAATAAGAATTATTTTCAAGAAATTCATTCTTTGACCGGTGAACTTCCACCCATTTGTTTTAAAAGTTCTGAATAGAAAATTAATAATGAATGAAAATGGTCGGGCAATTTATTTCCGAAGCGGTAGAAATATCTTATAGACGTTATCCTCCACATTCTCTCCCATAGTTTTCTTATTTTGATATTTGATCATGTCATATTCTTTTTCCTCCAATTGAAAATGAATTTTGGTAAAAGGTGTAAATAAAATAACAAATATCGGAAGGTGGAACCTTCGGGAATCATTTTTAACTTTTAGTCAATAACTATTGAATGAAAAACTCTTGGTGAAGAACTTTTTATGAACATTTGTAAAGCTAATTAGGATGCATTGACTTTGTGTGATTAATGCAATAGCAATGGATTTTAGCAAGCATATAATTTTCTAGAATAATAATTATGAATGATAAATAATTGGATTTGAATTTCTTACAACCTAACCAACTTAATACGTTGGTTGGATTTGATAAGGATACTTTACTCTTATAGGCGATCAACAGTTATGTCTTGATTATATTATTTTGGTGTATGAAGCTCAAAAACACTATGGTAGGCACTTCAACTGAACTGTTTTCATTAACAATATTGGAATGTATTCACAGTCTTTGGATCGAGCAGTATCCGATACGCTAAATTCTATTGTGTTTAGATCACAACAACGGTTTTTAAAAAAGAAACACTAACTTTTTGGATTTACACTAAGTATTAGAACGTTCCGCACCATTATTGTACGATGAAAATATGCAGATAAACTGTTTGCGATGGACGACAAATATAAACAGATACTTTACAGTCCCAGAGCTGGCGTATTATAAAATGCGTATTATAAGAAGAAAATTTTCAATGTGTATTTTACATTTTAGCCAACTTGTAGAACAACCTTTTTTTTTTTTGTCTGTTACCTCAAACTGGTTGGAATAAAAAGTGGCGGCATTTTATAATTATAATATTGTAATGTATTGAGGATACTGAGGGGAGCTCATAATTAAATAATTTTAATATTAAACAATTAATGATAGCGAACCTTTGTCGGCAAAACATCTAAGGGTGTTTACCTAGCCCCCTAGATTTCCCATCGGTATGGACCCCCCCAGCGGTACCAGAGACCCCTGGTAGTTTCCTACAGCGGCAGCCTACAAGAATATTAAGGGTGGTCAAAATATAAGAATAAGATCACAAGTGCTGTACCGCCAACCGGGGTATTTCCCATGTCAGCCCACCCGAGGTGACGAGGATGGGAGAGAAGATTCGTAGGGCAGTCTTATTCGAACCGGGAGTGGAGTCAAGTTTTATCCTCAAGAAGAGGGAGTCGGGTTCCACCTACAAGAAGAGGAGGTGGCCGTCGGGGTTCTGAGAGCAGCTGGAGGATGATGCCGAGAAAGGGGACCTAAGACTGATTTCACATTCGCCAGCCGGTTAAGTGTTTCAAAGGTATATTGTTATTTGTAATATTGTATGGCAAAGGTAGTAAAATGTCCCTCAGTATTCTCAATCAGAGTTCTAGGCAATGGGTTAATATAACTTATATGTGTAAATTAATAATTATAGTAATGTATCAATTGAATCTTGTTTATTTTAATCTTACCCTGCATGCCACCTATTGGATTGGTAAACACGATACCTTTGGAAAGGAGATCCATGGTATCATTAAATATAGTTTATATATTGACTAAATATAGTAAGTAAGCTAGTTTTTGAAGCTACCGCTGCCTTAGAAAAGCAGCCGGTCAAAAACATAGCAATATAAATTAATGGAGATTAAATAAGCTACGATTTCAGACCATATAGACGTCTGTAGGTGTTATAGGTACCGAACCGAGATATCTTTGTCAGTACAATACTTTGTGTCTTAAACAGAGGAATTGATCGACTTTTAACAATCTTCAGCCCGATATCACAGAAACCGCCCATTTTATCAAACTACTCATAATAATAAAAATTAATAAGCGTCTAATAAGCTATAATATGAAAGATAATAGGCGGCTGTAGGCCTCGAATTTGTCTTTAAAAAATATTATGTATCATAAACATTATGCCATTAATAGGAGAATCGACCTCATTTTAACGCTATGAAGGTAAATATCACAGAAACCACCCATGATATAATAATACTCATCATGATATACATTAATAGTCATTGTTATGATATACATTAATAAGTATTTTCAAATAATGCGTGCTTTCTGTGACATATACCTTCATAATGTTAAATTGCGGTCCATTTCTGGATTTGGACAGTTTTGGATGGCCGCAATTTTTGATTTCGAGCAATTTGAGGTGTCAGACAAAAAAAACAAAAAAAAACTACAAGTTGACTAAAATGTGAAAATCACATTGAAATTTTTTTTCTTATAATACGCATTTTTCGGCTTCAACTCTTGGACTATTATAAATTATCAGCCCTGAACCGACGAGTAAGGGACTAATACTCGTGATTGACAGAAACTGGTTTATGACTTATTTAGATACAATCGAGCAAAATATGTTGGAAAAGGCTGTTTGTCCTATCGTAACCGCATCTCTAGTTGCATTAGGCTATTTTAGAACGACTTATGGTTTTTGTAAAATCGGTGAGTCAGCTGTGGTAGTGTTTTTTAAATATTCGGATTCTTATTTATCTAAAAAGTGTTACAAGAACGTTCTAATTCAAAAAAACAACAGCAAGTAATTAAAGGAATGCAGTAATATTATTAGCTCATTAATATCAGCCGTATGATATTATCAAATAGATGAGCTTTATACACTACATGATCAACCAAACGTTGCACTATACTGATCACTGAATAAGCGCAACATGATTATGCAAATGAACTCAATGATTGCTGTCAAGCATTATATACTTCAGTAAACATGGCGCCAACTACTGAAAAGTTAGCTTTCCATAATTTCGCAGAATGTTAAGAAATAGTAAAATTATTGGGTCTTGTAGCTTTGAAAATATTAAGTGATGCAGATCTACAAAATGAGCAAATTGCCAAATCATTACTGGTAAATATAAGTAAAAATTGTATTGTAATTATAAATAATGTACATTATTAGTAAAGAGGTAAAAGACTAAAATTTACAGTAATGTTACAGGACTGAATAACTAAAACAACCTTCCAGCGATAAAATGCAAATAAACTATTTATCGCAGTAAAAAATTGATGGTGAACGATTGTTTTAATATTTCTCCTTACCGTAATAAAAATTAACTTTATATTTTAATCACTACATTACAAATCTCCTGATAATTTATGTCATATTTTACAACAAAAACAAGGTTCCAAGAAGAAATGAGCCAGTTGAACAAACTTGCATGATATGCCCTAAGATAAGTATGTAGATGAAGCTAGGTGAAGGTCAGAATCGAATATATAATTGAAGGCTGTAATTTTACTTCACTAATTTTATTTAAACGCACAACATATATATGTATATATATATATATATATATATATATATATATATATATATATATATATATATATATATATATATATGAGTGTATAAACAAAAGGATTTTTCCTGTTTCTAAATATAGAAGAAAAATTTAAATGAACACACCTATTCAAACTTAAACGTAAATTATGTTTCTGTCAAACAAAATTTACATTTTCTTCATTGTTTTTAAAATAATCAAATAATTATTTACAAAAAGCGAGATGTTAAAGTTCAAAAGTGAATAATGTAGTTAATGGTTAGTTAACGGATCTTTTTATTTGTTGTATGAAATAAAACAAGAGCTAAAAGGATTAAAACGAAATCATGTGACTATATGAATTTCAAATTAAATTTCTTGCTCTTTGTGTTGTTGCCTTAACTAGTATTACAAAGCGTGCACATATTTCAGATCTTTCGAAATTGTTTCTGGTATAAATTTAAATATAGAGATATTACAGTTAATGTTCTAACTAAATATTTATTCGTACTGATATTTTATTCTTATAAATTAAAGCAATATTTTACTTTTGTTATTTTTAGTAAAATAATGGAGGAAAGGCCAAGATTTAGAGGGAAAATGAAGCATAAAATGCTAAAAATGATTATATATGTGACCATTTTAAAATTTAATGATAATATTACGAAATAATGAATTAATTTATTACAACTTTATGTAATTCAACTAATATCCTGTTTTTAAAATTGATATTTTATTTATTGCTATAATTTTTCTCCATTTATAAACTCCTGTACTTGACACTAAAAAAATTGTCTAATAGAAATTCATTTGGATATGAGAGATAGTAAGCAATAACGGAAGAAAATATAATGAACAAATAAAACTTATATATTATTAGATAAAAGTAGTTAATGCTAAATAAGCTGGAAAAATACTGATAGTATTTAAAAGTTGAAAATTCATAAACTGATTATATATCTTTATCTTATGTATATATATGCATAAATTGTTTTTTCTTTTCAGTATTTTTCGCGAATTCGCGCAATCAATTTGATTTTGAAACATAAGCTCTCCAATGTTTCTGAAGATTATCTATTAATTGCAGTTTTCAAAGACAAGTAAATAAAAATACATCCGACTCCGACAGTCATGATAAAATCATCATGGGAAGGGTTTTGTCTTGTCTGAATACTGAAGAGACATCTGCCTACTATCATGTCAAGGGGCTCACTAACAGCATTTGCCACTGAATATCGTTAACCTCTGTTGCCCAAGCATCCTGTCTCAACTCAATGCCATTAGGATTTTCATATGGAGAATGAAAAACAAGAAAGTATACATGTCACTACGAAATTCAGTCAACATTTTTAGAGAAAAAAAAATCAAGTGTAATATGATTTATTGTTTTTGAAAATCCGGTTCAGAGGAACGCAAATCCGGATGGTCGAGTTAAGAAAAAAAGTTTAGGAAACTATATTGAAAACTATTAAGTATTCAAGGGATCACCTGTAGCAGGGTCGCTACCCAAAGGTTAATGGGTGTAAAAAATTCATAGTTATGCCGTCCTTCGGAGGGGACGTGGAAAAGTTGTTTCGAGCCTGTGCGATGTCAGGCACTCGTTAAAGATCCCTTTTCTAATTAAACCTGAATAGGCAAGATTTAGGTATCCCGCTGTAGGAACGTCCGATTACCTACAGCAGCATAAAGGGACGTTAAATAAATAAACAAACAAACATTAAGTATTCATTCATTTTTTGTAACTACTCTCAATGCTATTGTTATTGGAGTTGACGTAGTCCTTTTGAAAGAAAAAAATAATTGGCATTGTTTAAATAGTGTTCTTCGATTGATGTGTTCCTAGCATGCATCAATTTTACAAACCTATTGCTGCAATCTAAAATGCATTAAAGCCCATACTAGGAATTGCTATAAAATTAACCTATACAGTGTTTAATTCTGGGAAAGTGTGTATACATATAATAATTTAATGTATTAAACATTTATAGGTAAAACACTAAGATGCAAACGCATACGAACAATTCACAATGATCGACTTCAATGTGCCAGGGGTAATTAAATATAGTTAAATAAACTAACTTAACTCCCGGATCTAACCAATTTTAGACTCTATACACATAACTTTTTTAAAAATTTAGCTAAACGCTAGCCAAAAATTAAAAATCTAGCGTTGCGAGACACGATTTCCGCTTACCCTCATTTTTAAAACCGATTTCAGATTTTTTTTTTTTTGTTTAGGAGTGAAAAAAAGGTTAAAAATTAATTAGTTGAGTATCGATACAAATATGGGTTTTATTAAATAATCTATTATATTATTTATTATATATTATTATTATATATTTATTATCATAAAAAATCAGTTAGTTATATCGGCTTTCCATTACCTTTACTAGTTATTTATAAGATAATATTGTGTCTTTAATATGATTATACATCTTTATTACTGTTATTATCTTAAAAGAAAATTCAAAAAAATGCATATAGAATATTTTTGATCTTTTCTCTTTTAGTTAGATAAGGAATTCGTTCAACTAACATATGTATCTGTTTTTTATCAATGCTAACCAAATGATGCAGTTAATTTTTTCGAATTTATAAAATTAAAGGCATTTTAGAAAAGAAAAAAATTAAAATATCGTCATTTAATACCCATCACACTATTTCAATCAGAATATGACCATATGATAATATATGATATTAAACCATTGAATTTCTCATCAATATTAAAATGGAATCAGCAGATCTTAAAAATTCGTTCCTTGTGATAGTTTAGTACATATATATTTTTTCCGGTGGCGCGACAGGCTGTGTAGGTACTTGGACGAGCGTAGTTATCTGCTGGGAGAATACAATGATATTTCTCGATATTTTATAGGGTAGGGTGATCACTCCCTACGCCTAGTTTTGAGAGTGGCCACCAATCGGCTGAGGGGTCTCACATACCCGGGGGAGAGGCTGGGATGAATCCCCAATTAATTAAATGCTTGAAAAAGTACCTCCGGAACTGGGATTCGAACTGACAACCTTTGGCTTGGGGGACTAGCATGCTAACCACTCAACCACGGGCTCCCGTTAGTACCCATGTTATCACAGTAATTATCATTGTATAGCTAAAGATATCATTTAGGGAGATGGTAGAACAGGCACTAGAGCTGGAAGAGACAGGTCCTTAGGCATCCTCTTCACCATCCATACAGGTAACATAATCTGATCGATGTTATTCAAGCACTTCCTACCGATTGCAATACACCTATCGTTTCATGGGAAATCTGATCAGCCCCGTGAATGACAGTTGTAGGAAAGTAATTAAAGGATAAACGGTTTAATGTTTTGTAGGTCTGCACCATCATATGAGAAAAGGGACCTGCTATTGGGTAAGAAACTTTTAAAAATAATAGGATTGGAATCATGAAATGCTGAGATAAAAGTTGTTTATATAGTAGGAGACGTCGTCATAACGCTTTGGAATGGCAAAAATAGACTCGCCTATGTCTTGGTGGAATCGGATATTGTTCTCAGGCTTTGGGTTCATTGAAGGCTCTGCTGATCGGCGATAGTTACACGTCATCTGTTTCCAAGATTTATTTATGGGTTTTATCTTGGGACGGTCGACTCATTATTCATGAGAACAGATTCATTGCACCGTAGAAATAATCTCTGAACTTCATTCCTTTAGTCCAATGATAAAGGTCTAAACCAATTTGACAAAAAAATTGGAAGAGAAGATTGGATAGAAATGAAATAAAAATTGGTTGTATGAACAGCTAATTGGTAGTTTTATATTTTATAGTAGACTTTTCACCTTATAGGAATTTTTCCTAAATGCATTATAATAACATTCTTATGAAACTCATGCCGATACCACCAAATGTTGCCAACACAAATCCGTAGGTATACCTTTTGGCCGCCATACAATCGTTGCAGCGCATACTAGCTTTTTAGGAATTTGGTCTTCACTGAGCTTAACAACTTTACACGCTGTTTTTGACTCGCAGCAATGCTATCATCTCAATTATACTACTAAAGACCCACCTCTCTTTCGCGTAGTGTAACCTTCTACTTTCCTCAAGGGCCCCATCTCTCTTTAAATCAAATAATTATAATTTAGTGCCTTATTCTCGAATACCTTAAGGTTGTTCATACATCAAAGTGGGCGACCACGTTTTACGTCCGTATATAATAATAGTTTTATATTTTTCTCATCATTGTCGTAATTGTTCTTTTGTTTGAATATTTGTTCTATAAATATTAGGCCGTTTTACAAAAGAATTCTTGGTTATATTTTTTTAAAAACAATTTATTTAATTTCCAGTCATCGCAACGTTTCAGCCTCTAGGGCCATTCTCAAGCTTCTGTAATCAATTAAAGTTTCATTGCATTTATACATTTTCAACAATCTATTTACAACACATAATAAATTATTTTTAATAATTATGTCACCTACCATGCATATCCATGTTACGTATCATTTCATTTCACCGCTTTTCAGCAGCATCGTCATAATTTTTTCAATTGATGATGAAATATAATATGATATTTTTGAGTACAGTTTTTTTTGAAAAATGATATTTTAAACATTATGACGATGCTGCTGAAATGCGGTGAAATGAAATGATATGTAACATGGATATGCATGGTAGGTGACATAATTATTAAAAATAATTTATTATGTGTTGTAAATAGATTGTTGAAAATGTATAAATGCAATGAAACATTAATTGATTACAGAAGCTTGAGAATGGCCCTAGAGGCTGAAACGTTGCGATGACTGGAAATTAAATAAATTGTTTAAAAAAAATATATCTAAGAATTCTTTTGTAAATCGGCCTAATATTTATCGAACAAATAGTTTTATAAATTCTAACCGTTCAGTTTCTTGCCAGAAACCACGAGTTCGCATTTCCCGCCTTCAACAATGATTTTATTTCCTCCTGTATTTTTAATTTTCCAGTTATCATAGAAGCTTAAACGTATACTCAAAATATTCTCATTTCAAAAAACGTAGAAGATATTATATTTTGTATAATCCGATCACAATGGTATAATTTTAGAAGGTTCTAAGGCATCTTCTTCTCAGACACCCAAAGAATATTATTGGAAATTTAGGAGGAAGCCTAGAAACTAGTATAGTTAAGTGAAAATAGAGGTTGTAATGAAAGAGAAGGGATCTGGGAAATCGTCAACATAGCGAAAATTTAAGTGATTACGATGATTTTACTCATGGTAAGGTAAATAATAAAAATAAAGAGTTTGGATTATAAGGGTATTTTTACTTATTTATTCAGAGATAATACAGTCTGCCACCGTCTGGGGCAATGAGTATTACAGCTAGAAGAAACCATTCATTCCAAATGTGCAAAATAATTACAAGAATAATTAAATAAAGAAGACAAAATTAAATAAAGAAGACAAAATTAAATAAAAATAAAATTTTTAAAAATAAATAATAAAATCAAATAATAATAATAACCTTGGCCACATTCATACCAACATGGAATGTTTAAACACTGCCCCTGGGATTTCCGGATCAAATCCCGAGACCCACTAGTGGTCAAACTAGTCTTGAGAGCCAGTGGAGGCTGAGTAAGGGCGCTAGAGCCAACCTCATACGCTCAGGACATGAGAGGGAAAGCTGGGCATTGCCAGTTCGATTCAGATAGGAAACGAGGGAAAAGCTAGAATTTTATTTATAGTGCGTACAAGATATCAGTTAAATCCAGAACGTACTTATTTTTTAAATTAATAATTAACTCTAAAGG
The DNA here is from genome assembly GCA_023052935.1 of Piezodorus guildinii. Classification (NCBI taxonomy): domain Eukaryota; kingdom Metazoa; phylum Arthropoda; class Insecta; order Hemiptera; family Pentatomidae; genus Piezodorus; species Piezodorus guildinii. Next base: position 109,737,851 of record CM041292.1, on the reverse strand, counting down.
CTAAACATACATACATACATACACACACACTCATATATATATATATATATATATATATATATATATATATATATATATATATATATATATATATATATATACATATATAAGGAGGATTAAGATTAATTCTGTTACATATGTTTTACAAGTAGGAGTTGGGAACATTCACACGGTTGCTATCTCACTCGTTGCTAATTAGATATTTTCACGCTCTGAGTCCACGACAAACACTAACCTATGATCACTAACCTACTTAACGCGATAAAACATGCAACAAAACGTTCTGCGAGGAATCATGAGATAGATATTGGTATGATAATTTGAAGAATATCACTACAATTTGAACTCAGAACTGAATTTGATTTAATCTTTCCTTAGTAATTTTACATACTGCGACATCAATGGACAATAGAAACAGACTTTATTCACACAACAGATTTTATATCAAGTACAAACAAATACTCTTACAGTAATTGTTTATATTTTAGCATTTTAATGAATGTTACCCTATCATAAGCTTACTGTAGGAAGTCGATGAGTGACTTATAAGAGTTCTGTAGACATTATCTTCTGTTATAGTTTCCAGATCGCTAGAAAAACAACGCCAGGCATCTTTGATTTTTCACAATATCAATCTACTTTTCACTTCTTGAACTGCCCTCCGATTTCCGAAACATACCCCTCACAAAAATTCTACGTTTCTCCTACTAAGATTATACCTCTCTTGACAAGCAACCCTGCAATTTTTCTTTAAAATCTTTTTCTAAATCAACAATCCTTCTGATATCCTAAAATAAAGCCCTTTAACTCTCTTAGCTACCTATAATGACTTCAACGGTATTACTTACGGAGGACCATTTAGTAAAGACTCCCTCCCATCCAATCGGTACTCAACTCATAGCTCTTTGCTATAATTTTATTCCTGATTTTTAATTAAAGGTTTTAAATATAGTCGTTTCCTGATTTAAAACGATTTCTACTTGGCTTTCAAGGTAATCCAAAGTTTAAGTTTCAAACAATTAAATTAATCTTGGTATTAAGCCATGGAGGAATTACAACGAAACGAACAAAACCAATCCAAAGAAGCCTGGTGCACTTTTTAGTCTAATGTTTCGGATATAAATAAGGGAAACAAACGATTGGAGTCTTTCATTGACAGTCACTCGCCTAAGGATCAGACACACCAGAATGAGCCATGGACATAAGAATATATCAGAAGATGCAATGTCTACGGTATAACTGATCGAGAACATCGCTGCGTCTAAAGTGATGCAAGAAAACACTGGGCACACGTGATTCAGAACAACATATTCATTTTCCTTAGAAAAAAAAACAAATTATGCTCGAGAATATTAATAGTGGAATATCGTACATCAAACGTATGTGGTACATCATATTTAGAAATTTAAAATTATGAGAGATATAAGATAAAGGTGACACTGAGTAGGATTGAGCTTATATATTACTTTAACGAAAAGTCATTAGGTTTATAAATCCTTCTCTGTTTTTAAAATATTGTTTAAATATACGTAAATAGAGAGTTATTTGAATTTCAAACTCATTATATAGAGTCAATAGACAAAGCATTCATCCCTTGTAATTTTAATCAATTTTATATATATTCCTCTTTTCATTTAAATTCAGCTCCATGAGAAAGCCATAGATCAATGACGCTGACTAAAGGAGACGTAACAACATTAATTTCTCAAGATAATCATTTCTTATAATGCTTTGATAGCACATCAAGAGTTAAGGCGTAAATGGAGGAACCTCGAATCTTGATTGGCGCCGGTTAGAATCCGACTTAGCAGTATTACATTGACTTTCTTAGTGGACCAATAAAACAAAAAAAATCGACCTTTCCACTCTTGCTGTATGTATATATTGACCGAATACATTCAGAGATATTGACTGAAAGAGATTAATGACAATTATGAAATCGTAAATACAATAGTTTAAACACTTAACAAGAATTAAAGAAAATAAATAGCCAAAAAGCTAACTTAGATGGATAATACAGTTTTGGAAGAAGTTAAAACTTAGTTCGGGCAGTAATTTAAATAAAGTATTAGACAAAGGAGTAGTTTCTTGTAATCTGAAATACGAGGCAGAGTTGACAGATATATAACCAAAGAATCGAAATGAGTTTGCTAAAATAAATTTCTTTGCAGCTTAAACGAAATTATATTGCTTGGTTTGTTAAAAAGAAATATTTTAATTTTATTTATTTATTTACAATTGTTTTTGTTTGAGTTTTAATGTTATTTGCTATCTGCAAAAAAAAAAAAATTTGCAATAAGCAAATAATAATAATAATAATAAATTCTTTATTTATTCTGGGACAAGTCCCTTTTGAATAATTTTACAAAACATACAAAAAGAAGTTTAGTGTCTTAGAGTACAAACATGAAACAAACAAATAATAATAGAAATAAAAATAAAATAAAAAGTGAACAATAGTGATAAATTAAAAGGTAGCTTCTAATAATAATAATTAATAACAAAACTAGACAAAAGATAGAACAGAAAGATATGTGCATATACATAAAATTTTAATTAATCAATACTGTATTGATGTAAAATTAATGAAATAATAAAGTTAAATATATAAGTGCACCATAATGTAAGATATTATATTTAATTAATTGTTTCTATATGTTTTATTTAACTAATTTAAATTGAATTGGCAAATCTATTTAGTATTCTTTGAAAATTGAATAGAGAGGAAGTGATCGAATAGACGGGATTTGAAGGTTTGAAGAGTATCAGAATGTCGAATATGTGAAGGAATGGAATTCCATACGAAAGAGGAGCGGATTAGGAAGGATCTGTCGAAAGCTGCGGTTCGATGAGGTGCCATATACTGGTCTGAAGGCCGTGAACGAGTGTTACGGGAATGAATGGAGGATTTGAATGATAACATATCTGAGATGTATGATGGGCGGCGGGATTGGAGAACTTGGAAGAGGAAGGTTGCCAGGAAGTATTTACAACGGTAGGAAGGGTAAAGCCACTTCAACTCTTCGTAGAATCTGGTAACAGAAGTGTCCCTGGATATCCCAAAGATAAAGCGAATGAAGCAGTTATATAATCGTTTGATTTTTGCTTCGAGGTCTCCAGAGACACCCCCATACACCGAACAGCAGTAGTCAAAGTGGGGGAATGATAAGGAACAAACAAGAAGCCTACGGGTTTCGAATGGAAGTAGGTGGCGAAGGTGATTTAGGAGTTTTAAAGTGGATATGGTGCGTCGAGAGATTTCAGAGACATGGTTTTTCCAGGAAAGAGTTTGATCTAGGATGATTCCGAGGTTTTTAACGGTTTGGTGAAACTGTATTGGATTCTTATTGAGGAACAGTGTTGGGATTGGAGAAAGGGTTTTAAGGAGGGGATTGGAACCTATTACAATCGCTTTTGTCTTCTCTGCATTTAACTTAAGCTTGTTGGCTGCTGCCCAATAACTAATTCTGTTCAGATCTTCTTGAAGTTTTTCAGTCGCTTGTAATAGGTCCGAAGGAGGAAAGGATAGGTAAATTTGGATGTCATCTGCATACATATGGTATTGGGAGTGATATATATGATGGGGAAGATCATTGACGTAAATGGCAAAGAGGGTGGGAGATAGTGATGAACCTTGAGGAACACCACAGGATAGAGGCAAAGTCTTGGATGGAGGTTGGCCTGGAACTACCACATACTGTGATCGGTCGGAAAGGAAGGATTTAAACCAGCTCAAAGCACTTTTGGATAATGGGAGGTTTTTTAGTTTGGTAAGAAGAATTTTGTGGTCAACTGTATCAAATGCTTTGGAAAAGTCTAGAAGGATCAGGATGGTTATTTTTTGATGTTCGATAGCGGATTGTAGGTCGTGGATTATTTTTAGGAGAGCAGATTGTGTTGAATAGCCTGGTCGGAAGCCGGATTGGAGAGGGTTAATAAGGGAACGTTCTTCCAGAAAATTTGATAATTGATTTTGAACTATGCGTTCCAATGGTTTGGAAAGGTTTGAAAGTAGAGAAATGGGACGGAAATCGGATGGTAAGGATGGATTAGGAATTTTATTTAGTGGCCGAACTAAGGCGGTTTTCCAAGATACAGGGAAAATGGAGTTTTCTAAGGAAAAGTTGTAAATATGATATAGGATCGGTAATATGACTGGAAGACAGGATTTTATTAATTTTACTGGAATGTTGTCTGGTCCGTAATCATTTGTATGGGATTTAAGGATAGCTGTTATTAATTCGTCATATGTAACATGAGAAAAGAAAAAACTTTCTGGATTGAATTTATGGTGTTCGAAATCGATAGTGGAAGATGAGCCAGAAGATAGGGATACGAAGTGATTATTGAGATCCTCTGGTGTGACAGGAATGGAAATGCGGCTACTGGAGTCTGGGAGGGATAATCTTCGGAGTATTTTCCATTTTGATTTAGAATCTGGAGCATCGGAAAGGGCTCTACGGATGTGGAGGGACTTAGCACGCCTCACTGCTTCTTGGGTTTCATTACGGAGAACTTTAAAACATATATAGTCACCAGGAAAGCGAGTACGGCGAAATTTACGTCTCGCTGCTTCTCTTCTTTTCATCATATCTCTGAGTTCGGGAGTCAACCAAGGAGCAGTGGGACGGCGTAAGGTTCGGGTTTGTAGGGGAGCATGTGTATCTAGTACAGTTTTCAGGTTTGAGGTAAGAGTGGAAACCATAGTATCGATGGAATGAAAGGAATATATGGTATTCCAGTCGAGAGAGTCCAAATCTGATTGAAGGGATTCGAAAGAAAGGAGGTTTAAATTGCGATAGGAGACTACTTTAGGAGAGAAAGATTTTACTGGTAAATTGTATGAAATCTCTATGAGGTCATGCGATGAGAGAAATGGGACCGGATGCTGGGAAGATGAAAGGACCTTAAGAGATGAGTCGGTTATGTGAAGGTCCAGCCAGGTGTTGGCGAATTGAGTATGATGGGTGGGAAAGTAAGGAACAAGGTATAGATTTAGGGAAAACAGTAGGTTCAGAAAGAAGGATTTATCGGATGATTCTGAAATCATATTAATGTTGAAATCTCCGGAGATGATAATGCTGGAGTAACTGGAGACAAGTTGGACAAGTGATGTTTCGAATAGGCTGTCGAAAGGAATATGAGGAGCTCGGTATACAACACCATACAGGAGAGGAGATGAGGCAGTTGTAATTTCCACAAAGAGGTACTCAATATGAGGTTGATCAGGAGAAGGGGATTGGAGAAGGATTTTGGCCTTGAGAGAGTCATGTATATACAGCCCCACCCCACCACCCCTGCGATCAGATCTATCATGGCGAAGGAAGGAATAATTGGTAAGGGATACTTGTGAGGAAGGAATGAAAGGTTTCAACCAAGTTTCAGAGATAGCTATAATGTGATAAAAATTGTCTGTAAAATACTGTTGGAATTCATCGTAGTGAGCAATGAGGGATTGAGCATTGACGTGACAGGAGATGAGGATATTATTCATTACTGTGGAGGTGGGAATTGGAATTATTGTGACAGGATTGGAAAATAAGGAATAGATTTAAGCGAATTATTATGACGTACGTAATATTAAGAGATAAAACATATAGAGAACGATAGTTAAAAAAGAAGAATGTAAATAAAATATATTTATAACAACACTGTAAATAAAAAGTAATCCAAATTAAAAAATAAATGGAATTTATAATTGGTGAGAAAAAATGAAAATTTTTACTTGAAGTTTTGTAAAAAAATAAATTACACGCAGATAAAAAATTTAGACAACCATAGTTAAAAAATAATAACGTAAGTAAAATATAGCCGTAACCACATTGTAAATAAAAAAATAATCCAGATTAAAAAATAAATGGCATTTATAATTTGTGGGAAAATATGAAAATTTTTACTTGAGGTTTTAGAAAAAAATAAATTATATGGAGATAAGACAATTAGATAGCGATAGTTGAAAAATGATAGTGTAAATAAAATACAGCTATAGCAACACTGTAAATAAAAAGTAAAAATAATCAAGATTGAAAAATAAATGACATTTATAATTTGTGAGAAAATAATAAAATTCTGACTTAAAGTTTTAGAATAAAATGAATTATACGGAGATAAAACAATTAGATAGCGATAGTTGAAAAATAATAGTGTAAATAAAATACAGCTATAACAACACTGTAAATAAAAGGTAAAAATAATCAAGATTGAAAAATAAATGGCATTTATAATTAGTGAGAAAATAATAAAATTTTGACTTAAAGTTTTGGAAAAAAATAAATTATACGCAGATAAAAAAATTTGACAACCATAGTTAAAAAAGAATAATGTAAATAAAATATAGCCGTAAACACATTGTAGATAAAAATTAATCCAAATTAAGAAATAAATGGCATTTATAATTTGTGAGAAAATATGAAAATTTTTACTTGAAGTTGTAGAAAAAAATAAATTACATGGAAATAAAACATTTAGATAGCGATAGTTGAAAAATAATAGTGTAAATAAAATATAGCTATAACAAAACTGTAAATAAAAAGTAAAAATAATCAAAGTTGAAAAATAAATGGCATTTATACCTTTTAGACAGAATAAATCAAAAATAAACAGAAATATCATATCTTTTTTAAACGAATATGATAAAGTTATTACAATATTGTAGTGACTGGGAATCAGATTTCAAATGAATATATCTAAGTCGGACGGTTTATTTACAATTACCGCCGGATAACCATCGGACTTCCTACATCTGACACGCCCCCCACTAAACCATACATACTTAATTTTGGACGACACCTTTTTCTGCCTGGCCAGCCAGTAAAGATGCCTGTTAGTGGGTGTCATCGCCTCGCTAAGGTAGATAGGATGGTTGTTATTTCCGTTCCAGCCCAGATGGCGCGTAGAAAGATCCCTTTTAATTCTTCTCTGCCGAATCAAGTCATCTTTCACCGCTTGCCGGACAAACCGCGCGATGATGGTCCCCGGGGCTTCTGCTTCCTTGGGCCTGAGGCGTACAGCGTGGTCCAGATCTTCCGGGCCCAGCTTCACGCCCAGTGCTGCGCCGACGCCGACTATGGTGGCAGTGACGGTCTCACCCGGCTTTTCCGGGATCCCTCTAATTTCGATTGTGTTTTTTAATTGGTTTTGTTCCGAGGTATTTAGGCGGTTTTCCAAAACGAAAATTTTTTCTTTTAACGAATTATTTTCTAAAGTTAACCTCTCTACTTGTTTTTTTTGCTCTTCAAGTAGGTTTTCGATTTTTTGAAGCCTCTCCATATTTTCAAAGGAGAGTTCGGACTGTTTTTCGAGGGTTTGTTTGATATCTTTTAACTCATCGATACCTCGAAGCCGAGCCTTCATCTCTTTAACCTCCTCGGTGAGCGCCATTAACAGGTTGATCATCGTAGCAGGCTCGTTGGATGGCGTTAATCGCGAAGTCGATTCACAATCGAGGCATATCCACTTTTTATACGCCTCTGGGTCGGTTATTTCGAGTTTTATACATTTTGTGTGATAAATATTTTGACAAACTGTGCAGATCACTTTCGCTTTTTCGTCTCTTCCGACAGATTTACAGCATAATTTGCAATTAGCCATTTTTTCCTTGTAATTATTTAAATAATACTGAAGTAGAAAATAACAAAAACAAAAATAGTGGCAATAATACGAAACTGTATCGCGTGTTTATAGGAATAACGATAGGATTAGACTCCGAAAGTCGGTTAAAGCAAGGCATCTCTAGGCCACCGCCTCAAAAGTCGTCGAGGTGGGTTGTACGGATTCGTGTAGGATTTAAGTGTTTGGGCCGATGGGTTCATGTTGTAAGTCAGTCTGTCATGAAATCTTTTATAATATTCTGTGGCTGTGTCTGAAACTGTGAGTATGTCCAAGTCTGTTTTCATCAGAAAAACTCAAATATATCTGCTTGATGAGCAAGCACAGAAAAATAGTTGGTAAAAAGTTAAAGAAAAGAAAATTTTCTAGAAGGTTAAGAAGTCGAACCCTCCAAAAAGGAAAATAAGTGTCGTACGTACAACGTTATGCAGTTTTTTCATACCTTCTGGTTGTAATACTACACAAAATACAATACAAATATGATATGTTATGCAGAGTGTTAAATTTTATTTATGCTACGCAAAGGGAATTTAAAGTCGTGGGACTTTGGTTCGGAAGCAGGGGACCATCCCAGTAGCCACTGGATTATTTTTAGAGAACTATGAACTCGTCTCTATAGGATAGGAGACTATCTTGGACTCACTGGGAATCCTGCATGACCATTTATATTGAGGCTGGTCTGGACTTTCAGATGTCCATGATCGAATTCAAAATTAGTAAAATATATGTATTTCCTATTTGGCAGAATCTCTCTCTATTTTTTTTTCTTTAAGATTGTCTTCGGGATTGATGCGGTATGCTGTGTAATGATAGCAACTCAGCGAAGTTGAGCAGCAGATCCAAATTGGAATTCTAAGAATATTCGACAAATAGTTTTATTGAGAAGAACTTTTTATCAGTCATTTAATACAAATAGAATGGATAACGAGGAAACCTCAGATATTTAAGTATTGTTTGTTTGACATAGGGACTCTCTTATCTGGATGGTTCTTATTTTTGTGTATAATTAATCATTTTTATCGAGGACGAAAATATGAAAAATCCTTCCTAAGCAAAAAAACTTCTTTGAAAATATTGTGCTTGGATTATGTTTAAATAGTTGTTCTCCGACCATTGTTTAAACATTATTCCCACAACGTGTTTCTCCTGCAAAGGTAAAGAAATGTAAAATATTAAATTCGATTCAAAACTGCTGCAAAACAATGCGGAATGCAATGCACACAAGTTAGCGAATTGTAAAAACAACAAATGGTTGATGAATATTGACTATACAAAATCCGATTAGGTGCATAGGAAAATACAACGTCCAGTTGCTAGGTTAACGTCCAGAAGGATCTTGTCAATTAAAACTTCAATGGAATCACTAGAATGTAAAATTTATACAAACGTTTCAAAGTGAGATGGAAGCTTTGTTTTATTCAAACATCGTTCTTATTCATTTGTTATGCAAGAAGTTGCCTATTAAGTTCTAAATGAATATAAAGAGAACAATCAAAATAAAATAATACATTATTGCGGAAATTCGCAAGACACGTAGGATTCTGTTTTGAAAGCAGACAATCCTCATAAAGACGAAATCACAAACAATACCACCGGTATTCAAACAAAGCGATCGGAGAAAGTAAGAATGAAACCGTGACGTGTCCGGGAATACTTTCTACGGAGTCTATTTCAAGGTGACAATTCGCAAGACGTAAGTTGGACCATAACATATCAGTTATAGACTCCTGATTCTTCTTCATCACTGGCTTGTAGCGCCTCTTTATCTGAGCGCACCATTTTGTTTTTTGGAGTAATTGAGAAAGAGTGAGAGAGAGAGAGAGAGAGAGTAACTAGAAGAAGTAATTGAAGGAGGCCGCTGAAGCACACTTGGAAAGTGCGAGCATTACAAATCTAACTTTACACGCTTTCAGTTGAGATCACTAACACTAACTGGATTTCGATTAGCTAACTAACTCTAGGACACACTTCACTTGGAATTAACTTAATCAGTAGCTGCTTGGCATTAAGGACTTTTATTGAAGTAAACTATTCGATTACAGAAAATATATTTGTTCATTTGCATCGTTTAAGAAATGTATCTAAAACTAAAAGCATTAATTGAATATCTGTGGCGGTCGTGAATAAGTGGTTAAGTCAAAATCTTTCATTTTACAGGTGTGCGACTTAAAGTTTTATGTAATACCAAAGTAAAGTTATTAATTACAGCTTTCTTTCCACCTAAAATTTCTTTAACCAATTTAACAGACGTTAGAGAAGGTCTGGGGGGAGCGATACGTGAAGTTAACTCATTTTTGATATAACTCGAGTTACCTGGTATGTCACGACCGCCACAGATATTAAATGAATAATCCACGTATTTTTAAACGACGAAAATCTTTAAAACTCACTGGATAAGTAATTTATTCAAAATTTTATTCTGGCAGCCTAGTATTATTATTGCCAATATTTATTTCCTTTTTACCATACGATTCGCCATCATCTATCGATTTGGACATATATTTTCACGAAGATTATTGTACGCATTATCCGTTATACCTTAATTCTCAATTTTTATTCTCATCATGATTCTACTTTTTTTAGTTTAATAATGGTAAGTTATATTTTTGGCCAAATGAAAAAGAAATAATTTTAAATAAAAATTCACAACGTTTCGCTTTTATTGTTATTTTCAAGTTTCTGAAAAAAATATTCTTTCTTATGATAATAATATACATATATATATTTTTTTTTTCAATTTTAGTTAGCTTATTTGATTTATAGTATTTTTATTTTAAAGAGACTAATCTATCATGCATAAACATTTTACATAAAATCAGTTTCTACTGCTTCATCAGCAGTGTCGTCGGCTTATACTGAGTATGTCAAAACATATTTTAAAAGTTATATTTTAATTTAGATATTAATTTTAATATTTATTTAAATTTAAAAATATTTTCACCTACTTTATAGTACTTTGGACATCGCATATCTCGACTAGAGGCCGAGTCATTATGAATTAAAATTATTTCTTTAGGATTGGCCACAATTTCTGACTGAACACGGACAAACAAAACAATACTTCAAACGCTCCAACAAACCACAAGACGACAAATGCCCATACGATACGATTGAGAGATACACAATTTTCGACACTTACTATTCTGCTGTAAAAAAATAGCTAACATACGAACGTAACATTAGAACTAGGGTCTTGGCCGGAAACTGAACAGAGACCTCAAAAAATTTAAAAAGAATTTATAGATTTCGTACAGATTTTAATCAACTTACTATAGATTGTAGAAAGGCAGTTTCAATTAATATCTTTTTAATATCTTCTTGTGCTAAATTCATTTATTTTTCGTGTTCTTTTTTATTTCTTGAATTGTGTATTTTCAATTATTTCTCTTTTACTATTTTTAGTTATTTCCTTTGATAGATACTTTCCGATAGTGTTATTTTTCCTTTATTTTATTTTATGGTATATTTATTGTTAAAATTTTATATGAAAATAATGTAAAGTTTAGTGTACCTAAAAGCATGCTTGCAGCATGTAAATATCGATCAATAACTCTGCTTTGATGTTATCATAGAAGTAAATATATATACATTAACCGTATATTTTATATACCTGTGTGGTTTATGAAGTGGATAGATCTGGCTGAAAACGTCATCATTATTTTAATTCACCAATTTCATATAAAAGACTGCATAACTATAGGATAAATCATTTGTATTAATCTAAAAATTATTATTATCATTAAAAATATAAATATAAATAAAAATGAATAACTTCTAACCTTCACTATCTAAATTTGAAAAAAGCCCTTCTGTTTCTTTTAATTTTAGAAACGGTAATAACATCTTATCATGGAAAGTATTTAACGAAAAAAAAAATACCGGAAAGATTCATTTTCACCACTTGACTGGATTGGCTCAAGTGGCGGAAAATATCCCTTGAAGTAACCGTGATGGTAATTAGCTTACTACCTTTAATGACTTCATCTTGGAATTATTTCTCCTTATTTTAGGAGCTACTAACTGACTATTTAGTTTGGAACTAAGAAATAAAAGAAATTATGATGAAATGTGAAAAATGTGGCGTTACGTGAAGAATGATGCTGCTTATAACACACCATGAGGTGAAAAAACTGGTTTGACTGATTATTCAAAAATATATCACATTAAAATCTTAATTATCAATCACAAAAATGTTTGTTATTTTCAAATGTTGCTTGAGATGGAAATTGAAAATTAATCCCACCAAATCTGAAGCAATACTATTCACTAAATGTCGCTCACAAATAAACCACCAAATCAAGATGAATTCAACTCCCATCCCATGGTCAAAATCCGTGCAGTACCTAGGCCTAACTCCAGACAAATCTCTTATATTAACAGATCATATCAAAAGAAAAATTTATAACGCTATAAAAAATATATATAAAATGTTTCCTTACTTCAATATAAAATCCTATTTGAGTCCTCATAAAAAATTAATAATATACAAATCAATTATTCGCCCGTTAATCACATACGCCTCGCCAGTCTGAGCTCATCTTGCTTGACGAATTACCAAAAACTTGAAAGGATTAAAAACCTGTCAATGCGGATTTAAAAGACCTATATCTCTAAAAAACTCAATTTAATTTTATCATATGTTAGTCATTTAGGATGATGGAATATAATTACAAAAAAAAAAAAAATATACATTTTACTGATTGTAAAGACGAATCATCCGAATCATTTGTAAATTTGCAAATATGTAAATAAAGTTTATTTTATTTTTTTATATATTTTTTTTGTTATTTTACTAAAACCACATTAAATTCTTAGTGAATTGGATTTAAAAAAAATGTATTATTTCTCTTTTAATGCTTTTTAATAATACAAACAGGCAATAAAATAAAATGTAATAAGAGAGTAAGCTTGTGGATAGGAAGAGATCTTTTAGCGGTTGTTCACCTCAGCATATTCTGGGCTATTGTTATTCAATTTGCTTGATGCAGCTCTGCATCGTCTTAGAAGATTCTAGTTATCTACCTATTTTTAGCCTCTTTTCTGGTCTCTGGCCAAATACTGTTGCATTAATTTTTGTGGGGAGGCGATTTGGTGGATTGCTTCGAGCAATATGGTACACCTAAATATATCTTAGATATTGACTACATAATTTCAATGTGTTCGTTACTACTATCGGTTAATGCCCTGATCCATTATTGCTTCGTTTGATGTTCTTGAATGTTGGCAGAGTTCCCTGCCGTACATAAAACTTGGCTCTATTACGGTTTGTACCTTTAATTAAAATGTCTTGAAATTTCTCGGCTTTTATCTAGGTCTATTTGAATGCCGAATTCATGTTCCGTATTTACAGGAAAAACTTATTTAAAATAAAAAATGTTAAAATATTTTCAGAAGGTCTGGATATTCTAATTATTTGTAAAACCAGTTTATATTAAATTAAAACAATACAAATTATTGTCGTTGTTTACGAGATAATGAAAATAATATGAAATGATATGAAAATCTTCTTAATTATCCTGGTACTTATGTCCCTTAAGAATAAAATAAAAATACAGATTTGATGACCGAACAATGTGGTCACAGCTTTAAACAACAAATTTGCTAAACTAAAAATAGCTACTTCATAACTGATAATTGAAATAATATAAATACAACAAAATTGGTATTTTATAGCATTTGCAGTTATAGTCTGTTTTGACTAAGAAAGAAGTTGGTTAAAAAGGAGCTATTTGAAGGAGGGAGCAGTTCTTGTATGACGGATCTCGGTTTGAAAGATATAACTAGGACGTTGAGTTCTGATAACCTGATAAATGAAGGAAGCTAGGAAATACTGGCATCTTTAACGAGGATAAAGCCACCTTAACTCGGTATGATACTTGGTTATATGCGTATCTCTGGTGATCCCGAATACAAATCGTATAGCACAGTTCATAATAAGCTAAATATAATATTAATAATAATATAGTAAAAATGTTTAATTATTTAATACAAATCAAATGTCACTTGATATAATAACACTCAGTTGCTAATGATCCTTTAGGTTAGAGGCAAACGGACAAAACAATAAAATTTAAAAAATATACATCATCGAATATTTAAAGAAAACTAAATAATGCAATATTTAATTGAAAGCTGACGGATCAGATGACAATGATGACCTAAAAAATAGTACAGTGAGGATTCCCGACTTTCCTAATTCTTATGGTTTCAAACAAACAGTTAAAGTTATTTTAAAAGATGCTACGGTTTGATATTTGAAACCAAATATTTACAATGTGAGGTGTACATAACTAGAGAAGGTCGGTAAGGAGAAGAGTTGAGACCCTGCTAGTCGGTGGTGGGGTTGTTTCAAAAAGAGACTCAATCAAAATTTCATGATGGCTAATGGATCTCTTACTGGCGGTCAGGATTTTTTTTATCCTTAAAGCAAAGGTAAGGGTTTGATCCTTTCTCTCCTTTTTCATAACACAGTTCATGTGCTGCTTGCTCTGGGCTGTTTCATTTCCCATGAGTTTTATTGAATAATAGTCACGCTGCAGCATTGTAATACAAATTAAACATGTATATAAAGCATGCAGGGATAATGGTGTGAATTGCTAAAACACAATTGACAGAATAATAGATCAGAAATTTTACTTAAATCCAAAATAAACAATGAATATATGTTTTCCAACTTCGTTATGAGATGAGGCCGAAGTGATATAATAAGTTTTATTGGTTTAACGTAATTTTATATAGGATCTAGTTTTATGGAAAACAAATTCAGTTATCAGTTGTTTTTTTTTTTCAAATTAATCAGAAACAACATTCCGATTTTCATAACGAAAGTATATAAACAATTTTCACTTGGACTATAAATGTATTATAGTGATATTATTTTGATTTATTGGAAACTAGCTATCCGCCTTTGCTTCGTACGGGTACAATTTAAATGTTGTGTTATTTATGTATAAAAAAACTTCAGTTTGGCCAATCAAAAGTTTATTACTTTGGGATTGTCAGTTCGTCGTGCAATGGAACCCTCTCGATTAATCATATCATCCAAGAATGTCCGTATTATACGTCGCAGCTTCACAGAGTGGGGCTCATCCCAGATACATCGAAAGTTCTGGGAGATAATGAGGATTTAATTTATCTTCAAATTTCTTCGGAAAAACTCCTTACTACCTAAATTATAAACTTTACTATCTTCATCATTGAAACTTTATTTCAAAAACAATTTTTTTTTGTTACAACTTTATCCATTTATTCTTAAGTAGCTTCTCGCAACTTTACACTTATTTTTTAAAATAAATTTTGTAATTCATACTTAATTGATTTCCCTATTTATTTATACCGTTTATTTATAATTACTATTATTTATTTATATTCCTCCTTCTTCTAGAAGTTCAACAATTATGTTTAGCATTCGTAAAGCCTTACTTAACAATAACAATGAGTTCATCGTAACGAAAAGTGCACTTAGCAAGAAAATATTATAATAATAATAATAATAATAAATAATAATAATAATAGGCTTAGCGAACCCGAAAGTTTCGATGCCGATACCACCAAATTCCGCCTACACAGACTCGTCCAATGTTCACCATTCAAGCCCAAGCTCCCGAGATCAGCCTTAACGCAATCCTCCCATCTCCGCTTCGGCCTACCTTACGGACGCCTACCAGTCGGATCAGCAAATACCAACTTTCTCGGAATCCGCTCGTCATCGAGCCCAACAACTTTACTCGCCCATTTGAGTCTCCGCGATGCAATCAGCTCAATTATATTCACAGGATGCAGGTTCCGCAATTCCGCGTTGTGCAACCTTCTAAACTCCATGGTCACTAACATCCTTATTTGGACAAATATATTTAATGTATCTTATTTTCGAAAACCATTATCCCTTGTTTATCTTAAAGTAAGCGGCCACGTTTCCCATCCGTAAAAAACTTCTTTGGAACGATAATTACTTTTATAAATTCTGAAATTCTTCGTTTTTAGATAGAAGCCGCGATCATAGTGTACTTACAACTGTAATAATACAAACGCATTCTTTAAATCGGGACTATTATTTCGTTTCTGAATTACATTTTTTTCTAGTTTATAATTGAACCTAATATATTAAATTTCTATACTGATTTCAAAAGATAAAACCATGATACCATCAAGTTCCCCAAGTTTAACAACGATATTTGCTACTAAAATATACTTGTCTTATCGTAATTGAATTCACCTATTTTACCGTTTATATAACAAAAACTTGGTATTTATTGTATTTCCATGTTTCATAGTAGTACTAGTTCGGCATACCAAAAAGAATCTGTTAACCCAATATTTAAGGCCATTCTCGTACACATCCTTTTAGAAAAATTATTAATAAATAACATCTATTCGTTATAATGTTTAATCATCGCAAAAGTAGATATTGTTGAATATTAATAATACGGTAACAATCCACCTTAGGGTATTTTTTTTTATTTATTATTTTAGGGTTTTCAAACCCACAAGGGTCATTTGCACCCATTATACAATTTCCATTTAACTAAAAGTTGTAATTTAATTTTTTAAACAAGTTATTGATTTAAAATAACATTAACTTCTAATTTATCTTTTACAGGAATAATTCTTCAAGAAACATTTCCAACAAATTTTTAGAACAAATAATGCAGTACCAATAAGCATTCAGTGATAATATGATGACCGTAAGTGTACTCACACGTGAGAACTCAGCAGACTTCCTTTCTTCATTTAAAAAACTGAAGGTAGAGACGAGTTGCCCATTTAAACGAGCTAAACGATTTTACATTCGCGTCAGGCTGAATATTCGACTTTCGTCCTGCGCAACAAGGCTCTAATATCCTGAGGCTTATTGTCCCTACGTTGCCGTCCAGATTGTTTCCAGACCAGCACGTTCTTTTCCCTTTATCAAACAATTCACTTCACTGTTGGTGGGTGTTTATTCAATTGGCCGTCTGGTAATAGCACACTGTCTGCTTAGTATCATTAACCTTTTAAAACCGATATGGTTGGGCCAAACAGATAAAATCACATATCCAGTAATCATAATCACAACATTTTTATGATTTATATTGTTTTCCATGGTTTCATGCACCAACCAGTATTTAAAGATAAGTTTTTGCATCTTACAGCAACTTGAATCTGTAGAATAATAATATCAGTTATCGAACTATTTTAGTCTTTGATAGAACACGATAATACTGAAACAAGCATTAGATACAGTAGATACTCAGGTAAGCGAAACATTTAATGTTGGTCCTTATAGACACAGTGCATATTCATCTTTTTATTAGAGCCATCAGGGTAATGATTAACGTTGATTTTTCCAAAATACTTCAGACTTTCATTCAAAGTTATATTTACAATTTGTATTCAATGAGTTGTTATATAAATCCTCATCAATTATATACCAAGAAATCATAAAATCCTTTCAAAAAGTCTTAAAATATTCATTTCATTCGAATTAAGGTTAAATTCACATTTTATTTCATTCGAAAAGTTACTACTATAATTTCGTTCCAAAAGTACTATTTCCTATGTAAACATTAACTTTTTACATTTCATTTTCCTTCCAAAAGGTACATTATTTACGTACTAACGTCAGAAGCTCTACCGCGTAATATAACACCATTAATTTATTGTTATTCATCATTTTATGCATTTTTATGGTCATTTATCACTCATTGAATCCCAGCTGATTATTTTTATCACTCGTTTTAAACGCAATAATCATGTTCAGCTATTTGAATAGACATTAGATGCGTCCTTTGGTTTTTTAGTGTCATTAAACTTACTTTTTCATATAATATTCTTGCGCAACAAAAGTTGGTTTAAAATTTCAGAAACTCAATTTTAATAAATAATATTATATTTTAATCAGGCAGATAGTTGAATTAGCATTCACGAACTTGCTAATATGGTGAAAAAATCCCGTTGAGGTCTACTTATATTCGATTTTTTTTATTTAATATAGGATTTCAACTCACAAGGTTTCATTTACATATCATGTTTAAATATTATACACGTCGTTCATAATAAAAGTTTAATTGCTAAATTTTCAAACAATTAGTAAATAAAAGTCAAACAAACTTCTAATTACTTTACTTTTCTTAGTAATTGCCAAAAATGATTACTTGTCGTTGAATCTACATTCACTTTCGTGATGAATATGAGTATCTAATGATTAATCCAACGAAAATCAGGAGGTTTCTCATAGAGAATAAGGAATAACATAATCTTAGTAATTAACGACTAAAAGACTTATTCTTCGGCAATGATTTGATCATGGAAAGGTTATAGTGACATGTTTTCCCAACTTAACCTTGCGTTATATTCTTTCAAAAAGTACTTACGCTTGTTTTAATTGTCGTATCACAAAAAGGTAGATACCTTATAATCCGATGTTTCAGTATCCAACAAGTTACATAAACTCCATATTATATTGTTATTAAGTTCACGAATAGTGCAATAATTTTGAAAAGGGTTTGAGTGGTAACAGCAACCTTTAATAATAACTTTTGTCGAATTTTTATATATATAGAAGAGCACGTATATAGCGCAATAATTAAACATAATATGACAGAATGTTTTGCGTTTTCCTGTAAAGATCCTACATTGTATTAGTACCTATTGAGCAATCAACGATCAATTCCCAATCTTTCAGGGTTACTTTTGAACCGGGTAAATTCTGTCAGAGCTTTGGTTTGGGAACTGTTTTTCATCTTAATTCTGTGAACTATAGGAGCACGGAGTGAACCACGGTTCTGTTAATAAACCTTAGGGGTTAATTAATCAGAGAAGAAGTGTATCATAGTGAAATAAAAACCGAAAGGAATTATTGTCCAACCCAATACATATAAAAGTAATATTTAACAGAGTATAAGTTAAAATGTATATATTTATTTCATTGAAATTGATATGCTTAATTGTTTGATTATATTTAGCTTCTATGACAAAGGACATGGGAACAGTATTGTCTGACTGTGTGAAGGGATTTTAAATAAAAAAAGATTTTTCATATTTCGCACTTCGTGAAGGTTTGAAATTTATCTTTATTATAAATTTACTGAAAAATAAGAACTAAATTAAACGATCATTACCGAATTATTATAATTAATATAAGTTTTTATTAAATTTTCTATATTTAGTTTAATTAAAATATATATATTCTGTTTTGTATTTTACACGTTCTCTAAACAAAAGCGTTCAAGTATTAATTAATACTTGGTAATGGTTCAATAATTTATCAAAAAGCTAAAAAAAAATATATATATTACTTAATCTGAGACTAAGATCGTTGTTGAGACAGGTGCAGGCCAAACTACCTGCAGTTAGATGTAGATAAGGGTTATTTGTGGCGGCGTGTGTGCCTTAGAGGATTAGGAAGGTCCGAACCGAAGTATACATTACTTTTCTGGTCTTAGCTTCTTATCTCAGCGGCTAGGTGCCATAGGATAGCCTTGTCCAAAATATGCTGTTTTAAATCATTAGGAGTAATAATTCTCAGGGAATGACCTGTTCTAAAAATAAACTTTAGTTTAACAAAATATATAATAAGAACAGCAGAAATAGAACACAGTCAAAAGCCGGAGATAATCGTCTAATTAGTGAAATATAATTATTAAAAAAACAGAAAACTATACCATAATGTTTATTATTTCGCAATATTTATATTTGAAATGTAATTGTGTATCCACTTACACGACTTCCTTAACACATTAAATTTACAATGAAAAAAATAGTGTGCTAATATCCTCTAATATCATTTTATTGGGAAAGGATATTGAATGTTATAGAAAATGCATTATTTAAAATGTCGAATTTTCGATTACAAATTTTTTTTCACTCCATTTATTAACTCGCACCCGTCAGCATTAATGTGACAGCAGCAAATTGGATAAAAAAATAATAACATGGCAGGCATGAGGAAGGACAGTACCCAGCAGCACGTCTTCTCGTCAGGTTTTTTATGTATGTTGTCCAGCATTTTTTACATTATTGAAGGCTTAGATGTGGTATTTACCAGTCTATCGTTATTTGATTAGGGCCATTTGGAGGGTTCACAGCTTTAGTTAGCTTTTGCGAGGTCTAGGAGAAGGCTTATCAAATAAACTTTCTAATCAATCGCCATTTCTAAAGTAAAAGACTATTGGTAATTTCGAGTTTCTAGAATGATCCTGTGAGGTTCGGAAACGGTTGAATCTAAAAAAAAAAAAAAAAAAAATATATATATATATATATATATATATATATATATATATATATATATATATATATATATATGTGTGTGTGTGTGTGTGTGTGTGTGTGTAATTAGCGCAGTAGTTTCAAAAAACTAAATACAGCGGCATAGAACTGACGGCGCAGGGGTATAATGACGAAAAAAATAAGCTATTTAGCAAGATATATATCAGATAATCTATACTAATATTATAAAGCTGAAGAGTTTGTTTGTTTGTTTGTTTATTTGAACGCGCTAATCTCAGAAACTACTGGTTCTGATTGAAAAATTCTTTTTGTGTTGGATTGTCCATTTATCGAGGAAGGTTATAGGCTATATAACACCACGCTGCCACCAATAGGACCGAAGAATCAGTCGAAAATCTGGGAAAAAAACGGGAAAATTTGGGAGAAAAAAAAACCTCGCTTCCCAATGATTCCAAATGATTTACCTTTTATTTTTAAATAATTCAATTTCCCGTTAATTTATATTTTTCCATTTAAACACGTAGGATAGATTTACGTCGAGACCGGGTTGCGGAGAAAATCAGTATGTTCTGCCACAAGAAAATAAAACTAAAAATGTCATTTACGCGGAAGTACTTTAAAATATATTCTTTTAAAAACTTCTTAATAGCAATCATAATAACAGAAATTGATGCAGACGAAGTCGCTTTAGAATATATCAAAGAAAAAGTGACATGTACTAAGAAGGTTTAAATTTGGGTGATAAAAGTCCGGTTTGGGATACGCCGATGATTTGGTACTGCTAAAGGAAGATACGGAAACTAAACTACCTTAACTAAATACAAGTCCGTTAATAAAAACCGGTAAAGAAATGGGACTCGAAATAAATACCAAAAAGACAAAATATATGATTTGTAGCAGAGACGGTGGCGATCATAGTGATATTGATATATCAGGGTATACTTTTGAACACGTAGAGAAATTTAAGTATTTAGGTTCAATGATTACGAAAAAAAAATCCAGGAGGAAATAAAGTCCTGGTTAAACGCGGGAAATGCGTGTTATAATTCAGTTGCGAAATTACTTAGCTTCTGTCTAAAAACTTAACGGTTAGAATTTATAAAACTGTTATTCTTCCGACGGTGAAACGTGGCCGCTTACTTTGAAGGACGGACAACGGTTAAAGGTTTTAGAAAATAAGGTACTAAAAAATTTGGTCGAAGAGAGATGAGGCTACTGGGGAGTATAGGTTACACAACGCGGAAATATTTATATCAATCTATATTATTATCTATATTGTTAAGTCATGTTTTATTTCAAGAGTCATTTTCAACTTTAATCGTTATTACCTTGAAGCATATGCATTTATAAATTTAAATAAATTAAAAAAATTACTATTTCTTTTGATTTATTCGAGTATAATAATCCAAACTATTATTTTAAGCATATTTAGGACTTTTATTAGCAGTATGTCTATATTTATAAAAAAAAGTACCACTCAATTTTCTAGTATCTAAAAAATTACTATGGTTGTGAGGATAAAATTTTTCCTGGAGGTTCGTCTTACCGCCTAGATGTGCAATAAGGCAGGATTTGAAAATCTTCGCCGAAAAAGTGGTTGAACAATCTAAACGTAAAATTGTCTTAATCTGATATGTATCAGCAAAGGTACAAAGATTTTATAACAAATATATTTAAGCATATTACTGTTCTTATCTGTTCGTTTAACGTCACTTTTATACTACTATGGTTAATCGTATGATGACTAATTTTTTCCTCTCCAAGTTTAGTTAGGGTAGAGATCTTTAACGAGTTCATGGAATCGCAAAGGCTTGGGACCACCAGTTTACGTCCCCTTCGAAGGAGGGCATAACTAAGGTTGTTTTTTACTCCCATTAAAAAATCTTAAGGGCACCTGGCTGGTCACTACATACAGGTGACCGACCCTTTTAAGCATATGGCCTTTCATATCTGTTCCGAGTGTAGGTTCCTATGAAAATATATTCAATTGTTATTTATTTTTAAAAAATGGTGTGTGACGATTATTTTTACATATTAAGTGATTATGGGTATAACCACTTCTACTGGTTTGCTATTGTAAATTTGACAGGAAGAAGTCAAGATCTGGCTTTAAATGATAACAAAGAGTAGCTGATAGTTGACATTTATTATAGCCAATCTCACCATAAACGCACATAAATTAATACGAAATGCAATATTCGCGAGCAAAGCTGCGTGACACAGCTAGTCATTACAATAAATATATAGTCACAGATTCTAAAATAAAAAAACAAAAAATGAGTCATTGAATGCCTGGTATGGATGTAAATAGTTAGTTCATACAAAGTTCACAAAACTGAGAATAGGAAACACGAGCCTTGCACTTAGATATTTATTGGAAGGCACAACTCCACCAATATGTGAACACTGTAAGGAAAAAGTCACTACAAAACACATAATGGTGTAGTGCAACAAATACCAACGAAGAAGAAGAAATATTACAATCGATAGGCTGGAGCTGCTACAGCCACTAGGGAATGACAAGAAGTTCCACAACAACGTTATCGAATTCATAAAAGATATTAAATTATTCAAACAATTGTAATTCATCAAAGAACGGTGTCTCTAACATAACGTTGTGGTACAAGGCAACAAAACGTAAAGAAATAAAATAAAATAGGATTGATTTTTCTTTATGTATTTCAAATTCATGAAGATAAATGTTTATGCTTTTGTTATATGTTCTGGTGATTTTGGAAGAATATAAAAAATAAGTAACGGTTACTAATGCTTATGCAAGAGTTTTAGATTGTTTTTCGCAATTAAATCCAAACTGCTTAGTTTACCAAACGAACCATCGATTCGAATGTTTAAAAATAAAATGGACGTAATTAAAAGAGTTGGGCTAGAAGAAGGAAGACAGCCCATGAAAATTTCATGGGCCCTGGGACAGTATTAAGGGGCCGCTGGCGGGGCTTCCGACTTGGGGACAAGTTAGGGCGTCCGGTCCCCGCCATTGACAAACATTGGCTCTAATGAAATTCTTCTCAAACCCTCATTTTATTTATATCAAGTTCCTCAAATAGCTTTGCATAAACATTATGTTTTATGATTGATATAACTATTAAATAGGAGGATGTACCTCATATACATAACTTTTATACTTTTGCGTACAAGTAATTACAGCTTATTATAAGAAACAGAATTTTTATGATAGGACTGGATTATATGATTTCTTTTTTCTATTTAATTTACGGGAATTGTTCTGAATCAAACAACCTGAATCAGAAGAATTTTTCAGACCTAAGAACAAAACAAACGGGTCATTATTTCAATTGTCCTAGAGGTAATTCCTTAATTTCTGAATAACTCATCAGCTGAATTTCTGTTCCCAATTTTAAACTTATACGGTATACACACATCCTATTTACTGTAAATGTACACTGAATTATTATTTAAATAGGTCAACAATGCAATCCTAAAAATTTTAATTTTTCTATTGCATCAGCATAGTGAGAACTTAGGTGTTTTGAATCGGTTTTATAATGTATTGTATTTTTTATATTTTTGTTTATGTATATTGTTTTTCTATTAAAACTATTTTTTTCTATTTCCAAAATATTAGGTTTTTCAAAATCAAATTTATGGTTAAGTTGTGCCAATGCTGTGGTGTTTTATTTTTACTATTTTTTCAATTATTGCTATTCTGTTTTACTCTAGTTGTTATCTTTTTTGAGGTTTCCCCTATGTATACCTTATCACAATCCAAACAATTTATTTTATATATAACATTTAGTTTTTCATATAGTTAAATAGGATCTTTTATATTTGATAAATGATTACTTAGTCGGCTTTGGTTATATATACCTAATTTTATGTGTGGCAAATCTAATTCAATTAGTGTTTTCTTAATTTCTTTTGACAGATGAGGTATGAATTGCATTTAATGGTATTGGTATATATTTTTATTTCTTCCAGTTATCATCTCGATATCTATCGCATCATTAGTAATATCTATTTCTGTTTTTTATTATTATTTTCATTCTGATAAAAATCTGTAATAGTTTTTTGTTTAGGTTTTACTATTCTATTGTTATTAATGTTTTCTCTATTTTTATTATTGATCAATTTATCATTATTAACATTAAGGTTTATTTTCACTGGTTCCTTTTTAATTTCACTGTACCAAATTTTATTTATTTTTTTTTCGGATAAAAATTTTCTAATAATATTTTATACACTATAGTTTTTATTTCATTTAGACAATCATTGTCTGTTAGAGCTATTGCTTTTTTTATAAGGTTTTTTATAAAAAAAATCATCATTTGATAGATGATTACTAAGTAATCATTTATCGAATATAAAAGATCCTATTTGACCATATGAAAAACTAAATGTTATATATAAAATAAATTGTTTGGATTGTGATAAGGTATACATAGGAGAAACCTCAAAAAAGATAACAACTAGAGTAAAACAGCATAGCAATAATTACAAAAATAGTAAAAATATAAACACCACTGCATTGGCACAACACAGTATAAAACCATCATAAATTTGATTTTGAAAAACCTAATATTTTGGAAATAGAAAAAAATAGTTTTAATAGAAAAACAATAGAATCTATATACATAAAAAAAATACAATAAATTATAAAACCGATTCAAAACACCTAAGTTCTCACTATGCAGATGCAATAGAAAAGTTAAAATTGTAGGATTGCATTGTTGACCTATTTAAATAATAATTTAGTGTACCTTTACAGTAAATAGGATGACTCTAATCCATAAGAGGCCAAAGAATATGTGAGGTGGGATGATTGTTGTTCCCTGTACAATATAATTTTATTTTAAAGACTTTTTTACTACATTTTTTAAATTATAAGAATGGATTTTTTAACTTGTCAGACAACTCAGGTAAATAAATAATATAAAAAAATAATTTTTTATGTAACATTGTTATTTGAATATTGTTAATGTTTTATAAGAACAGCTGATGCGCTCGATGATAACAGTCATACGTTACTTCGTCTCTCAGATTTTTGCTCTTTTCAGTAGGAATTCGCTTGAGTTCAGTCTGGAAAACATCACTAGACTTCAAGAAAAACACAGCAGTGAATATTGGAGAAATATCGGTAAGCAAAATTATAATTTACTTTGTAGAATCGCGAAAAGTGAAAGGAGGGTCACTGATCAGCTGATTGACGCTAGCTCGGCAAGCTCGGGCATGCTTTTCTTTAACTTATCTTTCTTTTATTATCTTTCCTTCTCATTCTCATCTCATTATTTATTTATTATTATTATTATTATTATTATTTTATTTATTTATTTTTTTTTTAATCAATGAGATATTTTCATCAAGTTATGTCCTCAAAAGCTACAAGTAAAAGATCTAGATCTGCAGGTTCAAACTCGTCTCCTACAAAACAGAGACCTCGCCGTGAAAATAATAAAAAAATGATTCCACCAGCGACCGCTTCAGCTACCTCTTTAGGATCTGAACCACAGCCTAGCACATCATCACAAGGATTAACTGATGAATCGCCGTTTTTTACACCGAATCCATTTCAGATCCTCCAAAATGAAAAAGAAACCATGGAATCTTCTCCTATACCCAGGGAACCACTACCTCCACCAATATTTGTTAAAAATATTAAAAATTTTCAACTGATGTGTGCGCATTTAAACAAAGTAACTGATCCTAATAGTTATTCTTGTATAAGCAGAACCAGTGATACTAAAATATCCCCGACTACCGCCGAAAGCTACAGAAAAATAGTGAAATATCTGACTGAGACCAAAGCTGATTTTCATACCTATCAGTTGCGCCAGGAGAGAGCTTTAAGGGTTGTAATTAGAAACCTACACCCTTCGACACCAGTTACAGCTATCAAAGAAGAACTGACGGAGATAGGCTACAAAGTGCGGCGAGTGACCAATGTCCTAAAAGATAAAATTCCACTGCCTCTATTCTTCGTGGACTTGGAACCATCAGCAGGAGTTTAAAATTTACGACCTCAATAGGTTGTACTATACTAGTGTAAGAGTTGAGAAACCTTACACTATGAAAGAAATAGTTCAGTGCCATAATTGTCAGGCATATGGTCATACGAGAACTTACTGTCACCACACACCACGCTGTGTGAAATGCGGTGAGCAACATATATCAGAAGAATGTACACGATTATGATCAACACCCGCTTTATGTGCTCTGTGCCTCGAGGACCACCCGGCTAACTACAAGGGATGTCAAATCTACAAGAACCTCAAAAGCAGATACCAAAAACCTCAGAATCTGGATGAAACAGCTGAACCGATCAGAAGCAGAAGACAACCTTCAAAAACAATTGATTCCAATGTAACATTTGCCCATCTACTTAGAGGTGGGAACCAGAACAAAGAGGCCCTGCCGGAACAACGCATACATCCTGAACCCCTTCCACAACCACCTATTCCTCAAAATTTACCCAACCCTCAAAAACCTCATCCGCATCAAATTTCTCATATTCCTCCTCCATCAAATGTCACAGACCTTACAAGTTTGATGACATCCTTCATCACTGAAATCAAATCCCTTGTCATGCCGCTAATATCACTACTTACTAATCTCGTATCAAATTTAATCCCTTCCTTAAAAATCCTTAAATGACTACACCTAACTCCTTGTCCATTCTCCTTTGGAATGCAAATGGTGTTAGAAATCACACTGACGAACTTACAGCTTTATTGCAAGACAAAAACGTTGATGTAGCACTTATTACTGAAACTAGACTAACCACTAAACAGTTCTTTAAAATACCTCAATACGTAACATACCGTACAGAACACCCAGACGGAAAAGCCCATGCCCCGGTACTGCTGTGATTGTGCACCAGTCCCTCTCACACCATATACTCCCAGTTGACTCCTATGATTTCCTACAATGCACCGCCATAGTAATCAAGACTTTTTCTTTTCCGATCACCCTCGCATCAGCGTACTGCCCTTCTACACATTCCATCTCCAACATTCTATTCGAATCCTTCCTCAATCCCTTAGGAAACCACTTCATTCTGGGTGCAGACATGAATGCTAAGAACCAACAATGGGGTTGCAGATCCACGAATTGTCGTGGGCGGAATTTTCAGTCTGCACTCAGCTCTAGACGTTTCAACCTCCTGCCTCCTGACTCCCCTACCTACTGGCCAACTGATCCTAACCGTAATCCTGACATCCTTGACTTCTTCATTCACAGCGGATTAGGCTCCCTAAACATGTCGGTGACTCGCCTTGATGAACTGTCCTCTGACCATAGTCCATTGCTCCTTAAAGTATCCCTAATTCCTATTCCTAAACCCACCCCACCGTCATTTATCAGAGGACCAGTAAACTGGGATCTTTTTCGCCAAATCCTGACCAGTGATATTGACCTCAGAGTGAAACTCAAAACTCCAGATGACCTTGACGATGCCGTAAACTCCTTCACCATCGCTATTCAACAAGCTGTTTGGACTGCCTCCTCTCCCAAGCATTCCCAGATAAGTCATAACCAAAATCATTTACCACAACACCTCATAGACCTCATCCGCACCAAACGCCGATCCAGATCCTTATGGCAACGCACCCGTCACGCCACAGATCGCCGCTCCTATAACTTTTATTGTAGACAATTAAAGAGGGAGCTGGCGACCTTCCGTTCCCAATCCTTTAGTTCCTTCCTTTCTTCTCTTTCGGCTTGTGACAATTCCCTGTGGAATGTCACCAAGAAAATTCTAAAATCCCACCATATTTCCCATCCCCTCCGTCGTAATAATGGTTCCTGGGCTGCGTCTGATGAAGACAAAGCCGAGGAACTTGCCAAATACGTTTCCCAAGTCTTCACACCTCATCCAGAATCCAATCCAAACCACACTGCAGTAGTGGAACAGTTCCTTCAGTCTCCAATCCCGCTTTCATTACCTCCTAAAGCAGTTAATCCCTCTGAGGTCAAATATCTTCTCCGAAAACTTGCACTCCGTAAATCTCCTGGATACGATCTCCTCACTCCTCAGATTCTCAGACAGCTTCCATCTAAAGCCGTTATATTTCTTACATATATTTACAACTCCATTCTACGCACTACTCATTTTCCTCTCTTATGGAAACATTCCACAATAATTCTCTTCCTAAAACCAGGTAAACCTCCTAACATTACGACATCATATAGACCTATCAGCCTACTCCCAATCCTTTCAAAAATCTTTGAAAAAATCCTCCTCAAACGAATATTACCGTTATTAGAACCCCACACTATTCCTTCCCATCAGTTTGGATTCCGTTCCCAACATTCAACCGTTCAGCAAGGGCTCCGAGTCGTTGACCATATTTCCTCTGCCCTTGAGAACAAGGAGTACTGCTCGGGTGCATTTCTGGACATAATGCAAGCATTTGACCGGGTGTGGCACCCGGGATTGCTCTTTAAGCTCAAAAACCATTTACCCCTATCCTTATACCTAGTCCTCCGATCCTATCTATCAAACCGCTCCTTCCGAGTTCGTTGTGGTGCAGAATATTCCAATTATTATCCAGTCGAATCCGGTGTTCCTCAGGGCAGTGTCCTTGGTCATATCCTCTACAATATATACATGGCTGATATTCCTCTTTGCCCTGATACCTTCCTAGCAACGTACGCTGATGACACAGCTATCCTATCCTCTCACTTAGATCCCGAAATTGCATCTACAGGCCTCCAAACACACCTTTCTCAAATTGAAGACTGGTGTAACAACTGGAGAATCAAAGTCAATCAATCCAAATGCAGACATGTCACCTTTACCCTTCGAAGACAATCCTCCCCCCCAGTTCTTTTAACCCTTTTTCCGTCCCTTTCCCCGACACAGTCCCGGTTACCCTTGGTTTTCCCCTTCTGGACAAAAGACAAACTTGGAACCCACCAAAAAACTAGATTTAAAACGACAAAAAAACCTTAATCGACGTTTTTGGCCCAATTATACAGAAAAACTGAACAAAAATTTTAAAAATTATCTATCGAGAAAAAAAATGCTAATATAAAAAGACGAAACTGAAACCTATCTGGACCTCCCGGGGACTTAAAATGGGGGGGGAAACCCCCAAATTTTCTAAAATAAAAACCCCATTCAATCCTTCCAATAAAAGCCCCCCCTCGAACAAATATTTAAATGCCCCCTTATTAGGTACCCAACCCAATACCTTACCCCGCGGCCTAAATTTCCTTTTTTATTTTAGACCTTTATCCCAAATTAAAATTCTCAAAAATTTATCAAAAACCTTATCCATCCCCCCTAATCCCCAGCTCAACCCCTTATCCAGCTCACACACCCTTTTCCCCCCCCACCCTCCTAAAAGGGTTTTGGGGAAAAAGGCAGTGGCCTGGGGGACCTTTTGTAAAAGAAAATTTTGGGAGTTTTTGCATTGGTTTAGATTTTTCCACTCAGTGTTTGTATGTTGTGAATTGTATATGGGTTTATGAGTGATTTTGTATTTTATTTTTTTTGATTTTGTTTTGTTTTTAAATTTTTTTTTGGGTTTTAAAAAATTAAAAAATTTTAAAAATTTATTGTTTTGTATATATCGTGTGGAATGCATTTGGGAATGTTTTTTCCCTTTATCCCTTTTTAAAAATGTCCTAAAATGGACAGATTTTTAATTTTGGGTTCAATAAAAAATTTGTTTCTAAAAAAAAAAAACAAAAAATGTTTTTAAAAATTAAATTTTATTGAATCATTGTATTCTTGATGTTTTAAATTTTTAAATTGTTTGATGTATTTTAGGAGTCCTGATGAAGGGGAGGCTCCCGAAAAAGTTTGACTCGTTTTTAAAAATTTTTTTTGTAAAAGCCCTTTTTTTTTGGGAAAATATTAGAAATCTTTTTATTATTAAATAGTATCAATTGTAATCTTCCCTTAGAACCCCGTTTTTATTAAAAAATAAAAAAATGTTTTGCACTGCTTCTTATTATTTTTATAAAATGATTCTAAAAAAAAAAAAAAAAAAAAAAGGGTAAAAACAAATTTAAAATTTTGAAGCTTAAGATATAAAAAAACGATATAGTCTGCTTTTTCGTCAGTGGGGTTAAATCATAAATTAGTGTAGCCAAAAACGATGATTGGATAAGTACAACAAAAATTTTTTTTTAAGAATTTAGTGGTTCTGGGAATTAAGTTTTAAAAAATTTTAATTCCTGATAATTTAAAAGGGTTTTTTTTCACAAGGGTAAAATTTCACCAAAACGGGAAAAAAAAAGCAAGAAGGGGTAAAGTTTTTAAAAAAATTTTTTTGTTTCCCCAAAAAACGTTTCAAAATAGAAATATCGCTTTTTTTTTCTTTTGTAAGTTTTATTTTTAAATTTTGGGGGTAAAATTTTATTTCTATATTATAAACCCCCGAAAATAATTAAAAAATTAAAAATCCATTGACTACTTCAACCTTTTATTTAACTCCTTTAAAAAACATTTTAAAATGTAATTTGCAAATATGTTTATTTTTTTATGAGCATGTTAATAGGGATTATTTTCGGTGATTTAATTTTTATACATTAAGGGGAAATTTAAGCATCAGGGGAAAATTTAGTGTCACGGTTCTAACGATAAGAGGAAAAAACCGAAGGGGGAAAATCTGAAAAAGAAAAGAAAAAAAATGCCGGAAAAAGCCCTTTTGATTTTTTGTACTTTTAGTCTTGAAAGGTTGAAAAAAAAAAATAACTTTCTTAAAAGGAACTTTAAAATTTCCCTTTTATTTCAAACTACACCCTTTTTTTTGGAATTCTAAAAACCTTTTTTTTTCCAATATTAACCCTAAAAAAAACTTTATAAAAAAATTAAAAAAAAAAACTCTAATTTATAAATGTTCCTCACATTTTTTTTTGCTTAAATTTTATTAAAAATTTCCCTAATTTTTACTCTTCAAATAAAAAAAACAATTTGAGTCGCCCAACCTTACACTATGAAAGAAATAGTTCAGTGCCATAATTGTCAGGCATATGGTCATACGAGAACTTACTGTCACCACACACCACGCTGTGTGAAATGCGGTGAGCAACATATATCAGAAGAATGTACACGATTATGATCAACACCCGCTTTATGTGCTCTGTGCCTCGAGGACCACCCGGCTAACTACAAGGGATGTCAAATCTACAAGAACCTCAAAAGCAGATACCAAAAACCTCAGAATCTGGATGAAACAGCTGAACCGATCAGAAGCAGAAGACAACCTTCAAAAACAATTGATTCCAATGTAACATTTGCCCATCTACTTAGAGGTGGGAACCAGAACAAAGAGGCCCTGCCGGAACAACGCATACATCCTGAACCCCTTCCACAACCACCTATTCCTCAAAATTTACCCAACCCTCAAAAACCTCATCCGCATCAAATTTCTCATATTCCTCCTCCATCAAATGTCACAGACCTTACAAGTTTGATGACATCCTTCATCACTGAAATCAAATCCCTTGTCATGCCGCTAATATCACTACTTACTAATCTCGTATCAAATTTAATCCCTTCCTTAAAAATCCTTAAATGACTACACCTAACTCCTTGTCCATTCTCCTTTGGAATGCAAATGGTGTTAGAAATCACACTGACGAACTTACAGCTTTATTGCAAGACAAAAACGTTGATGTAGCACTTATTACTGAAACTAGACTAACCACTAAACAGTTCTTTAAAATACCTCAATACGTAACATACCGTACAGAACACCCAGACGGAAAAGCCCATGCCCCGGTACTGCTGTGATTGTGCACCAGTCCCTCTCACACCATATACTCCCAGTTGACTCCTATGATTTCCTACAATGCACCGCCATAGTAATCAAGACTTTTTCTTTTCCGATCACCCTCGCATCAGCGTACTGCCCTTCTACACATTCCATCTCCAACATTCTATTCGAATCCTTCCTCAATCCCTTAGGAAACCACTTCATTCTGGGTGCAGACATGAATGCTAAGAACCAACAATGGGGTTGCAGATCCACGAATTGTCGTGGGCGGAATTTTCAGTCTGCACTCAGCTCTAGACGTTTCAACCTCCTGCCTCCTGACTCCCCTACCTACTGGCCAACTGATCCTAACCGTAATCCTGACATCCTTGACTTCTTCATTCACAGCGGATTAGGCTCCCTAAACATGTCGGTGACTCGCCTTGATGAACTGTCCTCTGACCATAGTCCATTGCTCCTTAAAGTATCCCTAATTCCTATTCCTAAACCCACCCCACCGTCATTTATCAGAGGACCAGTAAACTGGGATCTTTTTCGCCAAATCCTGACCAGTGATATTGACCTCAGAGTGAAACTCAAAACTCCAGATGACCTTGACGATGCCGTAAACTCCTTCACCATCGCTATTCAACAAGCTGTTTGGACTGCCTCCTCTCCCAAGCATTCCCAGATAAGTCATAACCAAAATCATTTACCACAACACCTCATAGACCTCATCCGCACCAAACGCCGATCCAGATCCTTATGGCAACGCACCCGTCACGCCACAGATCGCCGCTCCTATAACTTTTATTGTAGACAATTAAAGAGGGAGCTGGCGACCTTCCGTTCCCAATCCTTTAGTTCCTTCCTTTCTTCTCTTTCGGCTTGTGACAATTCCCTGTGGAATGTCACCAAGAAAATTCTAAAATCCCACCATATTTCCCATCCCCTCCGTCGTAATAATGGTTCCTGGGCTGCGTCTGATGAAGACAAAGCCGAGGAACTTGCCAAATACGTTTCCCAAGTCTTCACACCTCATCCAGAATCCAATCCAAACCACACTGCAGTAGTGGAACAGTTCCTTCAGTCTCCAATCCCGCTTTCATTACCTCCTAAAGCAGTTAATCCCTCTGAGGTCAAATATCTTCTCCGAAAACTTGCACTCCGTAAATCTCCTGGATACGATCTCCTCACTCCTCAGATTCTCAGACAGCTTCCATCTAAAGCCGTTATATTTCTTACATATATTTACAACTCCATTCTACGCACTACTCATTTTCCTCTCTTATGGAAACATTCCACAATAATTCTCTTCCTAAAACCAGGTAAACCTCCTAACATTACGACATCATATAGACCTATCAGCCTACTCCCAATCCTTTCAAAAATCTTTGAAAAAATCCTCCTCAAACGAATATTACCGTTATTAGAACCCCACACTATTCCTTCCCATCAGTTTGGATTCCGTTCCCAACATTCAACCGTTCAGCAAGGGCTCCGAGTCGTTGACCATATTTCCTCTGCCCTTGAGAACAAGGAGTACTGCTCGGGTGCATTTCTGGACATAATGCAAGCATTTGACCGGGTGTGGCACCCGGGATTGCTCTTTAAGCTCAAAAACCATTTACCCCTATCCTTATACCTAGTCCTCCGATCCTATCTATCAAACCGCTCCTTCCGAGTTCGTTGTGGTGCAGAATATTCCAATTATTATCCAGTCGAATCCGGTGTTCCTCAGGGCAGTGTCCTTGGTCATATCCTCTACAATATATACATGGCTGATATTCCTCTTTGCCCTGATACCTTCCTAGCAACGTACGCTGATGACACAGCTATCCTATCCTCTCACTTAGATCCCGAAATTGCATCTACAGGCCTCCAAACACACCTTTCTCAAATTGAAGACTGGTGTAACAACTGGAGAATCAAAGTCAATCAATCCAAATGCAGACATGTCACCTTTACCCTTCGAAGACAATCCTGCCCTCCAGTTCTCTTTAACTCCATTCCGCTCCCTTTCTCCGACACAGTCCGGTATCTTGGTTTCCTTCTGGACAAAAGACTAACTTGGAACCCACATACTAGACTTAAACGACAAGAACTTAATCGACGATTTGGACAATTATACAGACTACTGAACAGAAATTCTAAATTATCTATCGAGAACAAACTGCTAATATACAAGACAGTACTGAAACCTATCTGGACCTACGGACTTGAACTGTGGGGGACCGCCAAATTTTCTAACATCAAACGCATTCAATCCTTCCAATCAAAAGTCCTCCGAACAATAGTTAATGCTCCTTATTATGTATCCAACCATACCTTACACCGCGGCCTAAATATTCCATTTATTTTAGACCTTATACCATTAAAATTCTCTAAATTCTATCAGAACCTTATCCATCACCCTAATCCCCTAGCTCAATCCTTATCCAGCTCCACACATCCTTACCATCCTCCTAGAAGGTTGAAACGGCAGTGGCCTCGAGACCTCTTGTAAAATGTATATTGGAGTTCTAGCATTGGCTAGATTCTCCACTCACGTGCTGTATGCTTGTGAATTGTATATAGGTATGAGTGACTTTTGTATATATTTTTATTGATTTTGTTTTGTATTTATTTATATTGTATTATTATTATATAAATTTATTGTTTTGTATATATCGTGTGAATGCAGTATGAATGTTGTACTTTATCCCTATTAAAAATGTCCTAAATTGGACAGATTGTAATATTGTTCAATAAAGAATTGTTTCTAAAAAAAAAAAAAAAAAAATGTTTTAAAAGTTATTATATTGAATCATTGTATTCTTGATGTTAATTATTAATTGTTGATGTATTTTAGTGAGTCCTGATGATGGGGAAGGCTCCCGAAACGTTGACTCGTTAAAGTTTTTCTGTAAAAGCTTTTTTTGGAAGATATTAGAAATCTACTATTATTAAATAGTATCAATTGTAATCTTCCCTTAGACCTGTTTTTATTAGAAATAAAATATGTTTTGCACTGCTTCTTATTATTCTTATATATGATTCTAAAAAAAAAAAAAAAAAAAAATAGAGTAAAGACACATTCAATTTAGAAGCTTAAGATATGAAGAACGATATAGTCTGCTATTTTCGTCAGTGGTAACTCATAAATTAGTGTAGCCAGACGATGATAGGATAAGTACAACAATAAATTTTTTTGATGAATTTAGTGGTTCTGTAATTAAGTTTTAAACATATATTCCCTGATAATTAAAGGAAATTTTCTTCACAAGATAAATTACACCAAATCGAACGAAACAGCAAGCAGGGATAAAGTTGAATAAAAGTAATATTTTTTCGTGCAAAAACAGTTTCAATATAGAAATAACGCTTTTTTTTTCTGTGTAAGTTTTATTTTTATTGTGTGCTATATTTATATCTATATCTATAGCCCAGAAAATAATTAAAATAACATCCATTGACTACTTCAACCTTATATTTAAACTCTAAACAACATCAAAATGTAATTTGCAAATATGTTTATTTTTTATGAGCATGTAATAGGGATTATTTTCGGTGATTTCAATCTATACATTAAGTGTAAATTGAAGCATCAGGGAAAATCAGTGTCACGGTTCTAACGATAAGACGGAAAAACCGAGGAACACTCTGAAGAAAGAAAAGAAAAAAAATGCCGGAATAGCTTCTGATTTTTTGTACTTTTAGTCTTGAAGATCGAGGAAAAAAATAAATAACTTTCTTGAACGGAACTTAAAGTACCATTTTTTTTCAAACTACACTTTTTTATCGGAATGCTGAAAACTTTCTTTACCTATATTAACATAAATAAAACTTGATAATTCGATATAAGAAATAACTCTATATTTATAAAGTGTTCTACTCACATTTTTTTTGCTTATTATTGTTATTACATAATTGTTACTCTGCAAAGTAAAAGAACATACTGAGACGCCCGTTTCGGCTCACTAATTTTCTTACACATTTTATACGAATATTTTTAAGGGAATAACTGAATGAATGTCTATCTTTAAGCTTTTCCAAGCAGTAAAAGTTCACACTCTTACAATTTATTATATTGAGTTTCAAAAATATATTTTCAAGCATTATTCACATTCATAGTGGTTGATGAAACAAAAAGGGACATTACGCATTAAAAGGAAATAATGTTGCGAATAGGCTTTAGTTTCCAGGACTATTTGAAATTAATACTTTTGCAAATTACCTCGGATCGTAATAGGATATAATTAAAAAAAAAATGAAACATATGAAGCAAAAATAAACATCTGTAAGCAAACTAGTTTTTTTCAGGTGAAGAAAAACAGTAATTAGCTTCTGAAAATGTAGCACGAAATAACAAATAAACGCATTTGACATAACATTGATATATTGAACAATATCGAGACTAAATGTGGACACGAATAAATTAAGACTAACAAACAGGAATTGATTCCAATCCCAATTGTTGTTGAGATGTTCTCTTTTAACGTACTAATTTTGATTTTTTTGTATTTCGCATCCCCACTCCT
The DNA here is from genome assembly GCA_023052935.1 of Piezodorus guildinii. Lineage (NCBI taxonomy): Eukaryota > Metazoa > Arthropoda > Insecta > Hemiptera > Pentatomidae > Piezodorus > Piezodorus guildinii. The sequence goes on along the minus strand of CM041292.1, from coordinate 109,701,835 downwards.
ATAGGGAGAAAGAGAAACCCATAAAAAAATTATTTCCTCAAAATCGAATATTTTTATCAGAGGTCAAATTGATATTGCGGACAAATATCTTCGACGGTATATAATTGTTATTAACCTTCAAGGAATATCACAGGGTTCTACGTACTTTTAGTTACTTTAGTCAGGATTATAATAATAACTATAACAGTTTAATTAATTTTCAGACATTTTCGATACAAGGGCTGGTAGTCGGTATAGAACCCCGTAACGCAGCTACTGATAATTTAACTTTTTTGTATTTATTTCATATTAGGCTCAGTAGCCGCGTCTTCTGGACGGGCAGTTCTTGTATCGAAAATGTCTGAAAATTTATGAATCGGTTATAGTTATTATTATAATCCTGACAAATATATGTAAAAAGGCCCCTGAGACAGTTAACAAGCCACAAGGGTTAAAAATATAATGTATAACTAAAATAACCATAAAAACATAAAATTATGTTAACTTAATTTTTATTATTTTATTTAAATCGAAAAAGCTTGAATATGAAATGGAAAAGGTTAAATTTGACTTGGAAAAGGTTGAATTTGACTTGTAAAAGGTTGAATTTGACTTGGAAAAGGTTGACTTGAAATGGAAAAGGTTGAATTTGACTTGTAAATGCTATATATATATATAAACTAAAATTTATCCATATAAATTTGTTTTTCGTAATCATAAATCTGTTATTTATTCTCATATTTCAGACGCGTGATGACCCTGGGGTCTGGAGATTGTCCGTGGGCTCATGCAGGCCATAAAAGGGGGCAACAGAATACTTTGAAAATATCTGGCGGCTGTTATTTAATTTATCTAATCTCCTTGTTGAATAGCCGTCGAATAAGCAACAGTTCGGAACTTATATTAACTGAGCCAGTAGTTACAGATGTTTTTTTTGCCACCTGAAATTTCTATAATTGCTTTTAGACTTCCTAATCTTAAATTATACTAAAATCGTTAAATTTATTTAAATATTTTCATATTTTACATAATGTCTCACAAATGCCTCGTCATATTGTGAGTGTCGATACTAGACCCGAGAGAAACAAAAATGTTCATATGGCCCATGGTTCGATTAGGGTGAACGGTTAGGGAGTCGGACCTTGACAGTCGGACTATGGGTGATATTATCTTCTTTCTCTTGAGGACTAGTGTAGTCTCCCACAAAATGACTAGACATTTATAAGACACATATTTAGCACGAATTTTGATTTTTGGTCTTTTTCTTTCTTTTTTTTTATATTCTTGCCTCCTCGCATCCTTGATTGGCAAATGAAGGTAGGTTTGTTTTGAATTATTTTAGAGCTAATTTCTGAGATCCGGAAAATTTAAAACTTAGAAATATTAAAATTATATTTTGCATGACGTGCGACACTTATTTTCTTATTTTGTGGGTTTGACTTCTTAATCTTCTGGAAAATGTCTCTTATTTCATTTGGTACCACTTGTCTATCTGAGCTCGCGCATCAAATAGATATATTTATTTTTCTGATGAAAACCATGGATAACAGCAAAACACTCAAAATTTGATTTTTCGCCCTTATTAAGAATCAGACTATGGTTCATATGAACTTCTTTGTTCCACTTAAAGTCTAGTATTTGGTCTCACAAATGATGAAATATTTATGAGACACCTTGTATACGAAACTTAGAAGTTCAGACAACTTAATTTTTTTTTTCTCCCTTCATATCTATATTCACGCCTATCAGAATGTATCTGACAATCAGCAAATGTGATGCACAAATTGAGATGAGCCATTGTAGGCACGGGGAAGGAAAGTACCCAGCAGCACCCCTTCCTAGACTTTAATTTAGCAAAGGAGGTCTCTCATCCAGCTTCTCTTCAGCCTTCTTCTGACTGGCATTGCAGCTATTGGCATGTCGTTAATCAGTCTATTGTCGTGTCGGATAAGTTTACTGAGAAAACGATAATAGAGTGTTCGTATATGTTGATCAACTGTTGGTTGTTGTAAGTCCGTATGCAGGGTTCTGTTGTTTACGTACCAAGAAGCTGTCGTTATGAGTCTTAAAATTTTGGATTGTTATGATTGCATTTTTGTATGTTAGTCTTTTTTGTTGAATCAAAAATCTGTGAAGCGTAAGCACATATTGGCTTAAGTAGGCACGTGAATGGATTTTACTTATAAGAAACATATTTTGAGTTTTAATAAACGCTTTGTGAGAATCAGTTGTTAACACCTGGAGGAAAGGATCCAATCTGTCCTATAAATTTGCTTTGACGGAGAAATAGTTCTTAGACTTTCGGTATTTATATACCATACCTTTACTTCTGCAACAAATAAAACGTATTGAAATTGGAATATAGGTAATACAAGCAAACAGCTAAAGAATTTTTATTTTCCGCCATAAGGGGCAACGGATGGAAGAAGGACGGCGGACATAGACTATGCACGAGATTCCTCCGCCTCCGCAAACACCCCTCTATCTAATGTAATTTTAAACTGCCCGATGTTGGCTTTGCCGATAAAATTGTGACTTTACCGGTCCATCGGCTTGGTCTCTGCCATATTGATTGTACATGTTCTTCACTGATTGAGAATAAAACAAAGAAACACGTTTCTATGGTGTTTAAATTTTAAAAAATAAGATGCAAATCACTTAATTTTAGTGTATTTTTAAAAACATTTTATGTCAAGAAAACCTCAAAAATTGGAATGCATTTTCATATTTTATTAATATTCACGGTATCAAAGCCTTGAATATTAATAAATGAATGACAGATTTTCTTTTTATTAATTTTTTGGGTTCCTGCACCATCATGTCAGTGCAAATGCATACCTTAACATTACAAATTGATTTTTAATTTTTAAGTTAATTGAAATTAGGCAAACATCGGTTGAACGGTTAATCAAGTTAAACCAAAAGTAAAGTTGAAATTAGAAAATATTCAACAATAATATAAGCTAAGAATAGGTAATTTTATAAAAATACAAAATTATGCATATGACGGTTCTTAACATATAAGAGGAAATTACGGTTACTACGAAATAAACAAATATCCAGCCAGAATTCTTAAAAGAGTTTAAAACGAAAATAAAAATGAATAATTTTGTCTCATATGTGTGAAGGAGCTGTTAATGCTTATATTGTAAAGTTGCAAAACAAATTTTGTCTTAAAGTTTTTTTGTCCTTTAACTAATTATTTGCTAAATTTGTGCAATATGGTGTCTTAAAACAGTTAGATAGCTTTGTTTTTAACTAAAAAAGGACAATTTTTTCATAAATGACCGTGAATTGCCTGGTACAAGCAACCGATCTACTGAAGCTGTAGTTTCTACTCTTTTAAAGAGAAAGGTACGAAGTACTTCAAATATATCACAAGAAAAATGAGAATTGGAAAAACATAAAACTAGCTGATATAAGTTCCAGATTGAAACAAATGAACTGTAGTGTAATAACACAAATGATAGTAATCGAAATATTTGAGAACTGAGGAGGCACCCATATATATATATATTAAACTTCGTGACATGAAACCAGTTCGACAGGTGTATAATGTTTCCTGTTAAGGATAATGACTAATTAGTATTATATTAGTACTACGGTACCCATAGTCTATACAGTGCCTTTAAAATTAATTGAGTATTGCGGGTACTATATATACTATGCCCCGTGTTCTAAACGTGCATTATCGTTGGGGGTTTATGGACAATCGAAAACGTGTGTATAAATTATCCGATAAATAAAATCACGTCTAAATAAATAAATATTTTATATTCGATTGATCAATCATCAACCATCCCTAAGGCTGTCTTTCTCACTGATGCTCAATATTACTCCAAGGATTCAAAGCCATTTCGCTAAACTTATTCAACACGAATCGAATCGGTCCGACAACCTTATCAAAGCTATGGCAGCCAAAGAGATCTCTGCCTGTCAAAAGTCGGGTACAGAAGTTCCAACGCCACTGCAATGATATCGGTCCAGCCTCACCGCTATCGAACTCTCACTAATTTACCTTTCAATTACTCACTTAAACAGTTTCAGCTTCTGCCTGTGCCGGTAAGTCTGGACCAATGAAATGATAGCATTTGTAACAATGGCGGTTCCCGATAGGAACTGTGATACTGCCTCAACCTCATTTCCACAGTATGTTTAATACAAGAGCTCAATGTAAAAAAAACCCTACGGCATATTTTATTTTCATACGGTGATTTTGTTATATTTCTTTAGTCATTGATAATTGTTGAGGATGAGCAACGTTGGAAAATGGCAGTCGGTGCTTTTACTACAGCGTATCCAATTTGTACAATTAAGCACTGTGACCCTAGGTTTTAAAAAATTTATATAAATTGTTAATTTGTTCTCCTTACTAGCTATAAAAATTTTCCGTAATTCCCTCATCGGGTTTTGCAGGAAGGAGGGAAAGAAGCAAAGAAAAGTGATTTTTGAGTGCTTTTTCGTGGATATCTATATGCTACGTTTATTAGAGAGTTTGTAATGAACATGATTGAAGAACTTGAAAAATTGTATAGTTATGATTCTATAACTTTTTCGCCCAGACAAAGATTACGTTTTTTTGTCATATTGATGGGTTCTCCAATCTCATTAAAATTGCTCACATAATGACATTATGGTGCTCAAGATCAGCATTGAGATTGAGTTTATTGAATTATAAAATATTAATAAATCAACTTCAAACTCAATGTTTATATTTAGCACCATGAGTTAATATTGATGCTTGAGACTGTTCGAATGAAAGTGGGGAACCTTTATTTTTGTCCTAAACTATCTTTCTAACCATTTGCCATAACGAAATAATGTATGAAATCATGTTATAGTATTTGTTAAGTAATTTAACTTTGTTTATTACAATGTTAGCGATAAACATAATAATTTTAGAGATATTAACGAAAAATCTGGTGGGCGCAACACACGACTTTCACTTACCTCCGTTATTTATATGAATTCAAGAATTTTTAAACAAATTTAAAAACGGAAATAAATTGTTAAAGAATAATTTACATTGGATTTTAAAAGAAACGTGTTTTATTAAATAATCAATTATATTATTATCTACGACAATCAGTTTGTTTTATCACTCTCCATTAACTTTTACAATAGTATGTATAAGATATATATTTTTTCTAAAATTTCTAGCATTCCAACGGTATATTATACATGTATATTACTGTTCTTAAGTTCAAATACCAAAACTTTAATTAAAAAAATATTTATGCAGTTATCTCCTTTAGTTGGATATCAAATTCGTTCAACATACATATTTATCTGTTTTTTAGCAACGCTAATCAGATGATATGGTCAATTTAATAAAAATTAAAGATACTTTAGAGGAAGAAATTTTGAAATATCGGTATTTCAATGAAAAATCAGACTATTTCAATCTGAATAAAACCTACATGATATTAAATCCCGTTTAATTTTACATCGATATAGTGAAGTTAATCAAAATCCTAAGAGCCGTTTTTGAGTTTATTTCATGAATTTTTGTGCGAAGCAAGGGCGAGTCGCTAATGTCATACAAAACGGATAAAACAGCCTTAAAAAGATGTGAAAGCCAGCGGTATTGTCGTTATTTTTGAAGTTGCAAAAGTGTATGGATGGTCTTTCTTAGAGAGGGAGACGAGTATTTTACAGGCATCTTTATGGTATGGTAGGATTCATAAAACTGTAATGGGCTCTCTATTCAATATAATGCAATGTTCTTTCAGTCCATATTTGACATTGAATCATAGATTCAATGAAAAGGTTATATAGACAGACATCATATTAAAGAGTTCATAACGTGTGAGCCTAAGAAACAGGCTTGGCAATCTGCATCGCCCTTACAGGACAATGCCATGCATATTTACTTTTCAGTTTAGACTTTCATCAAACTCGTAAAACATTAAAATATAACATGAAACGCGAGTTCAGCTAATGACCCAACTCTTTGTGACAAAGCAATAAAATTTTAATATACATTATATTTGAGTACGATCCAAAAAGAAATATTTCTTAGAAAATTGTGTATAGACATCCTCAACAAAAATTGCTTGCTATAAGGTCCGAGGGCTTCCCTTTATAATTAAGAAACTTTTAAAGCCGACATCAGATCTTAGCAGCAAACTCCTTAACAAGTTATACTTAACTAACAGCGATACTTTCTTCCATCATTTTCAACTTCACATCTAATTTCATCGGAAGACAGCTGGAAACTTGGCCCCTATTTCTCCTTACTGTGGGGGCAGTTTTCACTTTTCATTCCGCTTTTCCTTATTTATATGGAAACTGGGAACTGGTTCCAGCATTGAATAATTGCTTAATTATGAAACGGAAATTAATGATGGCTAATTAGTGGTCGGGGGCTTAGCAGTAATCTTCATTTATTTTAGTAAAAACTTATCGTTAGTGTAGTTTCAAATTCAGCAGGGATTTTAATTCTAAATAAAAAACGCTGAAAATTATTACATAACTGTTTATAAAGCTGTAGACAGGCAATTAAGTAATATGAAAAGCAATAAATAATTCAAAGAAAAATGGCATATCACCTCCGCTGATTTCAAAACGCTAAATTTTTGGTATTCATTAATTAAGAGAAACGGTTTTTTTTTTTTTTTATTTGTTATTGGGGTTCTATGCATCTTGAAACGTAAGCCCTCAAATTTTGAAGGAGGGTAATTTGTTTTTAGTCGATTACGAAGTACTCAATTACTGTACTTGAATATACAGATCATTTATTTTTTTTTAATTACTATCGCAGTTTACTGATTTGAAAACTCTATACGTATTTTTCTCTATCTTCAAAAATAATTTTTTTTTTTTTTTTTTTTTTTCTTATCCTCCAACTTTATTTACAAAATAAATACAAAAAACATTGTATGTATATACAGCAGCAATGGTATATACAGTCCATGACTCAGGCCTCGTATTGCCCGTTGGCATTCTAAGGTTCCTTTCGCACTAGGCGCGGTATGCGCTTGAGGAGTGGGGTGGCTTTGTGCCTTTGTTGAAGTAAAATGGGGAGGAACCATTTTGCTGGTGGTTAAATGTATGCGGGTCAGACTGCAGAGTCCAGACCCCTTCCCAGGGCGACCACGTCGACCAGGGGGAGAGAGCCTTGCCACCTTCCAGGCGCAGGTGGTGGAACTACGTCCCTGAAGAGAGGGTTCGCACAAGCCTTTAACCCGTCAAAGAACTTGACGTGCCTCCTGCTGATGAACTCTGGCACCGAGGGAAGATGGAGTTCCTCGTGGATAGTGGCATTTCTCGCCCGCTGGAGTGTGGTTCCTCTGACTATCCTCCTTAGGACGGAGTTCTGATAACTCTGCAGCCTTTTGAGCGTGGTCTGATAGAGGTGGCGGAGCAGGGGCGCACCATGGAGTAGAGTCGGTCTGATAACGGCCTTGTAGATTTGCAACTTGAGTCGCAGTGAGAGCTGCGGCGAGATGAGTAGGTGGTAGAGTCTATGGGACTTCCTGCGGGCCAGCTTGATTCTTTCCCGTACATGGCTGGAGAATGTCAGGTGTCGGTCCAAGGTCACACCTAGGTAAAGAATTGAGTTGGAGAGAGGAAGTTTTACGCTGTCTATCTCAAACTCGGTGGGTAACTTCTTCTTCCCCTTCTGGAAGGACAAGATGATGGCGTCCGTTTTGGCTGGGTTGACCTTGATTCCGATATTCTTCAATTCCCCAACTATGACGTTGGCTGCTTTCTGAGCCTGGTCACGTGCCTTGGTGGCGCTCATGCTGGTGGAGTAAATGGCGATGTCGTCCGCATAGGCTGCTACTGTTGCTCCCGGATGCTTTAATGAGACCACCGGTGCCGTGAAAACGACAAATAGTAGTGGCCCCAGCACAGACCCTTGAGGTACCCCGCAGATGGTATCGTGTGGATTCGACAGGCTCCCGCCGACCCTTACAACGAAAGATATAATGTGCCCAAACTGCTGACAGTTCCTGCACTGGGCAGGGGCCCCATCTTCTTTAAAGGGGTAAACCCTTATTATTACCCTCCCGATGCTGCGGAGGGCTCTTATGTCTTCAATCTTGACTGAAGGGTCGGTAATGACTTGTACTCCTTCAATCTCATAAGCCACTCCAGCTTCGTTTCTCCGGGTTAGCCTCCTGGCTAACCTGAAACCAATCAATCTGTTCTTCAGCTCCTCTGTTATTTCTTCTATGGGATGGTCGAGGTCAAACCCTTGAATGACAAATTTTTTTGATCTTTTGGTTCCACGAGGGGCGTAGGAGTGGAACAGCACTTTTTCATTGTGCCGTAGCAACTTCACAGCTATGTCGTGATCGAGATCATTTGTCAGATATAATCTCGTCTCCTTGGGAGAAGAGTTCGTCTTAAATTCTTGTATGCCTATCTGGAATAATTCTTCCTTCAAGGACGTAAAAGATATGGGTGGCGAAATGATGATGGGGAGAGGGAGCTTTTTCTTTGGTGTGATTACCTCAAACCTATTTGATGTTGACACCGGTGGCGGCACAGGGACCGGGCGGGGTTTTAGAGCATTCCTTTTCGTCACTTGTATAAAACCTTCGCTATCGGTGAGGGTTCTTTTTTCACCCCTGGCTTCGGTCGGGGCAACGTCCATATCGCTAGGGCCAGCTGGTCCTGCAGCCATATCTTCTGTTGCCAGTTACCTCGTAAAGCCTTGTCAGCGCGACGCTACCTTGGCTGATGGGGTTGGGTCCACGGGATAAGTGTGGACCCCAACAGCGTACAGGTGCTAAGCTAAACAAGGAGAGAAGTATTCGGAGCAAAGGAGGAGCCTTCGGCTTCAGACAGAGATCTTCAAGCTGCTGTTCGACCGTGCTACTTACTGCTAAGCGATGAGGTTCCGTGGTTGAAACCACGCCAAAAACTATAATTAGCAGTTAAGCCTTTTTACTTCACGAGTAGAAAGATCAATGATAATTGCACGCTTGATCTTGGAGGTTTTGTCTTCAAAAATAACTGAGTTATAGGCGTATTTATAGATGACATTTCAATTTTTTTCTTTCCTTTTTTTCTATTTTTTATAATAATTCGAGGATTTTGGTTGAAAAAAACTAATAAATATTTTCTCTATCTTTAAAAATAACTGAGTTATGGCGCGTACATATAGACAAGATTTAAATTTTTTCCTTTACATTCATTCTTGTTTATCGCGCTTTACTGATTGTAAAACACAATACACATTTTTCTTTATCTTCAAAAATAAATGAGTTATGGGCGTATTTATGAATAAAATGTCAACATTTTCTCTTTTTTATAATTATTCACGGTTTTTGGTTAGTAAAAACTAATAAATTTTTTCTCTATCTTCAAAAATAAATAAATTATTGAATTAAATAATTTTTAATCAGGTGCCATTTTAAAAATAACCAGCTGATATCAACGTCAAAGTGGTAGGATCATCGTCGAATGCCCTACTATTTTTGTAGCGAATTTCAAAAAATTGGTCCAGTAGTTTCGGAGAAATGCCGCGGACGGCGGACAAACAGATTTTTTTTTATTCGTTATTCGGGTTCTACGCAGCTTGAAACATATGCCCTCAAATTTTGAAGAAGAGTAATTTTTTTTGGTCGATTACAAAGGTTCATGATTGAAAATAATAAACCAAAATAACTTCATGCACATAATTGAGTAAACGATGTGTACTATACACATAAAGATGCATTGATTAAGATACATAACAATATTTAATTCTACTATTCTGTTGATCTTCAAAATATTAAAATTCTTTTTTATTTAGATTAAAAATAAAACGAGAAAAAAAATGTATATCTTTATTTAAATTATGAAAACTTTTATTTTAAAAGCATTTGGATTTTGCAATAACAGAAAAAAAGTCAATCGGTAGAGATTCGAAAGCCAAAAAGACCGCCGATAGCAGCTCTCATGGTATTCTAAAGTCATAAGAACCTTCGTTATCTATAGTTCTGAGACCTGGATGGTAACTAAAATGTTAAAAATGAACCTAATTGCATAAAACAAGGCTTCTAAGCCAGATATATGGACATATTGTTCGGTGTGTGAAGATGGTCAGCGGAGGATTCATATCTATCAAGATGAGAACTGTTCCGAATATATGCAAAACAGGATTTGGTATTAATTGCGAGCTGGGGCGAGATTAGAAGGTTGGATCATCTCGCACGTGTGCCTAGAGGGTCAATTTCCAAACGCATCTGGAGCGAATTGGTAGACCTAGCCTGTACTGTATAGGCGATATATAGGGTAAACTAAACCGAGGAAATAAAATAGTAAGTATCACAGATTTTTTTATTGTAATTGATTTTTTTTATAATAAATTAAATAACTATTGAATCTAAAACATACGAGATAATAGATCAAGGTGCTTTTTAAAATCACCATACTGAATAAATTTAACCTGTTACTATGATACTGAATAAATTTAACATATTAATATTTTAAAGATGTTTCGTAAACCGCCAATGTAGAGTTTCATTGTTAAAAAAAAAAAAGACAGGAGATAGCAAATTTGGGTCCCATAAACCTAATGATCTATTGATAAATGATCTATTAAAGTTATCTTATTAACTTTAACCTGAATAATTTTTAAAGGTAGGCTGTAAAGTAAAAACTTAAAATTCAAATAAAAAAATTAAACCAACAATAAAAATCAAGTTTTACTAACATTCATTCCCTGAATTCTCTAATAATAAATTTAAACCAATTGGTTTTCTGTTCAAACGGCCACTGATGTAAACAAATAAAAATGTTGAAAATGATAACACAATGGTTTATTACTTTCCTGTATTTGTATATAAAAAACTTACAATATTTCTTATCGATTTGGGATTTTATATTTAATTTCAGGAAATTAACGCATCTTTTCAAGGTGAACCAGTTACCATGCCAATGTGAGGATAATAATAATTTACTAATCATTAATAGTTATTTTAGTTTAATAGGCCATATATTGGCTTATTTTTTATTTAAGGAATTAGATCATATAGAAACACCCGAATTGGTTCCCTAATCAAAATGCGAAGAGAAGTATTTTGTTTTTTTCTCCCGATATTTTTATTCTATTGTACATATCTTGAATCGTGAAACCTTTTGTGAAATATTTTGAGGGGCACACATTTTTTTTTTCCGATAGCAAAATACGTTATTGAAAATAATTGACCAATAGGAACAGGCGCATTTAATTTTAATAATCCTGAAAAATATAAATTAAAAAAAATATCGCAAACAATCGAAATAAAATTACTAAGTATTATTATTAAAATAGATAACCTTCGTTTAGGTTATAAATTATCATTTAGCTTAAAACAGAATTAGAGAAGGAAGCGGAGATGGTGGAATAAATCAGAATCTGATTGGACGGGGGGCGCCTTGATTAGAGAAGCTGCAACTTCGTTAGTAATGTGTTCCTACTATCTAACTCATCAAAATGACCTATCTTCCTCTTGTAGGGATCCAACCTGGCATCATTCATACTCTCTGTCAGTTCGTAATTATTTTGTTAATTGTTAAAACATTAAATTATGATGATAAATACTATAGCGTCCGTGCTTGTTTGAATTTGGAACAGCAATAAGTCGTGAAAGAATTTCATTTTTTCACTCCTGATAAAATAATATATTTATTCAATGTTATTATCCATACGTTTTTTACTGGTGGCTTCAATAAAAACTTTAGGCCAACGGGCATAACGAGGCCTGAGCCGTGGACTTATATATATCATTATTACTGTATATACATAGAATGTATTATACATAGATTTTTTTTTTTTTTTTTTTTTTGTAAAGTTGGAGGATAAAAAAAAAACTTCAGACTTTAATATTTTGAATCAATTATATAAATATATTTCACGTAATTTTTGGAATTTGGTCATCATCAACAGTTAAAAGGGACCGAGGCATTATCACCATACTCACTTTAATTTTTTTTTAAACTGTGCAACGGATTTTCTTTTTTGTAAATAAAAATCATTAAATGACGGAAATGATTTTTTTTCTCTTCCACTTTGAGCAAGCAAAATACCACTGAAGATAAGGAATCTCGGTTGAAACTAATGCATAAAAGCACCTTAATATTTTTTTAGAATATGTAAACATTATCAACCAATTAAAAATGATTTTATAAACACAGAGAGAATTAAATTGAAATATTAAAAAAGCTACGAATTTATTTTACAACCCGATATAATGTAGAGTTACGTTTGAGTATTAGATTAAATAGAAATCGCAGCCTCAATGAAGAACATTTTAAAACCTAGTAAAAAATTAATTCTTCTACCCACGATGGAATATTTAAACTATGTGTGCACGTAATATTTGAAATTTTTACACAATTGCGTTCACATAATAGCCACTCAAAATTAAGCTTATGTCATCTTTGTGAATCGAGGGCTTATATATTTTAATTATATGCAATATTAATTATTATTTATTACTGCCCATTAAAATTAGTTTTCAATTGAATAAGATAAAAATTTAAATTAATATATATTTATAAGATAAATTTAAAACGATAAATGAAATTTAATTAATCATGAAATTATTTGTTATGGAATTTGGAATACTTGTTGAGGGAAAAGAAGAAAGATTGCTGAGTATCTATTTCTTACTTTTCCATCGACCAGGATACTGCAGGAACCATAGTGGACATTTAAACAGTGTGGGATCTCGAACTTTAAAATGTCAGTGAGACGTGGTAGAATTGCTAGGAACAGGAACTGACTTTACAAGAATCGAAATCTTATCCCATTGAAAGAGAAATCTTTTTTTTAACAATAAATGTCATTCAGCAGTCACTATCATAATAAAACATCAGCATTCTCTCAGACATCTCTCTTATGCTGTATGAAAAAACAAAGAAATTATAAAACATAGTTGACAATACTAAGTTGTCTTACAATAAACAGGGAAAATTAAAAAATTAATTTTTAAGTTTTAGTTATGCTTCAAACAGTGGAAATGGACTTTTGGCGAAGATGTATACGTGTTACAAGAAGGGACAGACTTCGGAATGATATTGTTCGGGAGAGAATGGAGGTTCGCCAGTCTGTTAACAGCAGAATAGGACAGCGAAGACTAAGGTGGTAAGGCCATGTAAGGCGAATGTCTACAGAGCGTTGGCCAAATCGAGTTTTGGACTGGCAACCGCCAGGAAGACGGAGACGAGGACGACCCAGAGGTAGATGGATTGGTGGAGTTGAGGAAGAAATGGCAGGCCGAGGTCTTCAGGATGGAGATTGGCTGGACCGCGACCTCTGGTGCTCTGCCCTGATGTAAAAGGCAACCCACGTTGGAAAGCCTATAAAACGAAACGAGTTATGCTTAGTATAATGTTACACTATTTTATAGTCGAAAGTAGTTTCCTAAATTAGGAATTTCCGATATTTCTACATTTCAAATTCGTCGAAAATGTGAAAGGGTAAATTACTTATTTTCTTGAATGCTTAGACATTCACGATTGTTAAAAGTACACAACCTTAAAACGTATTTCTGGTTTCACACATAACATTTTCTCGTGTTTTAAAAGATGTTTTAATTCCATACCTCTTTAAAAACTATAATAGCAAAAAAATGTCACTGAAATGTAAACATTCATTTTGGATTAAATATTATAGTTTCAATTCACTATTATGAAGAGAATTATTATATTAATTAGAACAATCTCTTCTTATATATATTTAATATTAAATTAATTATACATAACGTTTCGAGGTCATATCGATCATTTTCAGAATAATTCATGTAAAACTAAAAACCATAATATAGCCGTAGGTGTTCCTAGGATATTTTAATGGAGTAAAATATCCTTAGTTATGCCGTGCTTCGGAGGAGACGTAAAAAAGGTGGTTTCAAAGCTTGTGCTTGTCAGGTACTAATGAATTATTTCGAAAATGTGGCGATAGGACCTCGAAACGTATGCATAATTAATGTGATAATAAATATATATCTAAGAAGATATTTTTGTAATTGACATTGAAATAATATTAATAAATAAGGGCGTTCTCTATCGGTGAAAAAACAGTTCTACGCCCCATTTTTGAAAAATCATAAGTCCTATTCTTAGCCAATCCCTAAAGAAAACTCAGCTTCATAAATACAAAATTAAAGCTTTAAAAAAAAAAAATGTCTTTCTTTGAGAATCAGTAGTGGATTTTTGGGTAAATGGAAAATATTCACGAAGAAGTTATAGCTTTTAAAACTTTAAATCTTTCTATTTGACCGTCGATAGCCAGTTTTCAAACTAAAAACGGATTTAGTTAAGAAAAAACCACATTTCTTGGGAAAATGTTTTTAAATGTCGATGGTCATACTGGGATTTAGTAAACTAGAATATGTTTTAAGAGATTTCACAAAAGGCATGGTTTGTATGGGAAATCAAACAATGGTTCTTTTTTTTTTTGTGTGCTGTTGATGTGAAGTTTATTTACAAATACTTATTAGGTGAGAACATTAGAGGTATGTGATGCAATACAATGCAAAAAATCATGTTTTTGGTAGATAAATAAAAATATAATTTTAACACACCCAACCGTGGTGTATTTTACGGAAGCCCCTCATAGTCCAAGATAACGAGATTCACTACTAGGTTTTCCCATGGAATTCTAGTGCGATATTTCAGAAGAGGATTTAAAACAGATAAAAGCATCAATTATTTTTATAAAAGTATAATCCACTTCACACTGGATTTATAACGAAAATAATTTTAAATATCGACATCTAATAATCGCTTTTTAAAACACAGACCTATTATTTGCTAAGCAGCGTGGTTAGAATTTTAAAAAGAAGGCTATATTTACCTTCACGGTAGTGAACATCGCTAATAACGTCGTAGAAACTGAAGCCGGCGATGTCAGCTGAATTCATTACCGAGTACAATGTTACTGGACCTTGGGAGAAATTAGTCGATATTACCAAAGATGTGCAAACTTTTTTTTTTACAAGGACATAGTACAAAGCGGCACTTAATAAACTTAACAGGAATTAACACAATTCAGTGATTTTAAAACTATTTGTAAGAATATGTCGATTTGAAATAAGAAGAACCAGTCGTTTAGTTTTCTGAATGTATTAGTTATGAAAAGTTAAGTAAATATACAAATTTATTGATATCCAAAACAAACAGTATTTTTAATGTTTAAACCAATCAAAATTTCATATGCCTCCAAAATATGATTTTTTTTTTTTTTTTTAAGTGAAAACTACTTTAGGCGCTTTTTGCTGCGATTTTTGGCAGGGGTAAAAGCTTTGATTTTGTTACCATGGCGACGTTACAACATGCTCAGGACTGGCGCATGCGCAGTGGTCTGTGTTACCTGACCACTTTTTCACGATTTCCATTAACGTTATCGATACCGGTGTAACATCGGCACAAAAATATCGATATTTATAATATTGTTATTTCAGTATTTTATTAAATTAAAATCAGTTACAAATGAAATGAGTAAAGACATGGTAGGTAAATTATGTCTTAGAACTTACCTTTTACTGAATATATAGTTAATATAATGAATATCTTGATTCTCTTGACACTAAAATATCTATATTTGTTAATATTATTAAAACATAACTTTGCATGAAAATATTTAAACATACAAAGCAAAATCTTGATGATCTCATCGTCAATATTAAAATCGTAGAGAGAATGATTCGAAATTACAATGCCGAAATTCAAAATAAAGAGAAAATTAAGGGTCGTAAATATCAATACACGCAAAAAAAGTCAACGAAAAACACAAAAAAAGAGCGACCAATTTAATTCTTTCGCGGATAGATCTATCTTTTGAAATAGTTTTAAAGCATATTCCAAAATGTCCTAATTTCCATGATAAAAATGGTAGGTCCATCAAAAAAATGTGCCAAGAGTACCACCAATTCACATTCAGATTACGATGGCACAATTCAAGATATATCTCTGCAAGGTGACTAGTTAATAAAATTAAATGAAACAATAATAAAAAAAACACGCATTCTCAATATAATCTACTTTAAAAAACGTACTCTTCTTTCCAGCGAAATTCCAGTGCATATGGATAATTTTAAAAAAGTTTTCACTTCTATCGGCAGTCCCTATGACTGAATTGATAAAATTCAATTGTATTCAATTGAATAAAATTCAATGGAGTTGTTACGGTTTTAAACAGAGGATTAATGTAACATTGTTAACAATTTAAATATCAAAGGGTTTTTTTTATAAACAATAAAATTTTAAAATGCATATGTATGTAATTTATTATAAATGGGCTTTAATATGTTTTAGATTTGATTTAATTAATTATTATAAAGTGATCTCGAAGGTGGTGAAAGAGTACTAAGACGATGATTAATTTACTTAACAAAGAATATGCAGGAAGAATAATATGTTCACTACCTTCATTAGTTAAATTAATTATTCCGATTTGAATAATATAATTATTAATTTACATTATTTTAGCTAAAGTTGCCATAAAAGACGCTATCTGGCAGCAGAGATGTTTTATTCTTCGATAAAAAGGTGGTGGAGCGCCTATAGTGTTTGATAAACTATGTACGCTGCGGTATGCGCATGGGCCCGTTGAACAATACCGATGGAATTATCCAATATTAGTCGGGCATTTGACTCGCTTTCAACAGCAAATTGGACAGTGTCGCTATAGTGTAACATTAAACCGTAAATTCTCAAGAATTAGTTCCGTTATTAATCTATTTCGAATTTTAGCAATATGTGAACCACTCATATCTGAATGGCGAACTGTGATTAGTCTAAACTTCATGGAGATATTAAAGAACTAAGATGTTTTCATGATCGTAAGCCTCGATCATCTAATGGATATTGATAAAAAAAAAATTGGAAGTACCAGCGATAGACAGAGTGATTCTGACGAAATATTATTATTGTTTTCTTTCCTAAAATTGTTTCCAGCGGTGATTTAGTAGTTGCGCTTATTTTTATTGCTATGGGGGGAAAGAAAAAGTTGGGATAATCGTGCTTCTCTCAGGATTCTTCTCACGCACTAAATATTTTTTGATCGTGTGGAAACATCTTGGAAATGAGGAAGTGTTAGTATGTGTGGGACGAAACGGAGTAAATCAAACTTTTACTGATTCATGGATTGCCGGTGTCGTAGAGATTTAAGTAATTATGTTTTAGCAACCACTAATGCGAATGATTAAATCGGAAAAAATAGGTCCAGGGTAACACTAACAAGCAGAGGATTCCAAATGTGTCTTACCGATTATGATGATTCTTTTTTAAAAGCAAAACTAACATTAAACCATTATACTTTGCAAAATATTAAGGGCCAAAGCTCCCCAGGAGTCGCTTAAAAAATCAAAAGGTTCGTGAGCGAAAAATACATTTTATTTATTATAGGTGGAATAATCAGGAATCAGTCATTTTTTGAAAAGTTTTTAATTAAAATTAAAAATAATAATTTCTACAGTTGACTATAAATCCTCAATACATTTTATTTAATATCATCGTTCTAGTGAAGGTAGAAAAAAAAAAGTGTGGTGTCAAAATTACCCTATTTTAAAGCAAAAAAAAAAAAAAAAAATAAGCTTTTAAAATACTTAAGTTTTATGTTTGGTAATAACCCTAAACATATAAGTAATCTCGTCAAAACAGTACTTTTAATTAGGCTGTTCTTAAAAACTATGTTCCTAACTCCTAAAAAGGAATCTTAATCTAAGCACAGTTTTTAAGAAACCTTATTTTGTTGTTATTTATTTAACGTAACTTTATGCAACTATGGCCAATCGGAAGGTACTATAGAAGGAGTCCTAAATTTTGTCTATCCAGGTTTAATTAGGATAGAGATTTTTAACGAGTACCTGACAACGCATAGGCTCGGGACTACCTTTTTACGTCCCCTCTGAAAGACCGCATAACGAAGGATTTTTTACTCCCATTAAAAAAATCCTAAGACCACCTGCGGGTTTGAGCCCGTCACCTTTGGCATAGAAGACTGTTCTGCTAGCCACCAATACTACAGGTGATCCCAAGAGGCCTTACTAAAAGTACTGTTTTGACGGAATTATTTATATTTTAAGGGTTATTACCCAGAATAAAACTAAAATATTTTAATGGCTTATTTTTTCATTATTTCGCTTTGAAATAGGATAATTTTGACACTAAACCACCACCAAGCTGTAGCACAATAGAAAAAAAAATCTGTTTTTTCAAAATTAATAAAAAAAAAAGCATGTACAACAGAAGAATGTAATAATATTGTGGGCATTACTATAACATTAAAATGACAATACGCCTATAGAGACAAGAAGAGCTCCCCTCCAGCCGAAAGCAATCTACATAATGAACGTCATTGTAATGACAAGCATAGTGTCAGCCTACGTGATCCAGCCACTGATAGTGGAATGCAACTGGAATCTCTAATAGCTACAGGGCAGTATCTTCTCATCGAAAATTATTATCATCTGACATAATATAAAAACTAGTGATGATCAGAAAAGCGAAGAATAATGTATTAAAAAACATTAGTCATGTATATATAGGTGTATATGGTTCTTTCACGTCTACCAGGATTTATTCTTACTTTGTAACTAAAATTGTTTTTGTTTTTTTTAAATGCTAGGGACACAAATTCAAAACTTCATATTCTAGTTTTATCAACCCCCTCCCTCCCAAAAAAGGTTGCAATTAATTATTATGAAGAATTATAAAAAATCGTCAAAAAATAATAGTTAAAAATGTGCACTCGCATGCAAAAATGGGAATTAAAATCCTTGATTACCCGATAAACGATCTTTTTATCAAAGAAAAATTAACAAAAGTAAATCGAAATAAGATCCATTCGCCGATGAATTTAACAAATAAATAATATGTAATGTTTATGATTATTTAAATGAAATTCAATTGATAATAATATATCATTCACACATTAGTCCCCCCCCCCCAATTTTCAACTAATTTGGGGCCAAACTGGACTAGCCTTTTTGAATAATAGTCTGTCAAACAAAATATATTGCTGAATGGAATTCAATAAAATATATGCCAAATTACCTTTACACTAATCATAAACTTTTCCTTTACTATGAATAAATTAGGTATTTGAAATATAAGCTAGTGGAATATAAGCAAAGGGGAAAGAATTATGCTGGAATTTAATATAACTTTGTACTAGACCTGCTGTTTCCAACTAGTGGTCTGCAGACTATGTCCAGTTGCTCCGCAAGATGCCATTGGAAAATAATTTTAAATTACCTTAACTTAAAATAGTTCTGAAGCCATGACTTTTAATAAGAGTCGTAAACCCTACACCGACAAATTTAGCATTTTAAGTGATGCAATTGCTTGTTTTTACTGACAGGTGCCTGGCCTGGAACTGAACAGTTATAACCATACAATTGGTCATTTTATAACATTTCGAAAATAATGAGCTTACAGAACAGAAGATGTATGATGTATTGCAGAAGTTAAAGAACAATATTTCATTTCTTTCTGAGTATTTGAATAAATATTTTCTTGCATAAGTTCTAAATGTATGCTATTTTTATTTATTCAACATCATTTCATGCTACTGTGACTATTGTGCGATATTGAAGTTGAAGTCTTAAATTTTGTCTATCTAGGTTTAATTAGGATAGGGATCCTTAACGAGTACGACTTAGCACAGGCTCTTGACCATCTTTTTATGTCCCCTCAGCAGGAAGGTATAACTAAGGGTTTTTTTACTCCCATTAAAACATAACACGGCTTTGAACCCGTGACCTCGGGCATAAAAAGCTGTTATGCTAGCCACTATGGTACAGGTGTTTGTTGTTTTCCTATGGGTTTCTTGTCCCCCAAGAGCCCCAATTGCATTTGACATGCAGGTCACAGTAATGAGATGCTCTATTTAAATTAGGATTTTTCCTCCATTTTAAAAATTTATTGATCTCTCAGAAAAAAGTCATTTATAAATTCATGGCTTTAGCTAATAGTAGGTGTAATTTAGTAATCTTAACCATATCAACTTTCACTTTTCTTTTAAGTTCTTTGGAATAAAATCATTCTGGTTTCATCTTAACACTTAATTGATGATTTAGCCTCTTTTATATATTTGTTTGATGCTGTAATAACAACTACAAAGTATTATTTATTTATTAAATTTTTTTTAGGAACCACTGTACTACACGATTTCTATTCTAAAATTCAGGTCTCTTTATAAATTTATTTTATTTATATGGGCAATTTCCCAGGTTTCCAATAATATATATATATATATATATATATATATATATATATATATATATAATATATATATATATATATATAAACTCCTAATTAAAGTGAAATGAGACACTTTGTAAAATACAGAAACATAAAAAAATAAGTTTGCACCAAAGTAAACAGAAGCAGTGGAGGATTTAAAAAAAAAATTGTACATGGAAACATCTAGATACCAATCCATGCTATGCCTACAAGGGATCACCAAATGGAGTAGGGGGTATTATACTTGTCATATGGATTTGGCTACATGAAGGAGAAGGACAGACAGGCAAAGACCACAATACGTCCACTACCTTCAGGAGAAAGGTTTCATAAAAACTTATTAATCAGTTCAGAGGAACTGAAGAGGTGTTAGAAACTGAAGATGATTACTGTTTTTTTTTGTTTTTTTTTTTTCACAAACTAATTATTTGAGCTCAATAGACCTTAAAATTAAGTGAGATTTTAATCAATAATTAATTATTCACATTTTCTTAAAAAATAAGAAAAGATAAAAAAAAAAAACTTTTTAACTTTATTATCCATTTAATTTTCAGTCTGTCACTTACTTATTTGATGATTATAGACGAATTTAACTTGATTAAAGTTTCACAATATATAAATTAAATACTTAATATAAATTTTCTAAATAAAGCTATTAAAATAACTACAATGTAAGAATAAGCTGGCTGCCTTTTCTAGTAATTAAATATGACATTAAAAAACCAACAAAAATTAAATTAGAAAATTTGAATTTTATAGAAAAAAATCTGGTGCGGGCAACACACGACTTTCACTTACATCCGTTTTTAGAATCGATTGAAGAATTTTCAAATACATTAAGAGATAAAAATGAGTGAAACCATTAAAGAATAAGCTAAATAGAATTTCTATAGAAACATGTGTTTTATTAAAAAATCTATTATATTATTATCTAAAATAATCACTCAGTTTTATCGGCTTTTCATCACTCTCTATTAACTTTTAAAAGCTCTTGTGTATTAGATAATATTTTTTTTCTAAAATCTTTAGCTTTCCAACATATATTACACATGTATATTACTGTTCTTATCTTCAAAAACAAAATTATATATTTACCTGTTTTTGATCAGTGGTAACAAGATAATATAGTTATTTTAATAGATTCAAAAAAATTAAAGGTATTTAGAAGAAGAAAATTTAAAATATGGCATTTAAGCCCTGTCAAACTATTTTAATCAGAATGAAACCTACATGATATTAAAGCCTATTAAATTTTACATCCAGTATAGCGAGTTTAATCAAGATGTCGGAACTGTTTTTGAGAAAATCATAAGAAGGTGCAATATGCAAGTATAAAGTGGCTCTTCTGGTCAGATGATTTTGATGAAAACGTTTTTGTAACATCTCGGGCATATAGTTGTCTTAAATATGAAATTTCAGTTTCATAGAACTTTTCGTTTCCGCCTGGGAGTTATCACACACACACACACACAGACCTTTTGCAGGACTTGGTTATTTGGACTCAGATGACCCTAAAACGTGTATTTCCGTTGAAAACTGGAATTCGAAAATTTTCACGATCGCAATACTTTCCCTTACTATATATAGTAGTGAAAGTAACTGTTATAATTTAAATCTAAACTATAAAACTTTCATTCATTTAAACTTAGCCATAGCATGATACATTATGTAATCCAAAAGATCGGATGCAGGCAACACACGACTTGCATACTATTGCATAAAGCTAAAATCAATTTAAGAACTACCAATCAAATTTAGAGTTAAAAAAAGTTTAAAGAACTATATTCAGTTTTGTTGGAAACATATGTTTTAGTTTAAACAATATAACATTGTTTTAATAATAATAACTTAACGTTATGTCCTATTAATCACTTTACATTAACTTCCACAACTCTTTACATAAGATAACATTTTTCTTGAATCTTTAGTTTTCCAACGGTATATTATACATCAATATTACTATTATTATGCTCGGGAAAAAAATTACCAAAAAAAATATTTTTGCTTTTTCCTCCTTTGTTTAGTTATTAAATTCATTGTATTGTATATTTAGCCATTTCTTATCAATACTAATAACTGATATGGTTAATTTTTTGTAATCTATAAAATTAAAGGTACTTTCGATAAAAAAAAATCCTAAATTCGACATTTAATCCCTGTCATACTTTTTCAATCAGAATGAAACCTACATTCTAATAAATTCCACTAAATTTGGCATAGATATTGCAGGTTTCAATCAAAATTCTTCGAGCTGTTATTGAGAAAATTGTAAAAAAGTGCAAAATGCATGGTATAAAGTGGCACCTCTGTTTCGCCATATGTCTTAGATATACAGATATAATAGTTGGTGAGGTAGACTTACTTAGTAAATCTTTATGTATTAGAAAAGTTCTTAAATGTATATGATATATAATTCACTACATTATAATAAGTAAATATTTCTGCATCAAGAAGAAAGGAGATAATGATAATTAAACTCATGGGTTCAATGTTTGATAAGGAAGTACTGTTTCTTTGAAAAGCAGTTATCTTCAGAAGCAAATCGGGCTGAGCTTTTAGCTTATTCCCCCACAAAACGAAATAATAAACTTTCTTCTTTATCAATTTATAACAATAAAAGAATAGAAATATTATCTCCTTTCAGCATTATCCGAAAAATTCCATGCTTTACAGACTGAGTCCATGTCTGTTATTTAATATGCAAAGAAAAGCTTATGTATATTTATACTAAGCAATAATAATGATAACATTTTGAAAAAATGAAAACAAAATCAATTATGAAAAGTTCTCTTTATTAAATTACATATTGAACAAAATTTGTCTAACAGTGCAGAGTAAAACTGAGGTAAGTGATTAAAGAATAATTTAACGCTCACAATTCTAAAATATTCTTTATTTTTTTTAACCTACCTGACATTTTTATTAAATTTTAATCTGTATAGAAAAATTTTTCAATTTAAAAGGACCTATTGTATTTAAATAAATAAATTTTAATTAATAATATTTTTAAATACATTAATATATTTTAATGTTATAAAGAGGCCAACGAATTTACCTAATAAGATCATTAGTTTGGACTGTATCAATTAACTTCTAAAAGAAAAATAAATTACTATTTATTACACAAACAAAAAATGGAACCGTACATGATTAGACTTTTTCATGTTTTTAAATTGTTTTGGAACTTGTTGCTTTACACTGACTTTACTTTACTTTATAATGAAAGTAGTAAATTCACAAAAATCAAAGGTGTGTTGTATATTTAAGGGCCAGTAACTGATATTATATTCATGTATCTCCCATTGCCATAATTCAGGAAATTTCATACTTTTAAAGCATGTGCTTCTACCTATTTTTTAAGATGGATTGAGGAAAGACTTAACTGGCTAAACAGGTGGTGAAATCACTATGGAAGATTTAGTTATTACTATAAGCATTCCTTTAGACAAAGATTCTTCTGTATTTCAAGTAGAAGTGTTTGTGATTTTGTCCAAAGATACGCGTTACCCATAGGCTATTTCAAGCTCAAAAGATAATACATGATTTACAGAGTAATGAGCATTACCAGTTATGTGGGCAAGCACCAGATACCGCATAACACTAAATAGTGAACTGAGTTTGCTACAGCTCACTAAGATATTAGTTTCAAGGATTAGACAGAATATATAACAAAAGGCTTCATCCATTGAAATTTCATACTTCTACACTTCATGAAGTAAACTAGGTGTGAGTTAGAGGAATTATAGGGTAATCTATTTATTTCCTTCATTGGGTTGGGTAAAAAGTACTCATAGGCACATTTGTAAGACTAAGATACAGTGGGGATCACCTGTAGCAGGGTGGCTAGCATAACAGCCTTCTATGCCAAAGGTCATGGGTTCAAACGCGCAGGTGGTCCTAGGATTTTGTAACGGAATAAAAAATCTTTAGTTATACCATCCTTCAGAGAGGATGTACAAAGGTGGTCCCGAGCCAAAGTCATGTCAAGTACTCGTTAAAGATCCCTATCCTAGTTAAATATGGATAGACAAAATTTAGAACTCCCTCAGTAGCATCGTCCGGTTAGCCACAGTAGCATAAAGTAACATTAAATAAATAAACAAAAATAAAGATACAGTGGGTCTTTTTTTACATGAAGGGTGCCACTTACTTTTTTATCACATAATGATTACTTTGAAATAAATAAATAAAGTAATCACTTTAATTAACATATGATCAGGTAAACAAAAATGCAGTTTAATGAAATGTTTATTTTAATTTAATACAGAGACAATGACAAAAAATAAATAAAATATTAATTTAAACATTAAACAATATTAAAAAAAAAAGAAACCATGCCTTCAAATGTTTGTTGAAATAAATGTATTTAAGAATAAACCCTCAGAAGTTTAGCAAATTCTCATATAACAAATCCACTTTTTTGGTTTATTGTTCATATTTTTCTTTTTCTGTTTTTTTTGTTATTGTTTATATTTCATTTTGTGTCCATTGTCACACATTTTAGGTACAACACATTTATCTTTAAAAAATGGAAGACATTTTCTTCTTTATTGGAAAACAAAATTTAATCAATAAAATTCACCTCTTTACTCATTATACACATAGGGAATAATAACCTTCTTAATAGAATAAAATTGGAGGCTGATGTCTACTTCACCACTATTTTATTGAAAAAATGCACCTGAAGATGGCATTGTAGCCGAAGCGTAGTGCGAATTTTTCCAATAAAAGAGTGGTGAAGTAGACATCAGCCTCCAATTTTATTCATAGAAA
Source organism: Piezodorus guildinii (assembly GCA_023052935.1). NCBI lineage: Eukaryota > Metazoa > Arthropoda > Insecta > Hemiptera > Pentatomidae > Piezodorus > Piezodorus guildinii. The sequence continues at coordinate 109,676,911 of CM041292.1, read as the reverse complement.
TTTGACCTTCACCTAAAAGAATCTACACCTTCTTAATAGAGTTTGAAGGTGTCATAGGGTTTAATTTATTTAAAAAAGAAGAAGAATGATGATTACTTTTAAAGAATTTTTTTTTTTTTTTTCAGTGGCGTGACAGGCCGTGCATGCCTTGGGCCTCGCAGTGTAATCTCCTGAGAGTTTACACTCGCGTTTAAAGATAGAATTGTATAGGGTAGAGTCATCACTCCCTACGCCTAATTTTGTGAGTGGTCACCATTTGGCTGACGGGTCTCACATACCTGAGGGAGAGGCTGCGAGTGAATCCCTATTATATTTCATCCTTATAAAAGCCCCGCCGGGACTGGGATTCGAACTCGCAACCTGTAGCATGAGAGACTAGCACGCTAGCCACTCAGCCACCCAGTCTCCCCTACTTATAAAGTAATAATTTGGTGATAAAAAGTAACTGGCAGCCTTAATGTAAAAAAGAACTGATACAATATATTTCAATTTGTTTTGTAGTATTGTTTTGTCAAGATTCTAATCACCATTGGCATTTAAAGGCAGATATATTTACTTAGTTACTTACTTAAAAATCTCTAAATAAGGTACTGCGTAAAATATTTGGTCCGAAAAGAGATGAGGCCACTGGAGAGTTTAGAAGGTTGCACAATGCGGAATTGCAGAATTTGTATCCTGTGAATATAATTGAGTTGATAGCATCACGGAGACTCAAATGGGCGAGTAAAGTTGTTGGGCTCGATGAGGAGCGGATTCCGAGAAAGTTGGTATTCGCTGATCCGACTGGTAGGCGTCCGAAAGGTAGGCTGAAGCGTCGATGGGAGGATTGCGTTAAGGCTGATCTCGGGGGCTTGGGTTTGAACGGTGAACATTGGACGAGTCTGTGTAGGCGGAATTTGTTGGTATCGGCATCGAGCCTTCGGGTTCGCTAAGCCTATTATTATTATTATATTTACTTAGTAATATACATAATCAACAGTAAAATGCATGTTTATTTAAGTTCATTGTAAAATTAAAAACGGTAGCATTTCAATTTTTTTGTTTTCCTCAAAGTTTTACTATTATATGGATAAGGAGGAAGAGATTGTTCAGGTGGTGGTCATAAAAGTGAAAGACTACTTTCTTATCTTTTTTGGACCGCCACCCAAACCCTCATATTATTGGGTTGATGCAAAATTAATGCAGGTTTCCTCTATTGAAATATCTTAATTCCAATTGTGTAAACAAAGCTAATCCTAACATTGATCATTATTATACCAAAACAAACCTTATCTAATACCCTCTCTTTCACCATGAATTTGTTTAGTAAAATCGTTTTGTTCAGTGTGTTCAAAGGTCTTGAATCGAAAATGTCAAAGTGCGATTTTCGTCAAATTTATTTTTACGAATTTAAATTAGGGCGCAGCGCTGCGCAAACGGCTCGTAATATTAATGAGGTGTGGGGTCAGGGGGCTATTAATGAGTGCACGGTGCAGCGTTGGTTCCAGAAGTTTCGCAGAGGAGATTTCGACCTCGAAGACAAGGAAGGTCGGGGCCGTCATCTTGCTGTGGACAACGACCAGCTGAGGTCAAAAGTGGAAGAAGACCCAACCAAAACCACACGAGAAATGGCGGCGGAACTCGGAACTCAAAAATTGCAACGTCTTTGCCCAGCATTGATGAATCGGAAGGGGCCGATCCTGCTCCACGATAACGCCAGACCACACGTTGCACAACCAACGCTTCGACGACTGCACGAGTTGGGCTACGAAGTTCTCCAACATCCGCCTTATTCACCTGACCTCTCTCCTACAGACTTCCACTTTTTCAGGCATCTGGACAACTTTTTGAGGGAGAAAAATTTTCAAAACCAGGACGACATTGAAAATTCTTTTCGTGATTTCATTGAGTCCAGGGATTCGGATTTTTTTTCTGGTGGAATAAGAAAGCTTGTTGAACGTTGTCAAAAGTGCATTGATTCAGATGGAAATTATTTTGATTAAATATATATGGTTAAAGTAAAGATATGGCGTATTTACAATACCTACTAAAAACCTGCATTAATTTTGCATCAACCCAATACTTCATATTCATTTCTTGGTCAACTATTGATTATTCATTACTATGTGGATAGTTATAACAATTTTTAGATAAGTATCTCAGAAAAAAAAAATCTCTAAAGCTCTTTTCACATTTTAGCATATTAAACACAAGTGTTCATTGAGCACAGAAAGCCAGATTTGGTACACTTCCATTGGGACCCAAAGCACTATTGAACAAAACAAGAAACAACAAAATAGAACCACCATTTCAAGTGAATCATATCAGAGACAAATAAACAGACACTAATGCAAAAATGTGTTTTACAGAATCAGAGGGCTCTGGAATTCATAAATTTGTTCAAAATGACACATTGAAATTTCAGTGTTGTTATTAGTAAAAACATTTTTAAAAATCAATGAATTTTAATAAATCTTTAATAGTCAGACATATTTTAAATATGCATCATGCCTGAAAATAGCTGATTATATACCAAGATATTTAATAAAGAGTAACAAAATTTTAATTATAGCTAAAAGTTAATAATAGAAAATTGATATCAGGTGGATTAATCATAATTTAGGGATGTGAAATCTAGAATTTAAATAAAGTTAAAAAGTCTTGACAGCTTTGAAAGGAAAATACTACATGCTTGATAGAGAACAGCAGTTTGTGACAGCAATGGAATTACCCTTATTGTTAGTTAAAGAGTCTGAATATAATATTAACAAAAATTATTTTTAAGAAGTATGATATGAAATAATTTAAATTAAGATTCTTATAAATTATCAAGTTCCTATTGTTAGAGAAATAGTGTGCTTAGTGCTTTCATTGCTATTACTCCTTTATCCACGAACAAACCTTCTAAACTAAAGAATCAATTATGCTGAGCATGATTAGTTTTAAAAATTAAATATAATTTCAAACAGAGAATAAAGTCTAACAATACATAGATATAGTACCATTCCATTTTTATATTATTACTATATACTACTATAATTTTTGGAACTTAAAATCTAAGTTTATGTTCAAAACACTGAAATACAAAAATAGACTCACCTCACTCTAGCTAGTGGGTATTCGTTCAGGTTTTTTGCATTTGATGAATACAATGAAGTCAACTTCTCTATCCACTTTGAAAATGTTAAAAGCTCCAAGCTGGCAGGGAACAAACACTGGTGCATCTAAAATGTTAGAACTCAATTTTAAAGAACATTCTATAAAAATTAAATCAAATCATTAATTTTAAATAGACATACACAAATCTTTGAAATAAATTCTAATAGTAAGTTTTGTTTTCAAATTCAGTTTTTAATTCATAGACATTAATAAGTATATTAACAAACATATTAACCTTCTAAAAACTTAGTGAAAGGTGTTCCTTAAAAACTTGGTTCTTTTATTCCACAAATTTTATTAATAACTAATAATAATCAAAACGTAATTAAGAAAAAAACCCCCATTAAATAAACAGGAGATAAGGGTGTTAAACTCTGGCATTAATATCTACCATTACACCCTGGCCTAAGAAAACATCCAGCATATAGCCTAAAAATGCGAGATGAAGGAGAACAAAAAAAACATTATTGGTCTTTGGCTTAGTTCTAACAGGAGTTTGTTGAACCAGGAGTACCTTCCAACTTTAGTGTTGCTCTCCAGCTGTAATGAAAGAATAAACTATTATTTCAGCACAGCTGGGTTCAAACTCAGAGCCCTAAGAACAGTAGTCCAGTGCCCTATCTACAGGACCATCCTACTCCTCCAAGGTGCCATTGAAAGAAGATAATGATTGTTAGTAATTAATACACAAATGAGTATATTTTATAAAATTAATACCATACATTTTAACTATGACCATAATGACCATTTATTTTATTATAATAAAAGCATTTTTTAAAAACTCTGCAGGTCATTAATATACTTAACCAATCATCTATGATCATTATTGGTTGGCTTTTGGCAGAGCATGTTGAAGTTTAGTTGTTTCTGCTTCTCAATAAAATCTTTACACAATTCTAAACTCTAAGTTATTGCATATTATATTTGTCATTGAGTAAAGTGATTACCAGTTATTCCTTTCAGACAGTCGCAATTTCCAATTAATCCATTTTATGAATTAATTCATTTGGTAACAAAACTACAATGTGTTACACATCAATTTAAAATCTTTAGATCTGACAAAGAAAGTAAAATATGATTTTCAATTAATAATGAAGTGGAATCCAATAAGTATATAACAAGAAGGACAAAAATTATTTTTAAAAAACATAGTCTGAGAGGCAACCAAGAAAGAAAACAATGAAATAAGACAAAGGTTTAACCCAAATGGTAAGTCATCAAGGTATCCTCAGGGTTTAGCAACGAGAAAAGGACTGCATTTTCAGCTACAGTCCTTTCCTAACTTAAGTAACTTGAGGTCAACATGTTGGTAAAGAAATAAATAGTAAAGACTAATTTATTTTATTTTTTTACCACTGCCTGGACTATTTCTGAATTTACCAACATTCAACTGTGTATATTCACTATGAAAAAAATTATTCTTTGTAAAACACTGAAATATCCAATCCTCTAATATGGTGTTGAGATCTGGACTTTGACTAAGGAAAAATGTCAAAGACTTCTTGTTTTTGAAAGGAAAATTCTCTGATTTTTAAACCAGCAGTTTTATAAACTTTATTGAGAGCCTAATGTTGTATACGTTTTAAAAGAAGCCAAATTAACTACCTACTTCCATGTAACTACAGAAATCATCCCTGGACAAAGATGAGTCAGCAGATCTAGACATAGCTGGATTGACTGCGTGGCTAGAGATGCAAGGAGTCTTAAAGCAAATTAGTGGGGCGATAGGATTGGACAGAGACACTTGGAGTAGCTTATTGAGGAATCATAAACCTGATAACATGTTATAGAGCCACAAAAATAAATTCAATAAATGAGATAGAATAAATGAAATCCCACAGGAAAAAATATAACTAAGGCTTGAGAATAGGAAAATGAGATATCCTGAAACATTATCGAAAAAAGAGTTACATGCTAAATATATTTTTCCTTAGTAGCTTTACTTAAATTAGGTAAAATCTTTTGATGAAAAAACTTTATAACTGGTTCATATTCCATACTTACAATATTAATAACTAATATTCATTAAAAAAAAAAAGAAATATATAGAAATCACTGATTGCTAGAATTAAGCCTTTGTTGTCACTTTATACTAAAAAAATAGTATCTTAACTTTACAAGAATATTTTATATACCATCATCAAGTAAATTGTGACCATTAAGAATAAGTTGGTATAAAAATAATTTCCATCTCATATTAAAACTATTTGTAAACCAAAAAAATAAAAATCATAAGTTTGACAAACCTATTATACTAATTTAATTATTAATATTCTTAAATCACATACCATTTTAAAATAACCATTAAAAAAGTGGCTCCAAACTGCCTTCTTTAACAGTGTTGCCAGATCTTATGAGAGATTAATGCATATACTCCATTGTGATGTATAAATCAGTATATTAGCAAACAAAATATGATAAATATTTTTCATTATTAAAAAAAATATATATATATTTATATAAATAATTTAATTATTAGATTTCCAGAATAAAAATGAATGTACATTTTGATGACTTATTATTTCTTAAGTTTGTAGAACTTATCCATTCTAAATTGGACCCAATACCAATAGATCACTATTTAGAAATAATCAAGAAAAAATAGGTAAGAAAATATTATAAAATATAATGATTATTTACTTCTGTTTGCTCTAAAAATATAGTTATTAGAATTATTTTGAGATAATTTATATTTATAAATAGTTTTTGCTATTAAAGTTATGTTTTATACAATATAAATTGAAAATTTTATTGAACATTTAGGATTTAAGTTTTAACTAGTTTAAACTATTATTATTACTATTATTATATATCATAATATTATTATCATAATAATATCATCATAATATTATTATTATTATTTAGTTTAAACTATTTAACTAGTTTAAACTAAGAAACATTTTTTTTTCTTTGGAAATATCAATGAAAAAACAATTATACGTTTCTTTAAGCATTATTTTTCTGCTGTATTTGCATAATCAATAATTAAACTAGTACATTCTATTTATTTAACCTCACTTTTATGCTACTGTGGCTAATCGGACGCTGCTACAGCGAGAGTCCTAAATTTTGTCTATTCAGGTATAATTAGGATAGGGAAATTAAAGGAATACCTGACATCTCACAGGCTCGGGACCACCTCTTTTTTTCCCCTCCGAAGGAAGGCATAATAAAGATTTTTTAACTCCTAAAAAACAGAACCATTATGATATAGGTGACGTCGGCAATGTACTTGTTGTTTTTGGGTTGTTACTTTTCTTTCACTTTGTTTTCCTATGAGTCATTTCTTGTCCTCCAATGTAATGAGGTGTTCTATTTCAATTAGGATTTTTCCTTTATTTTTAAAAATTTGTTGATTTCTCAGAAAAAGTCATTTATAAATACATGGCTTTAGCTTATTGTATGTGTAATCTACTAATCTTAACCATATCAACTTTCACTTTTCTTTTAAGTTCTTTTGAATAAAATGGATCTGGTTTCATCTTAGCACTTAATTGATGATTTAGCCTCATTTATATTTTTTTGATGCTGCAATAACAACTACTAAGTATTATAAATTACTATTTATTAATTACAAGAAGATTTTATCCATTATTTTGCTTTTTATCAGACTGTGTATGAAAACCTCTGTGACTTCATAATATAGGAAGTAAGCATAACTATTAAATATATCATTACACTAAATTGTTTTAACTTCTTATTATAGTGAATAATAATTTTACATTAATAGAATAAAAAATCTGGTGCTGGAAACACACAGCTTTCACTTACCTCGGCTTTTAAAATCAATTTAAGAACTATTGAATAAACTTTAAGTTGATGAAAGTTCAAGGTTAATTTAAATAAAAAGTCTATTCAGTATTGTTAGGAAGATATGATTCAGATTATTTATTTATTTATGAAAATAGAAGAGGCTCTTAAACCACTATGGTTATTTTAGCCCTAAAATATGATTTAGATTAAATAATATACAAATATAAAATTGTTCGGTATAATAATCAGTAATCAGTTTATGCCCTATTCATTATCTTAAATTAATTTTAAAACAATATTTAGCTTTCAAATGGTTTATTATACATCTATGTTACTATTCTTATGTTCAAAACAACAAAAATTACATTAAAAAAAAATGTTTGCTCCTTTCTTCTAAAGTTGGTTATCAAATTCGTTCAACATTTATATTCAGCCACTTTTTATCAATATTAAACAGATGATATTGTTAATTCTTTTGAATCAACAAAACTAATGGTGCGTTAGAGGAAGACAATTTTAATTAAAATTGGCATTTAAGCCCTGTTAGACTATTTGAATAAGAATGAAACTTAATATTACATACTATTAAAGCCTATTCATTTTACATTGATATAGTAAGTTTAATAAAAATTGTTTGAAAATCATAAGAAGGTGCAAAATGCATGGTGTAAAGTAGCTCTGCTGGTTTGATGATTTATATGAAAAAGTTGGTGTAATATCTAGAGCATTATATAGTTGCATTAAATATGAAATTTCAGTTTGGTACAAATGCTATGGTAACTTTTTCATCCAAATTAACTTATAACATGTGTTTTACAACTTTTTATGATTTTATTGGAAAAAATCTGATGTTCAATTACATCAATCAATTATTATATGTATTTAATATCAGATCTTCATTTAAGCAATCTTAGAGTGCTTAAATTCCAAATTTTAAAATGACTTCAGCTGAAGTATTGTTTATATTGTTATGGAATTGAAATCCATTTCAGACATTCCAAATGTTACCACAGATTAATAAGGTTAACATTGTTTATCTATTACAAGAGGGTTATTCCCTCATTCCATTCAGTATTTTTCTTCAACTCTCTGTAATTTTCATTAACATAATAAAATAAAATATATTGGTTCAAATGTATACTATAAATACAAATTAAAGATGATTAAATAAGAAGAATAATGATTTAAAAAAAAATTGTATGTAAGCTCATTATCTTTATATTGTTGATTATAACAAACATATATTATGTATTAAAATAATTTAATCTTAAATTATCAATTTTGTCGACCAATTTATTAACAATAAATATTTATTTATTTAACGTCACTTTATGCTACTATGGCTAATCGGACGATGCTACAGTGGGAGTCCTAAATTTTGCCTATCCAGGTTTTATTAGGATAGGGATCTTTAACGAGTACCTGACATCGCACAGGCTCGGGACCACCTTTTAACGTCCCCTCCGAAGGACGGTGTAACTAAGGATTTTTTATTCCCATTAAAAAATCCTAGGACCACCTGCGGGTTTGAACCCGTGACCTTTAGCATGGGAGGCTGTTACGCTAGCCACCCAGTTACAAGTGATCCCTCACAATAAATAAAAATTAATTGAAGTAATAAAAATAACAATATTTGTATTATAAAAACATAGATATTTTTAACATACATATTGGACATAAATAATTAAAATATAATGCCTTAATACCCTATATAATGTTTAACATACAAATATTCACATGAAAATAAAGTTTAGTTGTGATTTAAAAGTTTTCAAATAATAAAAAAAAATTCAAACAATTGGTGTATATACACTCAGCTGCAAAAAAAGCGGTCCACACACATTTCTTAAAAAAACATTGAAACAGCGGATATAACATCTACCCTAGAGCCGTTGTTTTTAGAAAATGTGAATGATAATATGTTAAGTATTTAAGGATTATTATATTTGAAGGATTAGAGATAGGATCCTAGGGACTTCAGGATAAGGCATATATCAGTATCGCTATTTTCTTTGCTAGTCCACTTCATTCTCCTTGTTAGCCACTCACTCCAATTTTTTCTAAATTTTTTTTTCCAGTCTTCTTGAAAGTGATTTTAAGAAAAAAAAAAAACATGGATGTGGATCTATTTACAGCTGCTTGAATTTTTGCTTCAGCAGAAGATGGCAGATGCCAGTGAAACATTGCAAGATCTATCCGACATTATGAATAGATTGGCCAATACACTAGGAGACCTGGTTCAGGGTGACAGTGTTAAATATCGATTGTATATGTAAAGATAGTTGTGGCACTGAACTTCCACCTAGGTGTACAGCAGCCCAACAACAAACAGTACAGTCCAGTTGGTAGCGTCCCCTGCGCCATGTTGTTTGTATATATAGCAGTAATAAACAAGCTGTCTAGTACAAGGTTCTTTTATTCCACTGCCTAATACTCTATAACTTTAATAGGTTATGGGCCCAGAGTATTTGTGCAGAGCATAGTATTTGTGTATAGTGTCAACGCGTAGTCGCGAAGTGATATTATTTTATTAGTGAATTTTGTTTACTGGTACTATGGCGTCAGTTACTACTTCAGGAGTTCCAGTACTCGTCGGAACAAGTTTTAACAGCTGGTTTTTCAGAATGTCATCTATTTTGGAAAGAGAACAGGTAAAAGATGTGTTAGAAGCAGACCCTCCTACCTCTAGCGCTGAGAAAAGGGAATTTATCATTAAAGACTCGAAGGCAAAGTCCATCATTATCCAAGGCATTTCAGATAAACATCTGGAAATAATCATGGATTGCCAAACTTCCAAGGAAATGATAAATGCTTTAAAGAAGGTTTTTGTCAGATCTACCTCTTTTTCAAAATTGACTTGGTACAGAAAGTTGATGGGCCTGAAATATTCTCTTCAAGGAAACATGGAAGAACATTTTTTGGCATTTGATACCATTATCCGAAACCTTCAAGAACAAGGCACAGTTCTAGGGGAGTCAGACAAGGTATGTCACCTGTTGATGTCTTTACCAGATGAGTTCAACACAGTTGTGACAGCTCTAGAAACTAATTTAGAAGTCCAAATGGATTTTGTGCGAGCCAGACTTCTAGATACAGATACCAAGTTAAAGTCAAAGTCATCAGCTTGTGCATCATCATCAGAAGTATCATTTAAAGCACAGAGTGGTTGTTTTATATGTGGGGATAAAAGACATTTCAAGGCACAGTGTCCCAAAAATAAGCAGAACTGTGGAAGTAAATCCTTTAATAGAAGCTTTCGTGGGAAAAGAAGAGGAACAATCCAGTGTAATTCAGCAGATGTAGATGAAGAAGTTGTAATGGTGGCCCTAAATTGTGGTAATATTAAACTATCATCTAACAATGTGTTTTTAGTCGATTCAGGTGCGAGTAACCATCTTTTTAAGGCAGAATTGGAACCCCTTTTGTCAAATGTTTCGAATCTTGATCATGATGTTGCCATACATATAGCTAATGGTGATAAGATGTTTACTAGAAAAGAAGGTACCCTAAGAGTAACCTCTCAAGGTAGGATTGTAAACATTAAAGGTTTGATAGTTCCAGGATTAAAACATAATTTATTATCAGTGAGTGCAGTTACCTCAAAAGGCTTAAAAGTGATTACAGATTCTAAGGAGATGAAAATCTGTGGAAGAAATTTTAAGCTGAGTTGTCCATGAGTGAATGGATTGTACATATTTACTTTTGATGATCCCAGTGATAATCAAGTCAAGTGCAACATTACAAGTGCTACGGATGGAGATTTATGGCATAAACGTCTAGGACATTTGAATCGGCATGGACTCAAAAGTTTAGGATTACCCTATAGTGACAAGAAGTGTTCGGCATGCATTGAAGGTAAGGCTACTAGACAGCCCTTTTCAAATAATAGGAAACGCACTTCAAAGGTTGGTGAATTAATTCACTCTGATATATGTGGTCCTTTCAATCCTGAATCAGTTGAAGGACATAAGTATATGCAGGTGATTTTGGATGACTTCACTCATTTTGTGCATGTTAAACTTCTCCATATGAAGAGCGAAGCTGAAACAAACCTGATGGATTATATAGCGGAACTAGAAAGGCAGCAGGGTGTCCCAGTGAAAAGGCTACGTTTAGATAATGGAGGAGAATTTACGTCTAAATTTTTTCAAAAATATTGTTCAGATAAAGGTATAAAATTAGAATATTCTTTGCCATATAGCCCTCAAATGAACGGAAAGAGTGAAAGAATGAATAGGACACTATTAGATATGATGCGTACTAAGGTATCAGATTCCGGCATCCCCAAGTTCTTGTGGGGGGAAGCAGCTCGATGTTGTGCTTATGAACTGAATAGGTCACCTACTTCAGCCTTAAGTAAAGGTGAAACTCCCTCATTAATATGGAATGGCAGAAATGATCTGTCTAAACTTCGAATATTTGGTTGCCGAGCATGGCCTACCATTCTTCCTAAAGGTTCTAAATTGGATCCCAGAAGCAAGGAGGGGGTGATGGTTGGTTATTGTGGTGGTGGGTATAGGATTTGGTTGCCAGACGAGCAGAAAGTTATTAGATCTAGAGATGTGATATTCGAGGAGAGCCAAATGCCCTATAAAGAAGTTAAAAATGTACCTATTGTCTATCATAATAGTGGTGGAAGCTATGAAGAGGGAAGGAAAAATGGTGAAGAGAATAACACTAATATTTCAGAGCAGCCAGAAGAAACTTCTAGACCTCAGAATGATTGTAATCCAGAGCAGTCAGAAAACCCTTCAAGACTTCAGAATGAAGAATCCAATCCAGAGCATTCAGAAGAAACTTCTAGACCTCAGAGAAACCGGTCAAAACCTCATTTCCTAAATGATTATGAGTTATATAATGCATACTGTATGGTAAGCCGATCAGATGGAGTTCCATCATCTTATGAGGATGCTAATAAAAAGGAGGAATGGCAGGAAGCCATTATTAAAGAATTAAAAGCTCATGAGAAGATGAACACTTGGTATGAAGAGGAAGCACCGAATGGAAGTGTCCCAATCACAACTAAATGGGTTTTCACAGTGAAGGAAGATGGAATCAAAAAGGCCAGATTGGTAGCAAGAGGGTTTGAAGAACAAACTCAAGATGATTGTGTATTTAATTACTCACCAGTTTGCCGAATGGATACTGTAAGAACTCTCTTGTCATTTGCATGCCAAAACGATTGGAGTATTAGACAAGTTGATGTGCCAACAGCCTTTCTCAATGGCTCACTGGACTATCCTGTGTTTATAAAACCACCTAAAGGTGTAAGTTGTTCTACAAAAACTCTGTCAACGATGGAAGCGGAGTACATTGCAGCAGGAATGGCATCACAGGAAATTGTGAGTTTAAGTGGTATAATTAGTGAGTTCAGTGGTGAAACATTAAGTGGAAAACTGTTGGTGGATAACACTAGTGCTATAGCTTTTATAAAGAATTGTGAAAACTCTAAACAAGCAAAACACATTGATATAAAATTCCATTTTGTTAAAGATCTTATTTCCAAAGAAATAATATCTGTGGAACACATCAATTCTGACCGCAATGTGGCAGATTTGTTCACAAAACCACTTGCCTTTGATAAGTTTCAAATGTTTCGGAAGGCTTTAATTAATTAATATATTAATGTCATGTATATATATTGTGCTAAAATTGTTGTACAGAATTTTGTAATAGTATAATATTTTACTTGCTTTGTTGTATAGAATTTTTTAATAGAATAATATTTTTACTTGTTTTGTGGTGTAGAATTTTGTAGTAGAATAATATTTTTACTTGTTTTGTATGTGAGATACAATTGAATATTTACTTGTGTATGTATATATTTGAAAACATTCAATTGAGGGGGTGTGTTAAATATCGATTGTATATGTAAAGATAGTTGTGGCACTGAACTTCCACCTAGGTGTACAGCAGCCCAACAACAAACAGTACAGTCCAGTTGGTAGCGTCCCCTACGCCATGTTGTTTGTATATATAGCAGTAATAAACAAGCTGTCTAGTACAAGGTTCTTTTATTCCACTGCCTAATACTCTATAACTTTAATAGACAGAACCCACAGAAAACAGATTTATTGTTATGCAGGCACTAAGAAATTGTCACCAGACAGCATTAGAGTCTATGCTCTACACGGAATGAGATGTAAGTATGGATACTGTGTGTAGGAGGTTTCATGAAGTGAAACTACATTCCAGTGTTGCAGCTACTGTGCCTCTCTTGACTGAACCACACTGGGCAGCTCATCGGCAATTTTCTTTAAATTCTGGCCACTGGTCAGATGAAGAATGGAGCCATCTACTCGTCATAGATGATTCCAGATTTTTCCTTTATACTTCAGATGGACGAGTAAGATTATGGAGGAGGGGTGGCAAACGGTTTGTTTAGTGTAATGTTGCTGGAACAGCACAGTTTGGTCGAGGCTTAGTATTGGTGTGGAGTGGATTTTTGTACCTGTGCTCACACGGACTTAGTGGCATTTGGGAGGGCATCATTGAATGCTCGAATTTACATAACCGACATTTTACAAGATATTGTTGTCAATTTAGCCCCTTTAATTGGTGACATTTTCTTATTGATGCATGATAGTGCCCATCCTCATAGGTCAAATTTTGCTAAAACCGGGACCTGGGAGTGGCACGTCCATAACCCAGATCTGAACCCCATTGAAAACTATTGGGACCAAGGCAACAGTTAAGGCCCCCATTGAGAGCTAAGAACAGCCATCATGGAAGAGTGGGAGGGGAATTCCGCTATATGTCAACGATGGCCTGATGCAAGAAGGTTGGAAGAGAGGGGAACACACATTTCTAAGCCTCAAAGTAAACTGTAAGACAAGAGGATTTATTCATTTGATTTAAGGTATTCATTCAGAAGATTATTATTTTTTTCTTTTATAAGCTCAATAACTTATTTTCTTCCTAGAAATTTTCATGTTTTCCATTGACCTAATACTCCACCTTCAAGAAAAAATAACACCACCTTATAAGATGTAGTAGGTAGTTTGTTGTTTATATGTATGATGGCCGTCTTTTTTGCTGATAAGTCTATAATGAGAAATATAAAAATATATATGTTCTTAATAGGCCAGAGTCAATATCCATTACTGAAGGTGTCCTACAGGGAGAGATATTGAGTCCTCTTTTATTTTCATTATTTATTGCCGATATCGACTCTTTCTTTCGGGAAAATGAGGCACACGGAATAAGAATAAGTCCTTATGATGAAATTACGAGCCTCATTTATGCAGATGATTTGGTCTTGATTGGGGATTCTGTGACTGATGTTCAATCGAAGCTAAACATTTTAAATAGATATTTCATAGCGAACTTATTGACTGTAAATATCACCAAAACAAAATTGTTAAAAATTTATAGGGGTAGACCAAAGAGAAGCAGAAGTGTATATTTCAATCGTGACATAATTGAGGAGGTTCCAGAATACAATTATCTTGGCATTGCCTTCAGCTCATCAGGACTTTTTAACCGGGCGATGAGGCATATTATATCGAGAAGCAATACGAGTATCGGGGCGGTACTGAACATTTGCGCGAGAACTAAAATGGTATCTTGGGACGCCAGACAGAGACTGTATAAGTCACTAATGCTGAGCTGTGTTCTCTATGCGGCACCAGTCTGGGCTATCAGGCACATCAAGGAGTTGGAAGATATACAGGCCAGGTACTACAAGCGGCTGCTGTGCCTCAGTCGGAATACACCACACTATATGGTAAGATTGGAGGTCGCATCCGTGCCTGTGGGGTATTATGTACTGAAAACGATGCTTAAATGGTTAAGAATAGATCTTGAGCATGGATAATTCCCGATATGTAAAACAGTGTTTCCTAAAGTTGGTGCTCCTGGATAGAGATGATAAGGGGAGTAAACAGTATAACTGGGTCACACAGTTAAGAAAATTCTTCGAGAGTTTCGGGATGTTTGACCCGTTATTATTTAACGATTCTATCACTGTTAGAACTAGGGAGAGGGATATTTTGGAGGGCTACTGCAGATATATGAGAATGAAGGATATAGCCATGCTCCAAGAGTCGACCTATAGCCCGTGGCACAGTAAGGTCTTTGCTGACACCGTCCTTCCACAAAGTTATTTAATGTTAGGATGCAATATCGCGTATGTTAGAACTTTAGCCCAGATCAGACTGTCGGGAAAATACGCCATCTCCTTTAGTGTCGGCCCGCAGAAGTATAGTCTGGACCCACAGAAGCCGTGCCCAGTTTGTGAAGAAGACGCATTGGAAGATTGTTTCCATTTTTTTGCTCGATGTCCTGCATACCATGACAATAGAATACGATTTATGCCCGAATTAAATAATGTGAGTATTGATGACTTTTTTGAAATTCTTGCGAAACCCCACGTAATAGACATGAAATTATTATTTATTTTTGTCAGAGAAAATTTTAAAATAAGATTTCATCATCTTTCTTCTCAGAATGTTAATCATTCTTAAGTATTTCGGGATTTGTTTGTAATTGTAGGGATTTAGTATATACTTTAGTACTATCATTTTTTTACATTATTTATTGATATTCTTATATTTAATTTGTTATTGTATATGCTGGAGGAAATTAATCATAAAGATAGCAGCACCTTTATGCTTATTGCTGTATATGTGTTTTGTTGTTTTTGTTTTAAATATTTATTGGAATTGTGATTAATTATGTATATTTGCTGGTGATAAATTTATTAATTGTGCTGTGCCAGCCAGCTCTATTTGTATGGGGTTTGCCCTAAAAAACAAATAAATAAAGTTATTATTATTATTATTATTATAATAGGCCAGAGAAACAAATAATTCTTTATTTCCTTCTTAAATTGTTTAATTGTTAAACAAATAAATTAATGTATCAGAATAAAAGATTTGGTAAGAGATTTATTACTTCCAGTCAAGGTAATATGACATATCAAGTCAGTATTAAATGATAAAAACACTATAAAGTACGTACAGTAAATAAAATATTGCTAAGTTAAGCGGTCACTTTAATATCTAACTATTTACAGTATATATATTCACACAAACTAAAACAATACATAAGCATATATACTTAAATAAAATAACTCAAATTATTAAATTCATCCTGGAGATAAACTTAACTTTTGAGCAATATCGTTCTTGGAATAATTTATTAAAAATTAATTGAAATATAATATAGGTAGGTAGGTAAGGTGTTTTAGGGCGAGAAATATAATATAAATCTAGTAATTGTTATTTATTATTCTTGAAATTTTATGTTTATGAATTAAATTAGATAATAATGAAATGCCTAAAATTCTAGGCACTCCTGGTATTCGTGCAATGCCCGCCAGCCCTGCCCATCAATATTATTAATTCACTCTTCTTTAGACAGTACTGCCTTACCAAGCGATCTGATGAGGCAGAAGAGACAGCAAAATAATGGTATGTATCTTCTATTCATTGTAAAATAATGTTGTTCCACCTCTTGACCAACATTATAGCTAAGGTAGAGCAGGTTTATAATATTCCCTTATATTAATTATAGACTTGATAAGACCCATGCCAAATCAATTGGTCTATCATAATTTAGTTCTATGTACATCTGATGGTAAGAGGAATTTTTAACTTCGGGAAATAAATTATTTTGTAAATCAATAAATTAAATATCTGTTTGCAAATAGGCTTCTAATAAAACTACAATGTCGAAGCAAAAGTAATATTCAAGTAATTAAACCAAAGGGATTAAATATTAGGAGTATCTATAGAAATTGCACTTATAGTATTTACGATGTTTATTATTGATTTTCTGTATAATTTTAGAATTACAATAACATTCGGAAAATTTTCCAACATTATAGTACGATAGTACTGAGGGGGAGCCCATGGCTGAGTGGATAGCATGCTTGTCTCTCATGCTAAAGGTTGTGAGTTCGAATCCCAGTCCTGGCAGGACTTTTATAAGGATGTAATTAAATGGAGATTCACCCACAGCCTCTCCCCCAAATATGTGAGACCTGTCAGCCAAATGGTGGCTACTCAACAAATTAGGCGTAGGGAGTGACGAGTTTACACTACAAAATGCATCGAGAAACGTTAGTGTAATCTCCCAGAAGATAACACCATGAGGCCCAGGGTCTACACGGCATATCGGGCCACTGAAAGATGAAACAGATAATAGTAGTGATTGATATTAAACAGTGGAATGCGTGCAACATAGCTGTAGCTTTCTGCCTTATCCTGTTGCAAATAAATAAATTGGTTTGTTGGTTTATCATGTGTATATCTATAATATTTTATTTATATGATCTATATTTTAATTATAATTAGAAGTGAAATTATCAAGAATTTCATTAATCAGTAGTAAAAAAGGACACCAATCAGACAATTTATTTGTTATTTATTACATTTCATTGATGGTAAATGTAATGATTTTAACCATAGTGGATATGAATAGTTGACCCTTGAGAATTACTGGAAGGAATTAGTCCGGGTGGCGGTCATTAAATGAAACAACTAAATGGTTTCAACTATTTATTGTTTGCCAACGTTTCGACCCCCTTGGTGGGTCATCATCAGGGTGCATTCTGATGATGACCCACAAGGGGGTCAAACGTTGGCAAGCAATAAATAGTTAAAACCATTTAGTTGTTTCATTTAATGACCGCCATCCGGGCTAATTCCTTCCAGTAATGATTTTAAATGTAGTGATGACTATGCCAGTAGTAAAACACTAAGAAACTACATGATTTATTTCGAAGGACACTAATTTAGTCTCTTTTGTCTTCAAGCAAACCAACTGGGGTAATGAGATCATATAAATTCTTATGGGCACATATTCAAAGTCACATAACTAATTTAAATAAAAATGTAAAACACTCTGTTTGATAGTTATAGTATTGTTTAATTAGGCTTACAGATATTTTGTAGATATACTATATCTATATTTTTTTACCAATAGGAGACTGACAGCTGCAGGGATAATCATTTCCTTGAAGTGGTTAATATTACTCAATAATACATATTATGATAAACTCTGTTAATTTAAATTGTCTGAAAAATAAACATGAAAATGTGAAGAATATCAGGTTTGTTTGAGCTTATGAGAGGTTAGACAGTGTTCTGGGAAAGGGCTTATTCGTTTTCTGTAGATTCGGAGGAGATCGTGGTTTCCTGTTTCTTTCAGTGAGCGGAATGAAGAAGATTCATAGACTTGTCACCGACAATGGGGCATGTTCACAGTGGTCTCATGTAACATTCTCCGAAGGTAAGTGACACTGCTGATTAGCTAAAGGTTGATGGATATTATTAGGGCCTGGAATCGGCTGTCGCTCGGTGTTACTTTTCTACAAAGACTTTCAGAGATGGGCATACCGATTCATGTCATATTAACCTAGCTCGACGAAGATTTCCTCATGTCCTCCCAATAAAATTTCGATAAAAACCCGTTAGATTTAACTTATAGTGATTAAAACGAGAAAAGCGATAACCTTTGGTTGTTTCAATAATTGCCACCTCATTTATTAATATACCATATATTATATTTATTAAGTCAATATTTATTAATCTGGAATTATTAATTTCTTCCACTTCCAAGTCATTAAAGTCAGCGATTTAATTCTGACAATCAATCCGTATTTTAAACGTAAATTAGATTATTTTTTTTATTAAGGAAGTTTCAGTCTATACCATTCCACGCTTGTATTCGTTCGGGAATTTTCATACTTCACGATGTTTTTATACAGCGAAAATTCTCGAAGTATAATCTTCTAATATATTTCCATTGATCCCATATACGATATTATACGAAGTTTGTGGACACCATTAAGCCAAGTTGCGGGATTATAGCTGGTCATTGTACCGCGCAACGCTGTCGGTTGCGACCACAGCCTGCATAATATAGCATAACATTATTTCAGCCTAAAACTTCATTAACATAATTCGAACCCCTTCACTGACCTTTACTGCGTGCATATTTTTTAACAATTGTTAACTAACAATCAACATTAATGATAAAAAACTTTGTTATCGAATTTCCAAAATCATTTTTCAAGTTTCCCAAAAGAAGCATAAATTAATCTCATTTTGGGAAACAATGAGGAGAAATTATCAGATTATTGTAATAAATGTATGTATGTCGAGTATTTAAAGCCTTATCTCCCCTTCTCTATCTCATCATTTCTATATATATATATATATATATATATATATATATATATATATATATATATATATATATATATATATTTTTTTTTTTTTTTTTTTTTTTTTGTGGTTAGATAAATTTAGGGCTGAATAATATATTAGATAAAGTATAAGCCATAAAAAATGTATTGCATTATTTTAACTGTCTGTCTAAAATGAGCTTAATAAAGTGAATAATATAAGAACAATGGCTCTTCTAATTTTATAAATTCATTAATCAATAACAACTTAACATTGTTTCCAACGTTTCGAGGCCATGCGCCGTTTTGTGGGTTGAATTAATTAAATGAAGTTATTACTTTTTAAATATTGCTATAATTCTATTTGAAATCATTATTATGTACGTGATTTTATCAATTTTTATAATATTTCTTATATCTTATAAAATCATTACTCTCACTTCTCTTTGGCCTCCAGATCTTCCCCTCCAATAAGAAGAGGCCTGTAAGAGGCAGTATGAATTTATGCATACATTTGTAAATATAATAAATCAAAAGGGTTATTTTTTCTTGCGATAAATGACTTTATTTATTTATATCTTCTCACTTAATAGAAATGGATCCCAACAAATATTTTTCGCTGACAGCTTCATCCAATCAGTACAACGTCAAGAACCGCTTAAGACTAAAAAATAAAAAATCGTTTCCAGCGTTCAATAGATAGTTCTATTTAGCTAAGAGAAGATTGTACTAATCCTTATATAGTATATGCTAGACCCAGGCTCTGAGAACCGACTATAATCCGCGCAACATTGTATTATGTGGATTACTGAAATTTAGAAACACAAGGTAGGTACCTATTTACTATCAGTTACCGCGTGCAATTTAATGAGTCTGTACAGTGATCCTTATTACAACTCAAGACTTTGCTAATATTCTTGATTAAGGTCATTTATAATAATTTGACACCTCGCGGATCCCTTGGACATCGACTGCCACTTCTGAGAAAGCACTGCTCCATAGGAATTTTTTCACTGTCACATTATGTTTAAAATAATATTAATAATATAATAATAAATTATTTTTTAAAAAAGGGGGTCAACTGTGGTGTAGTAGCTTAGCATAACAGCCTTCTATGCCCAAGGTTGCGGGTTCAAACTTGGTAGATGGCTCTAGGAGTTTTCAAAGGGAATAAAAAATTCCCTATCATAATTAAACCTGAAGATACAAAATTTAATATTCTCACTGTAGCATCGCACGATTAGCAATAAGTAGTGTTAAATTAATAAACAAACTATCATAAAAAAACAATTTTAAGTTCGTATTGATTAATGTTTTCATAAAATTAGAAGATATATCGTTCATAAATTATTTTTCATTAAATTTCTTTATTTCCAGATCGGCTGCTTGAGCCATACATGGTTTTTTTTTTAACATAAATGAATAATTATTACAACTCGTAACAATGGAAAAAGTGGGGGTATAGCCTCGTACAAAGACACCCCTAACGATTATAAATTTATAATTATTTCTGAGAATTAAATAATAAAAACAATTTGATAACATAACGAACAATTATAATAAAAACTAAAGAAAGAAAGAGAAGTAATGAATATACAAAATTAATACTAGGTTTGCAAGAATATAAATTATAAATTTAAGATCCATTTTAGTCTAAAAAAAAAAAAAAAAAAAAAAAAAAAAAAAAAAAAAAAAAAAAATTAAAAAAAAAAAAAAATAAAAAAAATAAATTAAAAAATAAAATAAAAATAAAATAAATAAATGAGAAAAAAAATTCAAAAACAAAAGCTAAATAATAATAAATAAAAATAAGTTAAAAATATACACAAAAAGTAAAATAATATGAGGTTCATAAAACTAGATAATAATATTTACAACAGCATGTCCTGTAGAAGCCTGGGTTTGAGCCTGCGAGATGAAGTTGGAATTCCTATGTTGTAGGCTACTGCACCTCCAACTGCTGGTAGCTGCGAGTGGTATTTTTTGAAGCGGATTTTGATGAAGACTTCCATGTATTCGATTTGTAGCTCACGATGGAGTTGGCTATTTCTAATAAACCATGGGGCATCAACGGCTATCCTTAATATTTTGTTTTGAAAAGTTTGCAATTTTTTTCTTTTCGTTGAAGAAGCTGCGCCCCACACTTCACAACCATACATTAGTAATGGCCTTAATATTGTTTTATATATAAGAATGGTTGTTTCAGGTTTGAGACTAGATTTTCTATTGAGGATCGGGTATAGCATTGCCAGTCTTGCATAGGCCTGGGTTAGTTTAAGGTTAATGTGGTGGTTCCAAGTGAGGCGGCGATCGAGGTGAACCCCGAGGTATTTTACTGGTTCGTAGGCTGGACTCCATGGCAGCGTATTACCGTTGAGTGTCAGTTCAGGTGGATCCGAAGGTCGTCTTAATGTAAATATTTTTGAGTTACATTTTTGCACATTTAGACTTATCTTCCATTTAGTGAAATATTTTTCTAAGTCTGTGAGGTGGCTTTGGAGGGTATTACGGGCAATATCTATATCTTCATGCTGAGTGAAAACTGCCGTGTCATCCGCAAACATAGCAATCGAGGTATCTGTAGACTGGATGATGTCATGGAGGTAAAGGTTGAAGAGGATGGGAGAAAGAACTGAACCTTGCGGAGTACCGGCTTGGATGGGTCTGATAGTGGAGATAGAGGTGTTTATTCTCACTGTAAAAGATCGGCTGCTGAGGAATGAGAAGAGGATGTCGTACAGGTATTTTGGAGTACCGATTTGTTTCAGTTTGTACAATAGGCCTTTATGCCAAACTTTGTCAAATGCCTGTTGGAAATCGAGAAATGTTACGAGAGTATGTTTTTTCATTTCAAATCCGTTGACTATAAATTCGGTAAGTCTGGATAATTGGTGAGAAGTGGAGTGACCAAGTTGAAAGCCGAACTGAAATTCCGGAATGATATTGTTAAACTGTAAGAAGGAAGAAAGGCGGCTTTTTATTACCGTCTCTAGTAATTTCCCTAAGATAGGTAGTAGGCTTATTGGCCTGTAGCTGCTAACATGATTTGATTTTTTGCCTGGCTTGTGGACAGCTATTAATACGGCCTTCTTCCAGGAGTCAGGGAAATATCCGAGGCGTAGACTGCTGTTGAATATTGTTGTGATTAAAACAATAGCTTTTCTGGGCAATCTTTTTAGAGCAATAGCTGGAATCAAGTCATGTCCTGGACTTTTCTTTGTTTTAAGCCTGAAAATAAGTTCTTTTATTTCTTTAAGAGTCGTGAATTTCAGCGGAAGTTCAGCAGTGAGTGACTGTGATTGTAAAAACTCATTGATATCTTTATAACACTCTGGATCGTATCTTGACGAAAAACTTTCACTTTCTGTGTCGGAGAATGTCTTTTCAAAATAGTCAGCAAAGACTTCAGATTTATCTTGGTCACCGGAGATAAATGTGCTGCCCTCTATTAAGCTGGGAATGGTGTCTTGTTTCTTCAAAAGGCGCTTAGTAGCCTTCCAGACAGATTGGTCTCGAGGGTTCAGGTCTGCGACATATTGTTTGTAATTAGAAAGAGTTAGTTCGTCTAGTTTCTGTTTGACAACGCGTCTGAGATAATTCCATTTACGTTTGTCTATTGGATTTCTATTTCGCATCCAGCGTCTTCTTATTTTATTTTTTTCCTTTATTTTGGACAAAATAGAATTTGGTATGCTGTTTTTGAATAATTTTTTTTTGAAACTGAATGTCTGTATAGTTGATTCTATCACACAATTTGTTATTAATTGTGTCAGATGTTCTATGGCTGTATCAATTTCCTGACGGTTTGAAAAATTGTTCTTAAGAAAAACATTATGGAATATTAAGTTTTTGTACCTGTTCCAGTCAATTATTCCTCTAATGAGAGAACTTCTAGATGGAATTTCTTGAACTTTGATGGAAAAGTAAATTAATACAGGGATATGGTCCGAATTTAGAGCAGATATTGTTTGGCATGATATTGGTAAACTGATATTTTTAGATAAAACAATATCTAAAATATCAGGTGTACAACCATTTCTAAAAAATGTAGGTTCGGTAGGCGCTATAATTTGTATATTATGCTTAGAAGTGATATCCAGCAACTTATTTCCGTTTTGATTTGTTTTCCGACACCCCCAGTCATAAATTATTTCAATAAATATATTAATATTATAAAGTTTAGGTAAAAGAGAAAACTTATCAAAAATATATATAAAGAAAGTATTTATTTAAAAAAAGTACTTAAGTATTCCTTTAAAGATTCATCCATAGAACTAATATCAAAAGCACATAAAACTTAGAATAGAAATTTTAAAATAATATTTATTTTCAATGATTATTATTATTTACATTTTTTATTTAAAAAAATGTTTATTGTTTATTATATCGGATATTCAAACCCTTGCCTTAAGTGCCCAAATATATCTTTGAGCTGTCGCCTAATCCTTGTATAAACGAGAAATAATTTATACTCATATATTAATTTTTCTGTTGTTTGGAGGGAAAAGAAAAAGGGAAATATTGTTTACAAAATATTTTAATTTAAATTTTTTTTGTTTTATAATGTTCTCTTACATTACTAAAATCCTAAAATTCAATATACATGTTCTATTTAAAATACTAGATTTTCTCGAATAATTTTTAAGGAACAAATCCTGATGATTCCATATTCCTTTTTTCCCCCCTAAGGGCAGGTATATCCCGTATGTTTAGGCA
Source organism: Piezodorus guildinii (assembly GCA_023052935.1). Taxonomy (NCBI): domain Eukaryota; kingdom Metazoa; phylum Arthropoda; class Insecta; order Hemiptera; family Pentatomidae; genus Piezodorus; species Piezodorus guildinii. Next base: position 109,653,171 of record CM041292.1, on the reverse strand, counting down.
ATTTAATACAAGGAAAAAGGGTCGAGATTCTCTATTTCCATGTTTAAATTTACCAAGAGTTGTATAGAACTGCGCACAAGTTTCCCCAATCCCTTGTCTTTCTGGCGGTCTTCTTTTTATCGTATTTTTCAGATGAGAGGGTCTTACCGGCTGTTTTGATCCGCTTAAATCAGACTCAGAATCAGGATAAAATTCTGAATTAATTTATAATCTAATATTATAATAAATCTGTAAATTGAATGATAATTGATTATATAAATCAACCATTTCTAATTTTTCAAAGATTTTTTAAAATTTAATTAAGGCGCGTCTTCTGCTAGTGCCATTAATGATGACTTCTAATCTTAACTTACCGTTCACATGAAGTTTTTAGATATTTTATTTTCTCGATTCCAATATTTCTTCTACTCTTTGTATAGGAAAGAACTGCAAATGTTCTTTGATGGACGGTAGATTACAAAGCAATCGTATGTTCTAATGGGAGATGGAGACGGGTCTGGCTATTGTGTCCAATTATTAACTATCTTTGATTTCATGAAGTTTTTTTAGCGGAAGTCTTACACAATGCTCATCCATTTTTTCCTTTAGTGTTCTGGATATCACTTCAACTATAGCAGTAAATTTTTATCGGCCTGAGAGGTACGGGAATGTAATTATTTTAAGGACATATTTTAACTTAAATTCTTTGTTTTATATTATACCAGTGACGCGGCTGAGATAAAGGGTCTCTTGAATTCTGCTTTTCCCTCCACTCAGGCCTATTCCGGGGATTCTCTGTCAGATTGGTATTAGGATTAGGAATGATGATTAGGCGTTTTTAACTACGTGGTATTTTACGCCATATACTAATTGTTTGGTAAATTAGGTGGTATGAATTTTATTTTAACAATCATCTATCAGATTGTACATAGTTATGATTGTGTGTATGATCTTAGTATTTATTTTAATTATAGGTTGTTGTTGTTTTTTCTTCTGTATATATATATGAATTTTATTTTATTTTTAAACATAACTTTTTTTTTTTATGTAATTCGAGTTTATCATTGTTGTTGTGAATACTGTACGAATGTGATCTCATATCGCTATCAATATTGTTCATTTTGAAAAAAATTGTAATATATCTCAAAAACTATCTAAAAAAAATGTTTTTGTATTAAAATTTTTTGAAATCTGTTTTTTACAAATATTTTTTTTAGTTTTTGTTTCATTATGATATCTTCAAAATTACTAGAGTTAAAGAGATTACTAGAGTTAAAGATCCAAACACATGTTTTCATTCGCCAAGCTGACATAAAATGGCTTCCGAACTAAAAGTGTTGTTCTGAATTTTTTTTTATCCAAGGTGCTGAATTCTAGAAAAGATGGAGAATAACTGGTAAAAATATCATGATAATTAAAAATGTACTGCGGCAAAATAAATTAATATTGGACGTTTCATGGATTGACCCATATCGCTTACTTATTTATTAATTTAATTATTTAATGAATTTAGAAGAGGTTGGGCATGATTTAAAAGCATCTTTAGGATCTCAAAATTTCAAGAAGATTGTTCTTTAGAAGGAGATTACATTTTTTTTCGATAATGGACCTTTGTAATCAAAATAAAATAACCCCCTTTCAAAATTTGAGATACGTATAACCCAAATAACAAATTAAAAAATTCCTTCTGTCCGCAGAATTTACGAACACCAAAATTTTCCTTGAATAGCATAGACAGTGTTGCTGGTTCATTTTTCTTAAGCTTTTTCAATAATTTATTTCTTTACAGATACGTTAATTCTTACATATTTATATACATAGTAAATTGTAATAACATAGTATAATTAATTGTTTTACTGGAAAGAGCTTCTGATTTAGTTGAATTAGATTAAAAATATGTCAGCCAGAAAACAACCTTGAGTTGCGTTACGCATAAGAAGTTTCTTGCTGTTATTTGGAATCAAATCTCAGACTAAGTTTCGCATTGCACGACTACTTTAGTGCCTCTCTACATTTTTGGTTCAATTTATCCATGGAACTTTTAAATTTCAATTTGTGATCCGATATAAAGCCTACGATTGGATTTTCTTTAGAATTTAATTTTACAATAATTTATTGATACACTTCTTCCATTTGTGTAACTTCTTTATTTCTGTATCTCTTCCTAATTCTAATATTTAGGACATTTTTTATAGGTATTATATGTCGAGATAAATTTAGATCTTTTCTTTAGTTAGGATCTAAACTTATCTTTTCACGTTTAATAAATCGTAGGCATAAAGGATTTTCTTAAGTGGAAGAGTAATTCGGCATCTGATGCCATTCTTAGCAATGAGAAATTTTCGTCGTGTAAGAAAAATTCATTTATCATCTTTGTATCACTCTGTCAAGTCCTTAATGCCATAAGTATATCCTCGTAACTCTCAGGAAAAGGCTATTAATTATGCATGTCGGTAAATCATATCGTATATCGTGGTGAGTGATATCAGGCTTATTTTATTTGTGTATGTTTTGACTATTTCATTTGTAATATTAACTAAAGTGAGGGTAAAAAGTTTTCGGAATTTACTATTGTTCTGTAATATACTCGCTTTCGATTTATTTTTCTATTATAAAAGTTTTTATGCACATCATAATGTTAGAAAGAAAGTATGAAATAGCTTTAACCAAAAATCACGACATAAATCATTTTCTTTGATTAAGATTTGGACTTTTCATTTACGCAGAAGTTAAAAATAGAAGTGTCAAAAGTATTCGGAATTATATGCTTTCCTGGTTATATTAATTGGTAAACCCTTTTGTATAATTATACATTTTAGCCTGTTAGTCATTGATTAAACTAATTAATTAACGTTTTGTTGTCAAATATTGTCCCACTCAACGTATTGTTCCTTGAGGTAATTTTCATTTTTAATATCGTATTTCCTCATTTTCATTTTTAGCGGGGCCAACAAATGGTTTATTAAATTTAAAAGGAATAATAGAGGAGGGATGGCGAGAAGGTTTAGGAAATTATTCTGGAATCAAATATGAATAGATATCTAATATATGTCCAGAGTCATGGTTGCGCTTATGTTTTTATTTTATTTAAAAACGAAATGTTTATTTATTTATCATTTCTTTTACTTCTGGCTTATCATACTGAAAGATTACACAAATCTATCAATAATTATGTCCAGTAATACAAGCATATGAACCTCTCTCAAATAACAACCGCTCTTACCATAACTGACTGCTCCAAGTGTTTTTACTATGATATACTAAATTCTCTATTTGATTTCCTCAAAACCATAATTTTTTCATAGGTACCATTCATAAAATTACTATGGATTTCAGTATGGGACTGATCTGTAAACATTTAAATTCTTCGACTTTATTTTTGAAAATGTTGCTAACATTCAGTCTATTCCTTATTGCCTTGCCTGCTAAAAGGCTTTTTTTCGTTATATTTTTTTTAGGACGTAAACAGTTGAAACACTTATTGTGCATCCAGAAGTTCTAAAAAATTAGCTATTGTTTACTCATTTCAGGAGTTGTTTTCTTATTGGATCAATAATCAGTGTTTCATTTTTATATTTCAATTTTTGGATGGTCTCTTTTTTTCCTATATTTCATAATTATATCCTCGACAGGCCGTGTAGGCCTGGGCCTCGCGGTGTAAACTCCTGCAGTTTGACTCACTTTCACGATGCATTTTTGTGTAGGCCATCACTCCTTACAACTAATTTGTGAGTGCCACCCTTTGGCTGACGGTTCATATACCGGGGAGAGTTGTGAGTGAATCCACATTTTTACATCCTTATAAACCCGCCGGACTAGGATTCGAACTCAGAACCTGTAGCACGAGAGACTAGCGCGCTAGCCACTCACTACCGGCTCCCAATCAGCCCCCACATAGTCTCACTAATTTCTGTATACATTTGAACCATTTCTGTTTCAAACTTATTCGAACCACCGTTCAATCGTGAAGTTTTTACTTTAACGCCTTATTTTAAAAAGTTTCTTTCCACGGTTGGGCCTCAGTCACATGAGGAAGAAAAATTGTTTAGAAGATAAAATTTTGTCGAAGATTAAGTAGAATATGAAAATTTGATGAAACCATTAAATAACAGGATATTACGATTTCCGAATACATTTGACACTGAATGATTATGTAATTTTACATTATTAATAGGATATTTTTAAAAACAATAAACTCTTCGGTTATCCGGACAGTGATTTCCCTTATGGGAGTCTCTTTTAAACATAATGAGTGAATAAAAACTATATAAATTCATAGTTGTAAAATATACTTATTAAATGAAAAGAAATACGAATTCCGAATACTTTTGACGCTCACTGTATGTGGCTGATTGTGGAAAAGTTACTTCTCAAAATAATTGACCTATTAAATAATGTTAATAGATAACCTTAGTTGGACAAAATCAGTTCTGGAGATAAATGTTTCATTGACCAAGCCAACTTGGCCATAGATTTAGCCCTGAAGGGAGTGGAGACAGGAACATACCTGGGAAACTTGGAGTTGGTCCAAACGGCAGTAAAGCCCGCTGACCCATATTTTATTCTAATTTGCCTTGGGAGTGAACGCGCAATTAATTATGAAAACTATAAATCTTCATTATGGACTGGAGGTTAAGAACAGAATGCAACAGTCTTTTTGTCACATAAAAAAAATTAACTTGAGCTTGAGCTTGAAAAAAAAAGATAGTTTCTGTGTTGGATTGCATTGTTCATTCGGTCATTAAAGAGGATAAGCCAAGATTCATCGTTAATTTTTACTTTCTATATATATATTTCATATAAAACACTTTTTTTTAATAAAAAACATGTTTCTATATAAATTCAATTTAATTTCACTTACTATATATAGTAAGGGAAAGTGTTGCGATCGTAAAAATTTTCGAATTCCAGTTTTCAACGGAAATACACGTTTTTGGGACCCCTGAGTACAAATGACCAAGTCCCGCAAAAAGGTCTGTGTATGTGTGTGTGTGTGTGTGTGTGTGTGTGTGTGTTTGGTAACTCCCGAGCGAAAACGTGAAATCCTTTGAAACTGAAATTTCATATTTAAGACAACTATTATGAAGATGTTACAGCAACCTTTTCAAAAAAATCAGCTCACCAGAAGAGCCACTCTATACCATGCAATTTAACCCTATTTACAATTTCCCCAAAAACGGCTTAAGCGATTTTGATTAAACTCTAAAAATGAAAAATTAGACGGACTTCATATCATGTAGGTTTCATTTTGATTGAAATAGCTTGACAGGGCTTAAATGCCGATATTTCTAAATTTCTTCATCTAAAGTACCTTTAATTTTGTAGTTTTTATGAAATTGGCCATATCATCTTGTTAGCATTTCTAAAAAACAGGTAAATACTCGTATATAAGTTGAACGAATTCGATATCTAACTAAGTTGGAGAAAAGAGCAAAAATATTTTTAATGCAATTTTTGTGCTTTTAAATTTAAAAACAGTAATATAGATGTATAATATACCGTTGGAATGCTAAAGATTTCAGAAAAAATATTTTCCCATACACAAGCTTGTAAAAGTAAATGGATAGTGATAAAAAACCGATAAAGTAACTGATTATTTTAGATAAGAATATAATAGATTATTAAATAAAACATCTGTTTCTATTAAAATGTAATGTAAATAATTCTTTAACAATTTATTTTCTACTAGCTGTAACCCGCGGCTTTGCTCGCGAATATTTTATTTGGTTTTTTATTTAAATTTGCATAAATGTGTTTATGAGTGGTAACTATAGACTAACTATCTGGAGCAGTTGTTTGGAGATTTCGTAACAAAGAAACTAATAATAAACACACTTATTTTATTTGTTTTCTTACTGTTGTGTTTTCTTGGTGGCTGCACCCTCGACCAACTTCCTTATCGTATAGTCAAAACGGTCAACAACTACTCCATTATTATAAGACGTATGAATTTTCAAGAAATATATATTATATTTGTAACCATTACATTTATCATAGTTGCTTTCAAGTGAAAATATTCCCATTCGTTGGATCAATGTATATCAATCACATTTATGTTGCAAACGTGTCTATAGCATTTCCAAGTCAATTGTAACCTTTTCCAAGTCAAATGTAACTTTTTCCAAGTCAAATGTAACCTTTTCCAAGTCAAATGTAACCCTTTCCATTTCAAATGTCACCTTTTCCATTTCAAATGTTACCTTTTCCAAGTCAAATGTCACCTTTTCCATTTCAAATGTTACCTTTTCCAAGTCAAATCTCACCTTTTTCTTCACTTCTAGCCTTAAATATTCCGTTTTATTTATTTATTTATTGAAAAATAATTAGTTTAATTAAAATTATGACTTTTTTAATAATTTTGGCATATCCTATCGCTATTTTTTTTTCTGTTTTTTAGATATTTGATATCAAGTTCTTTTTTTTACAAACTAATATTTAAAAAAAAATTAATTATTATCTATTTAGTTTTAAGATAGTTGTTGATTTTGAATTTTTAGAGGGGAGAGATACTTTTTGGGAATAATTAATGTGTTTTCGGGTATTATAATTACGTTTTTCGAGATGTATTTTTTATCGCTCGCGTGCGTATTAACTCGCATTTACTTTTAATGTTTTTTATTGATATAGGGATTAATTAATGTGCTTTCGGGTGGTTATAATTACGTTTTTTCGAAAAAAACAGCTGTTTGGGACCCATGTGGAGCAGACGCACTTCAGGGCAGTCTTTTAGTTTTATTAACTTTTAACTGTTTTTCTTGGAAAAATAGACATTATTTTGTGCAATTTGGACAATTTAAGGGTGCGTGTTCCGTCACGAGAGTGAGAATCGGTATATTAATTAGTAATTGGGCGAATACCTGCCTATTATAGGTGCTCAGAGCTTTTGGCTCTGTAGCGATGTCAGTTACCCCCATTATGTCCTCAGTTAATCCTAATGCCATGAAAATAACCAGTAATAGTCAGAAAGAGATGGAAAACAAACAAACAAACTATAAAGTAACCCCTAACCTCAAACCCACAGAAATCAGCTATGCCAAAGCCACCGCATCAGAAAAGTTTTCTAAGCGAGAAAACGCTATAATATTGCACACTCTCCCAGGAATCAAACAGAAGGAGTATGTACTCAAAATTTCAGACCTAATCGACCCAAAATTTATCCGTTACACATCAAGAATTTCCAATTCCCGGTTCTGCATTCACTTCAGTAATAAAGAGTCAGTAGATAATATTCTTAGAAACCATAAATCAATAGTAATTAACGATAAGGAAATTCACATAAAACGGTTAATCAATCCAGCAAAACGTATTATAATTTCTAATGCTTGCCCTTCCATACCTCATGACACTATAGAAAATGAATTGAAAAAACTAGGATTGAGGTTAGTTTCGCCAATGCACTTTCTCAGGGCCGGGTACCAAGACCCACGTTTGGCCCATGTTTTAAGCTTTCGAAGACAGGTCTACATCCCACCTGAGGACCTGGCCAAACTCCCATCCTCACTGTTAATTAAATACGATAATGTACCCTACCGAATTTTTTTAGGTGAAGACATTGTCACTTGCTTTATTTGCAAGCAGCCAGGACATATCTCTACCGATTGCCCAGAGTGTGAGAATGATATAGATATATCTGAGCCCCAAAACAAAGAAAAGGAGGCTACATTAATTAATTTCAATTCTGAAATAATTAGTAGCGTCAGTGAAAAAATAAATACCGATCGCTCGCTACTAGATACACCAAATTATATTTTACCTAACATAGTTAATATAGTAGAGCCCACGCTAGCTAGTAGCCATGACAACGCCAACACGTCATCAGTGGCTAAGGCTGTCCAGTGGAGCTGTCGTCTGGTAGTCATGACAACCAGCTTACTAGCGGTGGCGCCTTAGATAACCCTACTCAATCGACTGCTCTCATTAATCCCAAAGATTCAATATTACAACCTACCGTGGTTTCCGGCGTCAAAAGATGCCATTCTAGCTCAACCCCTTCTTCTGTATCAACTACCGAATTGAACCTAACCATTGATTCCCAAGAAGACACGGAAAACATTATTAATGTTGAAGACTTCCCATTAATGACCTCAACACAATCCATAGGTAAAAAATCGAAGAAACTTAAAAAAAGCGAAATAACCGATTCTAAAATTAATTTTGAAAGTGCTAGGCAGACTATTGAAGAAAATAGGGAAAAATACCCAATAACATTTGAAGAGATGGTAACGTTTATCGAATTATCTCCAAATACCAAAAACATTAGTGAATTTATTAAGGAATTCACTAATAATACAGAGGGCCTAAGGGACATGTTAAAAGACACAAAAACACTGATAACCGACCGGCGATCAAAATTAAAAATTACAAAACTTTTGAAAAAACAGTGGGAAGCAACGGACTGTATAATTAACTCAGACGATAGCACAGACAATTAATAAATAGCTGATCTCTACGAAAATAATTACATTTATTTATTTTATTTTATTTTTTTAATATTTTTTTTATTATGATGAACAATACCAACTCATTAATTATACAATGGAATTGTAATGGGTTCTACAAACGTTTTGAATATTTTAAAGTACTTCTAAATGAAGAGAAACCGCATTGCTGGTGTTTACAAGAAACCCATTTTTCGCAATCTCAGGTAGTAAATATAAAAGATCACGACATCTACCGTAAAGACAGAACAGATTGTAAGTCCGCTTGGGGAGGAGTAGCCATATTAGTTAATAAAGAAGTTTATTCAGGACCAATACAAATTAATTCCACTCTAGAAGTTGTAGCCGCAAAAATTTACAAACCTGAACCAATCACAGTTTGCAATATCTATATCCCACCGAGCCAAGATTTCACTGCAAATGATCTTCAAGCAATAGTTGATCAACTCCCAAGACCTGCGATCCTTGTTGGAGACCTAAATGGACATAACAAATTATGGGGTTCCACATTATTCGACTATAAAAATAGAGGGAGTGAAATCGAGAAATTTATTGAAACTAATGATTTTCTGATTCTAATCAACGACGGTTCTCCAACTCATTTCTGTGGTGATGGCTCTCTTTCTGCCATTGATTTATCGTTAATAGATGTTAAACTGCTTCATAAAGTGCATTGGGAAGTAAAGGAAATGTTGTACGGAAGCGATCACTTCCCAATCATTATTAAGTTTGACGGTAATACTGATTTGAAATTTGATGATACTCCGAGATGGTTATTCAAGAGAGCCAACTGGGAAAAATTTTCCACACTGATAGAAAGGGAAATAGAAAAAAAGGAAAACTTATCAACTGAAGTGGAGGGACAAATATCTTTCCTTAACCTAACCATTATTGATGCTGCAAAAAAGAGTATTCCATACAAGATAGTAGTCAACAATAGGCGCTTAGTTCCTTGGTGGAATGAGGAGTGCCGCATGGCAATAATGAACAAGAAGAAAGCTCTCAATAAATTCAAAAGAACAAAATCACCAGAAGACCTGAGTAATTTTAAAAAACTTAGATCGATCGCAAACAAGGTGTTGAGAGCAAGCAAAAAAAAATCATGGGAAGACTATGTTAGCTCCATTAATAGTAGTAATAGTCTGCAAGAAGTCTGGAGAAAAGTGAATGCCATTCAGGGATCTAAAAAACGTGAGGCTATTTCTACAATCCAAACGGGAAACCAAATTATTACAGATCCATCTAACATAGTTGAAGCTTTTGGATCACACTTCTCATCCATGTCGAAAACTGACAACTATACTCCAGATTTCCAGCTGTATAAAATCGAACAGGAGAAAAGTACCATAGAATTTCGTACACAAGATTCGGAAAGTTATAATCACCCTTTTAATTTACCTGAATTGCAAAACGCCCTAAGAACATGCAAGGACAAATCTACAGCAGGGCCCGATCAGATCTCATATCTTTTTTTGAAAAAAATGCCCTTAAATGCCTTATCTTTTCTACTTTCTATTTATAATAGGATATGGACTACTGGGTTTTTTCCTAAAACATGGAAGAAGGCTTTAGTTATTCCAATCAAGAAAAATCACAAAGATATAAACATCAATAACTATCGACCTATATCGCTGCTGTCATGTCTTTCCAAACTACTTGAAAAAATGGTTAACAACCGTTTGATATATTATTTGGAAACACACAACTTTTTTTCAACATCACAGTATGGCTTCAGGAAAAATCACTCTGCTGTTGACCAAATATTAAAGCTTGAACATGAAATACAGACCGCTTTCTCTAACAAGGAGCACTTGGTTGCTGTATTCATAGATATACAGAAAGCATACGACACGATGTGGAGGTACAATGTCGTCAGGACTCTTTCAAAAGAAGGCCTCACAGGGAGTTTGTTGATGTTTATTAATAATTTTCTCAAAGAAAGGACATTCCAGGTTAAAGTTGGACCAAATCTTTCTCAAACGTTTCAACAGGAGAACGGTACACCGCAAGGATCTCCTCTGAGTGTGACTTTGTTCCTTATCGCTATAAACAGCATAGCACGGACAACTTCACCGGAAGTAAAATCTTCTTTATTTGCTGATGATTTCGCAATATACATAAGAAGCAAATCCTTGGAATATATTAAATGGAGCCTACAAAAAACATTGAAGAATCTTGAAGCATGGTCCAAAACTATAGGTTTCGGCTTCTCAAGCTCAAAAACAATAGCTGTGCACTTTTGCAGAAAAAGAAAATGTCAAACACATCCACCATTAACTTTATTAAATAAACCCATTACCTACGCCGGTACAATCAAATTTTTGGGTGTATACTTTGACCAAAAGCTAAACTGGTCTCAACACATCCATTATGTAAAATCCAAGTGTCAAAAAGGCTTAAATTTACTAAAAGTTCTGGCCAGTACCCAGTGGGGATCTGATCGACGTACGTTGTTGACAATTTACCGAACCTTGATCAGGCCTATACCTGACTATGGGGTTGTCGCTTATAGTTCAGCAAGCCCTTCAACTTTGAAACTATTGGATACAATTCACAACCAAGGACTTCGCCTCTGCATCGGAGCATTCAGAACAACACCTGTCGAAAGCGTCTATGTAGAGAGTGGTGAGCCCTCATTGGAAACAAGAAGAAAATACCTCTTACTGGCATATATGGGCACGTTGATGTCCAGAAAAAAACTCATTGCACATGATTTTACAGAACGTCCAATGGCAAGTGAAAAACACATTAATTTTAGTAAATGTTTCCATAGCAGAGTTAAAAAATTGACATCTGATTTAAAAATAACATTTCCAGAAATTTTTAGAATCCCATTGAGCTCAGTACCTAATTGGGTGCAAACAAAAAGTCAGATTGACTATAGTTTATCCGTGTTTCCGAAGCCCACAACGCCTCAGCACGTTTATCATCAACTGTATAAAGAGCGGGAAGAATTGTATTCCGATTACTTCTTTTGGTTCACCGATGCTTCCAAGTCAGATTCAGAAGTTGGATGTGCAATTATTATGGGCTCTAATTGTTATAGATATGTTTTACCAGAACCGAATAGTGTATATACTGGAGAACTATTCACAATCTGGAAAGCTATGACCATCATAACAAAACAGGAACACAAAAATCATCTGATAGTTACAGATTCTTTGAGCTCTCTGAAAGCAATAGAAAACAGGAACTCAAAAGATGTTTTGGTGAACAAAATCCAAGCCCTTGAGCGAGAATGCATTTTTTCAGGGAAAATAATACAATTCCTATGGGTTCCATCTCATTTGGGCATAGGAAAAAATGAGGAAGCTGACCAGGCTGCTAATAATGCTAGGATTGGTCCTGCTATTGATGTAATCCGAGTCAATAAGACAACAGCCTCGGACTGGCGAAACTATGCTAAGAAAACGATTTATGCTTCATGGGTCACCGAGTGGAGCAGAACAAAACAAAAATTGGGAAAAATTAAAGGAACTCCTGAGATCTGCAAAACATCAGAAAGAAGAAATCGTCGGGAAGAAGTGGTCCTGGCCAGACTAAGAAGCGGACACACAGCAATGACTCACACCTACCTTCTGAAGGGACTCAACCCACCGACCTGTAGGACGTGCCAGGCACCTTTGACCGTGGAGCATATCATCCTGCACTGCGAGGTCTACAACGGTGCAAGAAGAGAATTCGATATTGGCAACAAGCTAGAAATAGCTCTTAGTGATTGTGAAATGTGTGTGCAAAAGTTACTAAAGTTTTTAAAAAAAAGTAAACTCTACAATTTTATCTAATCCATTACACCATAAGACAAATTGTTTGTAACCCAACTTTTGTGAAATATTGTTAACTATTATGAGCTAAAAACTTAACTATGTATCATGCTAATGACCCTATAAGGGTAGATGCATATTTGTAAATAAATAAATAAATAAAATTACGTTTTTCGAGCGGTATTTTTTATCGCCCTGGTTAATTTTAACTAAAATTTACTTTTAATGTTTTTTATTGATATAAGGATTAAATATTGTGCTTTTGGGTGGTTATGATTAAGTTTTTTGAGCTCCATCTTTTATCGCTCATGCGTATTTCAACTCGCATTTACTTTTAATGTTTTTTATTGATATAGGGATTAATTAATGTGCTTTCGGGTGGATATGATTACGTTTTTCGAGCGGTATTTTTTATCGCCTCGTTTATTTTTAACTAAAATTTACTTTTAATGTTTTTTATTGATATAGGGATTAAATATTGTGCTTTCGGGTGCTTATGATTAAGTTTTTTGAGCTCCATCTTTTATCGCTCATGCGTATTTCAACTCGCATTTACTTTTAATGTTTTTTATTGATATAGAGATTAATTAATGTGCTTTCGGGTGGATATGATTACGTTTTTCGAGCGGTATTTTTTATCGCCCTCGTTTATTTTAACTAAAATTTACTTTTTATGTTTTTTATTGATATAGGGATTAATTAATGTGCTTTCGGGTGGATATGATTACGTTTTTCGAGCGGTATTTTTTATCGCCCTCGTTTATTTTAACTAAAATTTACTTTTTATGTTTTTTATTGATATAGGGATTAATTAATGTGCTTTCGGGTGGATATGATTACGTTTTTTGAGCGGTATTTTTTATCACCCTCGTTCATTTTAACAAAAATTCACTTTTAATGTTTTTTATTGATATAGAGATTAATTAATGAGCTTTCGGGTGGATATGATTACGTTTTTCGAGCGGTATTTTTTATCGCCCTTGTTTATTTTAACTAAAAATTACTTTTTATGTTTTTTATTGATGTAGGGATTAATTAATGTGCTTTCGGGTGGATATGATTACGTTTTTCGAGCGGTATTTTTTATCGCCCTCGTTTATTTTAACTAAAATTTACTTTTTATGTTTTTTATTGATATAGGGATTAATTAATGTGCTTTCGGGTGGATATGATTACGTTTTTTGAGCGGTATTTTTTATCACCCTCGTTTATTTTAACAAAAATTCACTTTTAATGTTTTTTATTGATATAGAGATTAATTAATGAGCTTTCGGGTGGATATGATTACGTTTTTCGAGCGGTATTTTTTATCGCCCTTGTTTATTTTAACTAAAAATTACTTTTTATGTTTTTTATTGATGTAGGGATTAATTAATGTGCTTTCGGGTGGATATGATTACGTTTTTCGAGCGGTATTTTTTATCGCCCTCGTTTATTTTAACTAAAATTTACTTTTTATGTTTTTTATTGATATAGGGATTAATTAATGTGCTTTCGGGTGGATATGATGTAACAAGTTTTAATTTTCCCGCTCGGTTTCGTCCGCCCGGTGTTTTAAACTTGAGCCTACATATGGAAAGTACAGTGTCGCCGCCTAGGGAGTACCGTGGAGGTACCGGAATTCCGCGATCTTAGGCCATTCCGGTAGAAAGTCTCGTAACGTATCCATGTATGGAAGTACCGAGTTAGCAGGAAGCAGTATAAGGATATTTTTATTTAATTTTCTTCCGTCATATATATATTTAAAAGATACCCAGCGGTAAGCATCCTCTGTTAACTTTACTTTGAAGATTATTTGATATTATTTCCTTTTTTTTATTTTTAAAACTGATTATTATTTAATTAATTTTAGTTGGTGTTACGAAGAATATGTTTTGCCGTATGCTTGTATGCCACAAAGGAAATAAAGTAGAAGATCGTTAATAATTTTATTTTCTAAGAACCTGGACCTTAACCGTTAACCATGTCACAAATCTATGGCGCCCGAACAGGGACAAGGACAATTTTTTAAGTTAAGTGCTGACTTTAATGGTTATTTTTTTGTTAAAAGGAAATGAATAATACATTGGAAGAATTAAGTGACACTATTTGCATTGCAGTAATTCGCAAGCATGGTATTAGGTATAGTCAATTGCATCAACAAAGTTAAGACTTTTATGATTATCGTATCGAAGGAAAACATTTTATTTTTTTTTATTTTAAAAATTGTAATATATTCCGTAAAACTTTATTGTATCGACAAAATATTTCTATATTGTTCTAATTAAGAAGAAAACATTTTATTTTTATTTTTATTTTAAAAATTGTAATATATTCCGTAAAACTTTATTGTATCGACAAAATATTTCTATATTGTTCTAATTAAGAAGAAAACATTTTATTTTTATTTTTATTTTAAAAATTGTAATATATTCCGTAAAACTTTATGGTATCGACAAAATATTTCTATATAGTTCTAATTAGGAAGGAAAACATTTAATTTTTTATGGTAATATATCTTCCGTAAAAGTTTCTTGTGTTATTTAATACAAAATATTTCTATATTGATTAAAATTTTTTATTTAAAAGTAACGTTTATTAAACTGTTTTAGTAAATTTAGACTGTTTTATTTTAATTAAAATCTCAAACTAAAAGGTTTCAAATTAGGATTTTATTTACTTGTATTTAATTAAGATTTAATAATTATGAATTTTGTGGTTGATAAGAATTATTATTATAATAACAATATTTTATTTTTTTTGTAAATAACTTTAGATAACAGAGAAAATAATTTTTTGTACAAAATAATTTTTTTGTTTTTTTATAAGGTATCTTATTAATCAAAATTTAGATTAATTAGAGTTTGAGAATAATTGTTATTTGTCTCATTAATTTATTTCTTAAACTTTTGTTTTGATAGGTTCATATAAGTTTTAAGACTTTGTTTTCCTGTTATTCAACTTGTACCTTGAATTTGTAAAGGACGCTTACCGAGTTTAATTTAATTTAAATTATATTTTGTTTAATCTTTTTACAGGTTTTTATTTTAATTGCCTTAAAGTAGGAATTTATTTTATTTTATCTTAAAGGAAAATTTTCTCCTGGTTCTATTATCGGTTTCCAGAGTGCTAGTTTATTTCTGTTTTTAAATTTTTTTTACGTTTTGTTTGCTTTGCCATAATGGGTAATCCCGACGTCTTGATATCGGAACGGGAGGATATATTTGCGGCAGTTCAGAACATTTTTACTAAATCAAACTCCTTGAGTGTTGATACAGTAGTTGATTTTAAACCAGTTTATGATAGGCTGGTCAATTACGAGTCGCGTTTTGAAAAGATCCAGTCCAAAATCCGTGAATACAACTCAACCGTGACGGGTACTAAGGACAAGGTCGAAACCTCAGCTGTACAAAATTCATTTTTCGATTTAGTCGACACCACTAAAGCGAATTATTATAAATTAATTAAAACGTGTACTCCCACGGAAAAGAAACCTGATGTTTTTTCTACCCCTACTTACTCTGTTCCTCAGGAGCTACCAAGAATTGATTTACCGACATTCTCGGGGAAATTGGAAGACTGGAATGAGTTCTATTCTCTTTTTGATTCTATGGTTCATAGAGAGAAATCTTTATCGACCATAAGAAAATTCCATTATCTAAGAAGTAGTTTACGCGGGGAAGCTTTGTCCCTTATCTCGGGGTTCGCATTAGAGGAAAGTAATTATTCCCTAGCCTATGATGCGGTAGTTGCTCGTTATCAAAATAAAAGACGGCTAGCCCGATTTTACATTAAAAGAGTGTTGGATTTCACCCCTCTAAACAATTCGTCCGCAAATAATTTGCAAAGATTTTTATCCGAACATGAAAATAATTTTTTCCGCCCTATCGGCTTTAGGCATCGAAGATATGGGGGACTTCATTAAACTTCATTTAGCCCTCACCAATTTAGACCCAGGGACCAGAAGATCGTTCGAAGAGCGGATAAAGTCGACTGAGATTCCCTCTTATAGGGACTTAATAAATTTCGTCACGGAACGATCTAGAATCTCCGAGATGATGGCTCAAGAAGGCCGAGCGGAAAAACCGAATGGAAAAGAGAAATCCCGATTTACGAATCCCACTACAAATAGGCAGTATAAGAAAGAATCCTCGGGAATATATAGTATTTTACCTTCGGGTTCCTCGGTGCCAACAGATTCTGACGCTTCTGCCGACAAATCAAATTGTAATCCCGAATTCGAACGAATGAAAACCGAGTCAGTTGGTTGTATGGAAAGGTTATCCCCATCGACCAAAGTACGATCCAGAAATAGTTCTGAATCAATCGTTGACAATAAAAACATCTCAAAAGACTTACAGCCAGCTCTAACAGCTAAGAAATTAAATTGCTGGAATTGTGGTGGACCACATGTATATTCCAGATGTTCGCTACCTCGTAAGTTGTTCTGCTATCGTTGTGGTAACCCAGGAGTTTCCATTCACGCCTGCCCTAAATGTACTCCGGGAAATGGGCGAGGGAATCGGAAGTGAGGGTCATTCCTATTCCTACAGTTTTAGCTGACCCACTAAATACCGTTCCGTATCGTATACCTTTTTGTACCGCTAAATCTGATCTCGTTTCCTCAAATGTCGCCTCGAATTCTTTAGAAAATTTTACCGTACCTCTTTATCCCGTATCGTTCCCTAAACAGCTTTACATGGTTTTCCAAATAGGAAAACAGTGCCGAAGAGAGTTGAATTACTTGGCCCTATTTGACCCTGGTTCAACCACCTCATTCGTTGGACCAGAAGGGATCAAAATTCTCCTTCAACTGGGTTATGTCGTTGAGGAAATTCCCGAGTTTAATATTTGTGTCGCTAATGGAAGTACCAGTATTGTGGATAAAATATTCTCTATTCCAATTACAGTTGGAGGTAGGTCGTACAACATAATACTGTATGCTTTAACATCACTTCCATTTATGTTTTTGTTTGGATTAGATTTTATAGTTAATTCTAATATGTGCATGAATTTTCGTGAAGCAACCTGGTGGTTTCAAGACGATCCTAGCCATAAGTTTTCGTTCCGTCAGGATGTTCCAATAGAGGGAAGGGAAACATCAATTTGTGGTATTAATTCACTCAGTTCCTCAGAAAAGTTAGATCTGGATAAGATAGTTAGTGAAGGTTTGCTAACTCTCCAAGATTCTCCGGGATTAACAACCCGTATAAGACATAAGATAGATGTTATGGGTGCTCAACCTATTAAGCAACGCTCCTACCACTACTCGCCTAAAGTTCTTGAGGCAATGTACCAGGAACTTGATCGGATGTTAGAAGAAGGCTTAGTTGAGCCTTGCCAATCTCCATGGTCATCTCCGGTAGTCATGGTTCGCAAGGGATCGGGTTACCGGTTCTGTATCGATTTTCGCAAGGTAAACGAAGTTACTTGTAAAGATTCATATCCCATGCCAAATATGACTTCTCTTTTAGACGGACTTAGACAAGCGAGATATCTGTCCAAATTTGACCTTAAGCAGGCATTTCTGCAAGTACCACTAGCTGACGAATCTAGTAAAGAGATTACAGCGTTTACAGTTCCGGGCAGAGGGTTATTTAGGTTTAAAGTTATGCCTTTTGGGCTAACCAATTCACCTGCTACCTTTCAGAGGTTAGCCGATGCCATATTTGGACCCGAACTATACCCGTACGTTGTAGTTTTCCTAGACGATATTTTGGTTTGCACGCCAACTTTTAAATTGCATTTAGACATGCTTCAGAAAGTATTTCGTCGACTTAAAGCTTCAGGGTTGCGTATTAATCCCGATAAATGCAAATTTGGTTGTAAAGAAGTTAGATACTTAGGGTATTTAGTTAATAGTGAAGGCCTGAGCGTTGATCCAGACAAAGTAAGTTCCATTACTTCGATCCCTCCACCCACCAATGTTGGGCAACTTAGAAGGTTCCTTGGAATGGCAGGGTGGTATCGCCGTTTTATAAAAGATTTTTCCGCGGTTGTCTCTCCCCTTACATCCTTGCTCAAACGCAAAGCTAAATGGATATGGTCAGGAGAGCAAGAAGCCTCTTTCAATGCTCTCAAGTCAGCACTGACTGAAGCACCAATATTAGCAAGGCCCGATTTCGAGCAGCCTTTTCAACTACAGACCGATGCCAGTGATACAGGTCTTGGAGCTGTCTTAACACAGATACAAGATGGCGAAGAAAGGGTTATCGCTTTTTGCTCACGTACCCTCAGTCCAGCTGAAAGAAATTATACCGTCACCGAAAAGGAATGCCTGGCAGTCCTGTTTGGTATCGAAAAGAATCGGCATTACTTGGAGGGATATTCCTTTACCGTTATAACGGACCATGCCAGTCTTAAGTGGCTTCTAAATTTGAAGAACCCTTCGGGTCGTTTGGCTAGATGGGCTCTTCGGTTACAACCGTATAATTACAAAGTGGAATACCGTAAGGGCAAACTGAATACAGTGGCCGATGCATTATCCAGAATTGCCGCAATAACCGTTTTATCTACAGGTATCGATCATGGCTCCTCTTCCAATGATATTTCGTCTTCGGGAACCCCTATATCGTCTGATGAATGGTACGATCAGAAATTTTACAGAGTCCAAAAGTTCCCAGAATTTCACCCTGGCTGGTTGATAAAGGACGGGCAGTTACTGTATCATCGGAAGAACTCTTTGAAAGGAGAGTTGGAGGACCCCAGTGAGGAGTGGAAAGTGGTTGTTCCAAGACACCTGCGGAGATCTATAATATATGATAATCATGATCTTCCTCAGTCTGGCCACTTAGGGATTGATAAGACGTTCTCGCGGGTTAGCAGACTATATTATTGGCCGGGTCTTTATTCGGATATAAGCCAATATGTGAGACAGTGTGAGTTGTGTCAAAAGGTAAAACCCAGAAATACACCACCTCGTGGATTGATGTACCCTCGCTATAACAAGCAGCCGTGGGAAATCGTTTCTGTCGACATTATGGGTCCCTATCCTAGAAGCACTAAAGGCAACGTTTATCTCCTAGTTTTCGTCGATTTATTTAGCCGATGGGTGGAATTGTGTCCCATTAGGAAAGCTACCTCTTCGGTTATAGTGTCGAAATTAAAGTCCCGAATATTACAGAGGTATGGTGCACCTAGGAAATTAATTTCCGACAATGCAAAGAACTTTGTGAGTAATCTTGTTGATGAAGTAGCTAAGGAGTTCGGAATCAAGAGGGAGACTACTCCTCTTTATCACTCACAGTCAAATCCCACAGAACGGTCTAACCGTAATATAAAGCAACTTATCGTCACGTATCTTGGGAAAAAACACCAACGCTGGGACGAGAAGTTAGGAGAGATCCAATTTGCATTGAATTCCGCAGTTCAGGACTCGACCAAGTTCAGCCCTGCTTTCTTAAATTTCGGTAGAGAGCTAAGGCCTTTACACCAAGTTCTCGAGGGAGATATTCTAGCAGCTCGCGAAGAAGAACAGACTCGTTGGGCGGCAAAAGTGGCCAAATTGCCTGAAGTTCATCATGTCGCTGAGGAAAATTCTCTTAAAGCAAGCATAAATCAGAGTAGTCGTTATAATTTGAGACGCCGGAAAGATCGTTTCCATCCGGGAGATCAGGTTTTAAAAATGACTTTTCAGTTATCTTCAGCAGCAGATAAACTCGCAGCTAAACTTAACCCCAAGTATGAAGGCCCTTATACAGTTGTCTCAGTTACGGGTGGCGGGTCGTGTAAGCTAAGGGATCAGAATGGAAAGTTCGTAGGTTTATGGCATCCATCGAAGCTTAAGTTATTCCAAACCACCTGACGGACTTACCCGCTGGAGGGGAGTGTGTAACAAGTTTTAATTTTCCCGCTCGGTTTCGTCCGCCCGGTGTTTTAAACTTGAGCCTACATATGGAAAGTACAGTGTCGCCGCCTAGGGAGTACCGTGGAGGTACCGGAATTCCGCGATCTTAGGCCATTCCGGTAGAAAGTCTCGTAACGTATCCATGTATGGAAGTACCGAGTTAGCAGGAAGCAGTATAAGGATATTTTTATTTAATTTTCTTCCGTCATATATATATTTAAAAGATACCCAGCGGTAAGCATCCTCTGTTAACTTTACTTTGAAGATTATTTGATATTATTTCCTTTTTTTTATTTTTAAAACTGATTATTATTTAATTAATTTTAGTTGGTGTTACGAAGAATATGTTTTGCCGTATGCTTGTATGCCACAAAGGAAATAAAGTAGAAGATCGTTAATAATTTTATTTTCTAAGAACCTGGACCTTAACCGTTAACCATGTCACAATGATTACGTTTTTTGAGCGGTATTTTTTATCACCCTCGTTTATTTTAACAAAAATTCACTTTTAATGTTTTTTATTGATATAGAGATTAATTAATGAGCTTTCGGGTGGATATGATTACGTTTTTCGAGCGGTATTTTTTATCGCCCTTGTTTATTTTAACTAAAAATTACTTTTTATGTTTTTTATTGATATAGGGATTAATTAATGTGCTTTCGGGTGGATATGATTACGTTTTTCGAGCGGTATTTTTTATCGCCCTCGTTTATTTTAACTAAAATTTACTTTTTATGTTTTTTATTGATATAGGGATTAATTATTGTGCTTTCAGGTGGATATGATTACGTTTTTTGAGCGGTATTTTTTATCGCCCTTGTTTATTTTAACTAAAATTTACTTTTTATGTTTTTTATTGATATAGGGATTAATTATTGTGCTTTCTGGTGGATATGATTACGTTTTTCGAGCGGTATTTTTTATCGCCCTCGTTTATTTTAACTAAAATTTACTTTTTATGTTTTTTATTGATATAGGGATTAATTAATGTGCTTTCGGATGATTATGATTACGTTTTTCGAACTGTATCTTATATCGATCATGCATATTTCAACTTGCATTTACTTTTATTCTTTGTATTGTTATAGGGATCTATACTTGGGTTTATGGGGGTTATGAAAACGTTTAAGAGCTTTTTTATTACCACTCTTGCGGATTTCAACTTGCCTTTATTTTTGATGTTGTTTTTTTTTTTATTGGGATTGAGTATTTTGTTTTTGGTTCTCATTATAATGTTGCTGGAATATATATCGTTTAGCTTTTTTTATTTTTATTATTATTTTTTTATAAAAGGATTAGTTATAGTTCCTTTTTTAGCGACTTTAGTAAGTTTTTTCAACTACATATTTTTATAAATAATTGAGGTATCGTTTATTCTATTTTCGGGTGTTCTTATAACATTATTTGAACCTTATTTGTTATCGCTTTTACTCATTGTAAGTTACTGTTCCTATTTCATAAATATTCGATGGAGGGATCGTTTATAGTGTTTTTGGGAATACTAATAGAGTTTATGACATTTTTTTAAAGCTAGTGCACATTTTAACTTAAATGAAAAGTGATCAAGATAAATGCGCAATCGCAATGTAAAGTCCAGATCAAAAACGTAATCGGAACCTGCAAAAACACAATAAAGAATTATTACATCAAATTATAACATAATATTTACGGTATATAGAAATTCCCAAGCGCATAAAAGAATAAAGTTCAAAACACGCAATCAGAATCACCTAAAACAAAAAGGAAGAAAGACCACTCCATCAAAATATAAAATGATATTTGCACTAAGTTGAAACGCGCGTGCTATAGAATTAACAGTCCGAAACCAATTTTTTCATAACCCCCGAAAACAAGTATAGATCCCTATAACAATAAAAAGATTATAAGTAAATGCAAGTTGAAATGCGAACAAGCGACAATAAATACAGCTCAAAAAATGTAATAACAAGACCCGCAAACACAATTAATAACCTCTATATCAATAAAGAACATTCAAAGTAAATGCGAGTTAAAATAAGCATGAGCGATAAAAGATAGAGCTCAATAACTTAATCATAACCACCGAAAGCACAATAATTAATCCCTATATCAATAAAAAACATAAAAAGTAAATTTTAGTTAAAATAAACGAAGGCGATAAAAATACCGCTCGAAAAATACTAAAAAAAAAAAAAAAAAAAAAAAAAAAAAAAAAAAAAAAAAAAAAAAAAAAAAAAAAAAAAAAAAAAAAAAAAAAAAAAAAAAAAAAAAAAAAAAAAAAAAAAAAAAAAAAAAAAAAAAAAAAAAAAAAAAAAAAAAAAAAAAAAAAAAAAAAAAAAAAAAAAAAAAAAAAAAAAAAAAAAAAAAAAAAAAAAAAAAAAAAAAAAAAAAAAAAAAAAAAAAAAAAAAAAAAAAAAAAAAAAAAAAAAAAAAAAAAAAAAAAAAAAAAAAAAAAAAAAAAAAAAAAAAAAAAAAAAAAAAAAAAAAAAAAAAAAAAAAAAAAAAAAAAAAAAAAAAAAAAAAAAAAAAAAAAAAAAAAAAAAAAAAAAAAAAAAAAAAAAAAAAAAAAAAAAAAAAAAAAAAAAAAAAAAAAAAAAAAAAAAAAAAAAAAAAAAAAAAAAAAAAAAAAAAAAAAAAAAAAAAAAAAAAAAAAAAAAAAAAAAAAAAAAAAAAAAAAAAAAAAAAAAAAAAAAAAAAAAAAAAAAAAAAAAAACCACCCGAAAGCACAATAATTAATCCCTATATCAATAAAAAACATAAAAAGTAAATTTTAGTTAAAATAAACAAGGCGATAAAAATACCGCTCGAAAAACGTAATCAATCCACCCGAAAGCACATAATTAATCCCTATATCAATAAAAAACATAAAAAGTAAATTTTAGTTAAAATAAACAAGGCGATAAAAAAAAACCGCTCAAAAAACGTAATCATATCCACCCGAAAGCACATTAATTAATCTCTATATCAATAAAAAACATTAAAAGTGAATTTTAGTTAAAATAAACGAGGGCGATAAAAAATACCGCTCGAAAAACGTAATCATATCCACCCGAAAGCTCATTAATTAATCTCTATATCAATAAAAAACATTAAAAGTGAATTTTAGTTAAAATAAACGAGGGTGATAAAAAATACCGCTCAAAAAACGTAATCATATCCACCCGAAAGCACATTAATTAATCCCTATATCAATAAAAAACATTAAAAGTAAATGCGAGTTGAAATACGCATGAGCGATAAAAGATGGAGCTCAAAAAAACTTAATCATAACCACCCAAAAGCACAATATTTAATCCTTATATCAATAAAAAACATTAAAAGTAAATTTTAGTTAAAATAAACCAGGGCGATAAAAAATACCGCTCGAAAAACGTAATCATAACCACCCGAAAGCACATTAATTATTCCCTATATCAATAAAAAACATAAAAAGTAAATTTTAGTTAAAATAAACGAGGGCGATAAAAAATACCGCTCGAAAAACGTAATCATATCCACCCGAAAGCACATTAATTAATCCCTATATCAATAAAAAACATAAAAAGTAAATTTTAGTTAAAATAAACAAGGGCGATAAAAAATACCGCTCAAAAAAACGTAATCATATCCACCCGAAAGCACATTAATTAATCTCTATATCAATAAAAAACATTAAAAGTGAATTTTAGTTAAAATAAACGAGGGCGATAAAAAATACCGCTCGAAAAACGTAATCATATCCACCCGAAAGCTCATTAATTAATCTCTATATCAATAAAAAACATTAAAAGTGAATTTTAGTTAAAATAAACGAGGGTGATAAAAAATACCGCTCAAAAAACGTAATCATATCCACCCGAAAGCACATTAATTAATCCCTATATCAATAAAAAAACATTAAAAGTAAATGCGAGTTGAAATACGCATGAGCGATAAAAGATGGAGCTCAAAAAACTTAATCATAACCACCCAAAAGCACAATATTTAATCCTTATATCAATAAAAAACATTAAAAGTAAATTTTAGTTAAAATAAACCAGGCGATAAAAAATACCGCTCGAAAAACGTAATCATAACCACCCGAAAGTACATTAATTAATCCCTATATCAATAAAAAACATTAAAAGTAAATGCGAGTTAATACGCACGCGAGCGATAAAAAATACATCTCGAAAAACGTAATTATAATACCCGAAAACACATTAATTATTCCCAAAAAGTATCTCTCCCCTCTAAAAATTCAAAATCAACAACTATCTTAAAACTAAATAGATAATAATTAATTTTTTTTAAATATTAGTTTGTAAAAAACAGAACTTGATATCAAATATCTAAAAAACAGAAAAAAATAGCGATAGGATATGCTAAAATTATTAAAAAAGTCATAATTTTAATTAAACTAATTATTTTTCAATAAATAAATAAATAAAACGGAATATTTAAGGCTAGAAGTGAAGAAAAAGGTGACATTTGACTTGGAAAAGGTAACATTTGAAATGGAAAAGGTGACATTTGACTTGGAAAAGGTAACATTTGAAATGGAAAAGGTGACATTTGAAATGGAAAGGGTTACATTTGACTTGGAAAAGGTTACATTTGACTTGGAAAAGGTTACATTTGACTTGGAAAAGGTTACAATTGACTTGGAAATGCTATATATACCACGATTACGTTACAGCTAAAATATACTAAGTCATTTTAGTTATGCCTACTTCTAATGGATCGCTATTGTATATTTAAAAGAATAAAATGGCAACTTATTAGGCTAAAATTGGAATTATGGTTGATGAGGAAAGTGATTTTAAAACAGCTTAACCTATTACTATAATTAGTCTAATATAACTATAAATGTCGTGTTTCTAATATCGAGACACATTTAAAAAATAGAACAAAAACTGAACTTCAATTATCTTTGTTCACCTGTTAGGCAAATTAAATTTGACAAATTAAATAATTTAATTTAAAATTGTTATAAATTACGAAAGATGTTGATAGTGACTATGTTGAATGAGGTTATATAAAATAAATACGGGTGAATAGCAATGAGCTGCTTTGTTTATGATAAATAAAAGATTATTATTTCATGTCAGATATCAATTTTATTTACTCATGTTACAATAACATACCCGTACCAAGTAGCCACATCCAAATTATTCAATAGCATCGTTTTATCCTTTAAACATAACCGTTCTATATCATAAATCCTTTGCAACTTAGATTTTCTTCAATTGTGGGTGAAGCCTCCCTTCAGTAAAAAAAAAACGTGTTTTTTAGGATCCAGAAATAAACCTTTTTATGTTTTTTATTTATTTTTTAATGAAAGATTAACACTTTGAATTATTTTTAAAAACTAATAATAATTGAACATGTGTCTATGGAAACTTACACAGAAAACATGGATACGATGCTAAATATGCTTGAATAAATTTCTTATAAATTGGAATAGTATCTTTGCTAATTAATTTAATTAAAATGATTTTGATTTCCATTCAAATGAGTACTTATAATTTTTCAGGAAACGTACAGTAATATTTATTTTATTATAACTGGAAACTAAGGAGTGAATGTATATTTTATAAATATGAAACTATCAACACACACTTATATTTGAATTAATAATAACATATGTAAATATATGGGAAGGTTATTGGGAACCAGTGTTGCCACAGTTTAACTATTTTTTTTTACGTTTTAGAAAAATATATTTTACAACCATTTAGAATAGTAATAAAAACTATCCTATCTTTTAAGTTGGACCAAATAACAGATACTTACGAAGTTTGATCAAAGTAGATTATGTACTTTCAGAGTTTATCGCGAACTAACATCGTGACACTAGATTTTTATATTTATAGATTATAAATTTGTTTAACATTTCTTAAATTGATATAAATATCGGAGGTAAGTGAAAGTCGTGTGCTGTGAGCACCAGATTTTTTATTTTCAATCGACATAGACGTACTTTTAAATGTCTTCTTACATATTTTATTATTATTTTCCTGTAAGAATTGGTATAAATATAAAAGTAATATAATATACACTCTGTGGATTATTGTCCTTTTCATTTTTTTTTTTAATGCACATACAAACAAAACTAAAATAAAACATATTTAGTTTAAAGTATAGGATCTTACGGAGTAGAGCTTTGGGGCTCTACTAAACCATCAAATTCTTCCCGTATCCAATCCCTACAATCCAAAATCCTGCGTAAAATCCTCAATGCTCCTTATTTTGTAACTAATAAACTGATCCACAAAGACCTTAATATTCCGTATGTTGCTGATTTGGCCCGATCTAGATACCATTCCTTTCATGACAAACTCCATTCCCACCCTAATCCTCTAGTTTCAATCCTTTCTTCCTCTTCAATTCCCGACAATCCTCCGAGGCGTCTGAAAAGGAGATGGCCCCGAGACCTTCTAGTTTAAAATAGTTACAGGAGTGCTACCATTGGGTAGTTCTTCTACAAGTCTCTTCCATGTCATTTTTCTAATATCATATTTACTTGATGTATTTTTTTGAGTACAGTTGTAAATTTCAATAAATTATGTTTAAAAAAAAAAAAAAAAAAAAAAAAAAGTATAGGATGAAAATGACTTGTAAGTAAGCATGAATGAAACTTTCATGATTGAAATTTCCTGGTATGTCTTAAGCTGGAAAAGTAAATTAGATCTTGAATTTTTATTTTATTTCAAGAATATCATCAATATTGATGAATTCTAAACGAATAAATTAAAATACATAAATACGTCAGTGACAAAAATATGGAAGTTTAAGCTCTCTCGTTAAATGAATTATAATGTTAATTTTCAAAATTATGACTACTGTTGATTTGTGTCACCTCTGTTTTACGCTTCATGTAATCTCACAATGTTAATCGTTTCTGATAGCAAGATGATTAAAACTCGACGTAATTAACAAAATTATTCTAGTAGTAGTTAAAACTTTTAACCAAGAACTAAGATTTTTTTATTTTTTTTATTTCATCAAGCTTATGAAATAAATAAGTAGACAAAAACAATAATACTAGATCTAATCAAATTCATTACCAAAAAAAATTAAAACATAGGGGAAACAACTTCACTTACAACGACTGTATTTTTCAAGAAACTATACTATATATTGTCAGAAATCAAATGAACGTATTTATTTTAATAAATCAGACATCATGCATCATCGTATTAATCATAAATATATACTTATTTTTAATTTTGTATGAAATTTTCTTCGCGATATCCCACATTCCGTTCAAGACTAAAAATTTTGAAAACTATTAAAAATAAATGACAAAGCAGAGGGTTTTTCTATATATATATATATATATATATATATATATATATATATATATATATAATATATAAATATAAAATATGAATATAAATTAATAAAATTTAGTAGAATTTATTTCAATTTTTTTTTCTAAGTTGATTGTATATGGTGTTGTTAACGGTTTAGTAATTGCATGTTCAGTATTTTCAATTACATTGTGACTTATCATTTTATGAAGTAAAGTTCTTAACAAAAAAGGAATCGAAAACGGTGATTTCAAGTATTTTATAATGTTAGTTAGTATGTTGTAATGTCATTAATCATTTTTAATATCCAATAATATTTTTGTTAATTTGTAACATTTAATTTTAACAACAAGTTCTATATTTAAAATAGTAATTAAGTGCATATAATAACAGCTAAGTGTTGTAAAAGAATACAGATTTTGATTTTATATAAACAACATGAAGATATCTTTACAGTATATTTGTGCATTGTATATAACATTAGCTAATAGTGGTGAAGTCCGGCTTTGGCAGAATATTATTTATTCAATAATTTCAACCGGGGGCGATCCTAGGGTATGGAGACTCTCCTGAGGCAGACCTAGCCTCTATAAAGTGAGTACTTAAAAATGGGAAAAAAATCGCCGTAATCACCTCATTGCACGGACTAGAAACAGTACGAATTTCTATATGTACAAAGCCTTGGGTTTTACAGGTTCTGGTTTAAAAGTTTATAACATTAACTAATTTGGAAATCAGTTGTTATTCTTATCTTTACCAATGAATTTAAAACATTTTTTTAAACTGTTACTTATTGGTTAATTCATTACGGTATAATAACGGTGTTTATTATATTTAAGCGCATCTCTTAAAGTTTAGATTAATATTGTGAAAGGTTTTCTTCGTTTTAATGATTATTTTAAATAAATAATATGTTCGAATCATACAAAAATAATAAGGATAAAAACATTTTGGATGGCGATTCCTGTAGTTCGAACTCAAAGTTGGTCGTTTAGAAGCGCGATTTTCCTAGACAATGAGCCCACTTCAAGCTAGCCACCTGATGGGAGGTAATGAGTTAAGTCATAAAAAAAGAAAAGTCCCATTGAGTATTTGGGGCGGAAGTGATCGGGAGGGAAGAATCAGAGCGTCATTTCCCTCCTCTGGAAACAAAGGAATATATTCCATTTTCTTTATTTAGTCACCCGTGGGTCGTCTTCTATTATCTCGCTGTAGATCGGGGTGGAGAAAAGTTGTTTCAGGAACTGGAACGTCTCCCAGGATTTTAATGTCTATGAAAGTACTCGGAAAATAGTTCTTGAATTGTTACGGTGTGAAAAGAGTCTATGTGTTTTCATATCTTTTAGAAAGAATGAAGTAGAAAAATCGTATTATAATTCTTATAAAAACATTTTTATTAAACAAGTAATAATTAATATGTATATATATGTATTTATACGAATTGATACAAAATATTAACAACAATTACTTTATACCCTTAATTAAAAAGTTCTTGTTATTTAAGAGAAAATTTATATCAAAGTATCAAAACTCAATAATGTTATAAAAATAAATAAATAAATGAAAATATTGAAAACAAACCTAGTGCGCGCAATACGTGACTTTCACCTAACTTTGTTGTTCAAATAAATTTTGGTAAAATCTTTACTAATATTATAAAGCTGAAGAGTTTGTTTGTTTGTTTGAACGCGCTAATCTCAGAAACTACTGGTTCAATTTGGAAAATTCTTTTTGCGTTGGATAGTCCATTTATCGAGGAAGGCTATAGGTTATATAACATCACGCTGCAACCAATAGGACCGAAGAATCAGTGGAAAATTTGAGAAAAAACAGGGAAAATTGACCTCGAATCCCTGCGATTCCAAATGATTTACCTTTTAATTTTAAAATAATTCAATTTCCCCTTTAAGTTATCTTTTGCCGTAACAATTATTAACATGGGCAAGCATTTAAACACGTAGGAATCGATTTACGTCAAAATCGGGTTTCGGAGGAAATCAGTATGTTCTTCTGCCACAAGGAAATAAAATCAAAAATATCATTTAAGCAGAAATACTTTTAAATATTGGGTCGTCCGAAAAGTTGGTAGAGGTTTTTAAAATAAAATTTACCTTCTGTTTTTTCTACTAAAATGAATCACGAGGCTAATGTTTATTTATATGTCTTTAATTCTCATGGATTTAACTATATTTCCACACTGAATTGCTATATGCTGTATAATATGCTGTTCTTTTTTAAAAGAGGGAAAAACGTAGCCCAAACTGCAAGAAAGATTCGTTCCGTGTATGGCAGCGATTCAATTGCTGACAGCACGGTTCAGAAGTGGTTTTCGCGGTTTAGAGGGTCATCAATTTGGAAGACCAACCCCGGGCTGGCCGTTTAATATTATATGAAATTTCAGTGTTATGCAATCTACCGTTTTTTAACTAGAATTATAACAAACACGCAACATTTTGCTGGACTTGGTCATTTGGACTCAGAGGACCCTAAAATGTGATAACTCGAATTCGAAAATTTTCACCAAGGTAAGAGAAAGTATTTCCTCTTACTATAGTAAAAAAGAATTTTACTGCTGGTTAAATTAGTTGTTCCATAAAAATGTTTTTGAAATATTTATAATTGCTGTAATTGTTCCGATTTAAAATAAAATTAGGATAATGCTTTTTCCTAGTTAACAGGCTGTGTTGGCGTATTTATACGTCATAAGGAATTCTTTACTTTCACTTAGTTATCTTTTGGATGATTAATTATCAAATGTTATTTAACCACCTTTCACTTGTGTGTATATACAGGAAATATATAGTAAGCGGGAAAATTCTGAATCCGAGCATAATTTTGTATGTTTATGTGTCTCTCATTCCCGTATAATCACGCAAAAAAAAAAAAAATAAATAAAAAAAAAAAAAAATATATATATATATATATACCCTGAAGAATGGTCCCTCCCATTTTGCAATGGATAAATAAAGGCATAGAAGAAGCCCTTGAAAGATTACTAGTACATCCAGCGCATATAGCAATCCTCTTTAGAATACCTCCGGGTAACAGAAGGACAAATGTGACATCTATACATATTACATTTGTATTTGTATTTTGTTCGAAAATAAAACCAGAGGATAAGAAAAAAAAAAAAAAAAAAAAAATATATATATATATATATATATATATATATATATATATATATATATATATATATATATATATTTATTTATTTATTTATATATATATTCTAAAAATACTTAGTAGCATCGGTATCTTGAGTTGCAGGATGGTTGCAAATTATTGTTTATGAAGTCTTATGTCTTAACGACGATTCGAATCCGCCTGGGCAGGCTGACATTTATTTCAGAGGTTCTTTCTTGTCTAGCTAGAACTGGTTGTAAACCTATATGGTAATTCGTTCTGTTTAGGTTAATAGGGTTTGTAACACTTTATACGCCATCCCCGTCTTTCATAAGAAGCTTGTCCACCTAAAGAAAGAAAAAAAAAAAAATTCCTTCCCTTCTCTTACAAATTACTATTGATTGTATCAAAGTATGAACGCAAACGATTTTTAGTTTTATTGGTAAAACAAGGAATAAATAATGGTTCAGCAGCTTTACTTGAAATTACACTAAAGCAATATGTGCCCTACCCCTTCCAATATATTTATGTTTATGTTTTCCTTAGCTACTAGTAATTGCCTATTACAGCGAGGCAACAAATGCTAACTAAAACAGATGAGGTCGCCAAAGGGAAGGAAGTAATTGGATTTAGTTTAAGATGTTATAGGATTTCCATTCTGCTCGGCAAGCGGGTGAGATAGTAACTTCAATTTGTTGGGGAAAAGCAATACCCATGTAGGATATTCATATCCATATACTCGTATTCACTATTATTATTAACTCATCTACATGGAAAATCATATTTAAAAAAAAAAAAAAAAATTGAAATATGTTTTTGTCAAGATGTTATCTTGGAAATATTTAATCCTCCAACTAATTATGCCATTTTTATTTATTGTTCGTTTGGCATCCAAGCAAATGAACGGAGTTATTCTTTTTGTTGAAGTATTCGACATTTATTTATAGCTTATTACGAAGAGATCTACAATTATATTCCGTTTCTTGATTTTTTAAAATTATCCGAAAATGGCTAAAATAATATGTGGTATTTATTATTTCAGCCATTTTCCGATAATTTAAAAAATCAAGAAACGGAATATAATTGTAGTTCTCTTCGTACTAAGCTATAAATAAATGTCAAATACTTTAATATGTGTTATTTATTCCGGATAGGGAGCGGCGTGTTCCAGTGGGTAGAGCGCTAGTCTACTGTGCCCCAAGTCTGGGTTCGAATCCCAGCTATGGCGGAATATCATTTATTCTGTAATTTCAGCCGGGGGCGATCCTATGGTATGGAGACCCTCCTGGGGCACACCCGCCTCAATAAAGTGGGTACCCGAAAATGGGGAAATAACCTGGCGGCTGAGCGTGATCTCGGCCGAATCACCTCACTGCACGGCCGTTGGCCTAGAAACAGTACGAAATCTCTACATGTACTGAGCCCAAAACTCTTCATGGGTTGTAGTGGTACAGGTTTTTTATTTTTTTTTATTTATTATTTTTATTCCTGATGCTAAGGTCCATCAAGAACCTAAACTCCTCTTGTTATCTTGTGCATCCTCCACCATCTCATTCACACGTCAAGATTTGCTGAGCCAGCCACGCAAGGCAGTTCCATTTTGATTTGATACTAACTTAATATTATAAAAATCTGGTGAGCGCAACACACGACTTTCTCTTACTTCCGTTGTAAAAATAAATTGAAGAATTTTTAAATAAATTTAGAGATAAATATAAATTGTTAAAGAATTAAATACAGTAAATTTCAATAGAAACATCTGTTTTATTAAATAATCTATTATATTTTTATCTACAACAATCAATTAGTTTCATCTACTTTTCATCTCTCTCCTTTTAATTTTACAATTATGCATTAGATTATATTTTTTCTAAAATCTTTAGCTATCCAACGGTATATTATACGTCTATATTACTATTCTTGTGTTCAAAAACACTTGTTGTGAATTCGCTCGCTAGCATATTTAGCTGTTGTTCATCAATGCTAAAAAGTTGATGAGACTAATTTTTTGAAATATAAAAAATTAAAGGTTCTCTAGAGAAAGAACATTTAAAAAATCGGCTTTTGAGCCCTTTCAGACTATTTCAATCAGAATGAAACCAACATAATATTAGAGCCCATTACATTTTACATCCATATAGCGAGTTTAATCAGAATTGTAAAAAGGTGCAAAATGCATATTTAGTATGAAGTAGATCTTCCGGTCAGTGGATTTTGAAGAAAAAGTTGCAGTTAGATGTATAGTTGTATCAAATATGAAATTTAAGTTTCGTAGGACTTTTCGATTTTGCGCTAGTCTTACCACACACACAGACCTTTTTACAGGACTTGGTTATTTGGACTAAGGGGACCCTAAAACGTGTATTTCCGTCGAAAACTGGAATTCGATAATTTTCATGTCGCAATACATTCCCTTACTATATATTTCATATATATAGTAAAAAAAGTACCTCGGGACCAAGCCATCATTTGAAATCATTGTTTAGTAAAAATCTAAAGATACCGGTAGAAATATGAGAGAGAAGCAATTGCTTTCGACAGGTAGCTAAACGAAAAAAAAAAATCATTTAGTACAAAATTTTTGGAAGTTATTCAATGCGTTAGTGTATGTGAATGGAATTAGTTTAATTTCAAATTTAATCTTGATGTATAGTTTTCAGCGCGTAATAAATATTTAGTTTAGTACTAATTGAATTGTGTACTAATTCAGTGTTTTTCTCCACTGGAACCCTAAACCTGAATCCCTAAATGGAACGGTGAGGTAAAATGTGCTACTAATCCTCAGCCTTCGCAAATAGACTTAGGCTTTTCTTCGGCAGCATTTATATTTTCCCACCTGTGTGTTTCCCACCCAGCTAATGTTCAACAGGCTTACTTCTAATTGAATCAGAACGCAAATAATTTGTTGATTAATTATTTTTTTATTGTTTTTAACAATACGAATTATTTAGGACAGTTTAATCAATAACCGCATCTCTGCAGTTATATGTGATAGAATAATTTTATGAATCAAAGTTAAATATTTCAATATTTGAAACTTTAATAAACTTTTCTGCAGCTTTTTGTTTGGCAATATATTTTTTAACCTTCATTTATCAACCTTTACCACTTTTAGTTTCATTCACTGACTTAAGTTCGATATGATACAATTATGCATGCTATTAACTGTTAATTAATTGTAAATAGATTTAGTCAAGTCAAGTATTTATAAGTATCTAGATCACAAATACATTAAGCATGTTCCAATATAATGGTACATTCTGATAATTTCGGACACACGGTAATAAAGCACCAGGATGTGACAATATACATAATGTATTACTGAAACAACTTCCAAGAAAAGGATTAACGCACCTAGTAAATTTGTATAATTCCTGCTTAAGGCTACGGTATTTCCCTAACGCATGGAAGAATGCAATACTATTCCCTCTCCTGAAACCGGCCAAATCTGGAAATGAGCCATTTCACTACCGTCCAGTAGTTTATTACCACATATGGGAAAAGTTTTCGATAAAACGATTCTAAATTACCTAAGGAATTTCTGCGATTAAAATAACATAATCCCACCGGAACAAGCAGGATTTCAATCTCAATTGAGCACTGAGCATTGTTAGATTAGATTGCACAATGAGGTGACCAGGAATATAAACTCGAACAAGGCAACTGCTATGATAGGCCTCCATTTAATCCAAAGTTTTTGACTCAGTGACACACGAAATCCTCTGCCAACAATTGATTGAACTAGGGTTAGAACTAAGTGAAACCCCAAGGAATACCTCAGCGATGGCAGAATCTCAATGAATAAATAAATTAGCACAAGTTTAGTTGTAAGGTCGAAACAAACTGGAAGGTGAGCCCCATTAACTGAATTTTTACTTAAAATGTTATTAATCTCCAGAAGTTACGTTGAAGAGCTGTAAATCCTTAAATTGCATGATTGCAGCAAAAGGAGAACCTTCCAGCATTGCAACTTATAGAAAAGAAAATAAGGGGCTAAAGAAAAAAAAAATGTCGCTGTACTATTCTTTAATTTGTTTGATTCAGTAATTATTTTATTGACTTTAAATGATTACTTTATTTTAGTTTTATGATATTCATTCTTAATTTATGTAATGTTTATGTGTTTTAAAGGCTGTGTATTAAAACAAATAAAATTTTTAAAATTATATTTTTTCAACCATTGGTTTAAAAAAAAAAAATGTTTTATAGTGTTAAATTAAAATCTGCTGAAACCATTCAAATCTTAATTTTAGGTGAAATGCAATTTTTAAACACCTTTTAAAGTACTTAAATTTTCTATTTTTATAAAACGAATACAAAAAAATATAATTCAGATAAATAAAATATTTTAAGTCCTTTAGGAAATCAGCGTCACCATTGTCATTAGATTGTGGATTTCCGTGTCCTGCCTCAGACACCCTATTGCAAATCTACTAATTTTTTATCAAAAATTTTATTTTTAATGCCTAAAGGGCTTAGGGGTTCCTTAAAAAATTAAGGAATAATATTTAATTTAATGGTTAAATTGAGATTAAACAATTTATAGAAAAAACCGTTTTTTGCCATATTTATAAAAAAGAAAATTCTAAATATATTTATTAAGTTTAATTTTATCCTCACACAAGACTGAAACGACAAGAAACTGCTTGAAGATACCGTTTACTAAAACACTTACTAGACAAACGTTCAAAACTTCCAGTATATTACAAAAGACTCATTTACATCACTATTATCAGCCCTATTTTGACATATGGAATCGTGCTTTGGGGCTATACTAAATCACCTGATTCATCCCGCATCCAAACCTTACAATCCAAAATCCTTCGCATAATCCTGAATGCTTATTTCGTCACTAATCAACTCCTCCATAATGACCTAAAAAAACTATTTGTTGCAGAAATAACCCGTGATAGATACACCTCTTTTCATTCTAAACTCCCTGCCCACACAAACCCACTTGTCCGTAATATATCTTCCTTAGATATTCCTGATAACCCTCCACAGCGATTGAGAATGTGTGCTTGGCACCTACCGCCTTAAACTAGTTAGTTAATTGCTACCACTGGGTACTTCTTTCTCAAGATGTTTTTGAACTCTGCATATTTACTTATTGTTGTCTAATACAGTTGTAAATAACAGTAAATGAATGAAAAATTTTTTTTTTTACATTTGTTCAAATTATTTTTACTTTTTTCATTATACGTATTGTCATCTCAGATATAATTTTCTAAATTTTTAATATTTGTATGATAACATCTGGAACGGGACTGCAAATTTTGGTCTTTATAAATAACATTTATTTTTATAAAAGTTGGATGGTTCACTTCATTTATAATTTTATCTCATTATTTATAAATCTCATTTACTCATTTTTATTGTAAAAATTTCTATGAAAGAAAAAAAAATCATATGGGTACATAAATTAAAGGAGAGAAAATACTTCACTCTAAATCAGTGCTGCCGACTGAGTAGGGTTGCTTACTGTACACAACGTGATGCAATCTTTTTATTTATTTAAACCCTTCCCTGCCTTGAAGGCAATACGGGTGCTTGCAGCTGTAGGAAGTACCAAGTTACAACCCACAGCTGCTTTATGTCTTCAAAGTTAGTTCAAATGTTCGGCAGCCTTCTTCATGCTTCTTCCCTAAGCAGCGTGAAGTGACTTGGACCAACACATTCTTTCCACCCGTACACGAATGCTTTGTAATACGGGTAGTTTTCTTTGGTTATAGGAGAGGAATGTCACTCTCCGTGAGGATGTAGAGGCCTGTGTTCTTCAGAAGATTCGTTCTTAGTGTCTCATAAGCGGCACAGGCAAGGAGAATATGCAAACGTGATGCAATCGTTTCCTTAGCAATATTTTGTTTAATTTTAATCCTCTACGGATACCGTTTTAATCCTCCATTTATTCTCATACGAATTATTTGCCTTCTACAAGTACACATTAAGAAATAGAAAAACAAAACAATGAAATAAGTTAAAACACCTACTTCGTAAATTTAAAATAAAACTACATTAAACCGGAAAAGACGGGAGTTTTAGTTGTTGGGGAACAATGTTTCACTTCTCCTTGCCTTTCAGCGCTGGCTGTTGAAATAGGTGGGCTGTATTACCAACAGCAAACTTCAGTTAAGTTCTCCGGCGGCGACTTGTTCCTTATAACTCTGTTCCTACTTCATTTGCAAGTGCTAGGAGTTATAAGGAGTGTTTCTCTTCCTGTTTCCTCTTATACATTATTATTTACAATTGTATTAAAAAGAAATAGAAATTAGAATTGAATTAGATCATCTAACTATTGATAATTTCAGGCTAGATTATACACTGACGCTTCTGGTTAAAAACTTTTTTTACAATTATATAGACATTGGGATTTTCCTTCAATATTGTAGACATTTTCCTGTACTTGATTTTTATATTAGTATTTAAAATTGTAAGTGATGTTTTCAATCTACTTATTATATCTAGTTAGACGTAAATCAATGATTTACACGTTAAACTATTCTCGCCATTGCACCATAATTCCTAACATAATAGTGATATCAACTTAATTTTAGTTCGTGAAATGATTTATAGTTTTTGTTTGGCTTTACATAGCCCTACCTGGTAAGTATGTAGAAAGTCAGTACATTTAAAGTACAATTTTATTACTTGTTTTATGAACATACCACTAATCATTTTATCCTTACTAGAATTAAACGTATTCATTTCAGTAGGTATGACATGTAAAATTACTTGTCTAGAGTTATCCGGGTTATTATTATTATTGTTATGTTATTATTTATTCTGTTATTTTTTTTTTGGGGGGGGGAGGGCAAACTTGAGGTAGGGAGATTCTTCTGGGTCACACACAGTCTCTATAAACTGGGTACTGAAAGATATGGGGTCTGAAAGTGATCTCTGCCTAATCATCTTATTATACGGCCGTTAGCCTAGAAACAGTGCGAATCTCTATATATGTACTGAGCCCAAGACCCTTCATGGGTTGTAGAAGTAAATGTTGTTTTGTTTCTTTACCATACATAAAATTTTGAAAGTCTCATAAGCTATATAGTGAAGATTGAAGAATGATCAGCCTCTAGGGTCGTTAATACCTATCTTACCGATATTAGTTCATAGCAGAACAACTGTATGTTCACGCCAGATGTTATGGCCTGATAAGTTTTTTATGGCTGTTTAATTTAAAAAAGAAAACTCCGTAATTTTTATGATGTTTATCATAAATCATTGTTTGTATTCATCTTTGTGTTATATTCGTTTTAAAATGTAAGCGTCTGAGCGGTGACGCTGTTCCGTATGTAGAGCCAAATCTACTCAAAGAATTTCGAACGTTTGCAAAAGTATTTCTTCATCTTTCCATCGTTCCCATGGAACTTGGAAGAACCGCATTTGTCGATTTCTTCAAGATTATACAGGACTTCGTTTATGTGAATATAGCCTATCTGTAATCATTATTGGAACATTAGTTTCTTAAATATGTTTAATAGGTTAATTTTGTTTCTTATCTTTTTATATCAGTTTTATTAATTTAATTTTTTTCCTTATGTTGTATATATGTATTTTAGTTTAATAAATGTATTGTGGTTCGTCGTTTACTTTCGTTTTTTTTTTCAAATCCATACAGTCCACTAAATTTCTTTAACCGAACCACCTTGAATTTGAGTTGTCACTTGGAAGTGCTGTTCTTCCAAGGATGAACAACTATATGAGTATTCACCAGATCCATATAACCGTAAGGACATCGTCATTACTAGCGATTCCGTTTGACGCGTGATGATGGTCTTTGGAGACAGAAAATACGGTAGGAGGATACGAGAGAGCTAAGTAGTGGGAGTGGAGAAGGTCGTGGTGGGGCCGGCTGAAGAAGACAGTAAGTGCTGAAGGATGAGGCAGGCAGCATCTGGAAAGTGGTGGGCCACCGCGGGCTGCGCCGGGCTAGTCATCCGTCCGCCTTCATCTGCGCCACCCTCTACCTGGGCCGCTCCGAGCGGGGGGTGCCGGGGCTGGTCCCGGGGCCCGACCCCGTCCAAGGCCCCCCCGGCCCCAGCCTCGTCCGCCGCAAGGGGTACCCACTGCCCCCGGCCGTCGCGGCCACAGAGGCGCCACCGACCACCACGCCGCCCCCGGCTACCGTCACCACGGAGGTCATCACCACCGCCGGCGGTGACAGCGATCAGGCCGCTGGCGAGGAGGTCGAAGTCATAGCGCCTCCTAGGAAGGTCGTGACCTCCAGGAGGCCGCCCGTCCACAGGCACAGGCCAATCAGGCCGCTCCTCAGGCTGCCAGAAATTGACTGGGATGAAATCATCAACAATGTCAACAAGTGAGTATTAATGATATCCTTTATCAATTTAAAAATTTTAAAAATTGAAAATTGGAACACAATTTAACTATGAAGTTATGTTTAAATAAAAATATAATACAATAATCTTCTGTATTCTCTTAAAATTACATTTGTTATAAAATATATTAGTTTTTTTCGTATATTTTTGAACATTTGTGTAATGTTCCCTGAGAAGTACTACTTCATTATTTCTTATTATTAGAACTTGACAATGTAGTATAATTGATTATTATTTATTTTCTCTTCAGTTTAAGGTTTATTTGAAAGGCTTTACAAAAGAGTCTATACTTGTCATAAATATTATTATAATTAATTATTTTTAACTTTAAATGTATCATAATTTCGTTTTTAAATTTTTTTTTTTTACTTTTTGTTGTGGATTATAAAATGCAAAAGTTTAGGGATCGAATGAAGAGTAAGCTAAAAGTAAAAACAGGGTCAAAATTTTGTGAATTTTTCCATTAATTTGTTTTTTACTAAATGGATTAAATTTCAATGGTTAATATTTCTTGATACAAGAAAAAAATAATGTACTTTTTTGGATATGGATAGTTATATGGATTTTCACTTTGCCTTTCATAAATCAATGGCACAGTTGTTTTTAAAAAATATAAAATACAAAAATTGAACGATAAGATGGTTCGGATGGCATTAAAAAATAAAATCTGGTGCGGGCAACACACGAGTTTCACTTACCTCCATTTTTAGAATCGATTAAAGAATTTTCAAACTCAGTAAAAGATAAAAATGTTTGAAACCATTAAAGAATTAATTAAATTGAATTTACATAGAAACGTGTGTTTTATCAAAAAATCTATTATATTATTATCTAAAATAATCAGTTAGTTTTATCTTCCGTTCATCACTCTCTATTAACTTTTAAAAGCTTGAGTATAAGATAATATTTTTTCTAAAATCTTTAGCTTTCCAAAGGTATATCATACATGTATATTACTGATCTTATGTTCAAAAACAAAAAATTGCATTAAAAAAATATTTTTTCTCTTTTCTTCTTTAGTTGGGTATCGAATTGATTCAATTTATATATTTACCTTTTTTTCATCAGAGGTAACAAGATAATATAGTTATTTTTACAGAATCAACAAAATTAAAGGTACTTTAGTGTAAGAATATTGGCATTTAAGCCCTGTCAGACCATTTTTATCCTAATGAAACCTAAATGATATTAAAGCCCATTAAATTTTACATCGATATAGCGAGTTTAATCAAAATCGTTGGGACCGTTTTCAAGAAAACCGAAAAAAAGTGCAAAAGGCATAGTATAATGTGGCTCTTCTGGTAAGCTCATTTTGGTAAAAAAGGTTTTGTAACGTCTAGGGCGTATATTTGTCTTAAATATGAAATTTCAGTTTCATAGGACTTACCGTTTCCGCCCGGGAGTTACCACACACACACACAGACTCACACACACACACACACAGACCTTTGTTGAAAGCGGGACTTGGTTATTTGGACTCAGGGAACCCTAAAATGTGTATTTCCGTTGAAAACTGGAATTAGAAAATTTTCACGATCGCAATACTTTTCCTTACTATATACCTATTGTAAGTGAAAGTAATAAGAAAATAGTGAACAAATATTTATTGTTATATCCAATGTTTTGTTTGTTGAGTACGCTGTGGGTGTTCAAGGGAAGAGTGAAGAAGCATCCTCTCTTGCTTGATATATACCATTACGTTTTACTGTTATGAATGATTCCTGTTTTCTTTGTCCTTAGTTCTCTACTTCTCTTTTACATGAGTGACGTGGGAATTATTTAATGCCAAGTTGTGTATATTATCAAACATATCTATTCTCATTGTTTTATCATTTTTTCTTTTTAGTTGACATAGTTTAATTATTTTTTATTTTTGTTTTTATGAGGTTCTGATATTTATTCAATAATACGTTGTTTTTATATTAACACCTTAAATCGTAGAAACAATTTAAGTATATGCAATACACTATAATTTAATTGTCAGAAAGAGGTTCACAAAATAAAGTTGTCATTAAAGACATGACTTGCGTGGATTAGAAAAGTTAATTTTGGGTACAAAACAAATGATATATATTTTAGACTATTATATTTGCTAAAACAGTTGTCCCATCATTCATTGTTAGAGCATGAACCCGCCAAAAGCCTTGCGTAAATTATTGTCCCATTTGCAGCCTATTTCTTTCTTTGTTTCAAATTCGGAGCACAGTCTGGTTCTTTATAAATTTATGGCAGACTCGATATATCATCCAGATTTTTTTCTTAAAGCATTCCCCATAAAGTTATACGTCCAATCGAAATATTATATACTCATACTAGTTTTATTATTTAATTATTAATATTGCTATTGCCTTTTAGTAGATATTTAGCTAGGCAATTTAATTAATATAGAAAATTTATACAGACATACAAGACCAAGCTGATCCATGTTATC
The DNA here is from genome assembly GCA_023052935.1 of Piezodorus guildinii. Taxonomy (NCBI): domain Eukaryota; kingdom Metazoa; phylum Arthropoda; class Insecta; order Hemiptera; family Pentatomidae; genus Piezodorus; species Piezodorus guildinii. The sequence goes on along the minus strand of CM041292.1, from coordinate 109,612,018 downwards.
GATTGAAACTATTTGTTATGCCATTGCAACATTAAACTCAAAGAATTTACCACGTATCGCGAAATGAACATCTACTAATATGCACCAACTGTGACGTGAACTGAACTGTAAGGCTTATCCTTCTTAAGTGTCCAGAGCTTGTATCATTACGTAAAAAAAAATTAACGATGCAGGAAATACGGATGTCGAGAAAGCTACCGAAAATACAAACATTATTTCCAAATAGACTACACGAATATCACTAACTTCTAATGCTTATGGGAGTTTCGTGTTAGGTGCCTTCTGTTATAATAAAATATTAGGTTTTCACATATATTTGAACATTTGTATAATGTGTTCCCTGAGAAATACTACTTTGTTATTTCTTATTAGAACTTGACAATGTTTCTCACTCTTTATTATTTATTTTCCCTTAAGTTTAAGGTTTATTTGAAAGGCTTTACAAAGGAGTCTATACTTGTAAATATACTCAATATATATATAAAACCTGTTACCTCTATGCCCCATAAAGGGTCTTGGGCTTAGTACATACGTATAGAGATTCATACTGTTTTTAGGACAACGGTCGAGCAATGAGGTGACTAGGCCTTGATCATGCTTAGATTTTTTACTCATTTCTTTTTATTATTATTTTTTTTAAACTTTCGTTGGGGATCATAAAAGGCAAAATTTAGGGATCGAATGAAGAGTAGGTTAAAAGTAAAAAACAGGGTAAACATTGTGTGCATTTTTTCATTAATTTGTTTTTTATTGTATATATTAAATTCCAATTGTTAATATTTCTAGATACAAGAAAAAACTAATTCTAATTTTCATTTTACCTTTCAAATAAATCAAATTTTAAGAGACCGGATTTTCGTGCAGTAAAACCGAAAAACGTGCATAATCGTGCGGTAAAATTCTGGAAATGTTCAAAATAGTGTATCAAAATCCCGAATTATAAAATTGAGTTGATATATACCTTGAAATTAAAAAAAAAACATTGATATGGTTTCATTCATAGTTGTAATAAGTATAAATACATATGGTTTTAAAGTTATAGATGATGAATTAAAATGTTTCGTGTAGTAGATTTTTTGTTCTGTTGCGAATAAATTAATCTATAACTATATGAGGGAGAAACTTGAAATAAAAAAGTCAGTTTCATGAGAAATTACATACCTACAGCTAAAAATTAGAAAAAAAAAACCACACGAATCGCATGAATAAAGATAGTTTTTTAACTTCACAAAATTGTCCTTTAGTAATGACTAATTTTATCAAAAAATTGATTATCAATTAAATATTTATCTGATTAGTACATTCATTCGTTAATTAGACGGTGAATTTACTAACATGTAAATGCTTTTGTAGTGGCTAATCCAACAGAGGTGTTAATTCAACAGAAACTAGAAACTTCTTAAAAAAACAAAACAAAAAAACAACTTAAATATCTTATGTTATACGGGTGTATTTGATCTAAACCACTGACCTCAAAATATTTCCGATCATTTACTCTTCTCACCTAATAATTTAATTCTAGTTTTTATCGGATAAAAAATATAAAATATTGTTTTAAATATTTATTAGTATACCTATGTATTTTTATAACCGGACATTCGGTTCGGTTAATTGTGATATTAAAATTCAATAATCAAATTTGGCACAAAAGTTCAAAAAATGCAATTTAATGCAATTAATTTAAAAAAAAAAAAAAACTTGCTTTTTAGCCCTAAAATAGAAAAACGTGTAATTTCGTGCAATATAAAATTGTAATATAGTATTCCCTAGTTGATAAATCGGATAGATGTTCGGGTTTGAAGCTATAATTGATATAAACAAAAAAAACCCTAAAAAATTGAATCATTCGGTGTTGGCCAAAGTAAATATTAAATTACGTTTTACAAGTTTTTGCTTTCTGGAACTAGATTTGTTGTAAATTATTTGGTACGAATTCATCTTACCTCTGATATTGACCTTGTCTTGTTAGAGCAGACCTACCCTAATAGAATACTTACCACTAATTTTAGTAATTAATTAATTACTACTGATTAATCTACGTATTTGTTCATTGTTTTTAAATCAACCGCGTTGTTAAATTAAATACTGTCATAATGTGGTTCATCTAATATTGCTAAAAATAGTAGGTATATCTATAAATGTTAACTAAATAAATCTATTGATTATGATTCTAACCAGATAAACATTATGATGATGATTATTTTGAAAAAAGGTAGAAGCACACCTTGCTAGTTAAGAGATGAAAATGAAGATAATTATTACAATATTATTTGAGCTACAAAGTTTCAATATAATGCAATTTAAATTTTTTTACGATATAGAATTTTTACCTCCCCAAGGTTATGATAACTTAATTACAATGCGATAAACCCATGACTTTCAAGTTTCAATTAGGTATATTTTTGGTATTTTCACCTTTTTGAAAATTATTCTTACTTATTTGATAGATGAGGCCAGCTTTTTCTTATATGGAGGGATATGTAATGGAAAAACATAACATAAAAATATATACATGTTGTCAATTAAAATTTAAATGACATGAGAACATACAAAAACCTAATCGACGTAATTATACATTAACATGGAATATATTTAAATTCTAATTCGTTAAGTATGTAATAGTAATCATTTGATGGCCGATTAACAAATTCAATTCAACTAACCGTAACATTCCGTTCTGTTTTGCGGGTACTGTATACTCTCCCCCAACTGCGAAACGTTCAGCCAGTTTTTCGTCGTCAGTCTGACTTTTTCGGCCCTTTTCTTGTAAATTAATATTACAAGACATTAACAAACAAAGTTAAATAAATTAAACTTTAAAGGTGTGATGTTCCGTTCTTTCCACAATGATTTAAATACGTTAAAATTTGTCTACTTATTCCTGTTGATTACTTGAATCACTGATTAATCAAAATACAAATTAATTTTATCTTAAAAATTTTGGGACATTTTCAGCTTTATTTGAATTGATTTTGTATGTTATTCGGGACAATGATTTTCGGATGTTTATTTAAAAAAAAAAAATGTTCTGTATTTTCATTTTTCTGTAACTTTGGTAGTTTTCATTTTAGCCTATTAAATCCATTGAGTTAAACTTCTCAAGAACTGATTGATTCCTAATAAGCGAAACGTAATATTCGTTTCAGCACGTATTACCACTTTCTGTTACCTGTATACCATCTAGTCTTAGATATTTATTAATGTATATCTTGTTTGTTGCATTGATGGTGGTTTTTCATTAATTTATTAACTCCCAAAATTGATCAGGGTTGTAAGTAAGTCATCTATTGAATGGTGCTTTGAGGATTTCATTGTAAAATGTCTTCTTTCTCTTGCGCGAGAGGCCGTGTAAGCCCTTGGCTGCGTAGTGTTATCTCCTCGGAATATGCTCACCACGTCTGTCGATAAAATTTTATAGGGTAGGGTCATCACTCCCTATGCCTATTTTTTGTGAGTGGCCACCAGTAGGCTGACGGTTCTCACATATCCGGGGGGGGGGAAAGCTGTGAGTGAATCCCCATTTGATTATATGCTTATAGAAGTCACGCCGGGAATGGGATTCGGACTTAAAACCTTTAGCGTGCGAGACTAGCGCGCTAGCTCCTCACCCACGGGCTCCCCTATAGTAAAACGTACAGTAGGATTTTATAGTAAGAAGCACTGACGTAGGGTCAAGCTTGGGAGTCATGATAAAGTCAATTTTAGAGGCATCATCTATAAAGCAACCTGTGAAAAACGAAGTAATCCTGACCCATAAAAATCACTGAATCACACTGAATGAAATTCAAGCATTCAATAAACCTAATGCTATTAATGTAGCTTGAATTGTATTGTATCTCAAATAGTCAACGGTCCGGAAATCTAATAAAATTAGTGCCTGGAATCTAATTTGTTCAATTGAAAACCGATATTTCAGTGAGATAGGACGAGATAATAAAAACCCTTTGCACTCAATGATGCATGAAATGCTTTCTCTCTCCTGCGTTTGAAGATTATAATGCGATCAAAGAGTTATTGGAGTGTTTTAAATGAAAATTAATCATCTTCATCAATTATAAGTGGCTATTTATGTTTTTTCATTAAGTTATATTTCTAAAATAGAGAAAAAAATATTTAGCTTTTTAAAAAATATACACCTAATTTTAAACTGTATCAAAAATATTTTATCAAATCAATTAAAACATTCGATATATAATGAACGTTATGAATTTTGTATACAGTTAACAACTGAAGAGGGGATCACTTGTAGCTGGGTGGCTAGCGTAACAGCCTCCCATGCTAAAGGTCATGGGTTCAAAACCGCAGGTGGTCCTAGGATTTTTTAATGGGAGTAAAAAATCCTTAGTTACACCGTCCTTCGGAGGGGACGTTAAAAGGTGGTCCCGAGCCTGAGCGATGTCAGGTACTCGTTAAAGATCCCTATCCTAATAAAACCTGGCAAAATTTAGGACTCCCACTGTAGCATCGTCCGATTAGCCATAGTAGCATAAAGTGACGTTAAACAAATAAACAAACAAACAACTGAAGAAAAAAGGTGCTCGATCTTAGACAAATCTTCGAATAATAGTTGTATTATTAACCAAATTAATCAAGAATTCATTTTTAATGAAAAATGGGATACAAGAATTATACAATTAACTTCCTTACGCATATGTTTATTTTTCACTTACACTTATCAATTTATGAAATATTTGATATGGGAACAACAGGAACTGTAAAACATTTCAAATACGCGTTTTAACGAAACTACGTTAAAGTTTCGCTAAATGTTTTTTTGTCGCAGTTGCATAAGTATAAATGTAGCTGAAAATGAAATTAAAATTACATATTGAAGATGGATTCATGCCTGACAATTTTTATATCAATCGTTATTATGATGCTAAGTTAAATTTTCTTTAATATCAGCTTGTAGTTATGCTCATTGTCATTGTCTGTCAGTACCTACTGGCCGAATATTCAAAAAAGTTCTTCTTATATTGTCAATTTGAATAATTTACGGACTCTTTGTTAGTAGTAACTTTTTGACTGCTTTTGTCTGTTTCTGCATCGCATTTGAAGGCTTATGCGGGGGTTCTTCGAGCCAGGGGATAAATGCAAGTTAAAAGTCTTCCCCCCGTCCCGGCACCGTTCAGATTATGAAAAAAAAAAAAGTTTTTAATCTGATCCAATAAAAAAACAAAAACAAAAATAATAAATAAATAAAAGATTCATCGCCTTAATTGTCTGGAATACCTAAAATTTATTTATTTTTTTACTACTTATTTATTTGTCCCTTATCACTGTTACTAATTATTCCATATATGACAAAAAATAAATAATTAAGTAAACTTATTTATTTATTTTTTCAACATATATTATTCACCTTAAAGATACCAGCACTGATCATTTTAATGTTACTAATCAATTAAATACAAATATACATAAAACATATAAGTAATATAGTAAGTACAAGTATATAAAAGAGTTTATATATTAAAAAGCTTGTTTACGGTTTTCATGACCAGGCAATGACCTTTCACATAAAATGACAAGCTTAATATGTAGATATAAATCTAATTACATTTTCAACAACATGCAACAAAGTATAGGAAATATACGAAAATAGAAATCTAAAAATTTTAATGGAAATATAAATAATAGATATATGAGGAATATTTAGGAAAAATATGTTTTATCTTCAGCAAAGTTGACATTTCAATTGTGAAATGATATCAGAACTTTGTATGTTTATTTATATTTAAATTAAACTAAAAATATGAGTTTTTTTTATTAACAAATATAGGAAAGGGCTTTAGACACCGTGAACAATTTCATTATTATTTTCGATTCATAAGAGGCTCACTCGATCACAAAATTTTCCTTATTTCTTTAAATAAAGTTTCTTTCCTTTTAATTTTCAATTAAACTTATTTATAAAAGGCAATAGATGAAATCATATCAACAGATTTAAAAAAAAATATATTTTATTGAATTTTACAACTTTATATTAACATAAATACAATAAGTAAAGGTGTGTATTATAATAAAGAGCGTGATAGGCTTGTGAAGAAACTACCCAGCGGTAGAACTTCGATGTTTATTTAAGAAAGTAGAGGTATCTTCTTTTCAATCGCCTCGGAGAGTTGTCAGGAATACGTGAGGTCGATAGGTTGCGGACAAGAAGGTTTATATGGGTTGGGAGTTTGGAATTAAAAGTGGTATATCTGGTACGAGAAAGGTCTGCAACAAATGGGATATTAAGGTCGTTATGGATAATTTTATTTGTGACGAAATAAGGAGCATTTAGGATTTTGCGAAGGATTTTGGATTGTAAAGGTTGGATGCGAGAGGAATTAGATGGTTTAGTAGAGCCCCTATTCCATATGTCCCGATGGGTCTGATAGTAAAATAAATAAGCTTTTTGTTATACACAGTGGGGAAGGAAGTCATCGGTTCGCGACGAAGGGTAAAGGTAATTTGGTGGGATTTTTTAGGATTTATTTAAATCCTCCAGTTCTGACACCATTCCTCAATGGCTGTGATGTGGGACTGAAGGGTTTGGGATGCAGCGATTGGATCGTTATGGACGGATAACACACAAGTGTCATCCGCGTAAGTTGTGAGGACAGTGCTAGGATGGAGTGGGATGACCGTATAAAGGATGGGACCTAAGGTACTACCCTGAGGTACACCTGCAGACTGAGAAAATATGGAAGAGTAGGAAAGGTTATGATTTACTTTGATGGTTCTATTAGTGAGCTAGGAACAGATTATCAGGAATTATATAGCGAGAAGGAATTGATGGAGTTTATAAAGGAGTCCTGGGTGCCAGACTCGGTCGACTTGTCCCACGTCGAGAAGGGCACCCGTGCAATACATTCCGCGCTCCAATGTGGAGGATATAACATCCACCTCACGGTGGCATTGCTGAATTGTAGAATGGGATGTCTGAAATCCTAATTGATGGTCAGGAATTACGTAAATCATTTCTAGGATCGGATAAATGCGTTTCAATATAAGTTTTTCTAGGATCTTGTCCATGACGGGCTATCAACAGATTAAATATAAATTTAGACCCTATTTTTAACAATTAGAAACAAATTGATTTAATATATAATATGTTAATTTTTTTTTATTTAAACATATTTATTGCTATTTACAACTGATTATTATATACAAGTAAATGTGATGGACATAGTAAACGGACATGAAATACATGTAGAGACGCTACCCATTGGCAGCACTCTAAAAATATTCCAAACTAGAAGGTCTCGGGGCCATCTTCTTTTCAGACTCCTCGGAGGATCATGAGGAACCGAAGAGGATGATAGGATAGAAACTAGTGGATTAGAGTGGAAATGGAGTTTTTCATGGAATGATTGATACCTGGTTCGGGCTAATTCAGTAACATATGGGGCATTGAGCTCTTTATTGTGGATGAGCTTATTCGTGACAAAGCAAGGAGGGTTAAGGATTTTACGGAGAATTTCGGATTGTAAGGATTGGATACGAGAAGAATTGGATGGTTTAGAAGAACCCCATATCTTTACTCCGTAAGTCCATATCGGTCTTATGATGGTCATATTAATAAGTCTTTTGCAATTAAGTGGAAGGTTGGAGCGGTTGTCCAGTAAGTGTTAAAATAGTCGAAAACGTCGGGCAGTTTCTTTTCGTTTCAGTCTTATATGAGGATTCCAAGTCAGACGTTTGTCAAGGTGGAGTCCTAGGTATCGAATCTGTTCAAGTGTTCCGCTAGTGGAGTGTTATAAAAGGATACTGTAGGGCAGGAAGTCATTGGTTTACGACGAAGGGTAAAGGTTATTTGGTGGGATTTGTTAGAACTAATTTTAATCCTATAATTCTGGCATCATACTTCAAGGTCTCGGATGTGGGATTGAAAAGTGTGGGAGGAAGTAACTGGATCATTATCTACTGATAGCACAAACCTGTCATCAGCATAGGTAGAAAAGAAAGTGTTTGGATGGGTTGGGATATCAGCTGAATAGACTGTGTAAAGAATGGGTTCTAGGATGCTTTCTTGAATTCAAGGAGCACCAGCAAATTGAGAAAAAAGAGAGGAATAGGAACTGTGGTGATTTATTTTGAAAGATCTATCAGCAAGGTAGGACTGGATAATAAGAAAATAAGTAGGAGGGAGAAATAGACGGAGCTTGTAAAGCAATTCCGGGTGCCAGACTCGGTCTAATATGTTAATTAAAAATAAATTACATGTTTTGAGAAGTTTTTTTTTATATAGATATGGTATCCTTTGTTCTAGATCCCTGAACCCTCGGTTGAGCAAACGATTGACAGAGCTGGCGGAGTTGGACCCAGTGGCTATGATCAAGAACACCTCCAGCTTGGTCTCCTTCGGCCTCCTCGCCGTCGATCTATTTCTTCTCCACAACGTCCAGAGGGTAGCCTTCAACGAAAAGACAGCTCAATCTCTAAGCCAGGATCCGGAGGTTAGTAAAGTACTATGCTAATAGATAATGAGGATATTTAGTTTTTTTTTCGGCTGAAACAGTTGTCTATATATTGAATAATTTTTTTTATTGTTGAAGTTGGTTAGAGGTGCGCTCATCAAATGAATCAAACTTAGATAAAATTGGTATATTTTGGGGAGACATTTCATCTTAAGGTTTAGGTCTTCGTGATGATTATCAGTAATAAGTCTGCATAAGACTAGGAACAAAAAACGATGCTTATCTAAATAAAGAGGTCGAGCAACCATGCATACCTAAAAAAATAAACCTCGAAAATACAATGGCAGATTATTATAGAAAATTATATTCGCACAGAATGCTCTATTTTAGATCAAGGTAGGCTAAAGCATTGCCAAAAATTTCAAATACAGAAAAACAAACCGTGGCGGTAAGAGGGGGTTTTAAGATATTTTACAAAAACAAATCTTTCTTTTTTACAATGTAGGAATTTTCTTTAATAAAATAATCAGTATAATTCCCTTTAATTGTAATTAATTTAGACCAAAATAGTTTTTATTTATAATTGTTTTTTTTATCCGAATTGCTATTTGCCATCTGAAAAAAAAAATTGCAATAAGCAAATAAGTTAACTTCTGAAAAGTAGGTTTATTCAAGGCATCTATAGGCCACCGCCTCAAAAATCGTCGAGGAGCATTGTACAGATTGGTGTTGGATTTAAGTGTTTGGAACGATGGGTTCATGTTCTAAGTCAGTCTTTCGTGAAATTTTTTATAATATTCAGTGGCTGTGTGTGAAACTGTGAGTATGCCTAAGTCCTCGTGAAGTAATTCGTTGGTTACATAAAACGGTACATCCTCGATTTTCCGTAATATTTTCGATTGGAGAGACTTTATTTATTCGGATGTTAGGGGTTTTGGCAGCTCCCCATCCGGTATGCCCTTAAGGGTTTGATCAGTACTTTGTTAATAGTGTTTGGTGTTCAAGGATAATCTTCTTGATCGTTTGACAAGCAAACAGGATAATACGTAGTCTAAATCGTCTGTTCTGCTACTTTCTTTTAAGTGCAATGTATGTCGTCCAAGTCAGTATTTTTTCTTAGTAGTGTTCTAAAAAAGTAAAATTCTTCTCATAGAATCAACAACTTGAAAAAAAAAAAAAAAAAAGTCGTGGTACCCTCTTGGGTAAGATGGGCTATGGAATATTTGTTAGTTTTAATCGTATTCAATCTTCGCAAAGCGGGCAGATATTCACAACCACTCATGTAGAGCCACAATGCGACCACTTACCGCAAGTCTGGCAAGTGATCCATTCTTCAGTAGACTCGTAATGCAAGACCTGGCAGTACTACTCTTATATATATATATATATATATATATATATATATATATATATATATATATATATATACTTACTTTTACTTTTATAGGCGTTCCAACTAGGGTTGCCTTTTACATCAGGGCAGAGCACCAGAGGTCGCGGTCCAGCCAATCTCCATCCTGAAGACCTCGGCCTGCCATTTCTTCTTCAACTCCACCAATCCATCTACTTCTGGGTCGTCCTCGTCTCCGTCTTCCTGGCGGTTGCCAGTCCAAAACTCGATTCGGCCAACGCTCTGTAGGCATTCGCCTTACATGGCCATACCACCTTAGTCTTCGCTGTCCAATTCTGCTGTTAACAGACTGGCGAACCTCCATTCTCTCCCGAACAATATCATTCCGAAGTCTGTCCCCTCTTGTAACACGTATACATCTTCGCCAAAAGTCCATTTCCACTGCTTGAAGCTTGGAATATAGCATGGATGACATGGTCCATGTTTCGGCTGCATACGTTAAGATGGGCTCGACGATGGTGTGGAAGATTCTTCGTTTATTTTCCTTTAAAATCGTCCTATTCCACAGAACCGGATGCAGCATGCGTGTGGCTTTTCGAGCTTGCTCTGCTTTTTTCCTAACATCAGTTTCTGATGACCCAGAGGAGTCCAGGTACGATCCTAGATATTTAAAGACATTCACCTTTGTACATGTCTCCGAGTCAACATTTAGATCGCCGTCATTTTCAGCGCCTATAGCCACGTATTCGGTCTTTTCGAAGTTTATTTTGAGTCCCATGGACTCGTAGCAATCCCATAGAGAGCACATTATCATCTCCAGGTACACCTTCCTCCGAGCAAACACAACCTGGTCATCAGCAAAGAAAAGGGAGACCAGCTGTTCATCGTCGATAAAGGGTCCTACATCTCCACACTGGTCAAACCATTGCCTTACAGAAATGTGAAGGTAAATCTTGAAGAGAGTCGGCGCCATGCTGCATCCTTGCTTCAGACCCTTAGTTCCCGAGAAAGGCTCCGATAGCCGCTTTCCAATCTTCACTCGGTAGATATCATCTCGGTATAGGTGTCTCACAGCTTCTATTAGGGTGCTATCGATGCCCGCCTCTCTCAATGCGGTCCACATTCTGCTCCTTGGGACGCTGTCGTATGCCTGTTCAAGATCCACAAAGGCTAAATGCAGCTCCTGGTTCATTTCCCGAGATTTTTCAATGAGCTGCCTGAGGACGAAGATATTGTCATTACAGGAGCGCCCCGCTGTAAAGCCTGCCTGTTCCTCTGGGGTGAAGAAAGCATCCTCTAATTTATCACGGAGTAGTCTTCCCATAACTCTGCTCATCGAGCTCTGCACACATATGCCCCTGTAGTTTCGGCATATCTTTCTGTCACCTTTCTTGAATATGGGTGATATAAAGCCTGTCCGGAGGTCGTCAGGAATCCTATCTCCTCTCAATATCAAATTTATCATGTCAAGAAGCAGGCTCACCATCTTATTACCCCCACATTTTAGCAATTCCATCGATATCCCGCCTGGCCCAGGAGCCTTTCCGTTTTTAGAGCTTTTTAGGGCCTGAATCAGTTCTTCCTTAGTGACCTGTATTCCAGCTTCCGGCGTTCTGATATCTCTCTCTTCTACCATAAACTGGGTGCGGCTTTCTCTGAGGAGATTTTCAAAATGTTTCTTCCACTCTTCTTGGCCGATTGGTGAAAGAATATTTCCTTTTCTAGGTGCCCTCAGCTTCTTTAAAATACCCCAGGATTCTTTGACCCTGTTGTACCCCAGTGTGCTATCTATACGTCGGCAGCACCTCTCCCATGACGCATTTTTCTCGCACACCACAAGGCTCTTAACCTCCTTATTCAATCTTCGGTAGGTGACCCAATCGTCGTTATTTTTTGAGGAGAGGTATCTCTGGTACGCCAATTTCTTCAGATCTATACACCTTCTCACCTCATCTGACCACCAGTCCGGTTTAGGACGTCCTTCTCTCACACCGAGGGCCTCAGCCGCAGCTTCATGTATGCATTTTTTTAAATGTGCATATTTTTCTGAGGCATCCACTCCAACATCAACGTCAATCTTTGCTTCTAGTCGACTTTTGTACAGGTCCCGGATGCTTGGGTCTCCCAGTAAATCCAGCCGATATTGTGGAATGGATTCTGCTTCCGTCGTTATTTCACCTTTCCTTTTATTCCTCTCTGCAATCCAAGGAAAGTAAATCTTGGCCCTCAGCATATGGTGATCGCTTCCACATTCCCAGCCTCTGAACACACGTACATCTTCCACCTTTAATGTGCTTTGTTGTTTGGAGATTACGTAATCCAATATTGAAGACTGGAATCCTGGTTTATTCCATGTGGCTTGGTGGATCCACTTGTGTTTGAAGAAGGTATTTTGAATCGTGAGATCGAAAGATTCGCATATATCGAGTAGTCGCCTTCCATTTTCGGTGACAATCTTCTCTCCATAGCGCCCAACCACTCGGCTTCCAATCTCACATCCAACTCGAGCGTTGAAGTCCCCCAGAATGATAATCTCTTTGTCGTCGTTCACCTTCTCGAGAGAAGCTCTGAGTTCCTCCTCAAAACCGTCCTTCATATCCGGAGACTCATTATTTCCGGGTGCATATACACCGAATACCACAAGTTTTCGGCCAAGATGGTCAAGGTCCACCCTCATGAGCCTCTCTGAAATCTCTTCACAATGGGTAATTCTTCGCATGTGCTTCCTCTTGACCAGAAATGACACTCCAGCCCTAGCTCTCTTGTCTTTCTCCACACCACTCCACAGATGCATATATTCTCCGAGGAGCTCCTGACCTTTCCCTTTTATCTTCGTTTCAGTCAACACCACGAGATCCAGCGCTGAACGTTCAACTTCCTTTAGCACCTCATTTCGCTTGTTGTTGAGACTCTGTACGTTCCAGGTTCCCAAATGAATAGTCCGTGTCCGTTTCCGATATCTTTTGCCAGAGAGACCGTCCGATATATCCGAGGCTCCACGCTGATTTCTTTTAGCAGGCTGATTTTTCCATCGATGAGCAGCTAACCCGAACGACAACCCCCAACCTGGAGGACCGGGGATTTTTGATCAGGGTATCCTTCCCCTAGACGTGCTGCCGACCAAAGCTATCGAGTCACGTCCACCCGGGTGTTATCTTCGGAGTGCCTTCTCCTAGGCTGCTCCCGCAGTGTGGGAGTGGCTGCGCTTTTTTAGAGGCGGCGCAATCTCGCCTCGTCACAGTGCACCGTCATGGAGCCTTTGAGGTATTTGATGAGAGGGACCACGCCACAGGCCACACTCCCCCGCTCTGCTGGTGACTGCCGCTCATGGTCCGGTGCTGCTTATTCACCATATTCACAGCTGACCTACCAAGGTAGGCCGTTCCACTATCCGCCACCTGTGGACCCGCCTGGTACCTTGAGCTACAGGTTCCGTTACGGCAGGATATATATATATATATATATATATATATATATATATATATATAATATATATATATATATATACGTTTGTTTGTTACGTTTGGTTTTGGTTTTTTACTGCTTTATCTTTCCTCTTATTATTTTTTTATTTTGAGAACCAGTAATAATAGCTTTTTCTTCTTATTCGAGGCATTAACTTTTTTGGGCTAATCTGATAAAATGTTGCATTAACCTACGTATCATTTATTGTTGCTTACTGGATTGACGATGAGGGACCAGTTGGTTGAGGTAGTTTGTTAGTTGTAGAAAGGTGGTGGAGGTAGCCGTTTGGGTACCAGGAACTGACGATATTATTGTTGTTATCAGAACAATTATAGTGTTTGTTGTGAGATGGTTGCTATCGAAGGTGCCGATGCTGTATCAGTTAGTGAATTAATGAATGTATAATATTAAAATAAACAAACATCAATAAAAAATATGTTACACATCTTAAATATCATAATTATTAGTCACGCAACTAATTTACGTTAAATAAATTCTTACCAAGTCTCACTTTGGACCAAACTTTTTGTCACGCTGACAATGTCTGCTAAATAATGTCAGATGGCGTCAAAATATCTTTTCTAGCGACGTTGTTTTATTATCTGTTTTCATATGGTCCCCATTTTTCCTCACTGCCTCGTACTATCCCACCTTTACTTGTCTTAAAGAAAACGTATGAGGATTTATTTCTCCATTACTACCAAATGTTTGCGGGAGGTTTGAATCTTTAATGAGAAACAAAAGGTTCAGAACTTCATAATTGGACGTATGCAATTGAAGACGTGTGTATTCAAATCCACGTGTGTTACCATAAAAAAAAAAAATATATATACCAAATTCAATCTTTTTGTTTGAATTTCTACATGTATTAAACACTTTCTTCCAAGGCATCACTATTAACCTCGGTCTCTAATGATGGGTAGCAAAGAAGAGGTTTAGGATCTCTATTTCTACATCTACCGTAGCTTTTTCCTAGTTTATTTTTACGAAGCCTTATAAGCAATGAGGCTCAAAGTCATCAATACTATTGTTTAATAGTCTCTTCTTCATTGAACCTCTGATCTTCCATGCCTAGCCTGCTACTTAATGCTATGCTGCTTTTGTAAGATACAGGGAGGAATTCTTGAAATATGTGGCTTATTGAAACAAGTTAGAGCTGTGCTACGTGAGGAGATGCCGAGCGTTTACGATGAGTAACCTTTGCGGTGAGATAACTGTTCCAAAGTCGATTTCTCGCTCTGCTTGCCCTGCACTATAATAGTTTTTTCTTAGTTCTTCTTTTCGTTTAGTGATTTCCGTTCCAGTTCAAAATTCGTCGATTCTTTGGTTTGTCGTATTATTGAAAATGGCTTACATTATTAAAAGAAAAAAAAAAATCATAACCTTATTACGTCCTGAATATGATCTTTAAAACTAATTATACACATAAGAGTTAAGGGAATATTACGTAAAAAAAAATTAGGGTTGAGCTAAGGAGTGTTCGAATGTATAATATTAAAATTCAGGAGATATAACAAACCAGTGCAAAGAGGTGACCATATTGATTTCTGAGAATTAAATTAATTCCAAAATCGGGTTATTGTTTCTTTTACACCTGAGCTCTTCGTTGTTAGTTTCAGATCTTGTATCTTTAATATACATTCTATATTTGAATTGAGAAAGGTTCTGCCCAAGTACAGTTGGCAAAAGTACCCTGTCTACTAACACATAAGTACACCACATAATAAGTTTGGGGTCTAGGGTGTTCTCCTTTGCCTCAAATTTTGCCTTATCTTTAGTCACCGTTCACTATTACTTTCACTTAATATATAGTAAGGAAAGTATTTCGTTCGTGAAAATTTTAGAATTTCATGTTTCAACGGAAATACACGTTTAGGGTCTCCTGAGTCCAAATAACCAAGTCCCACAAAAAGGACTGTGTGGGTGTGTATGTGGTAAGTCTTGCGCGAAAACGATAAGTATTATAAAGCTAAAATTTCAGATTTTAAGAGGTCTATGCCTGAGATTTTACAGCAGTTTTTCAATTAAAATCGGCACAAGCGGAAGAGCCTCTTTATACCATGCATTTTGTACCTTTTTACGATTTTTTTCAAAAATGGCTCTGACGATTATTTATTAAAATCGATTTATCGATGTAAAATTTAATGGGTTTTAATATGACTATTTCTAATTGAAATAGTCTGAAGGGGCTTTAATACCGATATTTTAAATTTTCTTTCTCTAAATTATCTTTAATTTTGTAAATTCGATAAAATTAACAATTGTTTGTTGTTAGCATTGATAAAAACTTCTAAATGTGTAAGTTGAAGGAATTATATATATTAAATAGAGGATAAAAAAGCCCAAACAGAATCGTATGTAATTTTAAACAGCTATATAGATGTATACCGTTGGGAAGCTAAAGATTTCAGAAAAAAAAATCGAACAAGTAAGTGGAAGTCGTGTATTGCCCGCACCAGTTTTTTTTTTTTAATGCAGACCATATATTTCATTAGGATCTTTGCCTCTCTTCCTCCATCTACTCTGTCATTGTTCCTATAGTCAACCAGTGCGTTGGACGTACTTGCGATAATTGTTTTATGGTTTCATCCTATAATGCTTTTAGGATCGAGTGTGTGAAATGAGCAAAATTATTGTATCTTTCTTGTGCTAATATCACTAAAACGTTTACTTACAATTCAACGATGGAATAAAAGACTTGATATGTTCACCATGTCAACAGCAAAGCTATCCCAGTGAAACGATTGAGAAACCTCTTAAATAAGGTCACAGCAGTAATATCTGTACCTGTGGAATCAAGAAAGCCAGGTTTTATTATAGAAAAGTTTGTATGCAAGAGATTAAGTGACGAGTTTATATTTAGAACGAGGAAGAAAGGATCCATAACAACAAAGGACCTGGGTATTATTGACCCATTAAGTTCATATGTCAACAACAAGCTAACATATATTCATAGAAAATTATTAAGAGACGCCGAAGTAAAAAAAAATGAAAATCACAATAAAGTTCAACAGAAGATTAACGCTTTGTATGAGAAAGGACAAAAAATCAAAAATAATTTTTACTAGAAATAAAAATGATTTAGGATCAATTTGTCAAAAAAAAGGAAAAAAAATTAATTAAAAAAAAAAGAGTAAATTAATTGAAACATTTTTACTTATAATGGGAAAACACAATATAATCTCTCAAAAAATCATAAAGTTAAAATATAAAACTTAAGTTCCTAAGTTATGTCATTTGAATATTAAATCACTTTTCTCATTGAGGCCTCTGGTCTCATTTTCAAAGATAAGTATTACCAAACAATTATGATATGGTTTGTGTCAGCGAATCGTGATCAAATTGAATTGGACAACTATCAGTTCCTTTCTTCCGCCAACAGGACATATTTTTTTGCTATCGACTTAGGGAATCTAATTTCTTTTATAAAAAAAAAAAAAGTAAACAAACCTATAATTGAGATAAATACTTTTTTTTAGATTAGAAACAATTCTTTATTGAGCAATATTACAATCTGTCCAATTTCGGACATTTTTAATAGTGATGAAGTAAACATTCATACTACATTCACACGATATATACAAAACAATAAATTTATATAATAATAATACAATATACATATATACAAAACAAAATCAATAAAATATATACAAAAGTCACTCATACCTATATACAATTCACAAGCATACAGCACGTGAGTGGAGAATCTAGCCAATGCTAGAACTCCAATATACATTTTACAAGATGTCTCGAGGCCACTGCCGTTTCAACCTTCTAGGAGGATGGTAAGGATGTGTGGAGCTCGATAAGGATTGAGCTAGGGGATTAGGGTGATGGATAAGGTTCTGATGGAATTTAGAGAATTTGAATGGTATAAGGTCTAAAATAAATGGAATATTTAGGTCGCGGTGTAAGGTATGGTTGAATACATAATAAGGGCATTAACTATTGTTCGGAGGACTTTTGATTGAAAGGATTGAATGCGTTTGATGTTAGAAAATTTAGGCTGATAGGTCTATATGACGTCGTAGTGTTAGGAGGTTTACCTGGTTTTAGGAAGAGAATTATTGTGGAATGTTTACATAAGAGAGGAAAATGAGTAGTGCGTAGAATGGAGTTTTAAATATATGTAAGAAATATAACGGCTTTAGGTGGAAGCTGTCTGAGAATCTGAGGAGTGAGGAGATCGTATCCAGGAGATTTACGGTGTGCAATTTTTCGGAGAAGAAATTTGACCTCAGAGGGATTAATTTGAATAAGAGGCTTTAGGAGGTAATGAAAGCGGGATTGGAGACTGAAGGAACTCTTCCACCACTGCAGTGTGGTTTGGATGGGATTCTGGATGAGGTGTGAAGACTTCGGAAACGTATTTGGCAAGTTCCTCGGCTTTGTCTTCATCAGACGCAGCCTAGGAGCCATTACTACGACGGAGGGGATGGAAATATGGTGGGATTTTAGAATTTTCTTGGTGACATTCCACAGAGAATTGTCACAAGCCGAAAGAGAAGAAAGGAAGGAACTAAAGGATTGGGAACGGAAGGTCGCCAGCTCCCTCTTTAAAAGTTATAGGAGCGGCGATCTGTTGGGTGACGGGTGCGTTGCCATAAGGATCTGGATCGTCGTTTGGTGCGGATGAGGTCTATGAGGTGTTGTGGTAAATGATTTTCGTTATGACTTATCTGGGAGAGCTTGGGAGAGGAGGCAGTCCAAAGAGCTTGTTAAATAGCGATGGTGAAGGAGTTTACGGCATCGTCAAGGTCATCTAGAGTTTTGAGTTTCACTCTGAGGTCAATATCACTGGTCAGGATTTGGCGAAAAAGGTCCCAGTTTACTGGTCCTCTGATAAATGACGGTGGGGTGGATTTAGGAATAGGAATTAGGGATACTTTAAGGAGCAATGGACTATGGACAGAGGACAGTTCATCAAGGCGAGTCACCGACATGTTTAGGGAGCCTAATCCGCTGTGGATGAAGAAGTCAAGGATGTCAGGATTACGGTTAGGATCAGTTGGCCAGTAGGTAGGGGAGTCAGGAGGCAGGAGGTTGAAACGTCTAGAGTTGAGTGCAGACTGTATATTCCGCCCACGACAATTCGTGGATCTGGAACCCCATTGTTGGTTCTTAGCATTCATGTCTGCACCCAGAATGAAGTGGTTTCCTAAGGAATTGAGGAAGGATTCGAATAGAATGTTGGAGATGGAATGTTTAGGAGGTCAGTACGCTGATGCGAGGGTGATGAAGAAAAAGTCTTGATTACTATGGCTGTGCATTGTAGGAAATCATAGGAGGGGACTGGGAGTATGTGGTGGGAGAGGGACTGGTGCACAATGACAGAGATAAATACAAAGTGAGAAATAAATTAACATCATAGACACAATCATAACTATATACAATATTTAGAATCTTCTAAAGGAACCCCAGACTAGGCTTTTCCCTCCACCTGTTGAGATAAACGCGGAATCCAAGAGATCCCATCTCTCTCTTGGCCACGTCACTGGTGTGTGCCAGTACAGACTGAGCTTCAAATATTTAGGAATGTGATTTTTCGGAACTTTTAACCATCCTAAATTTAATGATAAACTGGACACTAAGGACTAGGGATATATAGATTATTCAAATAATATTGATGATAAAGTTAAACTATTAAATTCGAAACTTGTTCATTTTATAGATAAATATGCTCCTCAAAAATTTGTAATATATTAAAAGAAACCCACCCCTTTGGTTCACGCCCGAAATAAAAAAATAATGAAAATTAAGACCGTTTTAGGAGAAATTATAAGTTCTCGAAAAATCCCCTGACCCTTGAACAGTTCAAAGTATTATAAATAAAGTTACTGCATAGTATACACAGCAATTCGTAAAAATGAACAAAAACACTTCATTGAAAATTTGACTACCCGTATAACAACTGAAAAACTTTGGAAACCTATCCGTAGTCTTGGCTTAGTCAAAAATCGTGAGGCTTTACCCTTGATAGTTTCGAAATCTCATCTGAAAAAATATTTCGTTAATCCTTTATCAAATCGTTTTTCTTCTTCTTCGGAATTACTTCGCACTGAAAATAAATTCAATCCGAATAATTTTTTCTTCGCCCACGTCAGCTAAGATAATTTCTTAAAATGCACAAAAATCGAAATGATCGAAAATCTTCCAGAATCAATCGCCTAACTTTAAAATTCGTTAAATTATTCTAAGCATATATATTGTAGTTTCTATTCTTATAAAGATTTTTGATTCTTTTTGCAATCAACAATTTTCCCGTCACTCTAGAAGACCGTTTTCGTTTTTGAAAATTTTAAAATAATTCTCAAGTATTATATATGAATTTTTCTTCATAAAGAGAACTTTTAGTTTTACTCTGTCTGATTAAACATTTTAAATCATTTGTAATTTCGACGGTATGGCAATTAAAATTGTATTTTATGTTTATTTGTTTGCTACTTCTTTTATGTTTATTGATTCTTATGTTGATAATTAACTTTGATTTATAACATTTCCGTCTGGTTTGGTGGAATTTGACTTGTTCACTAATATTTATCTTATTTACATATAAATATTCTTAAAAGTAATATCTATTTAAATATTTTCAATTTCATTTTGAGTTTTTTACAAGTATTTATGTATTTTTATTTATAAAAGAAAATTTGATTTGATTTTATTTGATTAAATTTTATTTAATTTTGTAAAATGAAAAATTTGAAAATAATTTATAATACAAATGTTAGTCATTATATGTTCATTATTTTTCTGAGTCTTTTTATTTATGATAATTATTTTCTGGCAATTGTTGTTGTTGTTGATATAATAATATTTATTTGTATTGCTCAATGCCCATTCAAAATCTGGAGTATTAAAATCTGAAAATTGCAAATGTGTTAAAAAGTGAATAAAATTTCTCTCTACTCAGTCAATTAAGGTCAGAAAGAGAAAAGGGCTGTGATTTCTTCGAATCCTGATTTTCCGTCCATCCATCCTTTCAAACTTTAAGGAAAAAAAAATGATAAAAATGTAAAAAAGTAGGTGCCAATAAAATCTCCACCAAAATAATTCAGTACACCAAATATATTGTTAAAAGGTTTCAAACAAAAATTACATGATTCTTCATAATAAGTTGAGTCATCATAAAAAGATGTGTGTTAATTAGAATATCTCAATAATAACATACATTTCCATTGTTTTTATGTATTTTTGATAAATTTCAGTTTGCTCGAATTAATCATTAGCACGTAAATAATAATTAGTTGTAGAGGATAGCTATTGGATATAAATCATTAGAAAAAATGATGCTGCTTTATTTTTTTGATCAAAATCATGTTTTTAAATATATTGTATAATTTGCATGATTTTATTTTGATGATTTGATGATGATGAGATTGGAGCTTTAATGACATTCAGTGCAGTAGCTTTTAAAATCAACTGTAATAAACTTGACTGAAGCAGAAATCATTAAAATGGATTTAAGTGGGATTGAAATCGGAAAAGTATATTTAATGGCTATAGAAAAGTTAATAGAATTGGGTGTCGCCATTGAGGTACAATCTGATATTAAATCGAAGACTTTTTTTTTCTTTGCATTTTCAAGATTACAAAAGTATTTTTATTTATTTTTTAATATTCTTTTCGTATTTTTTGTTGCTAAATGTGAGTGCACTTTTTTACAACTTTCAGATATATATTTTTTTTCTTTGCGGATCAAGAATACATTGTAAAATTATTAAAACCAATGTTTTCCCTGTTTGGTACTTTTATTATTCCATAAAATTCAAAATTTAAATTATTTAAATAAATATTTTAAAATACTTAATCTTTATTTTATCCGAACTTAGTGAAAAGTACTGATATCCTTTCAGTAAAAGCAAATAAAATATTCAGTTATGTCAGCCGTGATAGAAACACCTGGCATACTCAAACTCTATATTTTGATATCAAACTTTATATTGAACCTGGGTACCCAAAAATTGTAAAAAACTTCCGGCCATTAACGTTGAAAAAAAAATCTGTAGAGGATTATAGGGATAAAGGATTTTTTCCACCATACCAGCTATTTATGAAAATAATTACAATTATAAATCGTTCGACTTAAATTCTTATTTACCCAGTAGGAATGAATGTTACGAGAAATACTGATGAGGTTTACGGTTTAGTTTTTCGTTTGTTCATTTAACGTTACTTCTAATCTACTGTGGCTAATCGGATGATGCTACGGTGAGAGTTCTGAATTTTGAATATCCAGTTTTAATCAGGATAGAAATCTTTAACGAATTTCTTACGTCGCACAGGCTCCATACCGCCATTTTACGCCCCCTCCGAAGGATGGTATAACCAAGGATTTTGAGGCCATCTGCTTTATGCTAGCCACTGCACCACAGGTGTTCCCAGAGTTAAGGTTTCAATTTGGTATTTAGTCTGTTGATGATTATATGATTTGTTTAGGTTTATTCATTCACTTTCACTTTATACTGCTGTGACTAATTTCGTGATGCTACAGTGGGAGTTTTGAATTTCGCCTATCCAGGTTTATTGAGGAAATGGATCTTTACCTTTCGTGGCAGACCACCATTTTACTTCTTTTCCAAAGGATAGTATAACCTAGGGCTTTTTATTCCCTTTAAAAAAACCTAGGGCTATGTGAAGAGTTTGAACTCTCGACCTTGACCATATAAGGCTGTTATGCTAGCCAATACACCACAGGTTTATTATATTTTCACTTTCACTTACCTAATTTGGAACATCATCTTATTAGCATTGATAAATAACGGGTAAATATGCAAGTTGAGCGAATTTGATTAACAACAAAAGAGGGAAAGTGCTAACAGATTTTTTTTTATGCAATTTTTTGTGTTTTTATAGTTAAATATATTAGAAAAATATTATATTATATTATAAATATTATATTATATTAAAATATTATATTAAATATTATAATATTATTAAAATATTATAGTAAAATATTGTATTATATTATAAATATTATCTAATACACGGATTTGTAAAAGTTAATGGAGAGTGATGAAAGGCCGATAAAACAATAGTATAAGATAATAAGATAATACACGTACGAACAATCGTAGATAATAGTATAAAGATTATATAATAAAACACATGTTTCTATTAAAATCCAATATAAATAATTCTTTAACAATTTATATTTCCCATCTAAATTAAAAAAAAAAATTCTTGAATTGATATAAATGACGGAGGTAAGTGAAAGTCGTGTGTTGCGCGCACCAGATTTTTTTAGTTTCATCTTACCTACTACATATTTCGCAATTGGAAGCTACCCAGGGCATAGTTATGTTGAAATCAGTATTTTATATTAAATAAATACGATATATGTATTATTATTCATCCTGACTTACAGCAGAAATTTGTTTTCCAACAGGTGGTAGCCCTGAATTCGCTGTTCGACGGGAGCAGCCAGGAGCGAAGGCAGAGGCTTGGAGGCGGCGTGCTGGGGGAGGTGATGGGCTACCTGCAGGGGGCTGTGCGTGGGGTGGTCAACCTGGGCCGCGCCTATCGGAGGGCCAGCAGGGCCAGGTCCGCGGGGCCCACTCCCCTCGACTGCATCTGGACCCTCTACTGCCGCAGCCTCGACAAGACGGCCAAGCTATCCGGCCCTTACGGCTTCCTCGCTAAAATGAACAGGTAACAACCAAAATATTCACATATCTTTAAGGCAGTTTTTAATTAAGAAGTAGCCGTCTAGACCAGTGGTTCCCATCTAGTGGTCCGTGGACCCCTGAAGGTCCGCAGGCGATGTCATTGGTGAATTCCTTTTAACAAATATGAAACGTTTTACATGGACAAATTAACATTCTATGTGATATAATTGCTTCTGTTTATTGCTACTGTTTACAATTACAACCTTAAAATTGGTCATTATCTAACATTTCGAAAATAATGAGCCTAAAGAACAGAATATGTATGATGTATCGCAGAAGATAATACACAATATTTGATTTCTTTATGAGCATTTGAATAAATACCTTTTTGCTTTAGTTTTAAATTTTAGGTCATTTTTATTCATTGAAAGTCTGAGAGACTGATAAATTACGAACTTCATAAGATTCACAAGTGGAATTTCGGGCGCTCCCACGTTCCTAGTAGTACCGAGTTGAATTGGCTCTATCCCTCTTTTCTTCGACATTACCTCCTTGGCGTCGGTCTATTCCGATCTTTCAAAAACCTCCTTATATTCTTCATATGCTTACCACTTATTTCTCTGTCCATTCAGTAAACACTAGATTCCAACCCATAAACTTATGTATACTTTCCCACAGATCTGCCACCTTCAAAAAATAATTTGTTATTCGTGCCGCTCTATTCGGAATTCCCTGCCTATATCCATTCGTAAAACCTCATCATTGTGTGGATTAAACATCAACTATTTCTTCATCTCCTATACAATCAATCTTACCAACTTATGTAATATTTAAAGCTGTAGATGATAACTATTCCTTGTCTAAAAATCCGTCTTTTTATTGTTAAAGTGGAGTATTGAATGACCAGACAATTTGTGTTGTACTTTTATTGTTATTCTCAGGGGACTACTCATCCCAGAATAAAATTAGTTTTCATTTCATTTCAATGTCATTTGATGCTACTGTGGCTATAGGATGATATTAAAATTGAATTCCTAAACTTTGCTTATCTATATTTAATTAGGATGGTATCCTTAACAAGTACCTGACAGCACAGTTTTACGTTCCCTATGAAAGGCGTTATAACCAAGGAATTTTCACTCCATTTAAAAAAAAAAATCAAGGACCATCTGCCAGGTTTAACATTAAATTTTAGTTCTTCGCGGATTAAAGTAAACTCCTAGAGCCTGTTCTGTTTGTTCTGATTATGGTGTAGCCCACTAAAAATCTCAATATATACCTAAATTTTAGGATTTAGAGGGTCTTTGCCATTAAAATGATTCTATGTCTTATCTTTGTTTTAAAAATAGCTACTTTATGTAGAACTAGCAAGGTTCGCAAGGGTGCAATTTATGTTTAAGAAAGTTAAATTTGACTAATAATGAATTTACCACTTTGGGATTATGAGTTTACCCTACCGAAAAGGGCGCTTTGCATGAGTGTTTATTTATGTTTATTTTTTAAATGGGAGAAGTTAGTTCAGGATGCAGTCAAAAGAACACACAATTGAGATGAAAACTTAATACACTGGTGCCTATATAGGCCTTCAGGGCGTTAAAAGGAGAAACACAAACAATGACTAATCAAACAATTTTCGACTGGATACGTTCGATATTTGAAACCTTTTCCGTCATAACCACTTCGTACTCAATCCAGTCCGTAGACTCAAATAAATTTTAGAATGATGTTATAGAAGTTAAATTGAAAAATGAGATCACCTTTGAAGATCTGTGCCTAAAAAAGAAAGAGATGTTTAGTTTTGATGAACCGGTAGATAGGATCTAGGTTGGAGACTGAAATGGCATACTATCGTTATTATTATTATTTTATTATTTTATTTAGTTATTATTTTATTGATTTTGATGCGCCAATATCTGCACCAATGAGGGATAGATTCGATTGTATATTCCAGGAAGCCATTTAAGTCTGAGTGGGGTGATATAATGGAGGTTGAAGGACTCTAGTGAAACAGTTAGTTCACTGCTTAGGTTCGTCAAAGAATGTTCTCTGCTCCCGGAACTATAAGAAAAAAAAATAAAGGAAGAAAGAAAACAAAAAAATAATAGTAGTAATAAAAAAATAAAATAAAATATATATAGAAAAATAATAAATAAAGAAAGAAAAAATTGGAATAAATCCACTAATTCAGAATGTGTCAACAAAAGAATAATAAAAAAAAAAAATAAACAATAAAAAAAAGAATAAATAAATAAATTTAAAAAAAATAAATAAATAAAAAAATAGAAGGAAAAATAAATAAATAAAAAGAAGAAAAAAGAGTAAAACAAATCTGTTACTACAAATTTATTCGGTGCTAATAACCAAGAGGTTGAGCACCTACTCCAATACCCTAACCCTATAATGGAGGTATCATGTTGGTAGAAAGGTATGGAAAGTAGTAGACATGTGAGTAGTGAATAGAATGTAGATAACTGAAAATTGTAAAATATTGACCACGGACTACCTGTCTGTCCTGCTATTGAAAAATCCTGCATCACAACGAACTTTAAAGAAACTAGGCATAATGATTGATGTATAAGGATTTTGTGCTTGAAAGCAAGCTATCATGTCATATCTAGTTGAAACGCATCCCTACGTACAGAAAGAGGCTACTGCAAAATTTCTTTTTTTCTGCAGAAAAAACAAAACGATAAACTTGTTAAACTAGAGAGGAAAGTATTTTATTGATTCCTAGTACGCAAAGAGTAAGTTTCAGAAGAATTTTAAATTTTAGTTTATTTTTTTAGAAGATTAAAGAATACGAGGAGATTTTGTTGGGTATATTTAATTTCATTTATCAAAATAGCTATAAATAAACTTACTGTTATTATTATGAGGTAACCAAAGGCATAATTAATAATAATAAAAAACTTTATTCTGGAACTGTATCCCTTAGGAATAACAAAAATAAACAGTAGATATTAATATTTATGTCTGGTCAAGAAAACAATAAAATTAATTTTTATTTACAAATGTGCAAAAAAGAAAAAGAAAAATTAAACACTACCTAGACTTATATACATTCATGTACAAAAAGTATCGATAGTAAACACAAAAGCTTAAAAAAAAGAAAGAACGAAGAGAAAGCTCCTAAAGGCTACTGATAGGGTTGAGAAAATTATAAAAACAAAACAAAAAATACCACTAATTATTCCACACCAATAAGGTTTGGGCAAAATAGATAATTATAACTTGTATTGAAATTAAAATAAGTCAGTTGCAGATTCACATTTGTTATGCATCAATTTTGGATACCTAAAGATGTTGGAAAAGGTGAGATTTTAATGAGAGAAAGGAAGAAGCATGGCGAATATGAGTAGTTAAGGAATTACAGAGGGTTACAGAAGGGATATAAAAGGAATGATCTTAA
Organism: Piezodorus guildinii; assembly: GCA_023052935.1. Taxonomy (NCBI): domain Eukaryota; kingdom Metazoa; phylum Arthropoda; class Insecta; order Hemiptera; family Pentatomidae; genus Piezodorus; species Piezodorus guildinii. The sequence goes on along the minus strand of CM041292.1, from coordinate 109,585,783 downwards.
GATTTAGTTCTATGGGTGGGAATGTAAAGGTCGGAATAGCGGGATCTAGATTCAAGAGAGTGGACTGAGGATTTAAATTTAAGGATACTGTGAATCTATGGAGGGTGTTGGGAGTTTATGATTTGGTAAAGATATGATCCGAGAAAATTTGTCCTCCTTATAACGGGTAGGAGCAACTTCAACTCGCTGTATAAGTGAGTCACTGGAGACCTCTTCGAGGTATCGAAGATAAATCTTATGAACGTGTTCATGATACGCTTGAGTCTGTCCTCGAGCGCCTTTGAAAGGCCACCATATCAATAATCGAAGTGAGGGAATATTAATGAGGAGACGAGAAGTTTTCGGGTGGGAAGAGGGAGAAGATGCTGGGAACGATGAAAAAACTTTCGAGTGCTTGTCATTCGTCGGGAAATATGGGGTTTCCAAGAAAGGGTTTGATCAATGGTAATACCAAGGTTTTTGACGGGGGAGTTGAAGGTGATTGGGTGACCATTTAGGATTAGACTCGGAAAGGAAGTATTGGATCTGAGGAGGGCATAGATCTTATAACAATAGCCTGCGTTTTCTCAGCATTAAGCCTTAGTTTATTCTGGGTTGCCCAGGCACAGATTCTATCTAAGTCTTCCTGAATATTGGCTAATGCTACGAATAACTCAGAAGGAGAGAATATGAATACTTATGAATACACTAAAACATTTGCTAAGTATAAGACCCATAAATAAGATATTGTAAAACGTCTATAAAGGAGAAACCGTTTAGGAATAACGCTCTTGTACCCTAATGTGAAAATGATGGATGCTTCGGTTTACAGCTTCCCAGATTGTGAACAGTAAATTTAAAAACGCTTTAGAAAACTGAAGACATTGAATATCAAATTAACACATTTATTGAATACAAGACTATTATCATCGCGATTTCATTCCAGATCAGATATCGGTAGCAATATAACACGTGAGTTGACAGTTCATCAATTTTCCAATAACATGGAGGTAATTCATCATACCACGTATCTAATCACACTATATATAATGATAGATAGATGACCCATTTAGCCTTTAACGTATATAAATATTAATGGTTACCAAGTCGTTCACACATGAGCATTAGTTAGCTTAATTTCCTGTGCAAACAGAGTACTAACCCGCTTTATAACATACCATATTTTTTACTATACAGTGGTGGCAATTAATCGTTCAGTTGTTGACAATTGTACAAGTTAAGATTAATAATAGTAGTATTTTAGTGTTTTCTAATAAAAAACATAATTTATTTTGTACTTTGTTTATGTCATAATCCTAATGAATACTTCATTCTTAACACTTGCTACTCGCTGAACTGTCAATCTTGAAGTTTTTTTAGTTTTTTTTTTATTGATTTTAAAAACTGGACCAAAGGCATTTCTTTCAATTTACAATGTCGAAGAAGGTAAAAAGACCCGAGTACCAAATTATGAGACTCATACTCTTAATTCCTTAGCTTGATAAACAATTTTTGCTGTGAGTTTTGTATTTATATGAAACTCTATTTATGAAATCATAAAAACTCAGAAGAATTTTTCATTCCTACCCAAAGAACAAAAACATTTGATTATTCCTTCCTTGTCCGTTCTACCACTGCATGGAATTCTCTACCTACTCATATCCGGCATGCTTCTTCTCTATCATTATTCAAGTCGAAACTGTTCTAATATCTACTGTCTTTCCTAACAGACTTTCAATAAGGCTGTTATTTCAAATCAAATATCAGACTTCGAATTTAAAAAAATGATCATAAATTGTGCATATTAACTTTTAGTTTTAATTTGGTTCGACACATTTATCTATTAGAAGTTATTGATTTATTTTATTCTTTTGTTTTATTGTATCCTTTTTTTATTGTAAATAGGAATTAATTAAGACTTTTGACCAGACTTATGTATATCTTAATTGTACAAATCAGTTATTCTTAAGGGACCCTGTCACAGAATAAAAATTATTTTATATTCTATTCTATTCTAAACATAAAATAATTAAAGAATAAAATTAACTCTAATTTATATTCATATAAATGGGATGAATAATTTTTACTACTACAATAACTTAAAACAACGAGTGATGCTTTCAACTTTAAGCTGTTAGTAAATCTTAAACTCTTGGTAAAGACCATTTAAAAGTCGATAAATTATAAGACCCTCTTGATAATGATTTAATCTTTTATATTGATCTAATTATAAAGCAAAGTATTTGGTAGATTAAAAATGTAATCTATTTGATATTTTACTTTCACTGTTATATGAAATATTGGAAGTACTGCAACAGTTTTCGATTCGAGTTTTCAACTGAAATACATGTTTACTGGTCCGCTGATTCCAAAGATCAAATCCCACAATACAGTATGTGTGTTGGAAGTCTAGCTCAAAAACGAAAAGTTATAAGATATTTTGTTTTAAGACATTAAGTATACGCTTGAGATATTACAGTACTTTTTTTCTTTTTTTTTACCATAATTGAAGTTTTATTTACTTTTACCAATATTTTTTTTCAATAACAGCTGTAAAGATTTTGGTTAAACTCTCTACATTTCTGTAAAATTTAATGATTTCATTTAGGTCTAGGTAAATACTTCTTAAGGCCTTGAATGCCAAATTTTCCAAACTTCCATCTATTCAAGATACTTTATTTTGCTGATTCGTAATAATTAATAATTTCTCGGTGTCAACATTGATAAAATAGAGTTAAAAATTGAATCTGAAAGGATACGGCAAAAGCAAACATGTTTTTCTAATTAATTTTTTTGTTCTATAATTATGATGAATAATATGGATATGTAAATATACTATGGAGAGTCAGATATTTTTTTTAAAAACTTGACCTGATATGCAAAGTTATTTAAGATAATAGAGAATGATGAAAAAAAGAATAAAATTACAATAACTTATTCTTGTAGATAATAATTTTCATTGTTATATTATTTAATCTAAATGAAATAATTTTTCCTATGAAAAATTAATATAATTCTCCATACTTTAACTTCACATAAAATTTCTTAAATTGATTTAACGAGGAAGGTAAGTGATAATCGTGTATTTGATCTCTCATCGTGCATTATTTCTAATCATTATCAATTATTATTCATTACACGTTTTTATTTCTGTTCTGACTGTTATACTGCTCAAGCAGGAAGGTTATTTGGTGCCACCCTAATATAACGTCGTTGTTGATTGGCTTACAGAGTTCACCATGTTTGTTCAGAAAACAGTCTTAGAAACTTCAATATTGATAGATACAACATTTGTACAATTAGTTTCTGACATCACACAATGTTGTTGATTAATAGACTATACATTCCAACTTACTCCATCTAAGGCAAAAAAGAATACTTCGTTTATTAAAAACAATTTTTTTTCTCGTAATAATATGCAATGATATAAAGACAGAAAGACAAATTGTAAATTTTTTGAGTGCAGAATGATCAAATCCATTTTAATTATTTAAAGAAAATTTATCATGCAACAATATATTCATATAGACTATTTGTACGAAACATTATATAATATGGTTAAAACATCAATTTTAACACAAACTAGCCAGTTCTAGTCCAATAGATTTGATGAAGTTTAAGAATTAAAATGGATGTGATACAGTGACTGGAAGAAATAAAACTTATGAGGCAAAATCAATTTTAAATCTGATTACTTTAGTGTGTGATTCAAGCCGTAGTCCCTGCCGATTTGTTTCAAAATATGAATAAGTATAACCGTATAATATACTGTGTTCTTAAAATGAAAAAAATAAATAAACAATTTTTTATTAGAAACACTCAAAGGAAACCGTGCTGATCTGATTTTTATACAGCACAAAACTTAATATGCTTAAAAAAAAATAATAAGCCATTTTTAAGGTATATCAGTATGCCATCATAAGGTATATGATTATTTTAACTGAATACGACATTCATCTGCTTTTATTTCACCGAAAACAAACCTTAAACATTATATAGTAGAGTTAAATTGGGAAAAGTCATGACTGGTTTCATTTATAATAGGTGTATAAAAAAAAATTAACGTTTTATAAAATTGAAAATTTCAAAGGACTGCAAATATTAGAATTCTATTTAATACTTAATAATCCCTTAAGAGCATTACCTAAGATTGTTTCATTTTATTCGACTTCATTAAAAAAGCCTCAGTTTATTTATATGCTTCAAAAAAGAACATGACAGTATCCTATGAAATTCTCGTAATTTGGACTACCTGATATCGTACAGGCTTGGAACTAACAATAAACGTCTCCTCTGATGAACGGCATAAGGAATCATTTTTACCCCTTTTAAGAACCGCTTGGACCATCTGCTGGGTCTGAAACGACGACCTAGGGTATAGAAGGCTGTTATTCATGCCACTACACCCTAGATAGCCCCTGTTATTGCCAGGAATTTAGTTGTTTTATTTTGGTTAAAATTCTCAATGTTCCAAAACTTATAGCCGATATACATCTACCCATTCTTATCTAATCAAATTATTACTTTTTGAATCTAGAGGCAATCCATATCAGGTTCTTGCCTGCTTTCTCCTAACAAATTATTTTATCTGCCATTTCAGGATAATCATCCGGTTGCAATAAAATATTAACTCATTTCATTTAATAAGTAGTTTCATATATCGTTTTAGAATGGAGTGAGGAAAATCCTTACTAATGTTGTTAGCACCCTTTGTTAGAAATTTAATTTTCTTACAAGTTGCGAATAGAATCCCAAAAACAATTGGATCATTATGGGCTTTCGGGGGTAGGGAACTTCACAAACAGAACTTTTCCACTTAACTGAAACTTCCTAATTAAAATGAGGTCGTTGTGTGACTTTAGCCCCATCTCTGATTTCTGGAATGTTTTCGTTGATAGGGGATTATTCTGGTAATTTTACTACTGTAGTAAAATAAATACTATAAACTAAACTAATAATTAATATACCATTTAAATTTTGTCATATGTAAATTGACTATATAAGTAACAAAAAACGCTGGAAATTATTACAGAATGGTTTATTATTTCCAAATAACTATATCAGGGTATAACTGTTTATATACCTCTTGGTAGGCAATATAATAATATGGAAAGCAATAAATAATTCAAATGGTTTATCACCACTGCTAATATCATGACATACTACTAAAAGCAATATTTAATTATTTTTATGATTATGATAATTATTTTTCTGATTTAGATTCCAGAACACCTTACATTGTTTTTCTATCATCAATAATAACCGAGTTACCAGGGAATCACATCTCTTATAAGTTGTGGCTTGACCATATTACGTTGTTGTTGTTTTTCTCTTTGTTAATCGGTATCTTGATCTCGAAAATCTTTTCGATTTTATTATATCTTCAATAATAACCGAGTTTTGGTGGAATTACGTCTATTATAATGTGCGACTTGAATTTATAGCTCGAACTTTCTTTTATTTTTATGTTTATCGCGCTTTACTATATACATATTTTTATGTATGGTTATGGGCATATTTAAAGGTAAATTTTCAATTTTTTCTTTTCTATTTTATCTTTTCTTCTTTTTTATAATTATTCACGATTTTTTTTTTGTCTATAAAACACTAATAATTGTTTTCTCTATCTTTGGAAGTAACGTAGTTACGAGCATATATATAGAAGCGAGATTTCAATTGTTTGTTTTTTTTTGTTTTCTTTCTTCTTTTTTTTTTTTTGTTTATCTCGCTTTACCGAATCTAAAACTCAATACAAACTTTTTTCTATCTACAAAAATAACTGAGTTATAAAGAGAAAAAAGAAAAACACTATAGTTTTATTCATTAAAATACTCATAGTTAAGAAAGAACTTAAATTTTCCAACATTTTTCTAACTAGTTTTATTCGTTTAAGATACCTAAAAACTATATTTTTTTTTATTTTGTTCTTTTTAGTACAGTAATATTATGTAAAAACAGGCAAAATTGCAAAATCCGAACATTAAAAAAAAAAAAAAAAAAAAAAAAAAAAATCTGAAACTTGTCATAAATTGTTCAATGCCCTTTCCTTATTAAGTTGTAAAAAGTCACAGAGTTTTCCGTGTCGGGTTTTGTAGGGAGAAGAGGGAGAATCAGAAAAAATGTATATTTTTTATGAATGTCTCAAAAAGTATTGACTTTATCAAAAACATTACTCTATACAAAATTAAAGTAATTTTAAATATATTAAAAAATGATTACATAAATGTTTTCGCCAGAATCAATGGTTGCAGAGAAAATTAATGTCAATATACAGCATTTATTCTGCAAAACAAAGGAACAAAATATTGATTTCTAATTATTTGGGAAAAATAAGTTTTACGTAAAGACCTTTATCTCGACAACTATTAAACGTACAGATGTCCATGTACCGATGTCGGGCTCTACTTATCTTGTGAAACGTAAGCCCTCTACTTTGTGGTAGTGAGTTGCGACAATATGAAGTTGCGGTTTCTAGTATGTAGGAAATTCAAATCAAGTCTTTGCTCGAATGAGGGTGATGGGGAGGGAGGAAATAAACCAACTGGTTTAAATGAAGGCAATAAGGAAAGTTTAGAAATATCACTGACAAATTAGCGATTTGTGAAAAACGCGCTCCAACTTAAATATTCTGTAAGGCAAATGAGTAGTTCAGAGTTAAGAGTCAGGCTGGTTTCGCCTAGGGCTGTGACCATGAGTCGATCAAAATCACGTTTTCTCCCTCAAAGATTATTTTATTACGTATAATCAGGGTATCGGCCATAGAGGAATATTGACGATCAACCATTTTTCAGAGGTTACTTGCTATAAATAATATATTAAGCAGTTTATTATATAATATATGATCAGAAGAATATAATTCATTATTACTGATTAGATAATTGACGGCTATATGGGTTATTCAACTCAAACTTAATTCACTAAATATCATAAATATTCCTCCCTAACTTGCCTTTAAGGCTATACGGGATTTCTCCGGCCAGAGGGAAAAGGCGGGGAATAAATACTGAAATAAAAGCCCCCCTAGTACCAAGTCTCGAACTCGTAATTGTTTGGTTTTCAAATTAGTTGGTCCTCTGAGTTGCTAGGCAACGCGCGCTAACCCGATCAGCTACCCCGCCCCATTTTTTTTTTTATGTAATCAGTAACATTGTAAAAAAAAAAAAAAAAAAATGTATCCATCATTTACTCAGATTCAGATGGGTCTAAACATTTTCCCATTCCAGTTTTCATTTTTTTTTTTTGTAGCTCACTATTTTCAGAATAGTTTACTAATTATTATTTATCCTTCCCTGAATATAACTCCGTGTATAAAAACATTTTTCTGGTAAAAAAATTGAGTTTTGCGCCAAGTCAGCTTTTCGGCATAAAACATACGTTGGGGAAACCTCTCTAACACTAGTAATGTTGTAGACAACAATCTAAAAACAAAGACTAACAATTTGATAAGGATGTGCTTTATATTTTTTTCCTTACGGCACGTTACCAACATAATTAAAATTTACAAAGATTGTTTTGTTATATTGATGTTATATTCAATATAAATCAGATACTAAAAAAAATAATATCATAATGGTGTTGGGAACATGCTCTTGTCACACATAACATAAATAATAGTTCTCATGGTTTTAAACAGTATTATAAATAATGACTTGAAATCTGAACATCAGAAATAAATTGTCAACAGTGACATTTTCAAGAAGTTTCAGATCGTACTGTTATAGATAGTGGTAGATTTTTATTATTATTTTACCTTATTTATGATAAGTAAACTTGAAAAATATGATCAAAATACATCCTCTACAATAATAAATTAAACAGGTCCACTTAAATGTGATATACTAATTTTTCAAGATAAATTGCTAATTCATTGCAGTTTTTTTTTCTGTAAATTTTTTGTTAGAAAGACCTATCCTATCCTATCTAACGGCGATATGGTTCTTGTAGGACCTTAGCGACCCTCCTCCACTCTGACCAATCTTCGGCTGCCCTTCCGATGCGCTGACACCCAACGACCGAAGGTCCTCATCCACATCCTGCAGCCAACAAAGTCAAGCTCTCTTTATGCTTCTTCTTCCACCAGGGTGTTCCTTTATCATCATTTTTGGCATATTCCCAATTTCCATTCTCTGTACATGCTCCAGCCATCTTATCTTGGCACTCTTAATAGTGGCAACTGTACCAGGTGTCTAATACAGATTTCTAATTTCATCATTCGCCTTCATTCGCCAGCGATCTCCTTCTTTTGTAGGACCAAGATTTTTATGAGATTTTTTTTTTTTTTCCAAATTTTTAATAGCCTTTCATCTTTCCGTGTTAGTGTCCAGACAGGACCCGCATAAATACATAACCACTGGCTGAAGAACAGTACGATATAATCTTGTCTTGATTGCTCTGGATATATTCCAGTTCTGAAATATTTTCATAAGATACCTTGTTATATATAGAAATATTTGTATATTTTTTAGTTTAAATATTTCCAAATAATTTCACGCTTAGAATTCTTTACTACTTAAGAGCATTAGAATTAATTAAATGGATATCACACATTTACTTATAGACGTAACTCTTGGGGCGTATCCAGGAAAAGCTCTGGGATCTGGATCAGCTTTATACTATTGTTATTTTAGACAATGTGAATTATTATAGACGTTCCTTTCTCTTTCTTTAAATTTGGTATATGACAAATCCAGAAAATGCTTCTCTTAAATATGAAATATTCTTGTTATTAACACCAATCGCTGGTCTTAGTAGCCGAGATGTAATATGTGCCAACGCGGAGTAGGAGTTAAGTAGGATGGTGATGTGGACGACGTCATGACACGGTTAGCAGAGCGTACTGATGGCTAGCAGCTCGAGGTACAGGTACAGGTAGGGGTACAATACAGCCTGATAACGGGAGCTAATTCCCCGCTCATTGCGCCTCAGCGAACCCGCTACCCTTCCCGTCTTACCGGATAATGCTTCATCATCGCCTCCATTTAATATTGCTAATTGTGGCTCGGTTTCGTCAACGATATAAAAAATTTAAACAAATAATTAAATACAACGATGGAATCACTAGTTGCAATAAAGATGTAAAATGATAAATTACTGATTGTTTATTGCTTTGTCTACAAAAATATTATCTTTCATTTGGCTAAATAAAATTGCATATTTAAAATTAGTATAATGCCGGGAGAAGAGGAGGTCGTCTGTGGTGTAGTGTGATGGCCGACAGATAGCTTTAGGAATATTTAAATGAGGTAAAATTCATCGATTATAATGTTGTTAGGAGGGAACATAAAATGGCAATCCAAGAACTAAAGAGATCATTCCAATTTTAATAGTATCTATAAAGTTATTAAGGAGGTCACCCATTGTGTTGTGGTTAGCATAACAGTCTCCTATGCCTAACCTGACAGGTGGCCCTAGTTAAGCTACCAAAATGTTAATTACACCGTCTCTTTAGAGGACATAGAATGGTAGTCTCCAGCCTGTACGATGTCAGGTACTCGTTAAGATCTCTGACCTAATGAAACCTGGATAGACAAAATTTGCTAATCCTACTGTGACATCTCCCGATTAGTCACATCAGCATAAAGTAACAGTAAATGAATAACAAATAGTATTTAGCTGGAATGTTAGAGCAATTTGTTTACATAAATTGGCTTAAAATTTACTCCAGGTGTTTTACATTTGTTTACGATTCCTCAATTTTTATTTATTTATTGTAATTTACAACTGTATTATACAACACAATGAGTAAATATGCAGAGTGAAGAAAAGTAGCACTTCACTAACTATTTTAAAGCAGTAGATCCCGGGGCCACCTTCTTTTCAATCGCCTCGGAGGGTTATCAAGGATATCTATGGAAGATCAATTACGGATAAGTTGTTTTGTGTGGGCAGAGAGTTTAGAATGAAAAGAGGTGTATCTATCATGGGATATGTCTGCAACAAATGTAATGTTCAGTCATTATGGAGGAGTTGATTTGTGAGAAAATAAAGGGCATTCAGGATTTCGCAAAGGATTTTGGATTGTAAGGATTGGATGCGGGAGGAATTAGATGGTTTAGTAGAGCACCAAAGCTCGATTCCATATGTCCAAATAGGTCTGATAATAGTGATCTTAATGAGTGTTTCGAACGTTTGTTTAGTAAGAGTTGTTGTAATTGGTATCTTCGAGCAATTTCTTCAGTCTTGTGTGAGGATTCTAAGTATGGCGCTTGTCAAGATGGAGACCTAGGTATTGGATTTGTTCTACAGGAGTAAGGGTCGTGTTATTAAATGATACTGGGGTGCAGTAAGTCATCAGTTTGTGGCGAGGGGTAAAGGTGATTTAGTGGGATTTATTTTAATCCTCCAATTTTGACACCATTCTTCAATGGCTTTGATGCGGGACTGAAGGGTTTGGGATGCAGTAGTTGGATCATTACAGACGGATAAGACACACGTGTCATTAGCATAAGTATTGAAGACAGTGCGAGGGTGGAGTGGAATTTCAGCTGTGGAGTATAGAGTAGAGGATAGGACCTAAGATACTACCTTGAGGCTTTCCAGCAGATTGGGAAAATATGGATGAGTAGGAAAAGTTATGGTTTACCTTAAATGTCCTGCCAGTAAGATAGGAAAAAAAAAATACCATATTTTTTGTGTATGACATCTCATAAATTGTTCATAGTTTTATTTTCTTCTAAAAAACAATTTTGTTTTTTGTTTCATACAAAAGGCAAAATAAAAAAAAACATGTGAAATTATATGCCATTGGTTAACTTTTTTATTAGTCGGTTTATAATATACATATTTTGTTTCAGTTTTGGACTTCGACTGATGTTGGGTGAATTTCCACCTGATACAGCATTCGAAAAAGTGATGACTGAAATGTCTACGGGCTGGGGAAAGCTCAACTGTGATACATTGTTTCCCAGGTGAGTGTATTATTCATTATTTCAACAAAAATACAGAAATTTATATCATCTCTAATAGATTCACTTATTTTTCCTCACAGAATATAAAACGTAATTTTTTTTTAAATATAAGTAAATAAAAGTATATTCTTTATACACGTTATTCGGTGTTGCATTCATCTCCGGCTAATGCTTCAATACAGCGTATAAGAATGACACAACTTCTGTAAAGACCATGTTTGAATGTTATTTTGGTTTTGGAAGTGGTCTTTATTACCTGCCGAGGCAGCATTTTCTAGAGCTATTCTCTGCCGCCCCACTTTCAGGCTTTGGCTCCACCCTGGGAAATTCCCATCCCTGTCAATCGAACCTTGACAATGGTCTCTGGCGTGAATATGATTCATAAGGGTTCACAGTGAAAAGCTGTACCTTATGTATTGTATGCCAGTCAAAGAACCACCCGTGAAAGAAAAAAAAAAAAAAGTAGAATAAGTAGCACATTTCATTTGTAGAATATCTTAGTTTTTTTTAAACTTAGTTTCAATCATTATGAATAATGAATAATCTTACTATCAGCAGACATTAAACAAATTCTTCAGTTAGTTAACACGGGTATCATAAATTTATTCACATTCACATCATGGCTAATAATGTGATGACGAAGAGTTCACCGCCTCAATGACCTGTGGGGTTATCCTTACAGTATCCCACATTCTGTTGGATTGCTTTTCGTTCGAAGCGGAGCGAAGAGAAATGAGTAAGGACATTGACATTAGGACAATATTACAAAGTACCCAGGAGTCGGTCACAAAACTGACAACTTACCTGAAAGATACCTCAATTTTTTTAAATTAAAAAAAAAAAAATGTCCATGTTTTGGATTTTTAGTATTTTTATTTGTCTTTTTAATTTTATTATTTTATGATATATAATTATCTAGAAATTGTTTGTATTTTACTTGAATGTTTGTATTGTGTATCATTAATTTGGGGCTGAATTAACCCTAGTGGTTGAAAAGGATTTATTTTACTAAATAAATAATATTTAAAGGAAATGTTAATTTCTTAGGAAAGATATGTATTTTTAAATATCATAGCTATCAGTTTCTATTACATTAAAGAGCTTGTATTAGTACAATAATTGTATAACAGTTTACAATTATAAACATATTTTACTGCCCTTATTATTTCTTGAACTCTCACTACAATAAATGGACATGAAATAATATATAAAACTAAAATATTGTTACAATAAATCATAATCCTTGCATTAACATTAAAAAAAAGGGACGTACTTTTATTAAATAAGGAGGATCTTTTATTAAATAAAATGAATTTTGTCTCGTTAAGGTAATTAAAATGAATAACGATAATGGAGCTGATAACTATAACATATATGAGTGCTTAGAGCAGAGGCTGAATACAGGAAGCATTTATGTCCTTTTTTGTATACATCTATTTTCAATTCGGTTGGAGCGACCGGCCGTGAAGGCCCTTTTTATTATCTAAGATTCCATGATGATGTGTTATAGGGTAGGGTCATCAATTAATACACCTATTCATGTGAGTGGCCACCAGTTGGCTGACGGGTCTCACATATCCGGGGGAAGGTTGTGAATGAATCCCCATTTCATTATATGCTTGAAAAAGCCACACTGCCACGGGCTCCCCGGTATACATCTGTAGAGGGAATTATGTATTTTAAGAATGAGGAGAGATCTCTTACTAAAACACTTTATTATTTTACAACCTAGCACATTTCATTATTTTATACAACAACTAAACTTTTTTAACCTTATTTTTTATGAAAACATATGTTTGCAATCGATTTTATCGAGTGTTGATTTCTTCTACACATCTAATTATTGCGATTTTCTTAGAAACCATTTTTAATATTTAAACAACTGTTTTTAAGAATTGTTAGTCATTTTCTAATTTGATAACCATCTTCACTTTGGTGTGAGTGACTCTAAAAAATCTATGCCATTTACATTTTTTAGTTTCTAAGCCAATGTTTCATAAGTTTCACAAGTATACACAGTAATCGAAAAGTTTAAAATTGATATTCTAAAAATGACTATTGAAATTTCTCTGTCACAGATATAGCTCACGTCGAATCGCTGGTTTCTCCTTAGATATAACTTGAGCATATGTTGAGCATCTTGGTTTTCGGGTTTCTAATGTAGCTGCAATGTTATCACTATTACTTTCAGTTGTGGCTCCATCATTCAACATCTTACCTTCCAATTCGTCGTTCCTTTACTTCCTGAACTACTTCTCTCAAGCACTTCATTTTTGCCAACATGTGCTAAGTAAGATCACACTCAGGTAACTCCGTTGAAAAGATACTAGCGGACTACTCTTGATGTAAAGGTAGCTATACTCTGATCAATTAGTCAAAGAGAAGTTCCTCTTCTTAGGCTGATACTTTCAGTATCGGCAATTTATTACGATGAAAGTTTTTCTAAACCTCCTCTGTTATTTACACGATTATTGCAGTAAATTATTGAATACCACTGTTTAAATTCCAACAATTGACCCAAGACTGATGAAGCCTGTAGTTCGCTGTATTCCTAAAACTTAGATAGTAGGGAGATATTTTAAGCGACTAGTGAGGTTGATTTGAAATATGTAGTATACCTCATCATTAACACTGTTTTTTTCATGAATAACTTTAAATATTATTAGGAATAAAAATATTAAGCCGACCCCTTATAGACAATGAGGCATTGTGAGGAGAGGTCAAGGCCCCATCACACACCGTGGAAAGTCACTTTCTCGTCATTAGTTCGTGAAGGACACCTTTCCCTCAACGAGGATCTTATGATGGCTTCTGTAAGAACTGATGTGTAACAGTCGCTACAAAAAAAATAAATTGTTGAACATTAGTTGTTAAACATCCCATTAGGCAGGATGGATATTCAAGTGCTACAAGGGGTAATCATCACCATTATTATAGCGATAACTCTAAGTCAAAAATACCTTGAAAAATCTGGTTCTGGGAACAAATGACTTTCGCTTAAAGTTATTAAAATCAACTACATGAAATATGAAATAAAGTTAAATAATCTATACTAATATTATAAAGCTGAAGAGTTTGTTTGTTTGTTTGAACGCGCTAATCTCAGAAACTATTGATTCTAATTGAAAAATTCTTTTTGTGTTGGATAGTCCATTTATCGAGGAAGGTTATAGGCTATATATGCGACCAATAGAACCGAAAAATCAGTCGAAAATCTGGGAAAAAACGGGGAAAATTTGGGAGAAAAAAAAAACCTCGCTTCCCAATAATTCCAAATGATTTACCTTTTATTTTTAAATAATTCAATTTCCCGTTAATTTATATTTTTCCATTTAAACATGTAGAAATAGATTTATTTACGTCGAGATCGGGTTGCGGAGAAAATCAGTATGTTCTTCTGCCACAAGAAAATAAAACTAAAAATGTCAGTTACGCGGAAGTACTTTAAAATATATTCTTTTAAAAACTTCTTAATAGCAATCATAATAACAGAAATTGATGCAAACGAAGTCGCTTTAGAATATATCAAAGAAAAAGTGACATGTACTAAGAAGGTTTAAATTTGGGTGATAAAATTCCGGTTCTGGGATACGCCGATGATTTGGTACTGCTAAAGGAAGACACGGAAACTAAACAACTAAATACAAGTCCGTTAATAAAAACCGGTAAAGCATATTGCGTTTCATATATGTTTCGAGTGTAGGTTCCTATGAAAATATATTCAATTGTTATTTATTTTTTAAAAATGGTTTGTGACGATTATTTTTACATATTAAGTGACTAGCTGTGTCACGCAGCTTTGCTCGCGAATATTGCATTTAGTATTAATTTATGTGCGTTAATGGTGAGATTAGCTATAATAAATATCAACTATCAGCTACTCTTTGTTATCATTTAAAGCCCGATCTTGACTTCTTCCTGTCAAATTTACAATAGCAAACCAGTAGAAGTGGTTATACACATAATCACTTAATATGTAAAAATAATCGTCACAAACCATTTTTAAAAAATAAATAACAATTGAATATATTTTCATAGGAACCTACACTTCAAACAGATATGAAACGCAATATGCTTAAAAGGGTCCGTCACCTGTATGTAGTGACCAGCCAGGTGCCCTTAAGGTTTTGTAATGAGAGTAAAAAACAACCTTAGTTATACCCTCCTTCGAAGGGGAAACTTCTGACCTAATCGTAAAAAGGTGTAAAATGCATGATATAAAGTGGCTCTTCTGGTCCGACGATTTTCATGAAAAAGTTGCTGTAACATCTCGGACCTATAGTTGTCTTAAATTTGAACTTTCCGTTTTGTGCTGGACTTACCAAAAACACATGGACACAAAGACCTTTTTCCGGAACTTGGTCATTTGGACTAAGGGAACCCTGTAACGTGTATTTCCGTTGAAAACTGGAATTCGAAAATTTTCACGATCGCAATACCTTCCCTTACTATATATATATATATATATATATATATATATATATGAGTAAGTGAAAGTAGAAAGTGTATAAATATTGAAGATCAATTAAAGCACAACCTTAGAAAAGTAGCTTTGGTGCATTTTATTTTATTTATTAATTTACTTTTCTCAATTTCGTTTTATCAACCTTCCCTCTCTGGTGCGTTGCACATAAATATAAAAACTAGGAAATTTGACAAGGCTCTAAGGTAGAAAGTAAATACCCATATGCACTCACTGAAGAACGACGTGGATACCCGGTAGCAGTGACATCGGACGTGGACCATATCCTACCTCACTCTCTTCAGTGTTAGGTAACATCCTCCTCACGAGGATTCCCCAGTCTAGATTCTTCCATGGTGAATCAGCACGTCAGGTCCTTTCTCGTTTATACCTTCATTCATGAAAATAATATTACGAGTTTTTACCTCTCTTCCTTTATCTCTCTATTAAAAATAAAATAAAACTATATTTGGTACGTTAAGATTTTGTTCACCACAAACCCCATTCTATGCAACTATTGAAAGATTTTGATTTAAAATATTTTCAAGGGTCATTTTTATGTTTAAATGTTTTGAAAAAAAAAACATAATGTAAGATCTCATTAATAAATTAAAAACTAAATTCATGGGTAGAATAAAGATTATTATTGACCCTAGGTGTACTAAATCCTGATATCTTATAACTAGGATGTTTTTAAACGAAATTCAGTTTCAACATTTTCAATATAATTCAGTTTTTATTTATATATTGTTGGTTTAATATTTTCAATAATGGACCTTTGTAACTGAAAAAAAAAAAATTAATATCCCTTCCCTTTCAAAATATGAGGACTTGCGTATCACGATACCTAGAAGCCAAATAACAAATGAAAAAAAATCGAGGTCCTCTGTGATGTATTGGCATGCATAACAGTCTTTTATGTTTATGGTTCAAACCTGACAGGTGGCCCTAGGATCGGTGAATGTCAGTAATAAATCTTAGGTTATGCCGTTTCTCGGAGGGGACGTAAAAAGATGGTTCTGAGCCTGTATGATATCAGTTATTCATCAAAGATCCCTATCCTAATTGAACCTGGAAAGGCAAAATTTATAGATAGCTGTATAAAATTACGTCAAGTGAATAAACAAACAAACGAATGAAAAAGGCATCCGTCTGTCATCTACATGAATTTATGAACACCTTTAATATTTTCTTTAGTCCGTTTTCGTTTGATTAATTTATCGCTTTTCATATTAGTTAATAGCCAGTAAACATCTATTAAAAGTGTTGTACCCTTATATAGTTGTTTAAAAATAATAAACCATTTTGTAATAATTTGCGGGTTTTTTTTTTTTTAATTTAATCTTTTCCTCTACATACTGAATTATTTTTTTCCTAGAAGGAATTAGTCCGGGTGGCGGTCAATGAATGAAACAAATTAAAGTTTCAACCATTTATTTTCTGGCAACGTTTCGACCCCCATTGTTTGTCATCATCCGGAAATATTGTAGGCGAATGGAAACTAGTTTATTACCAGAAAATAAATCGTTAATAAACTACCTAGTTTGTTTCATTCATTGACCGCCACCCGGACTAATTCCTTCCAGTAATTCTCAAGGGTCAACTAATTATATCCAATATTATTTTTTTATTGTGAGTCCACTTCTATCCCACGTGGTCATTAGCGCCAACAAAAGCAATTATATTCTATTGCATTATACTACAATTTTTATCAGCATGGATACTTGTTTTTATTTGTAGCTGAGTATTTATCTGGTAATCTAACGTTTTTCGTAAATGCTCAAATTTGGTGAACTCTATTAGCAAGTGTTTAACCGTTTGGAAGATGTTATTACGTTTTACACTGGTGGGTGCTTGCAGACTTTTTAGTAGGTATCCATTATTTTTTATTATAAAAAACAAAAACTTCCACAACATTGAAATCGGATTAACCAAAGGATTAAATGATATGTCTAGCACAAAACACTTATCGTGCTGTATCTAAATATTTCAGAGTTTATTGTTTGTTTAGACAACAAAAAGTTGAATATATTTCCTTAAAAAATATTTAAATTGTGTGTGTGTTTTTTTTTCTGTTGATACGTTAATATCGTTTATAATTTTCATAATACAAGACAAAGTACTTTCAGCATGTTTTGAGGGCCTTTAAGCTTCATTGACATGCCAACGTAAGTTAAGTGTATGATTGCACAAAACTTAGCAGCGTATACAATAATATTTTAAATAAATTGGGAAGAATAAGTAGACGAAATTAAAAAAGTTTTATTATGGTTAATATATAAGTTGTTTATTGTTATTAGTTTTTATCATCATTATTTATCAACGTATGCAATAATATTTCAAATAAATTGGGAAGAATAAGTAGACGAAAATAAAAAAAAGTTTTATTATGGTTAATATATAAGTTGTTTATTGTTATCAGTTTTTATAATCATTATTTATATAAAATATTTTAGATTGTTTCATAGTTATTGGTTCATATAATAGTTTGGTTTGTTTTATTGTTGTTTTTGTGATATATTTTTTAAGCGTTGTTGACCTTTTATTTTTAATAGAATAATTTTTTATTGAATTTATTTACTGATAAGTTGAGCTTCGGCCGCCAAGGCTGGAGGGGGGAGGGCTTGGAGATCCCAGTGCCCTGTGTTAGCCTGAGTGGTGTGGCGATGCTCAATGAAATTCTTTGGTAAGATGTTTTTATAATATATTGTACCCGGCTATAGATAGATGGTTTATAGAAAATGTAACCAACATACTACAAAATGTAACCAATTATGTTTAGTTGTAGTGTTGAAAAGGATCCTATGTGTATACATGGACGGAGGATCGGAGGATCGAAACGTCCAAATAAAGAAAATTAAGAAGGAGTGTTAGTTTAATGACCTAAAACCCGAATTATTTCAAACAAAAATATATATATATATATATATATATATATATATATATATATATATATATATATAATAATAATAATAATAATAATAATAATAATAATAATAGGCTTATCGAACCCGAAGGTTCGATGCCGATAACACCGAAGTCTGCCTACACATACTCGTCCAATGCTCACTGTTCAGGCCCAAGCCCTCGAGATCAGCCTTAACACAATCCTCCCATCGACGACTCGGCCTGCCTTTCGGACATCTACCAGTCGGTACAGCGAGTACCAAATTTCTTGGAATCCGTTCCTCACCGAGCCCAACCACTTACGCCTCCATTTGAGTCTCCGCGATGCTATCAACTCGATTATATTCACAGGATACAAGTTTCGCAATTCCGCGGTGTACAACCTTCTGAACTCCCCAGAGGCCTCATCTCTCTTTGGACCAAGTATTATGTGCAGTACCTTATTTTCGAAAACCTTAAGCCGTTGTTTATCCTTCAAAGTAAGCGGCAACGTTTCACATCCATAACGAACCATCGGAAGAATAATAGTTTTATAAATTCTAGCCTTTAGGTTTTTAGATAGAAGCCGCGAGCTATGTAAATTAGCAACTGAATAATAACACGCATTTCTTACCTTTAACCGGGACTTTATTTCTTTCTGGATTTCATTTTTTCTTGTGATCATTTAGCCTTAGTACTTGAATTTCTGCACGTGTTCAAAAGTATGCCCTGATATATCAATATCACCAAGATCGCCACCGTTTCTGCTACTAATCATATATTTCGTCTTATCGATATTTAATTCGAGTCCTATTTCTTAACCGGTTTTTATTAACACACTTGTATTTAGTTGTATGGTTTCCCTGTCTTCACCTAGCAGTACCAAATCATCGGCATACCCCAATACCCCATATTTAAGCCTATCTCGGCACACAACACTTTTTCTATGACATATTCTAAAGCTATATATAAAATTGGTGAAAGGGAGTTACCCTGTTTCCAAACCCGATCGCATCACAAATCTCTCGGAGTAATTATGACCGATTCTAACTTTATGTTATCGGTTTACTTTATGTTATGTTAACTTTATGTTATGTTATCGGTTAACTTTATGTTATGTTATCGGTTAACTTTATGTTATGTTATCGGTTATCTAACTTATATAACCGATTCTAACTACTAGGTTTACTAACTTTCTAGGTATTCCCTCTTCAATCATGATGTTATATAGCTTCTGACGGTCTATTGAATCATAAGCCTTTTTAAAATCGATATAAAGTTGATGGACCGCATCGTTGAATTCCATTTTTTCTGTAATATTTGACTCCATGACTGTTGGTGGTATTTTGTGAACTAAAATATGTGAGTAGGGCGTTTGAACCTACGTTACTCCCTCCAGCAAGCCTGGAGGGCCGCTCTCATTGTTGGTCAGCGAGTTCATCGGACTTAGCCGGGAGGAGCTTCCGAGGAAATTCCACCGACTCTTCCCACATCCGCCACCCGTGGGACGCTAAAAAGTTTTTCCTAAAACCCATTGACTCAGCTATCGACTTATACAACGCGATCCGTAGAATTCCGTGACTCAAAAGGCCGGAAATTGAACCACGAGCACACCATTTCCACTTTCTATATAGTGGGTCAGGCTGTTTAAAAGCTCATAACGACGCATTTATTTAAACCTTTAAATTAACACACGAACCGAAGAAAATTTGAAGAGTCAAAGTTAATAATGATTCATAATGATGGAGTTTTGTTGACCGTTGAAAAATTAGATGAGGAAGATGGTTGGGGGTGCGGTCATAAATTAAAAACACACATTTAAAATAAGTGTTATTTTAATTATGTGCCGACGTTTCGGCCTACAATGTGGGCCTTCATCAGGGTTAACTCGACGTGAAGACGTTGCCTAAAGGAGTCAAGAAACGTCGGCACATAATTAAAATAACACTTATTTAAATCTGTGTTTTTAATTTATGACCGCACCCCCAACCATCTTCCTCATCTAAAGTTAATAATGAGTTTATTTATTGTACAACTCTTAAGAATAATATAAAAATACACCTAGTTAATATTCTAATCTGGGCAGATATAAATTATCTCGAAGGGAAGCTGAAATACGAAATGAAATACCGTCGCATTATGACCATTATTCCTTTATCTCTAATGAAACCAGTTTAAATGATGCCGTTTAAATTTAACAGAACATTTCCTCAGGATACAAAGTTACTGCCTGTGTCTGCGACACATAACTAATGAATTACACTTAAAAAATAAAAAAGCTCGAGCGAAATTACCCCAACATTATTATTATTAAAAAAAGTCATATCGTCCCTCACTTCCCTTGAATCCTCATATTTTAGCAGTTGAGGATTTTTATATAATATTCCTTTTCCAGGCTTCCTTCTTAATTAAAAAAATTATATTTCCTTACTCCTTCCAGGATTTGTCGAGATTCTCCCTCTCAGATAATCATCCTTACAACCTCTCCTAACCATCCCTCAGGCGCCTACGGTCACCAGATATACGAATGATTTGATTTCTGAACTTGCTAATCAACTGAGAGTTCTATAAAACATTCTTCTAGTTCGACATTGAAATTCGTTCGAAAGTAAGATAATGAGATTGATGTGTCAACTTTAGTAACAGTTAATAATAAGTTTATTAAAATTAAAATATTTAAGACCCCCTTTGCTCTTATATGCTCAAAATCAGTACATATAGCAACAGTACATTCGTACTGTTTCTAGGCCGACGGCCGTGCAACGACGTGATTAGTCCTTGATCACGCTCAGCCGCCAGGTTTTTCCCCCAATTTTGGTACCCACTCTAAAGAGACTGGGTCTGCCCCAAGAGGGTATCCATACCTTAAGGTCACCCTCGCTCCCCCTGCTAAATTAACAGAATAAATGGTATTCTGTCATAGCCGGGATTCGAACCTAGTAAACTAGTGCTCTATCCACTAGACGACACCACAAAAATATTAATATTTCCCATAATTACAAAAGAAGCAGCACATCATTGAGTTTTCTCACTCAACAAAAGCCTTGGAGACGGCGTTTGCACAAGATACCTGGACTTTTACCTGGTTCCAGAGATATTTCAATAAATACATCTTAACGAGAGAGAAACTATTTTGACACAATAGATATTAGACGATAACATATTTATCGCACAATGCAAATGCCTTCTTCAGTTCTTTGTCACCTGCCTTTATTTCCTCTACTATCCCTCGCTATGAGTACTTCCGTAATTTTAGAGGCAGAGTATTATATTTGGAGATGTTGTTATGTTATCAAGAAGTTATAGAATATATTTTTTTTTTTATTGAGAAATATTACATAATGAACAGTAGTAATAGAGATGTAATACACATTCATACAATATATACAGAATAATGATGATAAAGTCAAATTACATAAAATCGGAAATAAATAAATTCAAATATATATCGGGCTGATGTGTCTATTATATATGATATAATATATATGCGAAATTAATGCAGGTTTCCTCTATTGCAATATCTTAATTCCAATTTTGTAAACAAAGCTAATCCTAACATTGATCATTATTATACCAAAACAAACCTTATCTAATACCCTCTGTTTCACCATGAATTTTTTTAGTAAAATCGTTTTGTTCAGTGTGTTCAAAGGTCTTGAATCGAAAATGTCAAAGTGCGATTTTCGTCAAATTTATTTTTACGAATTTAAATTAGGGCGCAGCGCTGCGCAAACGGCTCGTAATATTAAAGAAGTGTGGGGTCAGGGGGCTATTAATGAGTGCACGGTGCAGCGTTGGTTCCAGAAGTTTCGCAGAGGAGATTTCGACCTCGAAGACAAGGAAGGTCGGGGCCGTCATCTTGCTCTGGACAACGACCAGCTGAGGTCAAAAGTGGAAGAAGACCCAACCAAAACCACACGAGAAATGGCGGCGGAACTCAGTGTGAACCAATCCACAGTTGTACGCAATTGGTAAGGTAAAAAAGTTGGCCAAGTGGGTGCCACACCAATTAAACGACCACAAAAAAAATCGCCGCTTTGAAATCTGCTCCATGCTTGTGACACGCAATAAAAATGATCCATTTCTCGATCGCATTGTGACGTGCGATGAAAAATGGATCTTATACGACAACAGAAGGCGTTCTAGCCAATGGCTGGGCAAAGATGAACAACCAAAACCTTTCCCGAAGCCCAACCTGCACCCAAAAAAGGTTATGGTCACAGTTTGGTGGTATAATGCTGGTGTTATTCACTACAGCTTTCTCAATCGAGGTGAGACTATAACTGCTGACAAGTACTGTCAAGAAATTGACAGCATGAATCAAAAATTGCAACGTCTTTGCCCAGCATTGATGAATCGGAAGGGGCCGATCCTGCTCCACGATAACGCCAGACCACACGTTGCACAACCAACGCTTCGACGACTGCACGAGTTGGGCTACGAAGTTCTCCAACATCCGCCTTATTCACCTGACCTCTCTCCTACAGACTTCCACTTTTTCAGGCATCTGGACAACTTTTTGAGGGAGAAAAATTTTCAAAACCAGAACGACATTGAAAATTCTTTTCGTGATTTCATTGAGTCCAGGGATTCGGATTTTTTTTCTGGTGGAATAAGAAAGCTTGTTGAACGTTGGCAAAAGTGCATTGATTCAGATGGAAATTATTTTGATTAAATATATATGGTTAAAGTAAAGATATGGCGTATTTACAATACCTACTAAAAACCTGCATTAATTTTGCATCAACCCAATACAAGAAAATAACAATTAAAAAAAACAAACAAATCAAAACAACAACCTGTAGTAGAGATAAATACAAGTTGGGAAATAAATAAAAATCATACAAGCAAACTTAACTATATACAATCTGCTAAAGGGACCCTAGACTCCGCTGCTCCTTCCACAAGTGGGGGGAGAAGCCGAATCCAAGAGATCCCAGCGCCTCTCACCCGGCGCTTCACTGGTATAGAATATAGAATATTAAAATTACTTCGGTTCATTTAAGTGAGCGTTTCATTAACTGAACATTTAGCTTACGGAATAAATCCCCTTTCTGTTTCATTTAGACTTTGTTGTTTTATTCGAAGGCTTTATCCTCAATTTTTTTGGGACTTTCCTAATCTGGACTTAGAGCAACAAATTAATATTGAGAGAAGTGAGGTAATCGTGGAGGAAACAATTTGTTTTTAAAATTGGAAGGAAAAAATAAAACGGAATCCATAAACACATAGTCG
Source organism: Piezodorus guildinii (assembly GCA_023052935.1). NCBI lineage: Eukaryota > Metazoa > Arthropoda > Insecta > Hemiptera > Pentatomidae > Piezodorus > Piezodorus guildinii. Next base: position 109,562,314 of record CM041292.1, on the reverse strand, counting down.
CAAAATTCATCTCGAAAATTAAATAATATCCAAAAACATTTTTTGGGGTATTATTAAAACACCCTTTTATTTATATTTAAAAATAAAATACATAGTCTTTACTGCATAAGTACCTAAATGTTTCTCAATGTTTAGATTCGATTTCATATTTAAAGACATTGAACTTATTGGATTTAAACATTTTTTTAATCGCCACATATGATTTATTGTGGTATCTTATTAACTGTATAAAAAAAATAACCGTTCAGATTCTCAGTTGACACAGTGCTTTTGAGTATTAAATGTAAGAACATGGATCACCATCAGCTGGGATGCCATCACTTCGCTGCTAAACTTTGGACAGCTATTAATCTTTGACAGAGGATTGAATGGCCCAACATCGTTTGACTGCCCCAAATTACTTAGATAGTAACGTCCCTACCTACCACGTTTAAGTGGCGATGTGAAAATTCGTGTTTTTTCGAATACCTTAGATTTGATAATTAACCATAAACGTATATTTAACATGATTTTATCAGGAAAAATCTGGTTTGTGCAACACAATCAACAAATAAATTGAATTTAAATAAAAACATGTGTTTTATTAAATAACTTATTATATTATTGTCTAAAACAATCAGTTTGTTTTATAGGCTTTTCATCACTCTGCGTCAACCTTTACAATTTATAGAATGATATTTTACCTAAAATCTTCAGCTTTCTAAGGGAATATTATACATCTAGGTTATGGTTTGTATGTTTAAAAACACATAAATTACTTCTTTTTTTCCTTAAAATGGCTATGAAATTGGTTTAACATGTGTATTTAGCTGTTGTTTAGCAATGCTAATCGAATGATATGGTTGATTTTATGAAACCTACAAAATTAAAGATACTTGAGTGTAAGAAAAAAAAAAAAAAATCGGCATTTAAGCCCAAGAGAAAATTGAAAGAAGTCTTCAATTTTAATCAGAGTAAAACCTACATGATATTAAAGCCTAATAATAAATAAATAAATAAATATATATATATATATATATATATATATATATATATATATATATATATAAATATATATATTAATCAACATTATTATCTATAATTATGTATCACTTAAGGTTTTTTGAAAGTTTGTCATTAAATTCTTCTTTTGCTGGTGAACTAATATTTCAACAAATATATATATATATATATATATATATATATATATATATATATATATATATATATATATATATTATTTTTATTTTTTTTTTGACGAGGGAACAGTTAAAAACTTTAAGCAAATGCAGTATGTATACACATTTTTTCGTTTATTAATAAAATTATCTAAAAACCATTTTGGACTTATTTGGTGTGCTACTTTATATTCTAAATTTTTATATTGCTGATATAGATTTTAAGTTACTCTCTCTTTATTCCATTTTATTACGTACAGTAACAGGGTTAACATAATTTAAAGTACTATCAAGAGAAAATTGGCCAATACGTTTAATCCATTTGAACCATTTTTCTAATTACACAATTTAACCTGAAAATTGACATCATTAAGATAAAATTATTCCATTGCAAAATGTATTTCTGAAAACCTGTACCTATACAATCCATGGAGGATCTTGGGTAGTACTTATAGAGATTCGGACTGTTATATGGCCAACGGCCGTCCAATAAGGTTATTAAAGCTTGATCGCGCTCAACTGTCAGGTTTTTTTATTCCAATTTTTGGGAACCCACATTATAGTGGCTGGATAGGCCTCAGGAGAGTCTCCATACCCCAGGGTCGCACCACAGCAGAAATAACAGAATAAATAATTCTTCCTCAGCTGAGATTCTAACACGGGACCCGGAGACCAGTTCACAGTAGGTTCTACGCTGTTTTTATTAAACTGTTCGAAAATATTAAAATATATATTATATTCCGTGTGGAAATAAATAAGCTGCAAATAACGCTTAGCAATAAATTTAATTTATGCATTTATTTTACATTTTAAGCACCATTAAGGCAATGTTTTTTCAAGGCGGGCTTACAATTGGCGGGCCCACCTGCTACACGGTGAAAAATTACTCTATTTCTTTCCGGGTTTATTTGTGGTACAATCCGCCTGCTGAATACAAATTCACCAACAGGGAAAACTTCACCGCATTATTCCACGCCATGGTCTAAGCTAAAAAAAATCCTGACAGCCAATCCTTTAAGAATAGCAAACTGAATCTTACTTAGGTACAGTTCCTTCTTCCATTTTTTTTTTTCATAAAAAGAAACATAAATAGGAACTAAACAGGTAAATAGCTGTAAAATAAGTTAATGATGCTCAAGAAATTTACAAACCGATGCAGAGCTCATAATACAAATTACTCTTGGATATCACTTTTTATAAAAGTTAAAAATAAAAAATCTGGCAGTTTTAATTACAGTTATTATTGAATATAACATCTAATGATATTTGAAAGATTTACTTTAAAATGAGCCGTATAGTATTTTTGACGAAATTTAATACTACTACCCTCCTCTCCTTACCTGCCAAATTAGAAAGAAAATTTGAAAAATTTACAAATAGAAAAATTTTATGTTTTTAGAACAAAAAACATTAATTTGTGGGGAAAATAAAATATATATTAAAAAAAAAAAAATCATTATTAGAATTCACTATTTCCCAAGCTTGTAGCTTTTGGCTTTATTCTACTTTTTTTCTCCTTCTAATATTGCTGGTATTTTACAATATTAAAAACTTTGTTACTAACAAACTTGCCTTTAATGGCCTAAATTGACGATAAGTTTTTGATTTGGCCGGAACTATATAAAACTCCATCCACAAAAAACTTCATTTCCACTCTAATCCACTACTTTCATGCCTTGCTTCCTCTTCGATTCTTGATAATCCTCCGAGGCGTTTAAAAATAAGACGGCCGTGAGACTTTCTGGTTTATAATATTAATTGGAGTGCTGCCCGGTAGTTAGTTTGTTTGTTTATTTATTTAACGCTACTTTATGCAACTATAGCTAATCGGACGATGCTACAGTGGGAGTCCTAAATTTTGCCTATCCAGGTTTAATTAGGATAGGCAATCTGACGTTGCACAGGTTCGGGACCTCCTTTTTACGTCCCCTCCGAAGGGCGGTATAACTAAGGATATTTTACTCCCATTAAAAAATCATAAGACCACCTGCTTGTTTGAACCCGTGACATGCTTGGTTGTATAAATGCATGCATCTGTACATACAGATGTTTTTATTTCAATACTGTGTAAACCTTACCCACTTACGAGTGTGACCATTAATCGAGAGCAAAGTTTAGAAGTTATTTTTATTTAATTTATCCACTAGACATTTAGTGTCGAGAGAATATGTTAAATTAATTTCTGTAATGCATATCAGCTGGAAAAGGATAATGGTCAGATCAGATCAGAATCTAGCTATTTATAGTAGATTAATTAAATATTATTTAATAAATATTTAATTAATTGCAGACGAATTAAATAGTTTTGGGGCATCAGAAGCCAAACTTTATCAGGAAAATGACGTCTTCAAGGAAGTTTTATATAATTAACCAATTTATTTTAAAGAATACAATTTCATGTTCTCTTAAAATTCAATGAAATAGAAAAGTGACAGACTTTTCCAGAATGCGATCACGTTTATCAAGTTTGTTTACGTTTAGATATTTGATTTTTTCGAGACCATGCAGCTTTAATTTAAAAAAAAAAAAAAGGTTGCTTCTTGATGGAATTGTTTGCAACTTCTCCGACGGAATGGCCCTCAAAACAAACAGGCAGGGTTTGTACAGGAAATGAGACGAGGCGTCTCCGGTCCTGGGATTTCACCCGTCGGTCTCAAAGAGCCATAAAGACCCCCACCCCGTTAGGCCATTGCGGCCAGAATCTTGCGCCCGTAAAGATTCTCTTTGTTACCCACGCGGCTTTATTGTTCCCGAAGGAGGCTAACCAGCCCATGAGATAGAGGCTTCGTTCGTTCTGCTTTGGAAGTATATAACCAAGTATGTTCCTCTTTTGTATTTCTGGAAACACATCAGCATTGACAAACTAAAGATGTTAAATTAAATGGTGCTACAATAACCTATACCTATTTTTATTTTTCGATATTGTATAATTGCAAAGGTTTTATTTCTTAATATTGTTAGAATAAGAATGGGATAAGAAAAAATACTATAAAATTTCTTTATTCAAGTTTTGAATGACCTTTACAGTGTATCTCTATTGCAATTTTTTTAATTATATAAGATCCATGACCCGTATATAAAGATCTTGTAGTTTTACCCGACTTAAAGAAGAAAATGTAAAATTTGGTTCAACAGTATCGTATTACTTTTGTAAGATATGTTTTTTGTTCATTCCCAATGTTTACACAAATATTAAACCAAAAGGAAAAATTAGGACTACGATGAGAAGATATTTCATTACGTATTTGCGTAAAAATCATAATCAATCATTTTTTATCTATTTTTTTTTTTTTAACAGAGCAAAACTTTTTAGTTATGTTTTTTGACAATTATAATTTCCACGTTTTAGATTTATCCTTTTTTTTTTTTTTTCCATTTTCACAATATAAATACCTCAAAATAGGAAAATTATTTTTAGAATTAGAACAGTGATTATTTTTGTTGTACCGTTATACCACGAAATCAATCCTAATGTGTTTAAAATTTTCCAAAAATTTATGTTTTTTAATTTAAAATCATAATTAAAAAAAACAAAAACCAAGTACGTGTTTAAGTCTCATGTGTATCGAATAAATGCGAACCGTTTCAAGATAGAGTTTTCGTTTCGTTTTTCAACTTTAATGAAAAAGTACAATAATAACTAAATGGGTACTTATTTGTACAAAAATATGTACTGCTATAATCTGATACCATGAAATATTAACGATAGTTTATATTAAAATCTGACAAGTATAGTTTATCTTAGTTTTAATCGGGAAAAAAATTCATAACGAGTTCAAATCATCCAACGATTTAATAGAATGAATGATATTTTATATATTTATCATATAACATATTTATAAAACATTTATGAAAAGAATTAATTTTACTAAAATATTCTTCTTTTGTCAATTTTTGATTCGCTTTAATTTATAGATTACGGTATAAAATGATTTAGTAAATATTTTAAATAAGTTCAGTATTCTATTATAATAGTATGATTTATCAGTACGTGGAGAAGAATTTTTAAATAAAAAAAATAGGAACAAAATAATCTTTCTTAACTTCTATTTTTTTTCTTTATATCTTTATTTACACCTGTCAGAAGATGTCTGACAATCAGCAAATGTGTTTAAAATGCAAAATTTGAAATCTATGAAGGGTTTCTATAGAATATTTATTTGACTATTATATTAGAACTGTAGAGCATACAAAAAAGTGAATAGTGAATTTATTTATACATCCTGAGCTTTTATAGTATAAGTAGTGTAGCGTTTTTTAAGACATGAGGATTAGAATACCTTTATTCTAAGGGGCTTGAAACATAAATAATCACTTAATTTATATTTATTTTTAGTTATTAGCAATTATTAGATAGTAGCATATTAAATGCGATTTTTTCATTTAATTCAAACCAACAATCTCATTGTAGAAACTGAATAGTGTTTCACAAAACTATTTCTAACATTCATAATTGTTTTGTTTTTTATTGTATTGATTGTACTAATTTAATTTTATGTATTTTTGAATATTCAACTTGAGGTCTTTGAACTACCAATACCTAACAGATTGGAACCTGGAAACGGGCATTTTCATCTTGTGGTTCCCAGCTCCACTGATCAAAGGGGATTGTCCTTGCTGCCTTCCAATCTTTTACAAATCAATGCTCTTTGATTTCTGTCAGGGGTATAGGCTTACAAAAGTATTTAATAACATTTTATCCATTTAAGAAAAAAAAAATATGTGGAACGGACAGTGATGATACTTTTATCATTGAGCAGGAAATAAAATATTTCCCAACATGGTTGGTTGCAACAAGCATTGATGGAGCTGGAAAGCAGTTTTGAAAAGGATTTTCCTCAAAAGTTAAGGGTTACACGAAGCTGACCAACCACTCTAATGGTTACCTTTATATCCGTTCCAGTTATGCCTCTTCCGCTGAGAAACTCTCGTGTCAACACATGGAATGATACTTTTACCACTTTCCGGTAAACCGTTTTGGAAGTATGGTTGAGTGTAAGATAATACACGACTGAAACATTGTATTAAGTTGTGAAACAAAATGTCGTGTGTAATCTTTTTATTGCGTTACAAAACTATTTCAAGAACATCAATTGTCGTTTTAAAATAGACTGTATTAATTCGTCAATTATAAAATAATAAATAAATTTCTTTATTTGTTTTCGGGCTAGCTTATAAAAATGGAGTTGAGTTTTACAAAATTAATTCATTTATACATAAACCAAATAGATGTATTCGAATTGTAATGTACCAAATAAGCTTTCTTAACAAAAATAAAATATAACTATAGAAACATATATTAAAAAAAATCATAAATACTATAATAGATTCGAAATTATTGTTTATTTTCATCTTGTGCTTAAATTAAAATTAAAGCAGAACGCATAGTTGGCTATACAGGTTTCCTCGAAGGAGAGACCAGAAAAAAAATTGATTTTTTTTTTTATTTAACATATTTATTGATATTTACAACTGTAATAAATATAAATACATCAAGTAAATGTGATGTAATATATAAAACTGTCATGAAATACATGCAGAGACACTACCCAGTGGCAGCACTATAAATATTCTAACTAAAGGCCGTGCATCCTCTCAACACTCGGAGGATTATCAGGGATCGAAGAGGAAGCAAGGATTGAAACTAATGGATTGTAGTGGGAATGGAGTTTTTCATGAAAGAATGGTACCTGGTCGGGCTAAGTCAGCAACAACGGAACAA